>CM074723.1:360273519-361473519 GCA_037306005.1 Rhinophrynus dorsalis | reverse complement strand
GTGATTGCTGCCATGTCCCCGGGGGAATTCCTTGTACTTCTGGATCTTCAGGACGCGTACTTACATATTGCCATTCATCCAGATAGCTGGCAGTACCTCTGGTTTGCCTGTGACTGGGGACATTTTCAGTTCTCAGCTCTCCACTTTTGGTCTGACGACAGAGCCTTGGTTTCAGTCCTCCACTGAGACGGCATCAGAGTTACTCCATTCATGGACGACCTGCTTCTGAAAGCCTCTTTTGCGGAACTTCTTCAACGGCAGGTTCAGCAATGTATTCATGCTCTCACTCATCACGGGTGGATAATCAACTTGGACAAATCAGATCTTGTCTCATCCCAGAGTCTGGGTTTTCTGGGCCTCCTCTTCGATACCCAGAAGAACATGGTGTTTCTCATGGACGAGGTGGCTCACTAGACCGTCCACAGGGTTCCTGCGATACTGGCTCAGGATACAGTTCCAGATAAGAAGCTGTCAAAATTAATTCATTTCCACCATAGAGGTGGTACCATTTGCCATGGCACACACCAGGGAACTCCACCGGTTTGTGATCCAGGTGTGCAGGGGTCAGCCAGACCTTCTGAAGACGTCGGTGTCACTTCCTCTTCATGTGGAACTGAGTCTGTCCTGGTGGCTCGACCCCTTCAATCTGCTGAAGGGCAAGTCCTTCCTAGTTTCCTTCTGGACCACGGTGGAGACGGATGCCAGCCTCTCCAGATGGGGAGTGGTCCTGGGTCGCCTGAGTGCACAGGGTCGGTGGTCTCTGGAAGAATATCTCCTTCCCATCAACGTGTTTGAGCTTCGGGTGATATTTCATGGCCATCATCATTTCATGCCCTCTGCTTTTTATGTTGCTGCTCAACGCACCCTGTGGCATAAGATTTGCTCTGTGGACCTCTCTTCTAAGAAGTCACTGGTATCTTTGCCATCTCAGGGCATATCTCCTTTTGGACCTGAGTTGAAGCATTTCATTAGTGATGCTACTGGTGACGAGCACTTTATTGCCTCAAATGCTTACCAAATGTCCAACCATGGGGAGGAAACCACACATTCTCTGTCTCTCTCTCTCTCTCTCTCTCTCTCTCTCTCTCCACCAAGGCTGTAAGATTTGCAAGTCTCTCAATCAAGATCCACTGCCAAGCCCAGATAGGTCTGGTAGGCAAGCAAGCAGCTACAAAGGTTAAGCCTGTCAACCAATCTTCTGCATAACTTGCGGAAACCTGGTTAGTTGTTTCCTTTAGGGGGCGTCTGCATCTTTTTCAATATACCTGGGGGTTTTGTGGGTAATCTCAGAAGGGTACTGCATAGATTTCAGATCTTTTCCTTCACATACTTTTTGACAAGGGAGGAGAAAGAGCCAGACAAGACACTACTATTTCAGAAGGCAGTGGATTCACTGCTGGCAAAAAAAATAAATTCTTATTCCAGTACCTCTCCCGGAGTGCAGTTCAGGTTTTTATTGAAACCTGTTTGCGGTACCAGAGAAGGACATTAGCTATCATCTCATTCTAGACGTCAAGTGTCTCAACAATTATGTGGTGACTAAACACTTCAAGTTAGAATCTTTGCATTCTGTCATAGTGGCAATTTGCCCAGAATAGTATCTGGCTACTCTGGACCTTCAGGATGTGTATCTACACATTCCTATCTATCCAGACAGTCAAGGCTTTCTGCATTTGCCTTTGGCTTGAATCATTAGCAGGTCACATCTCTGCCATTTTGCCTGGCTTCTGCACCTTGCATGTTCACCAGAGTAATTGGGGCCTTAGCTGCCTTCATCCACACCCGGGGCATCTCCATGACACTCTACCTGGACAATCTTTTACTCACGGCTCCCTCAGAAAAGCTCTTGGTCTGTCATGTTCAGGACTGTGCATTACTTCTGGTCCACCATGGGTAGATCTTGAACATGCTAAAATCCTCCCTAGTGTTCCTGGGGATGAAGTTCGACAACCGTCAGTGATTGCTTTCCTACCGGAGGATAATTCTTTTCTTGTGATGCAAGAAGTGTCTCCCCTGGAGTGCACCTTGGCCACAGTCGAGGAGTACATGAAAATTCTGCGCAGATTGGTGTCAACATTACAGGCTGTACCTTACTCTCAGGTGCACACGAGAACTCCAGAGACATGTCATCCATGGCTGGTCTGGGAATCTGGAGCACCTGTATCAGCAGAGATCTTTCTCTCCGGAGGTCACTCGGGACCTCCAGTGGTGGTTACGCTGACAGAACCTGGAACAGTGGAAACCCTTTGTTATACCAGAATGGGATCTGCTTATGATGGACGTCAGCCGGAGTGACTGGAGTGTGGTTTCGCATCACCTGTAGGTTCAAGGCAGGTGGACTCTGGAGGAGTCCCTTTAGTCCAGAAATGTATTAGAACTTTGGGTGATCTGACTGGCCCTAGTGTATTGGACCTCCCTCTTGAAGGGGAAGACCGTGAGAATGCCACAGCTGTGGAATACATCAAGGGGGCACTCGCAGTGCGGACGCTTAGTTCGAAGTCAGGTACATTCTCCATTTGGGGGAAGCTCGCATTCTGGCCATCTCAGCCACCAGGGACAACAGGAGGTTTACAACCTGCTGCTCCTGGAGGGGAGATCCTCTGGCCTTTGCAATGGATGCTGGGTCGATCCCATGGATCTTCCACCTCGCGCACGTTTTTCCTCCATTACCTCTCATACTCAGGGTACTCCTGAAGGTCAGGATGGATGGTGCAACAGTCATTCTGGTCAGTCCGTATTGAATCAAGCGGGAGTGGTTTGTGAACCTGGTCAGTCTTTCAAGTCAGGACCCGCTTCAGCTTCCTCCCTGACCATAGCACCTCAGGGTTACCTGTGGCACAATGATGTGGAGAAAATGGCTTTGCCAGCATGGCTTTTAAAGCCAGCGTCCTGAGGAGCAGGTCTACCATTGGGTATGGTCTATTTTTCATTAGTATTGTGCAGACAAGGCTGCGTCCTCACAGGAGTTTGACCTCCCCTTGGTGTTATCCTTTTTCCAGGATGGTGTGAGTAAAGGTCTCTGCTTGAACTCTTAAGGGTTCAGATTTCGGCGATTTCTGTGTTTTTTTTCCAGAGACATATTACCACCGTTCCAGAAGTCAAGGTTCTTCTTCAGGGGGAAGCTCATACCTTCCCAGCCTTTAAGGCTCCCACTCCTCTGTGGGACCTTAATTTGGTTTTGGGAATTTTGCAGAGCCCTCTTTTTGAGCCCCTTGCTTCCATCCTTCTGTGTCAGTTGACTCTCAAGATGACTTTTCTTTTGGCAGTGGTCCCAGTCCGCAGAGTTGCAGACTTTGTCTTGCAAACCACCTTTCCTGGTCTTTCATCAGATTGTTGTGCCTTCTTTTTGCCCTTACCTAAGTCTGATAAGGAGAAGTATCTCCATTTGTTAGACCTTGTGCGTTGCCTTAAATTTAATGTGCACCGTACTGAGCCTTTTTTTTTTTTTTTTTGCAAGGCTTACTTTCGGTTTGTCATTCATGAGGGTCCTAGGGCAGGTCAGGCTGCTTCCAAACTCTCTGTTGCCTCTTGGATCAAGGCTAGCATTCGCCAGGCGTTTGAACTCAGGAAGAAACCTTTTCCCTTCAAGTTCACAGCACATTACACTAGGTCTGTGGGGGCCTCTTGGGCCTATAAGAATCAGGCCTCGGCTGTGCAACTGTGCAAGGCAGCAACTTGGTCTTACTTGCACAGCTTTGCTAAGCACTACTGTGTCAATGTTCTCTCCTCGCTGAGGTCAGATTTGGTCGTAAGGTCCTGCAAGTAGTCTTGCCCGTTTAGGGACCTGTAGACTTGGTTGCCATACTGATGTTCAGTTGTTTGAGCCCTGTTTGCTATTGTTCTTTTAGGCTGTTCGTTCAGTGTCTGTTTACACTTACTGTTTGGATTATTCAGACGCTGGATAGTCCTTCGGAACGCCGGTATCATGGGGATGGGGGTGAGGTCCTTTCTCCTTTTTCCCACCTCTGGGAGCTTATTGTTGGTATATACCCATGGTACCTGTGTTGCATATAGGGCGTAAGAGAAAATAGGTTTTTAGTGTTCTTATCTGTTAAATCCTTTTCTCTTTAGTCCATATGGAGCACAGTTCTTCCACCCAGAGAAATGGAGCTTTGCTATGGTCTTGCCTGCCTGGGCCGTCGAGTCATTTTAGAGTCTTTCTTCCCCTAGGAGATTTTCTTCTTCTTCTCCTGCTTGCCTTGTTTGTGTGGCTTCAGCCACATGAATTCTGGGTACTTTCAGGACGGGGTATGGTTGATCTGGGGGGAGTCTCAGGTAACACATTAGAACACTAAAATCCTATTATTGATCTCAGAGTACGTTTTATTATGCTTAATGTCTCTTTCCTAAAGGTATTTAAAGTCTGTTTTTAGGATTAAATAAATATCTATGTCTTTATAATACTTATTTGAAATCTGTTGTCCTCACTTTTCTTATACCCATTTCATCAACATTCATGACAGCTTCCCATTAAAAATAACATAAAAGAATGTTAGGTTGGGGGGGAAGCAATAACCAGGCATGAAATGCAGTTACTATAGGCTTGACCAACTGAAGTCAAGCATACTATTAAGCATATTTTGACTTGCCTGCTTTCTTTTTAATAAAACAATGTTTTTAAAAGATACAACAAACATTCCTCGCTGCTTCCACATGTTAGTTAAACAAAGCCTCAGTCATATTATACATAACTACATTTAATCCAAAAATTCCTTGACACTAAGGGGTAGATTTAAAGGCAGCCATTAAGCTCAGTATACACCAACGGGTGTTTTAATGTGTAATTAGCAATACAAAGGGCCATGTAATGAACTGCTAACGGCAATTCATCCAATATGCTGGCTGCTACGTCAACCCACTCCATTTTGCCATTTACAGGACTTCGTTATCTGAAAAAATCCAATAAGTGACTCACTTACTGCACAAAACTTAAAGCCCGGTTTTGTTAGCCGTAAAGTCCCTTATCGGATCTTTTGCCAGCTAACGCAGCTGTTAACTGGCAAAAAAAAATCCCAATGTCCACAGTGGATGTATTGATATGGGGCCCTAAGCCCCACATCAATACATCCAAACTGCCTAAAACATGTCCAAAGTTAGTAGTATTAACCGTATGAGTGCTGGTAGGGTATAATTACCCCGCCGGGATTCATAGGGTTAACCCGACTAAGTAAGGCAACATCGCATTAACACTTACCATTAATCTTGATGTCCAGCGGAGTCCATCTACTCAGTCTTCTGTCTTCTCTCTGTAAAATAAAAGAAATTAATTAATACCAAGCATGAACGAAGACATTTCTGAACCCTTTGAATGGCAGAGGGGTACACAAAGCAATGCGTTGCATACCACACTGGCACTCAAAGGGTTCAATAGTAATACACCATAAATATACCCATATGAAATGCCTCCATGTAATGCCCAGAGAATAAACATGCCAATAAATAAAATGATCCACATAGACATAAATAAATGCCACCCATTAATGCCCAGTATGACGACTTAGCTTATTAATCCATTTGTACGTCTCTTGGAGCGGCATCGGAGACACAAATGTCCCACGAGGCTCCCCTTCAGCTGTGTACGGGACGATGCCCGTAACTCACTGAGGGCATTTGAAGTGAGCCTGCCTTTATATATGGGCAGGCTCGCTTCCATTGCCCTCACAGCCATTGGCTGGGATGTTCTTCACATCCCAGCCAATCATTTTCAAGAACAGCCGCTGGAATCTGATTGGCTGGAATGTGAAGAACACCCCAGCCGATGGCTGTGATGGCAATGGAAGTGAGCCTGCCCGTATATAAAGGCAGGCTCGCTTCAAATGCCCTCAGTGTGTTACGGGCATCGGCCCATGCACAGCTGAAGGGGAACGTCGTGGGACATTTGTGTCTCCGCTGCCGCCTTCCTCGCAGCCACTCCAAGCGGCAGAGAAACTGATTAATAAGATAAGTAGTCATACTGACCATTAATGGGTGGCATTTATTTATGTCTGTGTGGATCATTTTATTTATTGGCATGCTTAATCTTGGGGGCATTACATGGAGGCATATCAGATGGGTATATTTATGGTGCGCTACTACTGAACCCTTTGAGTGCCAGTGAGGTACGCAATGCATTGCTTTGCAATGCATTGCTTACCCCTCTGCCACTCAAAGGGTTCAGGAATGTCTTTGTTCATGCTTGGTATCAATTTCTTTTATTTTACAGACAGAAGACAGAAGAGAAGGTGGAAGATAGGAGAAAGAAGAGAAGACAGAAGGACGGTGGATGACAGGTAAGTGTAACATGGATCCGTTAACGATTGGTGCTTGGCTATAGGAGGTGTAAAACAAGCCATTGTCTTTTAAGCATATTTAAGGTTATTTCAAAATAAAAACAGAAGGATAAGAAGTAATACACGTTGGATGGAGACTTGCTTAGGATTTAAGCGTTTAAAGTCTGATTTTAATCAGTGGGAATTTGGGGCATTTTTTTTTGTCCCCATAAGGTACATTTGGTTTTCCCCAGAGTTACTCCTAGTTACTTTTTTATGTAAAGACCGTATGTATTATGTCTAAGTTAGACATAACAGAAATTCAATTTTGTTACTTTAAACGTATTCTGGTCAATACTTCATTTATAGTTATGCTAAATGACATTTGATTTTATCCCTTTGTAGTAAAAATGCCAACAAATATCTGGAAAGTCCAACCAAACGTTGTTTGAATTTTGCAAATACATTGCCAGTTGGTAAGTATTAAGTCCTCTATATAAAAAATGTTGTGTTTTATATTGTCAGTTATGTGATTTTGCATTAAAATCATTGCTCTCATGCAAAGGTGATATATACAGCATATAATATATGTACAATACCAGGAAAAAAATTATCCTAAATGTAAGTCTGGTGGACGGAAGTAACAAGTGCTCCACAGATGATCAGCTTTTACCAATACAAATCACTGACCCATCCAGGAGTATAAACAGTAACAATTCACTTAAAGGGATAGTAATACTTACAATGTAAAAAAATATATTCTGTAGGGTTTATCCCCCTGAGTAAAACAAGAGTACTCCCACTGCTGAAAGGTGTTTAATTCAAAAGTTATTAATTTTCAAAGTTGAATTTTTTAGGTGCAATATCACAGTGGCCTGAAATTGTATAGTGGCGCTGTTGCTACACGATCCTATGGACAGCTCTGGTCCCGGGACCATAAATCTCCATAGGATGGTGTAGCAACAGCGCCACTGTACAATTTCAGGCCACTGTGATATTGCACCTAAAAAATTCAACTTTGAAAATGAATAACTTTTGAATGAAACACCTTCAGCAGTGGGAGTACTCTTGTTTTACTCAGGGGGATAAACCCTACAACATATTTTTTTTTACATTTTAAATATTACTATCCCTTTAAGGAGTCACACCATATGGACAGGTAGTTCTCCTTGCTTATGTGGGTAGATGTATATCAAGGGTGCTCAAATGTGTGAGACCAGGCCCTGCTTTCAAGTATTAAATACACCAAAATGTTATGGGACACTCCTGCTATTATTACTTGTTATTTAGCAGTACACCCTACCAAATATTTTTCTGGGCAAAAGTAATGTAGTCACATTTGACGAACAACGTTATGAATATAAGTTTTTCACTCCTTACAATTATGGAAGTCAAACAATGTAATACCTATGTAGTAGACAGCCTATACACTTTATACACCATATATACACACATTTCTTTGTCATCCAATATGACATACAGGTACCACAGGGAGGCGACAGCTCCTCCCAGTGGGCTGGAACAATTCCTAAAGAAGTGCAGGGGTGGAGCCTTCCCCTCCTCCATATCAGGCTATCTTAGCCCTTCCCCACCAGAACCTGGTGAGAAGGCCGCGAACACTTCTGCTTAGTTTTAGTTATTTTATTCTTTTTTCTTAAATATGGGGCATCCAGACTCCCCCATTAGGTGGATTACTATTACTGGCTTCCCCTGGAGGATTGCCCAGGTAACAGGTGCTGTTTGTGGACCCTTGCAGCCCTGGGAGAGAATCATGTAACCCATGTCTCTCTCCAGAAACAGTCTTTCTGAGGCTTCTTCCTTACCAATGGTAATCTGAAGAAAGAGATCTGCGAAAAAAAGGTGAGCAACCCTTTCAGTGCCATGGTTCACTTGTCCCACAGTTCCCCTCCGCACAGGGGTCTTTCTGGAGTTCATTATAACTCCTGCATTCATGTTGGGTATTTTATATCTCTGTTCTCTGGATCTCTGAAGCATTTTGGGCTGTTTTGTGGTAATTTACCCCTTCCCTGCCATGCCTTTGTGGATTGAGGGACCTTTTTCTCACTTTCCTTTTGGATTCATGCGTTTTTAATGTTTATTAGGTGTTCTATATGTGTTTTGGCACTTTTTAGACACTTTATTTTCTTCATTTTATTTGAATTCTGCGATTTTTTTTTTTTTTTTTTGTTTTTTTAAGTGCATGCTTTACAGCATAGCCGCAATGCTCAATTGACTTATATGGGAAGGGCTGCTTTGGAACATATCTCTGCAACCGCTCCATGTAACGAGTTGAGAGAGGGCTTGTTTTTCTTGTCTCCCCTTGTCCTATACTCCGGTTCGCCCCTGTAGTGTCTTGGGGGCCCCTGGGGGGGTTCAGGTTCTGATTTTGGGATACATTCAAGAGAGAAACTAAATTTCCAATAACGCATGTTTTCGCGGGCTGTTCTCTGATAGGCTCAGGTTTTCAGATGCCGTTTTCTTTCTCTCTTGGGCTGAGTATCCTAAGCAGGGCTTGGATTCCTTTGCAGTCCTCCTCAGGTTAACTTTTAGCCTGCCAGATAAGCACTTTTTATGCTTCTTCTGGGTTGATTTTGTTAATCTGGGTGACAGTTTTTGGGTTCCCTATTACTGTAAGACATCTCTGTTAGGATGGCGGATCAAAAGGGAAATGGGTCCAGGCCTAAGGCTAAGGACTCAAGGGCATCTTTGACCCCCTTTGTTTACTGTTCTTCATGCCAAGTGGGGCTTTCCAGAGAGTACTCAGGTCACTTATGCCCCTCATGCTCTTTGGCCCCTGCTTCTCCGCCAGGGCCCTCCAGCCATGAACAAGAGCCACATTGGGTCAAGGACTTAAAGTCCTTTATGGCACAGTTTTCTCTGTCTCTTCAGGGGGTTCTTCAATCCTGGAAGCCCCCCACTTCCTTCAGGTTTGTGACCCCTAACGCCCCTGGTATTCTTGACCTCTCTGATTCTTCTGAGGAGGATTCTTTTGTGGAGTCTAGGGATGTTGAGTGTGTGGCGAGTGTGCAGAAGGGGCTTCTTCCCATACCTATGGAGACCCCTTTGAGGCTGACCCTGAACCCTCTGCTGAGGGTCTTATCAAAGCGGTTTTGTCTACCCTTAACATTCCTGTTAACCCTGTAGAATCACAGTCTACTTCTGACATCTTCCAAAGACACTAGAAGTCCTGCCCTATTTTTCTGCCTAATCCCACTCTTTATCAGGTTATCCTGGATGAGTGGAAGACTCCAGATAAGTGTCTTGCTCTGTCTAAGAGATTCTCTAAGCTGTATCCCTTTTCTGATGCAGCCATGGCTCAGTGGGCTACACCTCCTGAGGTGGATCCCTCTATTTCCAGACTGTCTAAATCCACTGCTTTGCCCATGGGTGGACACCACGGCGCTTAAGGATTTAACCGATGGGAAGTTTGAAGCTATCCTGAAGTCTACCTTCACTGCCATAGGTGCCTCTTTGAGACCTACCTTGGCTTCTGTATGGGTTACCAGAGCCATTGCTGTTTGGACTGAACAGCTTACTGACGCTGTCCATAAGGGCTGCCCCTAAGTAGGACCTTTTGGCTATTCTAGCCAGCAAGTCTGAGGCTCAGAATTATGTGACTGATGCCCTCTTCGACTCTGTAAGGCTTGAGGCTAAGGCCTCTGCCTTCTCTGTGGCTGCCAGATGAAACTCTGTGGCTTAAGATTTTGTCTGCTGACTAAAAAGTCACTAATTTCTCTCCCATTTCAGGGTAGGTCTCTTTTTGGGCCTGAACTAAAGAATATAATCAGTGAGGCCACTGGGGGTAAGAGCACTTTGTTGCCTCAGGTTCCTAAAAGCCCTAATCTGGCAGGGAAGCAGTGTCTTTTTAGTCCCTGCGAAAGCAAAGAGCAAAGGCCGAATTCAAGTGGGTCTCAGGCCAGCAACCTGCTCTCCACTTCCAAGCCCAGGCAGCAGTGGAGGTTCAAGCACTCCTCCTCCAAACCTCCTTCGGCATGACTCGCCGAACCCTGGTACGCATCTCCCTGTGGGTGGTCGCCTGCAGCATTTTTCAAACATTTGGGCAGGCTCTGTTTTGGATCAATGGGTATTACAGGTGGTTTCAAGAGGCTACAGGATTCCCTTCACATCCCTGCCTCCCCTCAGGATCAAGAAAAGTTACATCTTTTAAACGGGGTGGTGCATACTCACTTGGACAAGAGAGTCCTGTCTCCGGTTCGTCTGCAAGAGAGAGGTTTAGGTTTCTTTTCAAACCTCTTTGTAGTTCCCAAGATGGATGGTGGCAGTCGCCCTATCCTGAATCTCAAGGACCTCAACTCTTTTGTAGTCCATACTCACTGCAAGATGGAGTCTTTGTGATCTGTCATCACAGCGATGTGTCCAGGGGAATTCCTGGCCTCTCTAGGTCTGCAGGATGCTTACCTGCATGTTCCAATACATCAGAACATCAGAGCAGTCAGAAGTATCTCAGGTTTGTTTGCACGCTTGGACACTTCCAATTCACAGCTCTTCCCTTCAGGCTCAACACTGCTCCTCAGGTGTTTTCATGTGTCTTGGTCATTTAATTGCCTTCCTGTACACCAAGGGGTTACAGGTGACCTCGTATATGGATGACCTTATGCTGAAAGCTCCTTCCAGGGACCTCCTGGACCACCAGGTTCAGGAATGTGCTCAGATCCTTTTCCAGCATTGATGGATTCTGAAGCCTGCTCCAGTTCCTTCTCAGAATCTGGTTTTCCTGGGCCTCCGGTTTGACACTTTTCAGGGCATAGTCTATCTGACAGTCGTCTGTTAGCAGATCACAAACAAAGTGCCCTGTGCTGTGGAGTGGACCTCCGCACTGGTACTCATCTCTTGTGGGAAAGATGATACCTACCCTGGAAGCTGTTCCGTACTACATGGAGCACACCAGTGAGCTTCATAGGTTCACTATCAGGGCTTACCAGGAGTATCCGGAACTCTTGGTTTGTCTAGTCTCTCTTCCCAGGAAGTGAGGCAGGACCTCCTCTGGTGGTTGGACTTCTCCAACCTGAGGAAAGGGAAACCCTTTGTTGTCCAGTATTGGACTCTGGTGATGACAGAAGCCAGTTTCTATGGCTGGGGAGCTGTCCTGGGTCACCTGGGAGTTTAGGGACGACGGAATGCAGAGGAGACCCTCCTACCCATCAACATTCTGGAGCTCAGAGCAATTCATCATGCTCTGGTCTACTGGTCCTCTCCACTGAGGGACTGTCCAGTCCGCATCCAGTCAGACAATGCCATGGCCGTGACTTACATCAACAAGCAAGGAGGCTTACGCTTGGTTAGAGGTCAAGGCTATTTTGGCCTGGGCAGAAGAACACATTCCTGCCATCTCCGCTGTGCACATCCCAGGCATAGAGAACTTTCTGGTGGACTACCTCGGTCATCAGACAGTCCAGAAATGGGGGCTTCCTTTGATGTATACCAGGGACAACAGGAAAGTTCCACTGATTCGCTCTCGTTGGGGGGATACTCTGGCGTTTGCAGTGGGCGCCTTGTCCATTCCTTGGTGCTTTCATCTAGCCTACATTTTTCCTCCTCTTTCTCTCATCCCCAGGGTGTTGAGAAAGATTCAGACTGAAGGGGCATCAGTCATACTTATTTCTCCTTATTGGACCAGGCAACCTTGGTCTCCAGAACTGTTGGCATTGTCTGCTCAGAATCCCTTTCTGCTGCCATGCAGACCAGATCTCCTCCTCCAGGGTTACCTCTGGAGAGAAGACGTGGACAGTCTGGCTTTGAGGTCATGGCTGTTGAAGCCTCCATCTTGAGGAGGAAGGGCTTTTCTCCTGAGGTGGTCTCCACCATGTTTCAAGCCAGGAAGCCAGTTTCTTCTAAGGCCTACCACATGACTTGGTCTACCTTTCATTCTTGGTGTGTGGACAGGGACCTGTCCTCACAGGAGTTTGATCTTCTGTCCATCTTGTCCATTTTTTGCAGCATGGTGTGAATAAGGGCCTTAGACTTAGTTCCTTGAAGGTCCAGACCTCAGCTCTCTGTCTTTTTCGAGAGGTATTGCCATGTTTCTGTTTGTCAAAGTCGACTTTCAGGGTGTCGCTCACGCTTTCCCTGCCTATAAGACTCCCACTCCCCAGTAGGACCTTAACTTGGTCCTGGGAGTCCTGCAGCAGCCTCCCTTTGATTCTTTGGCTACCATTCCTCTACGTCTTTTGACATGGAAGATGGCTTTTTTTTTTTGGCTGTGGTCTCTGTCCGCAGAGTTGCTGAGCTGCAGGCTCTGTCCTGCAAAATGCCTTTCCTGGTGTTTCACAAGGATAAGGCTGTTCTCCATTCCTCCCAGGAATTTCTTTCTAAGGTGGTCCCTGAGTTCCACATAGTCAGGAGATTGTTGTGCCTTCCTTTTTTTCCTAACCCTAAATCTGACAAGGAGAGGGATCTCCACTTGTTGGATGTAATGCTTTGCCTCAAGTTCTTTGTGCACAGTACTGAGTCCATCTGTGAGACAGATGCCTTGTTTGTCATCCCTAAGGGTCCTAGGGCTGGTTTGGCTGCGTCCAAGGTGACTATTGCATCATGGATTAAGTCTACCATCTGCAAGGCTTCTGAGCTCAGAGGGAAATCTGTTCCCTTTCGCATTAAAGTACACTAAACCAGGTCTGTTGGGGCCTCCTGGGCCTACAAGAATCAGGCCTCTGCTGAACTGCTGTGCAAGGCGGCCACTTGGTCTTCTGTGCACACTTTTGCCAAACATTACCGTGTGGATGTTCTGGCTTCGGCTGAAGCCAGCTTTGGCAGGAAAGTCCTGGAGGCAGTTTTGCCTATCTAGGACTTTATCATTCCTGTGCCTTATAGCTCTTTAACTGTTGAGCCCTGTTGGCTCTGTCTCTGTTTCTTGTGTGCTGTGTACTGTTATTCAGTGTCCGTTGATATGGGAACTCTGGTATCATGGGGGGACCGGCGCTTGGTCCTTTCCTTCTTTCCCCACCCTGGGGAGCTCAATGTTGGTACAGCCCCATGGTACCTGTGAGTTATTTTGGATGACAGAGAAAAGAGGATTTTAGTCTTACCTGGGTCTTCCACCCAGTGAAAGGGACCTTTCTGGGTCTCCTGTGGCTGGATGTGGGAGTCCTTTTGGGTTAATCGCTAACAAGAGTTTTCCCTTCTTCCTTCTTACTATCTTAGTCGATAGGTTATTGTCGCAAATGTTTCTGGCGGGGAGGGGCTGAGGTAGCCTGAAATGGAGGAGGGGAAGGCTCCACCCCTGCACGTCTTTCAGAATTGTTCTAGCCCACTGGGAGGAGCTGTTGCTTCCCTGTGGTACCTGTATCATGTGGAGTAAGAGAAAAGGATTTAACAGGTAAGACTAAAATCCTCTTTTATTCAATATTCATGAACACTTCATGAAAGTTCATTATGTATGGCACTTAACGCATCCAGTTCATGTACTCAAAATATTTTAAGCTGTTTATTTGCTACTGAATAGTAATCACATTCTCCTTAGAAGTTCCTTCTCTAATGTAAACGAACCCAGTTTGTCTACTTTAACTAAAATGTAATATAACCCCTTTTTTATACATAATAATACCGTATTGGCTCTTGAAGCAGCTGAGTGACAGTGCACACTGTTGTAGAGTCTATTGTCAATCAGTACTCCCATTTAGTCTTATCACAGTCTCCCTTAGAGGCTAAGTTTTCCTGTGCTTCCTACCTCTGTATGGCTGCCGGCCGGCATGGCCTCCGGTCACTTCCTCATTGCTGACAGCAGGTAACAGGCACTAGCACGGACGCCTGTTTATGGGTCTATTCTGTGTGGCCTAATTGGGTCCCGCCTCTTTCTGCTCCTTTATAAACCTCCTTGGGCCTGGGAGTCGTTGCCCTTACTGGGTGTTCCTGTTAGTTACTCTTCTGCTTCATTGTGACCCGTGCTTATCTGAGAATCCGCTCCGTGTATGACCTTGGCTTGTCTGACTATCCACATCAGTTCTGACTTGTGGCTCTGGCTGTCTTACTTGCTCTGTATATGACCCTGGCTTATCTGACTACCCACATCAGTTCTGAACTGTTGCACAGGCTGTCTTACTCGCTCTGTGTATGACCCCGGCTTGTCTGACTACCCACATCGTTTCTGACCTGTGGCTCTGGCTGACTAACTCGCTCCGTGTAGTACCTGGTTTGTCTATCCCTTGGCTCCGATCTTGCTCCGTTTATCCCCGGCTTGTCTGACCTGTGGCTCTGGCTGATTACCGTACACTCCTAGCCTGCTTGACCGTTAGCATCTGTGTTCCGCGGCTCTGTCCGACTCTCGCTCTCTGTTGCCTTTAGTCTCTGGTACCTCGCAGTAGTGCAGTGCGCAGCTCCGGGTAGGAGCTTGGGCCCTATCATCCGGGGATCTGGTGTTGTGTGGGATATCAACGCTATATCTCATATATTATTATCACTGTATATTCTAATAAAGGTTTGTTGTTTTATTACTGTGTCTGTCCGTCTTTGCCTGATTACTGTGACAGGTCTATACTAGCAAAAAAACTATAGTGTTGCTGTAATTCACAGAATACCTGTGCCTAGGTACACACACACACACACACACACACACACACGCGCGCGCGCGCGCATCTCTTACGAGAACACCACTGTCTGTTCAGACCACTCAAATGCACTGTCATACACACACACTTACACACATACAGTATTACACAGACCCACATCCCTGTTTTACACATCTATACACACACACACCCTGTTACACACATCTACTCCTTTGCACATTCGCATACCCTTACGCACACACACACGCAGTTATAATCACACTGACAAACCATATTACACTCCCACACTGTAATGTCTCTGTTCCCTTTTTGTTTCTTTAAAGGCAAATATAACAATCTGAAGCAGTGAATATAATTAAAGGTGAGCATGCAACCCTCCTTTGTTAACCAGATAATAATTTGGCAAGATCTTAATATGCTGGCGTGTCTCAGTCACTCTGTTAATGCAGACCTCAGAGAGTTTTATTGTATAGAGCCATTTCCATTTGTTTTGGACAGGGGACTCTGTGCCTGATTGGTGAACACACTGCACTATTGTAACATCCTCACCTGTGCAGTAAGACTTCCAGAGAGTACCACTATACATCCCAGGTGCCTCCTCCATTCATCACATCTTCTCTCTTTCTGAAATGAGACAACACAAATGTACAGATTAAAAAGAACCTAGGACAAGAAAGAGAAAACAATCATCTGGTCAGGGTCTTTCCCAACTTCTGTTTGTCTGTGAGCATTCCCTCCTCTCCTTAGGTGTTCTGTTTCTAGTATGTCTTGGAGAGCTGGAGATAGGTAGTGGATTTTTGGTGGGCATCAGTGATGTAGTCTGGGGTGAGGTAGGATGTCCTTCCTCTTCACTGTTGCAGTGACTAGGGAACACAAAAGTGTAATTATTTTTAACCCCAATATGTAGGTTGTTTGATTATCCCTTCTGCTTGGGTGCTCTAGATCTGCTTATTTTAGAGGAATGGAAGTCTCCTTATAGGAAGATCTCCTTGTATACATGTTTTTGCTCTTCATTTCCCCTTCTCTGCTGGTGGGTATCAGTGATGTAGGCTGCGGTGAAGTAGGTTGTCCTTCCTCTTCACTGTCGTAGTGACTAGGGAACACAAAAGTGTCATCATCTACCCCAGTCTGTAGCTTGTTCGACCATCCCTTCTGCTTAGGTGCAAGGCACAGCTGATCAATGAGTCTTTGCCACAAGAAACCATTATCTGTTTGAGTTCTATAAGAAAGTGAACCTGTGGCCTCATTCATTACTTCAGCTTCCCTTCTTTATGACCCATGGTAGCAAGAGACCCATACCCTAGTACCATGTGTGTACATCCACAGTTTCTCTCTTTCCACCATGCAGGATTGGTGCGTCACAATAAGGTCAACATCTGGGTATAGAGCATCCAATATAGTGCCCAAGAGTCTGCCAAACATCAGCTGAACTGAAAAAAATCCATGTTCATGTAGCATAAACAGTGATGTGGTAAGTCATCAGGAAATCTTCCAGTGAAGAGCCCAGGTCAGCACTCACTGGAATAATTGTCAAAGCTGCTTTAATGTCTAAACAGACCTCTCTGACTGATGGTTTGCAGCACCATTTTAATTTGCAGCATGCCAAGATCAACTAGGAAGTCCTGGAAAAAACTGAGTCGCCAACTGTGGGCCATTTTCGGTTACCAAGTGTTTCCTTAATCCAAAAGTAACAAAATGTATCTGAGGACTCTTATAATTGACCTTGTGGTGATTTATTTCATAGGCCAAATATCTGGGTCTTTGGAGTGAGCGTCTCTGATGGCAAGGTACATGATATTTCGTACCAGGCCAGTACAAATGGAGAAGTTCCCAGGGAGTGGTGCTTCAGAATGCCTAATTCTGGCAGCGTTTAAGACGCTCCAGATCTCTTAGGGTCCCATGAGGGTGTCCTTCAGGACAGTTTTTAGTGGCATAACAGGGATTCCATCCACTTTCCTTAATATAATTCTCTACTTGTTTACATGTTTTCGCCCTTCTTTACCCCTTCTCTGCTGAAGCATTGTGGTTGTGGACACCTTTCTGTTTTACTTAAACCTCTTTTTCTCGTACGTCCAATACGGAAAACAGGTACCATGGGGTTGAGTCCCTCTTCCTGGAGGGCAGGGCACATCAAAAAGTCAGGTTATTTGGGGTGGAGACTCCCTCCTCCAGCTCAACCCTCCACCTACAAACTCCCAGAATTCATGTGTCCTGCAAAGCAGTTGGAGCTGCAGTGGCCATCATTTTAGCTTTTCTTAGGTTTTATAATTTTTTCATTAGACATGGTGCTGTTTAGTCCCCTATTAGGTGGGCTACCATCACTGGGTTTCCCTGGAGTTGGATTGTTCAGTTCACAGGTGCTGTGTGGACATTTCTTGCCCTTTGGAGGTTGGCTTTTTGACAAGTCTGGTTATCATGACAAGTCTGGTTATCTCTCACGGTCCTTGACTTAATGTGGGTGGCTGGAGGAGCCGGTGGCGTCAGTGTCTTGTGCGGGCCATGCCGCATCCTGAATGCGGTTCACTTCTGCATTCCTTCGTTTCACAGCGGGCACGCATCATTAGGCTATCCTTCCGTGATGTAGCGCACCACTTTTATACAGTCTGTGGGGCTCATTGTATGCTCCTCCTCTCAGGCTTTGAAGTTAATAGTGCCCTGGACACCTAGCTCAGTAGCCCTTACGTGTTGTCCAGTGCAGTACTCGTTTATTTGGCTCTGTGTCACTTGCTTGACCCTTTGGCTTTGTCTGATTACCAGCTTGTTTCTGACCATTTGGCTCTGGCTGACTGCCTGCTCCATTACTGACCTAGTGGCTCTGTCTGACTACCCGCTCAGTGACTGACCATTTGGCTCTGGCTGACTTCCCACTCCGTTGCTGACCATTTGGCTCTGGCTGACTCCTGCTTGTTACAGACCAGTGGGTCTGGCTGACTATCCGCTCTGGCACTGACCCGTTGGTTCAGTCTGATTTATCCTCTTCACACGTACCAGTATGTTTAGCTTCTCCTGTCCTTAGTCCTTTGTTCAGTTGAACGCTGGCCTTTGAAAACTACCCTCTCCAGGTATAGACCGTGGGCTAGGTCTTACCTTCTGCCATAGCCTCGTAGCCTTACTGACTTGCCAGTCGAGTTCCGTTCCTAAGCAGTATTCCATCCCCTGTGGGATCTCTTTGCTCTGGTCCTGGTTTTCACTTTACCGGAGTTTCGCTTGTATGCATAGTCTTATTTACATCTGCATAATTTAATAAAGGTGGTGTTCCTTAACTGTACCTATTCTCTTGTTGTTATTCCGGACTACCGTGACAGTTTCTCTGAAATGATTCCCTCTCCTATAATGGTAGCCTGAGGAAAGAAGATGGTAAGTCACCCTTTGAGTGTATTAGTCCACTGTATGTTCCATTCAGAACTTTCTCTCATATAGACTTGTACCTATGTACTCTGCTCTGGTACTCATTATGGGTCTTTGTCTCTCTAAAGGGGCTTTGGTAGTACAGATGGCTGCTGCTGTTTGCTCTTCATTGCTGTTAGTTAACACTTTCACTACTGTGATATTATTGGCTTGTGTGCATGCTTTGGGTGGCTTATTGCTATCCACCACTTCTAGGTTTGAATTTTTTCATGTAAAATTTTTTTTTTTTTTTTTTTTTTTTTTTACTGTATTCTTTATTTAAGATCGATTTTTAGTGCGGCATCTTCTTTTAGGACCAGTGCCCACCTGCAGCCTTCTTTGATCCATTGACTGTGGGGAAAACCTCTCTGGGACCTATCTCTGCAACCATTTGGGCTACAACGATCATAGAGGAATCTACTTGTCTCCTCATGCCCTATCATCTAGTCCACGTTGAGTGTCCAGGGGCATAGCTAGTCAGCAAGCAAGAGAAGAGACTACAGTTCCCATGATGATGCCTGTTGCTTGGCTTTCTTCCTGTTGGCTATTTCATGTCTGGTAGCCATCTTACTTCTCTCTTGCCTGTCCTATGCAGAGGCTGACTGTTTGCTCTCCTCCAGTTTAAACCTTTGCATACCATATAAGTTCATTTTCTTGATATTTCTGGGTTTTATCTTTATTTTGGTACATTTAACCTAGTTTTATGTGATGTTGGACACATATTCAGGGACATGTCTGACACTCGGGGGCATATGGGGAAACTCAAAGCTGAGGATTCAGGGGCTTCCCTTACCCCACTCGCTCACGTTTCCTCATGCTATACAGGGCTTCCAAAGGAATATTCTGGGCCTTTATGCCTCTCATGTTCTGTGGCCACTACTACTCTACCGGGCCCCTCCAGCACTGAACAAGAGCCTGCATGGGTTAAAACACTCCTTTCAGTGGCACAAATGGGTGTTCTCCATTCTTTGAAACCTATGCCCACTTTCAAACAGGTTGACACTGTATTTAAGGAGCACAAAAGTTATGGCGGCATCCTCTGAGGAAGATTTGGACTCGGAGGATGATGGAGTATGAGGATATGGATTCTTCTTATTCTTATAGAGATTTCTATGATGCTGAGCCAGTCCCCTCAGCTGAGGGGCTCATGAAGGAGGTGCTGGAGCTCCTTCAGGTCCCTAATGCCACAGATGAGGGGTCTCCCTCTCTCGCCATTTTCAAGGGGTGCAAGAAGACCTCACCTGTTTTTCCCCTAATATCACTCTTGAACAGATCCCTATGAATGAGTGGAAAACTCCTGAGAAGAGACACTTCCTTTATAAGGGCTTCTCTGAGCTACACCCATTTACAGCAGAGACTCTGGCTCAGCAGGCTTTCCTCCCTGCCATGGACCCTCCTATTTCATGCTTGATGAAGAACACTTCCGTTCCCTGGCGTACAACGCGGGGCTCAAAGACAGACTGATAAGAGGCTTGTGTCACGGTTTAAGACGCTCAGACAACAGGTTTAGGTAAAAGCATAACTTTATTGAAAAGTTAAAGCACTCCCCATAGGGTTCACATACATATACATACAATATATTAGCAACTGAGAAATAGAATAGGCCTTGCCTATAATACCGAGCAAGGCAACCCAGGCGGCTATAATGAATAGCAATAGCAGGCTCTACCGGCCTTGCCAATACCGGGTAAAGCAGCCGTGAGATGGAATATACCGGTTCTACCGGCCTTACCAATACCGGGCAAGGCAGCCTTGGGAGATGCAGAGGATAGGCTCTTCCGGCCTTGCCAATACCTGGTAAGGCAACCGTGAGATGGAATGTACCGGTTCTACCGACCTTACCAATACCGGGCAAGGCAGCCTCAGTGAATACTGTGAAGAGGCTCTACCGGTCCTGCCAATACCGGGTAAGGCAACCGTGAGATGGAATCATGGGCGTCTGGAGGGGGGGGCAAGGGGGGCACTTGCCCCCCCCCTACAATTACCCTCCTCCATATAAATAAAGGGGCTAGATGGGCTGGCTTGGGGGTCATATTATGGCTTTGCCCCCCCCTGGAAAAATGTCTACGGACACCACTGGATGGAATGTACCGGTTCTACCGGCCTCACCAATACCATGCAGGACAGCCCCAAAGAAGGAGACCACCAGGTTGAATGGAGATAACCAGCGTCCGCACGCTGGGACCAACAGTATAATATGTCACCAGGTTTAATGGAGTAAACCAGCGTCCGCACGCTGGGACCAACAGGATAATATGCCACCAAGTTTAATGGAGTTAACCAGCGTCCGCACGCTGGGACCAACAGTATAATCTGCCACCAGGTTTAATGGAGTTAACCAGCGTCTGCATGCTGGGACCAACAGGATAATGTGCCACCAGGTTTAATGGAGTTAACCAGCGTCCGCACGCTGGGACCAACACAGTAAGAATATCGCCGAGGCGAGAGAGTGAGTAGTGTCGCCAAGCGACTACCGGATGGGAACTCTGAGACCAAGTGAAGGTGGAGCCCAGCAAGCACCGCTGAACAGACAGCAACCGGAACAAGCCAGACGAAACAACCGGAGCATCAGTCGTACGGAGAGGTCCAACCGGAGTGGGAAGCAGACTGGAACAGGAACAGATGGAATCAGGAACACTGGAACTCAAGATTCTGTAGCTGAAGACTCTGGAACACTGGAACAGGCCTCAAGCAGCGAGACAGACTGGAACACAGGACACTGTAGCTCTGGACTCTGGAACAGGCCCAAACAGCATGACAGGAAGAACAAACAGGTACTGTCAGAGACAACACGAAAGGGCAACCAAAGGGTGCACGAGCAGAGTATAAATAGGCAGTCAGAGGCGGGCAGACAATAGGCAGCCAATAGGAGCCCCTGCAGGTGATAGACAGTGTATAGCGCCAATCACGGGCACCGTGATAGCTTGTTTCCTTACTCAAGGCCAATTTGCAGCTAGCGGAGCAGCAGTGAAGCCTATTTATGCCTCCTCCTGGGTCAATAGTTCTTTTGCCTTTCGGGGTGAACAACTGTCAGATGCCTTATGTGCTGACATTCCTAAAGAGGACATGTTTCTTTTGGTAGCCAACATTATGTAAATTAATGCCTACATAACCTGAGGCTTTGTTTGATATGGCTAGGCGTTCACCTTGTGGCTCAAGATTTGGTCTGCGGATGAAACATCCAAGAAGTCATGGGTATCATTGCCTTTTCAAGGTAAAGCTCTGTTTGGGCCTGACCTGAAACAATTATTAATGACGCTAGTGGCAGTACGAGCACATTGTCCCTTTCACGAAACCAGGACGCAGAGGGCACAAACCTCTCTAACACTCCACTCCGCAGAACCCATACTGACCTGGCAGCCCACACGAACAGCTGTAAAGTCTGAAACGAGAAAAAGAAAGAAGGGTGCTTCCTAGTGCAATAATCCTTGTTTATGTAAGACCTCCACCAGTACACCACAGTACTCACAATTTAAATGAACACTAAAAGTGATCAGTAGAACAGATGGGGGACTCGGACTGCCCCCATTCAGTCAGTCCAAATTGGCAGGTAGATGCTGCTTCTTCAACACACCCAATAGGACTCACCAGAACCTTTGGTATACAGAAAAAGAAACCAGAAAGAGTGCAAACCACCAATATCTCTACCTAATCATCATCTGATAATATAACTCCATACTCACAATCAACATGATTATAGGCCGGTTGTAAGTACAAGCGGCCTATTCCAATGAGGTATCACAACTCGCCCTGTTACGGTCACTGTCTCGTGATAAAAAATGGAATCCACAAAGTAAAAAAATATGTATAATTTAATATAAGAAAGCTTGGTGCCAAAATAGTATAAGGACAACATCAATAAATGTTTCTTATGACTCGTTTCAGAGCATATAACTCCTTCTTCAGATACTAAAGAGGCAATTGATAAACATAACACATTTTAAAAACCTGTACAGTATGGTTTAGCACCAAAAACAGTCAACCCACGTTTGGGTTATTGAGATCCTGAATAGTCCTAGAGATCTCTGGTATCATGGGGACATGTGGGAGGTCTTTTCACCTTTCCATCCCTGGGAATCTATGCTTTGATATATCTGCATGGTATCAGTGTTCCATATTGGACATAAGAGAAAATAGGATTTTAATGTTCTTAACTGTTAAATCCTTTTCTTTTGAGTCTATATGGAACACAGATCTCTCACATGGAGAACAGACCTTTCCCTGTACTGCTCTTAGGGTCTTAGTCCTGAGAGAATTTCTTCTCATCTTATCTGCCTATTTTCTTTTATTGTGGCTTTTTGTCACATGAATACTGTGAATTAGTAGGTGGGCTCTGCCATTTGGTCTGGCATCAGCTCCTTGAGTGTTTACCAGGGTGATGGGCGCATTGTTGGCCTTCATTCACACCAGGGGCATTCATATGACCCCTTACCTGGACAATTTTTTGCTCAAGGCTCCTTCTGAGGAACTCTTGGCTCAACAGGGCCAAGAAGGTGCTTGGCTCCTGGTCCGCCATGGGTGGATTCTGAACATGTCGAAGTCTTCTCCTGTGCCAACCCAGGAGCTGGTGTTCCTTGGCATGAGTTTTGACAACCATCTAGGGAAAGCCTCCCTGCTAAAGGATAAGATCCTGCAGATGGGTCCCAAGCTCTTGAGTGGCCCTTGGCCCCGATATAGGAGTATATGAGGGTTCTGTGCTGCGTAATATCTACCCTAGAAGCAGTGCCTAATGCCCAGGTACACACAAGGGAACTCCAGAGACTTGTCATCCAGTCGTGTCATTGGAATCCGGATCTCCTTGGTCGGCCGCTCTCCCTCTCTCTGGAAGCCAGACTGGATCTGCAGTGGTGGTTGTGACTGAGCAACCTGGACCTGGGAAAGCCATTCGTGATCACTGAATGGAATATGGTCATGACTGTTGCCAGCCTTAGCAGCTGGGGCACGGTGCTGCGTCACCTGGGGATCCAGGGCAGGTGGACTGTGGAGGAATCTCTCCAGTTCATCAGTGTTCTGGAACTCAGGGAGATCCGCCTTAGTTTGGTGTACTGAACCTCTCGGTGAAAAGGTCGTCCTGTGAGAGTACAGTCGGACAACACCACAGCCATGGCTTACATTAACCGTAAAGGGGGGCACTCAGTACGCCACCACCTGGTACAAGGTGAAGTACATTCTAGGCTTGGCAGAAACCTATGTTCCAGCCATCTCCGCCATTCACATTCCAGGGGTAGAAAATGTTCTGGCAGAGTTTCTAAGTCCCCAGGATGCATTTAACCTGATTTTGCAACCAGAAGGTTCCAGTGTCTTGTTCCCATTGGGGGGATCCCCTGGCCTTTGCCATGGACACTATGTCAATTCCATGGCACGTCCACCTCTCTGTCTTCCCTCCGATTTCCCTCATTCCCAGGTTGCACTGTAAGATAAGGATGGACGGTGCAACTGTGATCCTGGTCTCTCCTTATTGGACCAAGAGGTCATGGTTTGCGGAACTGGGGGGTCTTTACGTTCGAGATCCATTTCCAGTGCCACCCAGACTGGACCTCCTTCTTTAGGGCTACCTCTGGAAAGAGGACATGGAGAAGTTGGCTTTGATGGCATGGCTGTTGAAGCCCACATCTTGAGGAGAAATGGTTTCTCTCCTGAGGTTATTTCTACTATGATCCAGGCTAGGAAGCTGGTCTCCTGCAAGGCCTATCTTAGGGTTTGGTGCATTTTTCCTTCTTGGTGCGTGGACAGGGACCTGTCTTCACATGACTTTGACCTTACGGTGGTCCTTTTCTTTTCTCCAGGATGTTGTGAACAAGGGACTCGGCTAAAGTTCCTTGAGGAAGCAGATTTCTGCACTTTCTGTGTTCTTCCAGAGACATATTGCCATCCCACCTGATGTCAAAGATTCATTCAGGGGATCACTCATGCTTTCACTGCCTATAAGGCTTCCATGCCTCTGTGGGACTAATTTGGTACTGGGAGTTTTTACAGAGGCCTCCCTTTGAGTTCCTTGCTACTGTTTTTTTGCCTCTGTTGACGTTGAAGATGGCTTTTCTTCTGGCTGTGGTCATATTCCGTGGGGTTTCTGAATTGCAAGCTTTGTCTTGCAAGCCGCCTTTCCTGGTTTTTCACAAGGACAAGGCTGTTCTTCGAACCTCTCAGTAATTGCTTCCTAAGGTGGTCTCTGAGTTACACATCAATCAGGAGATTGTTACGCCTTCCTTTTTTTGTCCTGATCCAAAGTCTGACAGGGAAAGGTATCTCAATGCCCTAAGCTATACGTGCACCATACAGAGTCTTTTTGTAAGACTGATTTCCTGTTTGTCATTCCTGAGGGTCCCAGGGCAGGTCAGAGTGCTTCCAAGGTCACTTGCCTCTTGGATCAAGTCTACCATTCGTAGGGTGTACAGACTCCAGGAAGAAACCTGTTCCCTTCAGAGTTACAGCACATTCCACCAGGGATGTTGTGGCCTCTTGGGCCTAGAAGAATCCGGTCTTGGCTGAGCACTTGTGCAAGGCGGCGACTTGGTCCTCTTTGCATACCTTTGCCAATCAATATTGTGTGGATGTTCTGACTTCAGCTGAAGCCGGCTTTGGCAGGAAGGTCCTGCAGGCAGTTATGGCTGTTTATGGGCCTACTCCTTCCTGTGCCTTATTGTTCTTTAACTGTTTGAGCCCTGTTAGCTCTTGTTCTTGTATGCTGTGCTATTGTTCTCAGTGTCTGTTGACACTTAGTTATGATTGGGATGGTCCTAGTTCTGAATAGTCCTAGGGAACTCCGATATCATGGAGGTCAGCTCTTGGTCCTTTCCTTTTTGTCCCACCCTGGGAGCTTAATGTTGGAACATTCTCATGGTACCTGTATGTCATATTGAATGAAAGTGAAAATAGGATTTTAGTCTTCTGATGTTCAGCCTTCCAAAGGCAGCTCAATCCCCATGGTACCTGTATTTCATATGGACTAAGAGAAAAGAACTGAACAAGGTAAGACTAAAATCCTATTATATATAATTTTGCTTCCTTTTTTCTAATTGATACTGTGGCCACAGAATATTTGAATGCAGTTAGAAATATTTGATTTGTTTGCAGTAATTATAAATCTTTTATGCAAAGCTACTAGTGTCCATTTACTCATATAGATAAGTTGCTATGTGTGTGTAGTATAGTTTTTCTTTGTTCACAAGCACTTCAGAGGGGAGTGTTTTTTACACTCTTAATGAGGAACTATCACTGAGATACAAGTACTCCCCCTAGTTAATACTTAGTATAGCGGTAAGCATTGAAATCCTGTTTTCTCTGTTGTCCAATATGACATACTGGGGCCCACGGGAAGGCAACGACTCCTATTAGACTGGAACATTTCAAAGACAAGGTCTTGGAGGGGGAGCCTTCCCCTCTCCTTATCAGGCTTCCCTTAGCCCCCCCTAACCAGTTTGACTTGTTCCAGACCAGTGGGAAGGCTAGGATCTTTTCTTCTTAGCTTTTAGAATATTTTCTTATTTTAATTCTTAGATATGGGGTGTCACAATTGCCCCATTAGGTGGGTTACCATTCCTGTCTTCCCCTGGAGGATTGTCCAGCAGACAGGAGGATTGTCCAGCAGACATGAGAAGTTGTGGACCCTTGCAGCCCTGTGGAGAGACTCTTGCAGCCCAAGTTTATCTCTCCTTCCTGGGTCACTCTGAGGCTCTGGGTCCCTATAATTGTAACCTGAAGACAGAAGATGAAGATGAAGATTGGTGAGTAACCCTTTGCGTGCTATGGTCCACTTGTCTCATTGCTCCCCTCCATACAGAGGTCCTCTTGGAGTTCTGAACTTATGCACTCATGTTTGGTATTTTATTAATCTCTGGGATTTTTGGGGCTTGGATGGCTGCATTTTTGTGTAGTTAACACCTTCCCTGCTGGTTTAATTGGGCTTGAGGACTTATTTCTGGATTTTCTCCTCAGAATTCCCTACATGTTCCCTTGGGTATTTGGTACTTTTGGTCACTTTTGTAAATGTTGTATTTTTATTCTACTGTGCCTTTAAGGCTTGCTTCCCAGGCGATCGCACATGCTCCATTGGCTTCTATGGGGCAAACTGCTTTGAGATGTAACTCTGCAACAGTTTGTCATACAGAGTTGAGAGAGGGCTCATTCTTCTTGTCTCCTCCAGTTCACATCCCCAGTTCAATCCAGTTCACATCCCCAGTGTCTTATGGGCATTCTGGGAGATGGGCCCCATCTCCCAGAATGTCCGGTTCCCGAGCTTTCTTCCGATTGGCTAGCTGATTTTACAGATGCCATTTTCTCCTGACTGTTTAGACACTTCCCCTGTTAGGATGTCGGATCCAGAGGGACATGGGGTTAGCCCTAAGGCGAAGGACTCAGGGATATCTCTGACACCCCCCCCCTTGCTTACTGTTCCTCCTGCCAAACGGGGCTCCCTAGTGAATACTCAGAACACCTATTCCCCTCATGTGCTGTGGCTCCCACTACACCACCGGGGCCCTCCAGCCTTGAGCAAGAGCCAGTTGTGCCTCTATGGCACAATTTCCTCTGTCCCTCAAGGTGGTTCACCATTCCTGGAAGCCCCTTACCACCTTCAGCCCCTAAGGCCACAGGCATACCTGCTCTCAGTGAATCCTATGAGGAAAGTTCTTTTGAACACGATACAGAGGAAGGGGAATGGGGTAAATGGGATTGTACCTACACTTTTGGTGATCCATTTGAGGTTGATCCCACTCCTTCTGCTGAGGGTCTTATCAAGGCAGTTTTAATGACCCTTCAGGTCACTAATACCCCTGAGGGAGTGCCAGTCTTCTTCAGACGTCTTTCAAAGGCATAAGAAGTCTTCCACAGTGTTTCCACCCAGTGCCACTCTGAACCAAGTTATCTTGGATGAGTGGAAGATGCCTGACAGACAGCTTTCTCTTTCTAAGAGATTTTCAGAAGATTCTGATGGACGGTTCAGTGGTTATCATGATTGCCCCCTATTGTACCAGGAGGGAATGATTCACCGACTTGGTTGCCCTTTCCATTTGGGATCCGTTTCCACTGCCACTCAGACCAGATCACCTCCTTCACGACTGTTGAAGCCTCCATGCTGAGGAGAAAAGGTGTCTCTCCTGAGGTTATCTCCACTATGATCCAGGCTAGGAAGTTTGTTTCTTCTAAGGCCTACCACAGGGTTTGGTCTGTTTTTCATTCTGGGCATGTAGACAGAGATCTGTCTTCACAGGAGTTTGATCTTCCGATGGTCCTGTCCTTTTTGCAGGACAATGTGAACAAAGGGCTCATTCTTAGCTCCTTGAAGGTTCCGACTTCGTCTCTCTCTGTTTTTCTCCAGACACACACATTGCCATCTTGCCAGATGTCCAGGTGTTCTTTCAGGGTGGCGCTCATGCTTTCCCTGCCTACAAGCCTCCCGCTCCCCAGAGGGACCTAAAACTGGTTTTGGGTTTCTTGCAGCTACCTCCCTTTGAGTCCCTTGCTACCATTCCTCTGTCTTCTGATGTGGAAGATGGCCTTAATTTTGGTTGTAGTCTCTGTGAGCAGAGTCACTGAATTGCAGACCTTGTCCTGCAAACCACCTTTCCTGGTGTTTCACAAGGACAAGGCTGTTCTTCGTACTTCGCAGGAGTTCCTTACATAAGGTGGTCTCTGAGTTCCACATCAATCAGGAGATAGTTGTGCCTTCGTTTTGTCTTGACCCCATATCTGACAAGGAGAGGGATCTTCATTTCTTGGATGTGGTGTGCTGCCTCAAGTTTTACGTGCACCATACAGAGTCTGGATTAAGCCTACCATTCGCAAAGCTTACAAACTCATTCCTTTATGTCTGTTGACGGAAAAGATGGCCAGGTCTGTTGGGGCCCCCTGGGCCTACAATAATCAAGCCTCTGCTGAACAGCTGTGCAAGGCTGCGACTTGGTCCTCAGTCCACACCTTTGCCAAGCATTATTGCGTGGATGTCCTGGCTTCGGCTTAAGCCAGTTTTGGCAGGAAAGTCCTGCAGGCAGTTCTGCCTATCTTAGGCCTAATCATTCCTATGCCTTATTGTTCTTTAACTGTTTGAGCCCGGTTGGCTCTCGTTTTAGTGTGCTTTGCCTTTGTTGTTCAGTGTCCGTTGACAGTTATGTGTGTGCTGTTCCTAGTTCTGGATAATCATGGGGACTGGTGCTTGGTCCTTTCCTTCTTGTGCCACCCTGGGAGCTTAATGTTGATACATCCCCATGATAGGATTTAACAGGTAAGACTAAAGTCACGTTGTAATCTTTATTAAGTGCCAGCATTATTTAGTGCACACATCTTGCCGAAGAGGGATCTGAGCTCCTGCGCTCTCTGTCCCTGTCTGTATCGTGCAGTACAATGCAACTCCCCCTTAGGTTATTTGCCAATCAGTGAGGAGACAGGACGGACAGCTCAGGTGCAGAGATAATTCTTCAGGCAAGATTTGCTGTCGTTTGGCGGTGAGTGTAATAAGAACTTATATGTCCTAGTAATGCCAGCACTTATTTAAAATTATAACAGGATTTCAGTGCTTACCCCTGTACTAAGAATTAATTGAGGGCACTTATATCTCAGTGATAGTTCTGCTTTTAGATGCCCAGGACGATATTTCAGTCAGTTTATAAATTATCCGGCTCCAAAAGGGACTAACAGCGCAGGCGCACGGACGTCACTATGGCAAGATGTCCGTGCTTCCTGCTACTGTCAGCCTTTGAATAAGTAGAAAATCTTTTAAACCAGGTAATATTTCTGGTGACTAGCGCTACTAAGCAGCTAGTCGCCAGATGAAGACTTAATTAACATACAGTTTTTGCGGGGTGGTAGTTCCCCTTTAAAGATTATATTACCACAGGCTCAGTGCCACAGGATTGGCGAAGAGCTAACATAGTGCCTCTATTTAAAAAGGGAACTAAAACAGAACCTGGGAATTATAGACCAGTGAGTTTGACCTCTGTAGTGGGAAAACTGTTAGAAGGGATAATAAGGGACTATATTTAGGATTACAACACAAAAAATAAGATCATTAGCACGAATAAACATGGTTTTATGAAGAATAGATCATGTCAAACTAATCTTTTCAGCTTCTATGAGGAGGTAAGCAGCAACCTTGACAATGGCAAGGCAGTAGATGTAGTATATCTGGACTTTGCAAAGGCATTTGATACAGTACCACACAGAAGGCTGGTGTATAAAATAAGGAAATTGGGGCTAGGAGATAACCTTTGCAATTGGATACAAAACTGGCTGAAGGATAGGGAACAGTGTGTGGTTGTAAATGGAAAATTCTCCAGTACAGTTAAAGTGGAGAGTGGAGTACCTCAGGGTTCAGTATTAGGTCCGCTGCTTTTTAACATGTTTATAAATGACCTGGAAATAGATATAGAAAGCAAAATATCAATATTTGCAGATGATAATAAATTATGCAAAGTCATTCATTCAGAACAGGATATTTTCTCTCTACAGAGGGACTTACATACAATGTCAGATTGGGCAAACATGTGGAATATGAAGTTTAATGTGGGGAAGTGTAAAGTCATGCATTTGGGAGGAAACAATCCCAAGGCTACTTATAAACTTAATGGAATCATTTTAGGGGACTCATTGCTAGAGAAAGACCTGGGTATCCTTGTCAACTACAAACTTGGAAAAAGTGACCAGTGTCAAACAGCAGTAGCAAGGGCAAACAAAATCCTGTCTTGCATAAAAAGAGGTATCGAAGCAAGAGTGGATAACATTATTTTGCCATTATACAAATCACTGGTAAGACCTCACCTTGAGTATGCAGTGCAATTTTGGGCACCAGCTCTGAAAAAGGATATACTAGAACTAGAGAGGGTGCAGCGGAGAGCAACAAAATTAATTAAGGGAATGGAGGACTTGACATATGAGGAACAACTAAACAAACTTGGTTTATTTACTCTAGAGAAAAGACGACTAAGAGGAGACCTTATCACATTGTACAAGTATATGAGAGGTCAATACAAGGATCTCTGCGGTGAGCTATTTATTCCAAGGCCTGATCAGGTGACCAGGGGACACCCCTTGAGATTAGAGGAAAGGAGGTTTAGACTTCAGCAGAGGAAGGGTTTTTTTACGGTCTGTTAAATTGTGGAATTCATTGCCCAGGGAGGTTGTTGTGGCAGATACAATGGATACATTTAAGAAAAGATTAGATACATTTCTTTGAAAAGGGAACATACAGAGTTATACTGTTTATCAGTAGGCAGATCAGGAAGTTCTGATAAAGACTAATTTAATTGGTAGCAGGAAATCTATAAAATTCTCAGTTACTGGGGTATGAGGTGAAGGTTGAACTTGATGGACTTATTTCTTTTTTTCAACCTAGTTTACTATGTTACAATAACTCAACTTTCCAGATAAGTTTGATCGCACTATAAATACGTAGAAGATCATCCAATCTGCCTCGATTGTTACCAAAAAACAAAACCTTAACAAACATAACGCTAACATTAATTCAAAACAAATTATACATTCCCTATATAACATGATGGGCAACGCCATCCCACATTGCTAGTATATAATATGAGAGAGATATAAATGCACACAATTGTGATTGAGAAAACATACTTATTCATATATTTCCGATACAGACATCAAAGAGGATTCACTGACCAGCTGGAACTCTGTTGTAGAAATAGATGATGATTTTTATGGAGATTCACCCGAGTCAGAAGAGCACAAAGAGCATCATGATCTAGAAAAAGAGGTAAAATGAATATTATTTTTTTTAAGCATTGTATGATCTGATCCCATATAGAGGCAGAAATGAAAGCAACTTTGATGTACAAGTAAAATAGTGACCACAACATTCAAAATGTATTAAGATCTTATTAAAGAGCAACTCTTAAAGGTGCAGGAAAACATTTTTTCTGTTAGAAAAAAAAAACATTGTAGGATATTTCCTGCTGAGTAAAACATGGCCACTTCTGCTGTGGAGATGTCTTTCCAGAGCTGTTACAATTGAAACAGCAGTGGGTATAAGGTTGTTTTACTCACCAGGAAAAGCCCTGTAACATATAGGTTTTCATAAAAAAATGTTTACTAGTGCAATAACTTGTTATTGTAAGGACTTTCCTAAACTGTCTTTCTATTCAGTATAACAAAATAACAACCTTTCTGGAAAATAATGCTATAAAAGAAGTAATGTGAATATATGATATTGTCATACATAAATCAGATGAAGGGGAGAACAGTGGTTTAAATGCATCACCTCATACAAGGTCTTAGTATGATTTGTAATCATATGAAGATTTGGATGTAATCCAACCAGAATGTTTCAAAATAACTGAAAATTCTTTTACAGATATGTAAAAAAGAAGGCATTCTAAGCAAAGCAGCTGATGAGTATTTATAGTGTTTCCTGAATTTCCCATTTTTATATGCTTCCTAGAGTGCATAAATTTCTACAACCACCTCTTGGCAGACTCACCTATCAGGAATTAATTCCTTTGATGAGGGTCTGTCAGAATATGTGTATCATGTTGCATTGATATTCTTTTGTGAGCAGGAGTACAAGTGCTGTAGGATCTCTGGAGAATCTACAGTGGAGCCAGAATTATTTTTGGGTCATTATTGATGTAGAGTCTCTCTATCCCTGCGTTAGGAATGGGGTGGGATGTGCACATTGATGTTTTGGTTTGATTTCCATAGTGAATATCCAAAAGTACAAATATAATTTATTTTTGATTCTGTATGTTTTTGCGTTTCAGCAGAATGTTTTTTTTATTCAGTGGGGTATTCTGTCACTATAGATCTAGTACCTTAGTGGGTGTAACTTTTGCACCCCCTTATTCCAGTCTTTTTTCTTGTTTGTGGGAAAAGTGCTGGAGTTAGTGATGTCCTTATCAATAAAATTGCTTATTATGTGCAATATGTGGATAATTTAGTATTCAGTTGGAAAGTTTGCATTGATGATCTTCAAGCTTTTTCATCTTGCTCCCAGTATATATATATATATATATTTAATCCTGTTACTATAATTGTTTGTATATACATTTGTCTAGTAATTCAAAAGAAGAGTCAACACTCCTGCAATCAATCTTTTGTTAAAATAAATATAATATAAATATTGCATATACCTTTCTTAGAGTATGAAGTAGGATCATTCCAGTTGTATTCTAAATGAATAGGTAAGGGGTATAGTTCAGAAATGTTTGATGCAGGCAATCTTAAAAGCAAAAAAATATAAAATAATGTTCTTTAATATTGTAGAAGAAAATATGTTCAGAAAACTAGTAAAAGTATGGACATCCGTATTCTCAGTTTCATTACACATTTTTATCAGCAAGCTAATGATATAAGATTCATACAAAACACTATTGAAGTATGTGAAGCAGATTTTTTTCAAGGTGTAGAAAAATACAGTTGGATACCCGTGAGGGCAGTATTTTGGATGTTAATAGCTGTAAGGTATTTTGGATCTGCACACTGGCAACCAGGAAGTTTCGCAGACTTTATTTTTATTGCTCAACATTTCAGTCCTTACTTATACCATTCTCAAGACAAAATACAAAGTACAATTAGAGTCATAAATACCCTCAACCCACCTCTGTATATCTGAGGGTAACCCACTGCACAAAACTGATTTCACCCCAAGTTTACAAATATGTGTAAGCCATGAAATAAAAAAATAACAGAACCCCAATAGTAGCAAACAAAAAATTCAAAATCAAGAAAGGAAAGGGGAAAAAAACAATATATAGGGTGTGTATCAGAGACAAACCTAGTGTAAAGATTCAAAAATATCAAAACCAAATAAAGAAAAAATCCCCCAACACCAATCATCAAACAAATTTAAAATTCTATATCTCAATTAAAATATGTGAAGAACAGATCCTTTAGAATTGAATTACTCTTTAACTACAAATCTGAAAATATTGAAATACCACTCTACCTTGCCCATGGCATACGAGGCTTAATTGGAGCAGCATTTTTTTCATCCATTACTATCCCTTTCAGTAAACACTCTGGTTGCTACATATGTCATTATACAGACTGTAGAGAGAGATGAAAAAACACTTCCCGTAGATTAGGTATAGTAGGACTGAATATTGATATAAAAATCTGATTTAGCTAGTGTCCAGCTCTGAAAGGAAGTTAGAGTGGTGAAGTTCTACTAACTTGGTGTCTGTTTGCAAAACGTTGACTTCAAGACTGGAAAGTATTTAGGCTCATTAGTAACATCTATGCTGCAAGAAATTAATGGTTAGGTATCCAACATACATGCAAAACCAGATGACTTGTGGATGAAAGGCAGGCAAGTATGTGGAGACATATACCTATTGTGTGCATTGGTGCTGTATCTCAGAATACTTGAAATTGTAATCTCTGCTTATACGTTTTTCTTTCCTGTTTGCTTCACACCACTGTCTTCATTAGCCCTTTCCAGGGATGCCATCATAAATTTTGGGGCCCAGTACACGGCCCCCTGCTCCTCCTGCTGCATCTTAATCTGCCCCTACCATTTTTATAATTTTCTCATATAGATGTCACATAGAGTTCTGGGGGGCATTGAATTTTCAAAAGAAAGTCACTATTTTACATACTTGGATTACAATTCATTGTAGGCTATAGAGACAAATGTCGCAGGTGTGCCTGGGTCAACAACCTATTTGCAAGATAGGCTTCTTTCTCTTTCTTTGTTCTGATCTCCTCTCCACACACAAACTGTGTCTCGCTTCCTCTTCTGGAAGCATGTGAGAAATGTAGCAGTGGTTTGTTGAAGTGCTGTCCCACCTCCTCTTTATGTAGGGAGCCAATAATGAGATGGGTGTGTCATTTGAATTATGGGGCCAAAGAGGGGCTCCTGTCGCATCAAGGAAGTGGGCCATACTGATTGGCCAGGTGCCATACACAGGTACTGATTAGAAAAAAGTCTAAGTGCTGAAAAACGAAAAATACCCATATCAAAATATGACGATATTTATTATTACAAAATAGCACAAATATGCAGTAACGAATGGCAAAAATGAATACACCTGAGACTTAATATTCTAGGCACTGGTGCATGAATAAACATATACACTAATAAATGTCCCAATGTAGTATAAATATAAAAGTGGTACATCTAAGGCAGCGGTTCTCAACCCCTCTAGTGCCGTGACCCTTTGATAAAATATCCCAAGTTGTAGCGACCCCTAACAGTAAAATTATTTTCGTTGCTCCTTCATCGCTGTAATTTTGCTACTGTTATGAATCGAAATATAAATATCTGATGGCTTTAGGCGACCCCTGGCAAATCGTCATTCGACCCCCAAAGGGGTCCCGACCCACAGGTTGAGAACCACTGATCTAAGGAAACAATCCAAAGTGACTGTCGCTCTCAAAGCTTGTCTATATGATTGAATGTTAGTCCACTAAAAATGATAGTATTATATACCACAATGCAATATTTCTTTGGCCTCTACACCACAGTTTAACATGGCTAACCTAAATTAAATAACTATGGAAGATACAGAATAAAAAAAGGAAACCCAGCTTAACAGTGACATCTACTTTCTGACATGCTGTAAGAAAATACCTCTTATCCCTAAGGGACTCAGGATCAAGAACCCACTTGCAGTAATATATAACTCACAATATTCTGAAAATCTTTGCAAGTGCACAAGTGAGACACTTCAAAATAAATCGGTCATCAGCTCTATGGAAAGAACCATGACCTTCATTGTTTAAAATAAGCCACTCTTGAAAATCTACGGAAAAATAATACACATTAAATAGAACAATTCAAAATTGCAATACAAAAACTATACAAAATCTCATCAAGAAGAATAAGAAGCGGAATTGTCTCTTTCAGGATTATAACAAATGTATATAAAGCACAACCTGGAACGTCAAACCAAACAATAACACTTAGAACAACCAGCTCTAATATCAAATACCAACTACCAACCTGTTAAATAACATAAAAACTCTGGAATTGTATTTCTTTCAGACCATCAGCTGTCTCTACCAGAGATATTGGTTCTATCGAAGGGATTATTATTCTGTCAAAGCACGAAACTGGATCATGTACAACACTGCGCAGCTCTGGAGGAATTTTTCAGGAGGCTACCACGACAATTTTGGATTACAACCCTGAAAAAAAGAAAAAAACACTTCCCCAATAGGATGTAACCCTAAATTGGACCACTAAATTGAAAGCTTCCACCTTAGAACTGCATCCTACAAAACAACACAATAGAACAACACATACAAACTATCACCACTAGAGAGGCATGCAATAGGTGATCTAAACACAAAATCAATAATAAACCGGAACAGTGGTGATAATAAAGGGAAAAAAAAAAGGGGGAAATATTTTATAGTGTAGTAAATTAATATGCAAAAGTGGATATAAGAATTTAAAAAATGTTACTCACATTCTAATGTTGGTACTCAAATGTATAGTAAGAAGAGAAGCATGTAGGGGATATTTACACTGCACCCACACAGATCTCTGGATAGGAGTCTGCTTAATCACTCCAGCCAGATTGTCCAAATCTGATCAATGGAGAATGACACAAAGAAACAATACAGTGGAGGAGAATATTGTCAATGATATCTTGATCATCTAGGAATAGAACAATACTGGCATCACTTGTGTATATCTGACTCTCATTCAGCACTGGATGATCCACAAGAGGAAAAAGGAAAAAAATGTTTGGTAGACCTTTGTAAAAACAATTTAAATTGTTTATTGATAAAGTTAAAACGATACTTGTAGCATGTTTTGTGGTGCCATCGACCACTTTATCGGAGGAAAAAATGTCTACAAAGTCTGCCATACAAAGAGTATATTTAAATAGCCAGAAAACAGTGCTCCAATAGGTCAATAATGATTCAAATACACCAATAGAGAAGGTTAAGTAATTAGAAGCTGTATCATAAAAGAGCCGGTAAACTGTATAATTGCAAACTTTCATTGTGTAACTATAAGTGCTGGAACATTCACAATATATAGGTGGGCAAGTGAAAACATAGGTCATTGATTAATAACCTATCAATATAAATAAATATAACAAAAAAATAAATGTAAATATAATGAGAACATGTGCATAATAAAAGCAAAGACCTTATAAATATTTCATATATCATATGGACAGAAGGTGAAGTACCCAAAGATTCTCACAAATCCTCCAATGCATTTCTTCCATTCATTAAACTTGAAATGGATTTCTCTACGGAAAGTGTATATTTACTGGACACAACAATAATTCTTACCAATGTCACTGTACTCCTCTGCAGGTGCCTGTATCTTCACAAGTCCAGCTTTCATCCAGCTCACACTAAACAAGGCATTATTTATAGCCAAGCTATCAGATAGCACCACAAATTCTCTGCTACCAATGACAGAAATAATCACCTAAAAACATTGTCTGAATCATTAAAGCAGGCTATAAAACAAGGAGAATCGCAAAGAAAATAACATCTGCATTAAGAACACCATGTGAACACCTGTTACAATACAAAGAAAATGAAGTATCTATATGTATACCACTAGTGACTACATACAACCCTGCACTAGAAGAAATATGCAACATTATCAAAGAGCTTCAACCTCTGCTAACAGATAATGTAGTGTTAAAAGACATATTCCCCCAACTGCCTAACCTGGCATTCAGTCAACCACCAAATCTGAAACAAAATTTGATCAATATAAAACTGACCAATGAACAAACACTGATAATGTGACCAAATCTTGCAACAAATTGTGTTGCAAATCATGTCAACACATTTATGAAATCAAAACTGCAGAACACAAAAAAAAATCAACAAAATTAAAGGATTATATTCATGTACATCAGCAAATGTTGTATAAATGATACAGTGCATTGAATGTGAAAATTGATGTTACATTGGTGAAACTAAATCTAAGCATGAATACACAATGACAATCTACTGAGAAATACTACAAAACAAAGAACCATACCCTAGCTGGTTGTCATTTTACCCAGAGAAAGCACTCCATCCATAACATTTAAAGAGATAGTAGCACTTACAAATTACTAATCCCCATATTGTAGGCATGCTAAAAAGAAATGTATTGCCCTCAGTGTCATCTCTCAAACCCTTATGGTTTGAGAGATAATAGCTCGCAAATTCCCCCTCCCTTCCCTGAAGTCTAGAACGCTGACTTCAGGGATATCCAGTCTTACGTGCCTCAGGCAGCTCTGCAGCAGAGCCGAGATCGCGTTAGTAAAAAAAAAAATCTTTCACTGAAACGGTCTTCTACGTGTGCTACAACGCTGACTTTAGGGAAAGTAGGAGGAGTGGGGAACTTTGCGAGCTATTATCTCTCAAACCATAAGGGATTTGAGAGATGACACTGGAAGCAATAAATTTCTTTTTAGCATATCTACGATATGGGGATTAGTAATTTGTAAGTATTACTATCCCCTTAAAATCAAAATACTCGGAGGGAATTTCAAAAATACGCAGGAGAGAAAGACATTTGAAATTAAGATAATTGTTTTTTTTCCAACACCAGACACACTGGCCTTAATAAGGGCTTGAAATTCCTCGCACATTACCAAAACTTCACATATTTCCTTCTAATTTTAATTATTTATTTTAGTACATTTTTAACCATGTTTGTTATATTATTTTGCTATTTATATCTATGTACTATGGATCTGTATCATTTTCTCTTAATCTCTCATACCCACCTAACCCCCACACCTACACCCCCCTCCCCCGTATTAATCTGTTGATAACTGTAAGTGATATATTACTTATCAGTTGGTGCTTTTCTTAGCATGACAATGTCTTCTCTTTTAAAACTAATATGCTTTTGACTTGAAAAAGGGAGAATCATTCTCGAAAGCTTGTCTATATAACTGAATATTGGTCAAATAAAAAAAGGGATTTTAGTCTTACCTGTTAAATTCTTTTCTCTTAGTCCATACAGGTTACTGGTAACTTTGGGTAGGCAATCAGCCCCTTTAAATAGACAGGAACAATTCTGAGAAGTGAATGCAGGGGTGGAGCCTACCTTCCCTCCTTGGCTGCAGCTACCCAACAAGCTCCAGTAAGATTTTAGACACTAACTGTTGACTAGGTAGTGAGAAGGAAAAGAAGACTCTGGTGAGCATGAACCCGAAAGGACCCCCACGGTCTGCCACAGGAGAGGCAAGCATGGTCCCTTGACAGTTTGGGAGACTAGTACGCTGTATGGACTAAGAGAAAAGGATTTAACAGGTAAAACTAAAATCCTCTTTTCTCTGTCGTCCAATACAGGTTACTGGTAACTCTGGGATGTCCAACCTTTGCGTTTCCTAGGGTGGGAAGGAAGGCAAGGACCAGGTGCAGGGCCCCCAAAGTCACCGGAGCATATATACACCGTCAGATCAGAGATAACCCAACAAAACAAATGGAGTGTCAATGGACACTGAACAGGGGTAACAACACCCCAGGAACTGTTACGCTGCACAACAGGGCTCAAAAGTGAGGGAGCACCGAAGAACCTAGACAGGCAAGACTGCCTCCAGGACCTGTCTCCCAAAACTGGCATTAGCCGACACCAGCACAGCAACTCAGTAATGTTACAAAAAGGAGTGCACAGACGACCAAGTGGCGGCCTTACACAACCAATCATCTAAGAGCTGATTCTTTGAAGCCCATGATGCCCCAATAGAGCTAGTGGAAGGAGCCGTGAACCGAAAGGAAACAGGCTTCTTCCTCAGTTCATGAATCTACGAACAGTGGACTGAATCCAAGACACAAGGGTCACTTGGATGCAGGTCTCCCTGTGTTGGGACCCTCAGGAATGACAAACAGTGCATCAGACCATCGAATAGACTCAGTGCGATGCACACAAAACCTGAGACAATGCACCACAGCTAACAAGAGGAGACCCTTCCCCTTGTCAGAGGAAGGGCCAGGGCAGAAAGAAGGAACCACAATCTCCTGATTAAGGAGAAACACAGAAACCATCTTCAAGAGAAACTCCCGCAAAGTCGGAAGCACCGCCATGTCCTAGTGAAACACCAAAAATGGGTGGTTTACAGGACAGAGCATGCAACTCTGCGACATGGCAAACATACACAATCGCCAGGAGAAAAGCCATGTACCACGTCAGCAGATATAGAGGAATAGTGGCCAAAGACTCAAAGGGAGGGCGCTGAAGGACACCGTAAACCAAGTTAAGATCACACAAAGGAGCGGGAGACTGAAATACAGGACGAGTATGAGCAACAACCTGGAAGAAAACCTAGACAACTGAACGAAAAACAGAGAGCAGATGTCTGAACCTTAAGGGAACTCACACTGAGACCCTTGTCCACACCTTCCCATAGGTAGGCCAGGACCGTAGTAAAATCAAAATCTGGAGATAGGTCCTTATCAGCACACCAATAGAGAAGGTAGACCAGACTCCTGGTAAACCCTAGAGGAAACAGGCCTGAGTGCACTAAGCATAGTCGCCACCACACCAGAAGAAAACCCTTTCTTCCACAGTAATGAGGATTCAATTTCCAACCTGTTAAGGCTAGACGAAGGAGATCCTCCTTCCACAGGTAACCCTATAGAAGAAGATCCGGACGGCAAGGGAGCCAGAAGGCTTAGCTACTGATAGGTCCAGAAGCTCTGGAAACCAAGCCTGCAGAGGCCAGTACGGAGCAAACAGAATGACTGGACATCGCTCCAGTCTCCGTTTCCTTATCACCCTGAGCAACATGGGGATGGGAGTAAAGATGTAAGCCAGAGGAAATAACTTAGGAATGGACATGGCATCCACCCCTAGAGCTAGAGGATCCCTCCAGCGAGAGCAGAACATCGGAACCTTCCGGTTGTGTCTTGTCTCCATTAGGTCGATACAAGGAAGACCCCACTTCTGAGCAATGAGGATGAACACCTCTGGGTGCAGTTCCCACTCTCCGCTGTCCACTGTTTATCGACTGAGGAAGTCTGCCATGACATTGTCTACGCCAGGAATGTGAACTGCGGATATGGCATAAATATGTTCTTCTGTCCAGGACAAAACAGCCTTGTCCTCCAACCTGCTTGTTGATATAAGCCACTGGACCTGGACTGGGCATTCTTCCAGCTGGGGTGTCCGATGTCGAAGGGCATGAAATATCGCCCGAAGCTCTAACACGTTGATGGGAAGGAGAGATTCTTCCGGAGACCACTGACTCTGAGCATTCAGGCGACCCAGGACCGCTCCCCAGCTGGACAGGCTGGCATCCGTCATCACTGTGGTCCAGAAGGATACCAGGAAGGACTTGCCGTTCTGCAGATTGGAGAGGTCGAGCCACCATGACAAACTCGGTTCCACATGAAGAGGGAGGGATACTGACGTTTTCAGAAGGTCTGGCTGGCCCCTGCACACCTGGATCACAAACCTCTGGAGTTCCCTGGTGTAAGTCATGGCAAACGGGACCGCTTCTATGGTAGAAATGAACTTCCCCACTAGAGAGGACAGCTTCTTGGCTGGAACTGGATCGTGAGCCAGAACAGCAGAAACCCTGTGGGCGAACTGGTGAGCCACCTCATCTGTGACAAACACCATGCTTTGCTGAGTATCGAAGAGAAGGCCCAGGAAGACCAGATGCTGGGATGGAACAAGATCTGACTTGTCTATGTTAATGATCCACCCGTGATGGGTGAGAGCGTGAATGCAGTCCTGAATCTGCTGATGAAGAAGTTCCGCAGAAGGGGCTTTCAGAAGCAGGTCATCCATGTATGGAATAACTCTGATGCCGTCCCAATGGAAGACTGCTACTAAGGCTCCCAGGACATGGTTGAAGACTTGAGGAGCTGTAGTCAGACCAAAGGGAAGAGCTGAAAACTGAAAGTGACATTGGTCACAGGCAAAACTGAGATACTGCCGACTCTCTGGATGAATGGCGATATGTAGATATGCATCCTGAAGATCCAGAGAGGCAAGGAATTAACTGGAGACATAGCAGCAATCACCGTCCTTAGGGACTCCTGGTGATAATGAGTCTAGATCACAAAGGAATTGAGATCCTTCAAATCCAAAATGGGACAACAGCCCCCGTCCTTCTTGGAGACCACAAAGAGGTTTAAGTAGAAACCCATACCTCTTTTCCAAACTGGAACAGGTTCCAGAACATCCTTGTCCAGAGCAGTCTGGATAGCGCCATTGAACAGATGGCATTTCTCTACGCCCTGGGGCGTATGAGAGGGGAAAAAAACGAAAGGAAGGAAGAGAGGCGAAAGGGATCCTGTACCATTCAGCCATGACCTGCAAAACCCACGGGTCTGCCACTGAATCCTCCCAGATGCTGTGGTAGTGACGCAGATGGCCACCCACAGCCAAGTGGGGACCTGGGTTCCGCGAGTCATGCCGAAGAAGGCTTGGAAGCCTTAGGCTTGGAGGACGACTTAGGCTTCCCTTGTGGTTTGGGCTTGGAGGAGGAGTGCAGAGCTGGGGCACCCGCCTGGTTCCCCAGATGTGTCTCAGTCTGGAAGCACGAAAAAAACAATTACGTTTGATAAGTGTCTGCTTCCTGGAAACCATAGGCAAGAGGGTACTCTTTACCCCCTGTGGCCTCATTAATCAGATCCTTAGGATCTGGCCCAAACAGAGAAGTGCCCAGAAGGGGCAAGGAGAGCAGTGCTTCCTGAGAAGCAGTGTCAGCAGACCAGAGCATGAGCCAAGTAGCTCGTCTGGCAACCACAGGCATGGAGGAAACCCTTGCCACCAACTGTTGGCATCAAACCAAGCAGCAGAGATCTAATGCTGGGCTTCAGAAATGTTGGCAAGAAGCTGGAACATATCAGGAGTAGGAGCTCCCTGATGAACAGCAAGTGTGAGCTGTTCAGTCCAAACTGCATTGGCCCCATTATCCAGGCTGCAGCAAATGCTGGACGTAGGGAACTACCAGCGGCAAACTACCAGTGGCAAAAATGAACTTGAGGGAGGCCTCAAGTTTCTTGTCAGTCCAGTCTGTAAGAGCAGAGGCATCAGCAGCTGGCAAAGCAGTGGACTTAGATGTCCTAGAAACAGGGGCATCCACCTTGGGGGGATGAACCCACTGAGCTAGCGCCACATCAGAAAATGGGATGAAGCTTGCAAACTTCTCGGAGACCGAAGGCCTTCTGTCGGAAGACTACCACTCATCAGACACTAACCGATCCAAAGTGGGGAGAGGGGGAAAACAAGTATGGGGCCATTTGGGCTCCTGAAATACATCAGAGGGAGCCGAAGAAAGCTCTTGAACCAAGGGAATGTTTAGGGTGTTTAATATGGCTCTGATCAGGCCCTCATCAGTGGGATCAGGGTCAGCCTCAAAGGGGGGTCTCCAAAGAACTGAAAGGAGACCACTGCAGAACATTGCTCAGCGTCAGAATCCACCAACCTTTCCTCATCAGAGGAATCTGATACGTCAGGTACACCCTACGGTTTCAGTAGGGAAGATCTGACAGAAGTAGGGGTCCGCCAGAAGAGGAAGACCCCCTGTAACGGGGATGGAAAGAGTTGAGATGTATACTGGAGGTCTCTAGTAGCAGCCTTAAACTCTTGCACTCAAACTGGCTTTAATGTATGGCTGGAGGTCCCTGGGGAATGCTCAGGGACAAAAGAACATGCTGGGCATAATAACCTGAGAACTCTCTAGGCAACCCTTATTGACATGAGGATCAATGCGCTAAGGGGGATGCAGAGACCCCAGCGTCCTCAGTCTTAGTCCTAGCCCCAAGCTCCAAAGACATAGACATTCTCACAGCGTCAAAACGTTCAAGGTATAAGGAAATAACCAATTACAGTGTGTACGATTAAATTTTCACCCCAGAAATCGCTAAAATACACTTATCTGGCAGGCGAAGGGTTAATCTGCTGAGGAGAGTCCAGGCCCAGAGTAGGGTACTCATTCAGGGAAAGCACAAGATGGCTGTTGCGACGGGAGCCAATCAGGAACAAGCGTGTGATGCAAGCGCTCATGGGAAATGTAGTTTCCCCAGAAAAAGTACCCCGATAGTGCCCGAAGCCACCCAACACACACTAAACATTGACTGGATAGTAGAGCAAGGGCAGACAATTAAAATGAGCCGTCTCTGAAGTCGCTATGTTGAGCGGTTGCAGAGATATATCCCAAACTGTAAAGTCCCATAGAAGTGACTAGAGCAATGCCGTCTATGCGGTAAAAGCACGCCTTTACACAATTTTTGCAAAGTTATAACTGTGAAGTCAATTTGCACCACACATCACTAAAACGTGTCACAAGACCCAATAAACACTGAACCCAGTAGGGAAAGTGCCCAAAATCCCCCAAAAGATGCTAGACCACAGGTTAAGTTACCACAGAAACTTGCTCCAAACACCCAACAGACATACAGATAAACCCAATGAGTGCAGGAGTATGCAGTAGGAATTCCAAAGGAGATCCCTGTGTGGAGGGGCAAAGTGGGACATGTGGACCTCAGCACTCAAAGGTTTGCTCACCTTTCCTGCAGATCTTCTGTCTTCAGATTACCATAGATCAAGAAGAAGCCTCAGTGGGCAACTCCTGGGGAAATAATCTGCAGCCAAGATTTTCCCCCCAGGGCACCTGGTAAACTGAGCTATCCACATTTGGGTGATGGGAATTGTTAGTGATGGTAATCCACCTAATGGTGGTATCCCATATCTAACAGAAAAATAATAAACAAGGTAAAACTATAGCAGAACTGTTAGCCAAGCAGCAAGGATAGCCAAGCAGCAAGATGCCAAGCCTGATCAGCATCTATGGTGCATCACAAAGGTACCAGCCTAGTTGTATAATTGCATTGGCTCCTGCATTCTGGACAATTGGTGCTAAACACTGAAACACCCATAGCATCTTTACACTAACCAAAATAAACTCTGTCTGCACAGCCACACACTACTATAGTGTTTCTATTTTTGCATGCAGAAGCCAGAATTGGTATGGTAAGGAACATTTAACCCCTTGGATACTGGAGAGTTCTCAAATGTATCACAAAACAACACTCCAGCATTCAAGGGGTTACACTATCAGCGCTCTCTGTCTCATCCTGTTACTGCAGAGCTCAACCCCTTGTATGTTGGAGGTCTCCAAAGAATTGCAAAGCAACGCATTGGAGAGACCACTCTTAGCTCCAAGGAGTTACTCTACTGTACTATTGCATACCTGTCACCATGTGCTTGCTTTCTCCCTGATGATGAGTTTGGGATACATATAGCTCATAACAAACAATTGTGTTCCTTAGAAACTGCTACAAATGTACTCTTGCTTTCAAAGTGCTTTGCTCTGTAATAATCAATGGTTGCAGTTCGAAATTTTCATGGCGACATTTTTGACATTGCTGTTTTGACGCGGACAACATTTTGACATCGCCCTTTTGCTGCTCTCAATGTATGTGGCAACATTTCCATAGTAAATCTGTTAATCCCAGGATGTCTTATATTGTGGGTTCCCATTAGTATTTTGTTGCCTGAAGGATGAGTTATTAACCCTTTGAGTGCCAGAGGGGTACGCAACATATTGAGAAGGAATGTGTTGCGTACCCCTGTGGCACTCAAAGTGTTAAGTAGCCTACAGTTGTATATGGATACATTGTTATTTTGTTCCTGAAGAAGTGAGTACTACTTCGAAAAAAGTTGAATGGAGAATTCATAATTTTGATAACGTAGCGTTTCATGTGGAGGGCACAAGCAGGAGATTGGAGATTTTGTGATCTAACTCTACCCGGCTCCATACAATGATACTGGTGCACATACTCAATTTCTGATTATACTATAGGTGGGAGCTTCAAACAATAGACTCCATAGATATCGTGTTAAACACACTGGATCATCTCAGTGCTGTTGCCAGAGAAGGAATGATTGGAGTGGTTGTGAGTTTTATGTTACTATTGTGTCTCATTGTGATGTCTAATATCCTCTGTTTATTAATATATATCAAAATTTCACTCTCTAATACACAAGTTTTGAGGATCCCATATACTGTTCATATTTATAGAAGTGAGGACATTCTTACTTTTATAACTGGGTTGTCCAAGGTTTTTCAGTCGTGGGCCACATGATCAGAAAGAGGGAAGTGCAAGGGATGCATTTTTATTTTTTTATTGATAAACTAGTGTAAAAGCCCGTGTACACGGCTCAGTCTGTGCATTCAGGCAGTGTCTACTGCGCATGACTGCATTGGACAAAGCCTGTGTTTGTATAGTTTTGGGCAGTGCAACACACCACAAAATACACAAACGCAATACATGCACGTGTACAACACACGTGCAAAATACATGCACACCTGCAAAACACACTCACAGTGCACATACACATGCAATATACACACATGTACAACACAATACACAAATGGAAGACACACAGTCAATATACAAACAATCACGCAAATTAAACAATCCAGTCATTAAAAACATTGTCTCCTTTTCTGGACTTACCTAGATTTCAGTACCCCCTTGTAGTACTTGAAGGACTTAATCCCCATGGGCAAAACCATGCCCCTTTTGCTAGTTAGGTATAAAAATTGTTTTCTCTGTCGTCCAATATAGCTTACAGGTAACTCTGGGAAGGCAACCGCCGCTTTAAGTAAGCAGGAACAATTCTTGAAAAGAAGTGCAGGGTGGAGCCTTCCTTCCCTCCTTAGCTGGTCACCATCCAATCCCCAAACAGTTAATTTGTTCCTTGAACAGGAAAGGCAAGAGAACAGTTCTGCGTAGTTTTTAGTTATAGTTATTGTTTTCTGTTAGATATGGGGTGTAGAAATCTCCCATTAGGCAGATTATCATTACTGAATTCCCAGTGGCGGATTGCTCTGTTACCAGGCCCTGAGGGGAAAGTCTTGCATGCTATGTTTTATCCCTAGGAGAAGCCCACTGAGGCTTCTTTAACAATGGTAGTCTGAAGACAGAAGACATGTAAAAAAGGTGAGCAACCCTTTGAGTGCTGAGGTCCACTTGTCCCACACTTCCCCTCCACACAGGGGGTCTCCTTTTGAAGTTCCTATTATATACTCCTGCACTCATTGGTTTTACATGTTTATCCATTGGGTTTCTGGAGCACTTGGGTTTCTGTGGTAATTTAACCCCTCATTTGCCAAATTGAGCACTTTTAAGGGTTTGTTACACTTTTCCCTTTGGGCTTTGTGTTATTTATCCTTAATCTGGTAATTTCTATGTGTTTCCGACCTTTTGGCTAATTTTATTTCAAATTCCTTATTTAACTTCCACGCCTTTAAGGAGCGCTTTCCCGCATGGACACCATGCTCCATTCACATCTATGGTACTTTTACTTGTTGGGACATCTCTCTGCAACTGCTCCACATAGCGAGTTCAGAGACGGCTCATTTTACTTGTCTACCCTTGTCCTGTTATCTGGTTTACTTTCTGGGGCTCAGGGGGCTTTGGGTACTGTTTTTAGTGTACTTGAAGGGAAACTACTTCCCATGAGTGCCCTCTTCCTGGGCTATTTTCTGATTGGCTGTTGAGCAGGTGCCATTTTCTGGCTTTCCCATCACGAGTATCCTACACAGGGCTTGGACGCTTCCTCTCTCCTCAGCAGATTAACCCTTCGCCTGCCAGTTAAGTGCATTTTTGCTCATTCTGGGGTGAAAATTTAATCTCAGACACAGTATTTGGGTTATTCCTCATACTATCAGATGTTTTATATCCTGTTAGGATGTCAGACCCGTTGGGACCTGGGACTAGACCTAAGACTAAGGATACTGAGTTGTCTGTGACCCCCATTGTTCCTCATGTCAAACAGGGCTTCCTAGAGAATCACAAAATAGAAGATACAATGAGAGCTGTCCTGTTCATATAAAACAGTACACTTGATCCAAATTATAATGAGAGATGTTACTCACATGAGATCTGTTCTCACCTACAACCTGCTTAAAGCTTAGCGGGGATTACGGATGCTGGTTCCCCCCTGCTACAGAACCACACAGGTGTGCATCAGATCCTGTGTCTTGAATCCAAACTTTTAAAGTACCAGACAATACTCAGGTCATTTATGCCCTTCATGCACTGTGGCCCCTGCCTCTCTCCCAGGACCCTCCGGCCATCGTGTAGCGCCAACTTGGATGCAAGAGTTAGAGACTACTTTGCAACTACTTCCAATGCAATTACAGGGGGTCATCCAAGCTTGGAACCTCCCCCGCATTATTCAGGTCTTCTGTGCCCAAACCACTGGGTGTACCTGACATGTCAGACTCCTCTAAGGAAGAATTATTGGTGGACTCAGATGAGGGTGAATGTTCTGAGGGAATTTGTTCCCAATTCTTTGGGGACCCCTTTGAGACTGACCCTGAACCCTCTGCTGGGGGTTTCTTCAGGGCTGTCCTCAATACCCTGAACATTCCCCCTGTTTCTGAGGATCCAAAGGATGCTTCTGACGTCTTTCAGAGACCTAAGAAGCAGTGTACCCTTTTCCCACCTAATCCCACTCTTGACCAGATTGTCTTGTACGAGTGGAAAACTCCTGACAAATGCATGACCTCGCCTAAGAAATTTGCTAAGCTGTACCCCTTCTCAGAGGCGGTACTAGCTCAATTAGCTTACCCCCCTAAGGTGGATTCCCCAGTGTTAAGACTTTCTAGAACCACAGCCCTGCCAGTGGCAGATGCTTCTGCTCTCAAGGATTTGACTTTTAGGAAACTTGAGGCTTTTTGAAAAGCCATCTTTGCAACTGTAGGCGCTTCTCTGTGACCCACTTTTGCTGCTGCTTGGGTAAATAGGGCCATTGCTGTATGGACAGAACAACTTACAGATGCTTTTCATCAAGGTGCTCCCACAACTGACTTGCTGCAGCTCTTGGCTAACATTTCAGAAGCTGAGCATTATGTTACTGAAGCTATCTTTGATTCTGTTAGGTTGGTAGAACCCCGGACCCCACGCACCAGTGGGTGGCCGACTGCGCCATTTTCTAAGTGTCTGGACAGACACTGTGGTGGATCTGTGGGTTTTACAGGTGATTTCAGAGGGTTACATGGATTTGGTGATTGCGGCAATGTGCCCTGGGGAGTTTCTGGCTTCTTTGGACCTCCTGGATGCCTAGCTGCACATAGCCATCCATCCTGAGAGCCATCAGTATGTCAGGTTTGCTTGCGACAGAGGACACTTCCAGTTTTCTTCTCTTCACTTCGGTCTGACTACGGCCCCCCAGGTATTCATTCATATCCTGGGTGCACTAATTTCTGTCATGCACAAAGATGGCATCAGAGTCACTCCGTACATGGACGACTTGCTCTTGAAAGCCCGCGTCCGGAACTCCTTCAACAACAGGTCAAGGACTGTATCAACACTCTCACCCAATCACGGGTGGATCCTGGACATGGACAAATTGGACCTGGTTCCATTTCAGAGACTAGTCTTCCTAGGTCTCCTTTTTGACACCCTGAAAGGCATGGTATTTCTCACGGATGGGGTGGTTCACCAGATCACCTACAAGGTATCCTCTGTCCTGGCTTGCGATCCCATTCCAGCAAAGCAGTTGACCTCTCTAGTGGGGAAGTTAATATCCACCATAGAGGCGGTACCTTTTGCTATAACTCACACGAGGTAACTTCAGAGGTTCATGATCCAGGTTTGCAGAGGGGACCCAGATCTCCTGAAGCTGTCAGTTTCTCTCCCCTTACACTTGGAGCTGAGCCTGTGTCACAGTTTGTTAAGACTCTCAGACGCAAGGTTAGGTAAAAACACAACTTTATTGAAACGATTAAGATAATCACTTAGGATTTTAAACACATACATACAATACATAGAATGACTAATGGTAGGACTATAACAATACAGACTCTCCCGGTCTTACCAATATACTGGGCAAGACAGCCTGAGCAGTAAGGCCTAAAAGGCTCTACCGGCCTTGCCAAAATACCAGGCAAGGCAGCCTAACGGGAAACCCAAGTAGCAGGCTCTACCAGCCTTGCCAATATACCGGGCAAGGCAGCCTAACTCAATTCAAAAGACTTAGGCTCTACCAGCCTTGCCAATACCGGGTAAGGCAACCTCAGGATGGAATAATGTAAAAGGTTCTACCGGCCTTACCAATATACCAGGCAAGGCAGCCCAAAAGAATACCAATATAGGCTCTACCGGCCGTGCCAATACCGGGTAAGGCAGCCTCAGGATGGAATTACGTAAGGTTCTACCGGCCTTACCAATATACCAGGCAAGGCAGCCCAAGGAGGCAGGAATCAATCACAGTGATCTTAATAGCTGTCAGATGGCAATGACAGTCAATAGTAATCGATAGACTGCAAGATCAGTGGTTTGCCCTGGTAGTCTGTACACTGTATCACTCATGTACTGTAGGACAACTAGCTATCTAGGACTGGACAGCGCACAGTGAATAATAAGACTACCTGCGTAATGAGACAAGGAAGTAAACCAGCGCCCTCACATTGGGAACCTTCTAGCAGGACATAGATTAACCCACAGGTCATGGAGCGAACCAACACCCGCACGTTGGTATCCTACAAGCTATAGTGGTAGCTTAGCGGTGGAGAGAACCAGTGTCCGCACGCTGGGTACCAACAGACTGCATAGTATAGCCGCAAGGCTTGAGGAGCGAACCAGCGTCCGCACTCTGTGACCAACAGACAATATAATATAGCCGCAAGGCTTGTGGAGCGAACCAGTGTCCGCACACTGGAGACCAACAAACAAAATAGTACAGCCGCAAGGCTTGTGGAGTGAATCAGCGTCCGCACGCTGTAACCAACATACAATATAGTATAGCCGCAAGGCTTGTGGAGCGAACCAGTGTCTGCACACTGGAGACCAACAAACAAAATAGTACAGCCGCAAGGCTTGTGGAGTGAATCAGCGTCCACACGCTGTAACCAACATACAATACAGTATAGTATATCCACAAGGCTTGTGGAGCAACCCAACGTCTGCACGCTGGGGCCAACAGACAGTCTAGTATAGCCGCAAGGCTTGTGGAGTGAATCAGCGTCCGCACGCTGTAACCAACATACAATACAGTATAGCCGCAAGGCTTGTGGAGCGAACCAGTGTCTGCACACTGGAGACCAACAAACAAAATAGTACAGCCGCAAGGCTTGTGGAGTGAATCAGCGTCCGCACGCTGTAACCAACATACAATATAGTATAGCCGCAAGGCTTGTGGAGCAAACCAGCGTCCGCACGCTGGGACTAACAGACAGTATAGTATAGCCACCAGGCTTATGGAGCGAATCAGCGTCCGCACGCTGTAACCAACAACCAGTATAGTATAGCCGCAAGGCTTGAGAAGCAAACCAGTGTCCACACGCTGGGACTAACAGACAGTATGGTATAGCCGCAAGGCTTGTGGAGCAACCCAGCGTCCGCACGCTGGGACTAACAGACAGGATAGTATAGCCGCAAAGCTTAGGGAGCGAATCGGCGTCCGCACGCTGTAACCAACAACAGAATAGTATAACCGCAAGGCTTGTGGAGCGAACCAGCATCCGCACGCTGGAAACCAACAGAGAATGTCGCCAAAGCGACCGAAGCAGAAAGTCGCCACAGACGCAGGAACCAGGCCAGGAGACTAACAGGAACCAGCAAGGACAATCAACCGGATCAGGAACGGCAACGAAGACAGGCAGCAGGAACAACCTCTGAAGACTCAACCGGAACCGGCACTGGAACCAGCACTGCAGACAGGAGGCTCAGGAACAGGATGAAATCAGGAACTTGCGGTTGGAACTAACTCCGGTCATTTTAATCGATCGGTACTGGCCCCAACAACCCTGGTTTACAGAGCTCCTGGACCTATCTGTGTTGGAGCCCTTTCGTCTTCCCCGCAGACCAGATCTCCTTCTATAGGGTTATCTATGGAAAGAGGTCATAGCTACCATGCTTTCTGCTAGGAAGTTTGTTTCCTCTAAGGCATACCACAGAATCTGGTCTGTTTTCCACTCTTGGTGTGTGGAAAAGGCTCTATCCTTGCAAGACTTCGACCTTCCTACTGTCCTGTCCTTTTTACAGGATGGTGTGGATAAGGCCCTCACCCAGAGTTCCTTGAAGGTTCAAACTAATGCTCTCTCTGTCTTTTTCCAGAAGCGCATTGCCATCCTTCCAGATGTGAAGGTTTTCTTTCAGGGCGTGGCTCATGCTCGCCCTGCCTTTAAGAGTCCCGCTCCTCAGTGGGATCTTAATTTGGTGCTGGGCATCTTACAGCGCCCTCCTTTTGAATCTTTGGCCACTAGCCCCCTTCGTCTTTTGACCTGGCAAATGGCTTTCCTTTTGGCAATCGTCTCTCTTCGCAGGTTTGCCGTACTGCAAGCTTTGTCCTGTAAACCGCCTTTATTGGTTTTTCACAAGGACAAGGCAGTTCTTCGCACCTCCCAGGAATTTTTTCCTAAGGTGGTTTCTGAGTTCAACATCAGGAGACTGTTGTTCCTTCATTTTGTTCTGACCTTAAATCTGACAGGGCGATGGATCTACACTTGTTAGACGTGGTGCGCTGCCTTAAGTTCTATGTGCACCGCACTGAATCCGTTCGTCAGACTGGCGTGCTATTCATCATTCCTGAAGGTCCCAGGGCTGGTAAGCCTGCATCCAAAGTAACTATTGCTCTTTGGATCAAGTCTACCATTCATAAGGCCTACGAATTCAGGAAGAAGCCTGTTCTTTTTCATATCACAGCTCATTCGACCAGGTCTGTTGGGGCCTCTTGGGCCTACAAAAATCAGGCCTTTGTCTGTGCACACTTTCTCTAAACACTGTCGTGTTGATGTGCTGGTTTCGGCTGACACCAGCCTTGGTAAGAAAGTTCTGGAGGCAGGCTTTCCTGTCTAGGACTTTACTCCTTACGTTTCAGTAATCTTTGAATGTTGGGCCCGGTTGGCTCTAGTTTAGTGTGCTTTATTACAGTTACTGGTGTGTTTTTATTCCAGTTTAGTGTCCGTTTACACTTTTCCTGTTTGGGGCTATCCTGATCTGATTTGTCTGTATGAACTCTGGTGACTTTTGGGACCTGCGCCTGGTCCTTGCCTCCTTTCCACTACTGGGAAACTCAATGTTGGTACATCCCAGAGTTACCTGTAAGCTAAATTGGACGACAGAGAAAATAGGATTTTAGATCATTTTCTCTTAGACCAGTGATTCTCAACCAGGGTGCCGTGGCACTTTTGGTGTGCCATGGACATCAACTTAGGGTGCCCCATGTTTTCTACAAAGACTACCAAAAATGGATTTTTAAATAAAGATTTATAGAAACTATTATGCACAATATGTTTAGTTTTGTTATTATGATTAAAAGACCTAATAATAACAGTATATTTATGTATTGTACCCCTCTTATGCCCTTGATAAAGTACATTAAATATGTCAGGGGTGCCCCGAATGTTCTAGAATACTTGTTAGGGGTGCCCCGAACAAAAAAAGATTGAGAACCACTGTCTTAGTCCATATAGCTTACAGGTCTCCCACCTTGTCAAGGGGCCATGCTTTGCTCTCCTGTGACTGAATGTAGGAGTTTTCAGGTTCATGCTCACAGGAGTCTTTTTCCCTTCTTGCTACCAAGTCAATAGTTAGCGTCTGAAATCTAACTGCTTGGGTGTTGGCTGGTGACCAGCTAAGGAGGGAAGGCTCCACCCTGCACTTCTTTTCAAGAATTGTTCCTGCCTACTCAAAGGGGCGGTCGCCTTCCCAGAGTTACCTGCAAGCTATATGGGCTAAGAGAAAAGGATTTAACAGGTAAGACTAAAATCCTATTTTTCAAAATCTCAGGAGGGACACTTGTTGGACTCCCCTGTTTTTATACCATTGGTTACTATTCATCACTTCTTATGTAATCTTGGCAATGGACAGAATATTCTGGACATATTTTTTAATTCTTTGATATTATATTGTATTTTTTTTTTATTTTATTACCCATTATCTGTAATTTATTTAGTTGTTTTATATAGTGAAGGTTTTTATTTAGTAGTAGTTTATTTTTGCTTGGTTTGTGGTGATGATCTAAGTTTTCTATACCCTTGCCATCATGCAATAACCTTTACATTGTTAAATTAACCATTTCAAGACGCTACTGTTCTCTACCCCTTCTTACGTTTCCACTATGATCTCCCGCTGTGGCCCATCCCGCCACTTACGATCAACCAATGACTTTCAGTTCCTTTTGTGTTTACAGCCCTTTCATGTATCGAGCCTTTTTCTCTCATTGCTCCTTATCTACCTCTCACCCTGTGCCACTGCACCTCTCTGATGGTCTTCAAGTCACGCTTGAAACTACACCTCCTGAATAAAACCTCTACATGCTAGAAGGCACTGATGTTATCCAACGAATGCTCTTATAAATTATTTAGTTGTGTCCCCTATCATAACTGAACTCTAGCACTGTATTCAGCACTTGACCTTTATATACTCACATTCTCCCATTACCACTCTAGGTTGTAAACTTTCTAACAGGGACCTCGCATCCAGTGTTTCACTCTACAAAGCACTTATAACCCTGTATTGTCTAAAGCCATTTTAACAATTTAAGGACAGAATGGTATACGGTGCATTGCTTTTTACTGCTTTGCATAGCCCTTTGGTCTTTACTCTATCAAGGTGCACCGAAAAATTACACCACAGCACACAGGTTTTAAGTCTTATGGTATTAGACGCAATCTCCCTAAGGAGGCAGTTTCCCTTTTTTGTACTTAATTTCCCATCACCTATTTCTGTTCTGTTTACTTACAGTGCGAACTTAAGGCAAAATATAATGAAGAAAATGCAGCTGAAGACAGAAACAGGTTGGTGACACATAATATATTCATGGAATAGAAAAAGTTACGCAGTCATTTGTTCATATCACAATTATTTTATGTAGTTACCAACCTGAAAGACTTGGCAACTTTTTCTCCAAAACATAGAACCCCCTGCTGCCATAGATTGCAGTAAAATATAAAAAAACAGTACAAGGTTTTAATGGATAACAATACTAAGAAAAAATGATATACAGTTCAAATGCAAAAGAAAAGTTGAAAAAAGCACAAAGCTGTGTTTACAGAAAAGTAGCGAATTACTTACTTGCACCCTTGCTTATGTTTTAAGCACTCTCATAGAATAAAGGCTGAACGCCTGTGTGCGTAATCCCAAGAGTATAGTATAAAGAAGGCATATGACAGCACAAGTGGTTCTTTTATCATCCATGCCAAAAGGTATATTTCACTGGTCAGTATTTAGGTTCCATCCAGAACATTTAGTAAAATGAATTGTGCATATTAAATTAGGCCAGAATTCAGAGTTGAAACGTTGACAGTAAAATCACTCTAACTTTACGTTTCACAAGACATTGTTTCCCTAGAGTTTGGTCCGTCTACATCTGCTGAATTGTTGTATTAAGTAATAATAAGTGAATATTGTATTAAGTAGTAAAAATGGGAAATGCCAGAACCATGGGGTAAAGACTCCTCCAGGAAAGCAGGGCATTTAAAAAAATGCCTGAGTGGAGACTCCATCTGTATCCTAAAATCAGTTGTAAGTGACCTTGTGATCAGGTGGTAGCATTGGCACAGCTGTCTTAGTTAGCCTTCTCTTGTGTTTTTATTTCTCTTATGTCCAATATATGGCAGAGACTCCATCCACTTCCTCTTGCTCGATCCCCACACCCCCTTCCATATTCATATACTTTGCCAAGAATCAAGGGCGTGCAGTAGCTATACTCTTAGTCGTTTTAGGATTCTTATTGTTTTATCTTTAGACTAGTTGAAGAGCCCATTACACGGGCTGGACGCTCTGCTTTTGTATCAGCCTCGTCATGGGCAGTCTCTACTGCGCATGACTGCAGCACGCGCAGCAGTCTCTACTGCACATGACTGCGTTGTTACACACTTTTTGGCAAATTATTATATAGGATATGGGGATGTATGGTCCTCCATTAGGCAGGCTGGAGTTGGATTGTCCAGTTCACATGTGCCTTGTAGACATTTGCCCTATGGAGGCTAACTTTATGACAAGTATGTTCCTCATTGCTGAGTCTTCTGGAGATCTCTGCCTTTTTTCTCTGATGTGAGTCTGAAGGCAGAAGATTGGTGAGTAATCCTTTTGAGTGCCTTGGTCCAATGTATGCCCCATGCTGAGCTTTCTCACACAGTCTGTGTGTTTTGCTATTCAGTGCACTCATTTATTGCTCTTGTTCTCCACAGTGGGTCTGGGCTATAGAGTACTGCAGTATAAGTTTGTAGATTACAGTAAAATCTCAGGTATAGTACACACCTGTATAATATGCAGGTGCAAATTGTGCATATTATATGCAAAATTTTCTGGTACTCTTTTCTCTGCTCTTCTGCGATGTGTTTGATCATCGTGGAAGTAATGAATTAGGGTCCACACATTCCCCCTCGGCAACCCCGGGGGGGGGGGGGGTTGGTATGGTTTCTCAATTTTTTCATTATTTTTCCAATTTTACTAGCGAGGCTCCATTGAGAACTGGAGCCCATTCGCAGCCATCTTTCCACTATGGACTTGGAAGGGAGAAAATACTTTGGAACATATATATGCAATTGTTTGGGCTAGAACAGTCTACTTGTCTCTTCATGCTCTGTTGCATGGTCCACTTTGTGAGTGTCCATGGAGCACCCAGTGGACTGCAGCTAGAGAGCCACATGTTGCTAGGCAACAAGCAAGGTAGAAGACTGTTCCCATAATTATCCAGTTTCTGGTCTTTTTCCTAATTGGTTGGCACACTTACTGGTGGCCATCTTACTTCTACCTTGCTTATCCTAAATAGATGCTAACTCTCCTGCTCTCTCCTCCATTTAACCCTTTGCATACCATATATATGTACTTTTTTAGGGCTTTCTGGAGGCTTTGCTTTAAAATGGGGATATTTTGATTAGTACTTAGGTCTGATGCTAAGGGGTATACGGGCCAATACAAGGCTACAGTTTCAGGGGCTTCCCTTACTCCCCGTTCCTCATGCCATACTGGGTTTCCGAGGGAATATTCTGCTTCTCTGTGCCCTTCATGTACTGTGGCCCCTACCACTCCACCAGGGCCCTCAAGTACTGACTAAGACCCAGCTTGTGTTAAAACTCTTCTATACTCTGACATTTCTTGGCCCTGTTTGCACCTAACCTGAAGCAGATTATTAGTGACACTACAAGAGAAAAGAGAAGACATGTGGGTTTCGCCCCCCCCCATCTGGGGTGTAGAGGGTGCAAATCCCCCAAATCTCCACGCCGCAAAGCCCAGACAGACATGGCAAGACAAGCAATCTTCTGTAAAGTCTGAAAAGCCAACCTCTGCATGAGTCTCGGTATCCTATTCCATCATTGCCGTCTTTCTTTTTTGAGATGCCTGTTCATCCTCCGTAACAGGCCAGTGGGTTTTGCAGATAGTATCAGAAGGGTACCACATAGATTTCAAGTCTCTTACCACCATATTGTTTCTTTTTGTCAATCGTCCCTTGGACCCCAAAAAAAGGCACTTAACAGCTCAACAGCTCTGTTCTAAACTTTTTGTGGTTCTTTTTGGACCAGAAATGTCTCAACTGGTACATGGTTGCTAGGTACTTCAAGAAGGAATCCTTGCATTCTGTCATCACAGTAATGTGCCCAGGTCTATTACTAGTCTCTCTGGATCTTCATGACACGTATTTGCCTGTCCTGATTCACCAGTACCACAGTGCTTCCTGATTTTTGCTTTTGCTTGTAATCAATACCAGGCTCTGCCATTTATTCCTGGCCTGGTCTCAGCTCCCAGAATCTTCGCCGTAAACAGACATGACCAAGACATTTCTCTGACACCATTTTTGGATGATCTCCTTATCACGATTCCTTCAGAAGAGCTGTCGGCTCTCCATATTAAATTGTGCTCCCACATTCTTATGCATTACGGTTGGATTCCCAACTTCTCCTATCCCATCCCAGGCAGGAGATTCAACACCCTCCAGGTTAGTAGATTCAGCTCCTCGTTCAGGATGTCTCACAGGTTCTGTCGTGACCCTTGGCTACGATCACGGACTACATGTGAGTCCTGAGTCATCTGGTATCTTCACTGAAGGCAGTCCCCAGCTCCCAGTCCCACACAAGAGACCTTCAGAGGGATATTCTCAGGACATGGTCCCGGAGACTGGAGCATCTCACCCATCAGAGGACCCTTTCAGAGCAAGCCAGGGAGGATCTTCAGTGGTGTATTCATTTTCCACATCTGATTCAGGGAAGACCCATTGTAATCCCAGCGTGGAACCTGGTGACAATGAACTCCAGTCTGGGTATGTGATCCTGGGGGCCCAGGACAGGTGGACAGTGGAGTAGTCTCCTGTCCATCAACGTTTTTGAACTCTGAGCCTTTTGTCTGGCTCTATTGCACTTGTCCCAGGTCCTCACAGGGTCCCTAGTAAGGGTCCAATCAGACAACTCTATGGCGGTGGTGTACATCAACTGTCAAGGGGATACCCGCAGCGTGATAGAGTGGAGGACCTTCTTCTGTGGGAGGGGAACCATATCCCGACCATTTCAGCCATCCACATTCCAGAGGTAGAAAACATAGTCACAGACTTTCTCAGACAACAAGACGTGGAAACATGAAACGTGACCGCTTTCTTCTCACAGACAAAGGATCCTCTGTCCTTTGTGATGAATGCCAGGTCCATTCCATGGAACTATCACCCATCCTGTGTGTTTTCTCTGATTCCTCTCATCCCCAGGGTGATTCCGAATATCAGGATGGTGAAGGTTAGTCATTCTAATCTACACATTCTGGCCCATGTGGACTTGGTTCACAGACCATATTGTTCTGTCCAGTCTGCCAAGAGCAGACCTGCTGCATCAGGGACTTTTGTGGTACAAGGATGTGGAGAAGACTTACCTTGACTGTGTGACTCTTGAGGCCACCATTCTGAGCTGGAAGGGATTCTCTAATGACATAATCTCCACCAGGATCCAGGCATGCTAGGCTGACAACAGTCATTCTTCGCTGACCTTTGATCTTCCTATGGTATTGTCCTTACTTCAGGACAGAGTCAACAAGTGTTTCTGTTCCCTCAAGGTACAGATCTCAGCTCTCTCGGTTCTCTTTCAGGGGTGCATTGACATTATGCCTGACATGAAGACCTTTCTACAAGGGATGGCTTATGTTTCCCCTTCCTATCAGTGATGTGGGATGTCTGTTTAGTCCTATGCATCCTTCAATGGCCTCCCTTTGAGCCTCTGGGTTCGATTCCTTTGCTTCAGCTTATGTTGAAGATGGATTTTCTTTGACAGTGGTCTCTGTTAGGAGGGTGACTGAGTTGCAAGCCCCTTTTCTAGTGTTTCATCCAGGCAAGATGATATTTTGTACCTCTCAGGAGTTCCTGCCAAAGGTTGTCTCTGATTTCCACATCAATCATGAGATTTGTTATGCCTTCCTTTTGTCCTGGCCCTTTGTCCACACATGAGAGGGATCTCCATCTGCTGGATTTTGTGTGTTGCCTTAAGTACTATGTGCACTGCACCCATCTCTGAGGGTCCTAGGGCAGGTCAGGCTGCATTCAAGGTTACCATTTTCTCTTGGATTAAATCTACCATATGACAGGAGTACGTGACCAGGAAGAATTCTGTTCCATTCAAGATCACAGTGCACTCAACCAGATCTGTGGTTGCACCCTGGACCTACAAGAGCCAGGACTCAGCTGAACAGGTGTGGAAGCCTGTGACATGGTCCTTTTTGCACACATTCACCAGACACTACAGTCTCAATGTGCTGCCCTCTGCTGAGGCCAGCTTTTGGCAGGAAGGTTGTTTAGGTGGTTCTGCCTGTCTGAGGACCATCTTGTTTTCCTTTTCATCTCCTGCCCTGCTGGTTGTTCAGTAATTTGAGCCCAGTTGGCTCTTGTTTGTGCTGTGCTAGTTTGGTGTCCGTTGACAGCTACAGTTAGATGTATCCACTTTAGTCCTGAGGAGAGAGTTTTTCCCTCCCCAGGAATGTTTGAGATGCTTTGGTATATCACCATGGTTCCTGTGTTCCATATTGGATGCAAGAGAAAATAGTATTGTAGTGTTCATAACTGATAAATCCTTCTCATTAGTCCATATGTCACACAGGACTCCCACCTGGAGAAAAACCATAGCTGCTTTGCTTCCCTGGGCAGGGGAGAACAGTTAGGGTCTTACTCTTAGGAGCTTTCTTTTCTTTCTTCCCACTATCCCACCTGGACTCCCACCTGGAGAAAAACCATAGCTGCTTTGCTTCCCTGGGCAGGGGAGAACAGTTAGGGTCTTACTCTTAGGAGCTTTCTTTTCTTTCTTCCCACTATCGTTCTTTTTTCTGTGCTGCTTGTTACACATCAGTCTAGAAGTAGGCATAGATTGTGCTGGAGGAAGAAGAGGGAGTCTGCCCCAAACACCCTGTCTTTTGTGATGCACCCTGTCTTTTGTGATGCACCCTGCCTTCCTGGAGGAGCTCAACCAATGGTTCCTGTGTTCCATATGGACGAAAGAGAAAAGGATTTAACAGGTAAGAACACTAAAATCCTATTTTATGTGTTATTGCCTATAAATCCTTTTCTCTTAGTCCATGTGGAAAACAGGACTACCCTCCATGAGAAAAAACAACTGTTCGAGTCCTGGGCAAGGGGATCCTCTTGGGTTCTCTGGTTCAGGGTATTCCCTTTCTTTTTCTACCTTGGTTTCTTTTCTTTAACCTTTGCTAAACATTGAAACTGAGCATGCTTATGTGGGGGCAAAGGGAATATGTAAGGGAGTCTACACCTCAGAGACTTTTTTTGTTTAAGTGCCCTGCAGTCCTGGAGGAGGGTACTTTACCGTATGATTTCTGTATCCCACACAGTTTAAATGAAAAGGATTTATCGTTAAGCACACAAAAATACCCTTTATGATAAGTAAATATTTAGATTCTCTATTTATGCTGATATATATATATATATAATTTTTTTTTGTTTTATTGACAATTTTATGGTGCAGTTTAATGATCTGCTTACTGAGAGCCAGTGGTCCTTTAAACTACTAAATTCTTTGTCATTTTTTTATTATTCCCAGATTTCAGAATCAGAAACACACTCCTGAGACCTCTCACTTCATTGTCCGTCCTGTGCTAAAGGAATCCCCCATTAGTCCTGATAAACCCTTACCTTGGTTTAATGGTAATGCTGAACTAGATGCTTATTACTTTTGTAGTATTTGTTTATTCTCATTTGACATGCTGCTATAGAAAAATGAAAGCAAATTAGATAAAAAGTTAGTTTTTATAAATAGTTTTTAGCATTTTCTCATCTTTTCTGTCTCTAAGAATAAGATAAGTGGGCAATACAAATGCAGTAATATAAGCACATACCTAGTGGGTTTTCGCTTCCTTATGTCATTACAGAGAAAGCATTTCCATATTCAAATCAGTCTAGTCCAGTACTGAAATGTCAGGCACATTTCATCTGCATGAGAAAAACAGCAAAACTCCAGATGTATGTTTCGACCTTTAGTGGGCCTTGTCATTGGGATGAAGCTAAATCCCTTAGAGGGACTAAAGTAAACAAAGCAGTGTGACAAGCACATACTGTGAATAAATAAAACTTGGTAGTTTATTCTTGGTGATAGGGCACCTTCAGTTGCTGGTCAATCATTTTTTTGCTACATTGTGCCATTACAGAGGGTTAAGAAATTTGCATATTAACATAAGCTTGATCCTTCCCACAGATGATCCATCACTGAAATGAACAGTGGTGAATCAATCAGCGGTTCAGTCATTCTGAAGGATTTACTTCAGCTGACATTCACTTGTGTTTAATTGAAGAGATCCTGAGAATATGCACTGTTGAGGTGCCTGAAGACAGGTTTGAGCACGCCCTGATATAGTTAATAGTCCTGCTATCCTCTCACCAATCTTCGTTCATTTATGTGGCTCTATGAAGCTGATCACTCACAAAATTTTAGAACCAAATTGAGGAGGGGGGTACTCATAAGCCAGCTAGAGAAACCAAAGCCAGCTGGAAGAATACACAAGTATGATATGCCCACCCTGCTTAGGGAGTATGAATCACAGCAGTGCAGTAGAAAGGAATCCTAAATCTGCAAACACTTTCATATGTTTATTTAAGACTTTAAAAAAAGAGAGCCTGCTCATTTCATTTCATCTTACAAGCTTTTCTTCATGAGAGAGACAAACAAAATCTGAGGTATAACTACTACACCATATGGTACAAATAAAAATACCAATTGTTAAGAATTCCATAGACTTCTCCAATGCATTTCTTCACAATGTGCTGGGTACCTCTCTTGCAAGTAAACCGCTAAAAGCCCCTTTTAAATCAGTGAGTATTTTTATTTATCCAATACAGTGTAGTTGACCTGCCCCAGAATGACTCCACTTTGACTTAATAGATAAGGCCCACTTTATGTGTATTACATTATAGCACCTGCTTTATCAGTCTATCAGCAGACTAATAAATATAATCCAGTTAACAATTGACTGACTGGCTGTAATAATTAATGGGACAATGTAAGCTCATGTTCTGAAAGAGCTATTGTAGCTTCTGTAGTATGTAGTGTCTGAAAAATGTGTATATTTCTCTTACTTCTAATGTGGAACACAGGAACCATGGGGTAAAGTTCCCTCCTCCAGAGGGCAGGATCTTTGAGGTGGAGACTCCCCCTCTTCCTTGCAGCTTTACCCTGTGCCCCTCACTTTCAATTGACCTGCCTCTGGAAAAGGGAAAGCTGGCACTGTTCTCTAAATTTTTAGGCTTTTTTTATACTTGGATATGGAGCTATATATAATCCCCCATTAGGCGGGCTCCCGTTAATTGGCTTACATGGAGTTGGGTTGACTAGTTCACAGGTGTATTTTTGGAGCATTGTCCTTGGGAGGTTGACTTTATCACAAATCTGTGCCTCACTATTGAACATCTGAGGTCATGTATTAAAAAATGGAAAACAGAAAACTGGTAAGTTAACTATTTGAGTGCTATGGTCCTTTCTGTTATATCCCTTCTATTAATTAGCACCCACTGTGGTGCAGTATTGTTGCCTGTTTAACATTCAGTCCTCACTTCTCTTGCATCCTGTGTTTCTAAAGGTGTCTTCCTGTGTAGTATAGTTTCATAACCCTTTCTGTACTTGTCTGTAATTACTTTGCAGTTTATGGGATTTCTCCTTCCATTTGAGCAGATAGTCCTTTTCCACTTAGGTAGGTAAATATCTGTATTTCAGCTTTATTTCTGTTTTATCTTCATTTTTACATTTATGGAACATGGCTCCTTCAAGAATGGGAAGCCTTCGTGGTGGTGACCATAATTTTTCCTTAGAGGTGCATGGAGATTGTTTATTGGGTCATATCTCTGCACTTGTGTCATATAACACTTTCAAAGCGGGCTCACAATAAATTGCTGGACCTGCTCAAATGCATGATCTGTGAGGGACAATATTCAGACCACGTACATTTGCCATTTATAAAAAAAAGCTGGGGAACCACTGTTTGCTAGGCATAAGCAATTGAAGCTATATTCCCAAGAATCCTCTATGTCCTAGGCTTTCTGGATTTCCTAAAATGAAAGCATAGTTTTTGTTTCCCCCACCTGTTTCTGGTGCCTAGGGTTCAAACCCCCCCACCCCGCCTTTCAAGTCTGTCCTGCCCCAAATCTCAAGACAGCTCCCTTCCCTGTCTCGTGCCATGTCCCTGTCTCCAGGAACAAAGGAGGACCATCGCTGGTGGCTCAACATCCACACCTAACACTGGGACATGCATTTGCCATACTGGAATGAGTTGTGGTTATCACAGATGCCAGCTTAACGGCCTGGGGAGCCATCCTGGGTCACCTAACATAGCAGGGTCACTTGACTAGGAAGGAAAGTCTTCTTCCGAATAACATTTTGGAGGTATGGGCTATTCACCTAACATTTTACTGCTGGTCCCATGAACAGAGTCTGCTTGAGCGGCGATTCGGGTGTTTCTTAAATGGACCAAAGCTCATGTACCAGCCATCTTGGCAGTTCACATCCCAGGTGTGTAAAATTTGGTTGCAGATTTAAGTCTCCAACATCTGGATTCTGGAAATAAGGAACCCGGAGTGTGTTCAACCATATTGTCCTCCACTGGGGAGTGGAGCTCTTGTCGTCCTGTGAGAAGTGGAAGGTTCCTCTACTCTGCACCAAGAAGTATCCTCTAGCATTTGCAATGGCCATGATGTCCTTTCCATGGAAATTCAAACTGGCATATGCCTCTACCATTTCCCCTGATTCCCAGGGTTCTGAGGACAATCAATATGGCAAGGGCTTAATTAATTCTTATCGCCCTGCCTATGACCCCCATCAAGCTTGGTTTTCGGATCTTCTCAATCTGTGCATCATAGAGCCATTCTAACAGATCTCCTGACCCAGGGTCCACTTTATCATCAGGTAGAAAGGTTGGCTTTTGAAGCCAACATCATGAAGTAGAAGGGCTTTTCTGACACTGTTCTTTCCACTATGGTTCAGACTAGGAAGCCTGTATTCTCTATCATAGGATATGGTCTCTATTTCATCAGTGGTGTGCTGACCAAGATGTGCCCCCATCTTCAACCTTCTTATTTCTTCAAAATGGTTTTGTCAAGGTCTCAGTCTGAGTTCTGTTAAAGTTCAGATTTCAACCCTCTCTGTTCTTTTTCAGAAGCATATTGCTTTCCTTCCTGATGTCCAGACCTTTGTTTAGGGAGTGACTGATTCCAACCTCACCTTCAGTGATCCCACTCCTCAATGGGATTTTAACTTGGTATTAGGCGTTCTCAAGAGGCCCCCTTTTGAATCTTTCATTTGTTTCTTTACGTCTTCTGCCAGTTAAGATGGCCTTCCTTTCGGCTACTGTTTCTGTTCGCAAAGTTACCAAACTTGAAGCTTTGTCATGTAAACCCTTTTCCTGTTTTTTTACTAGGACAAGTCAGTTTTATATACCCCCTAAAGGTTTTTTCATGTTTTTGCCCAAGATCATCTCGGATTTTCACATCAGTCAGGAAATTGTTCTTGCTTCTTTTTGCCCTGATCTTTTTAAAAAGCTTTATCTGCAGGACATGGTACATTGTCTTTACTACGTTAATGTCATGCAGCCTTTCTCTTGGTCATTCTCAAGGGCCACAAAGCAGGTCAGGCTGTGTCCAAAGTTACTGTAGCTTTTCAAATCAAGGCCACAGCCTGCTATCTTATGTGAACAGAAAGAAACTTGTTCCCTTCTTAGTCATGGCGCACTCCACCAGATCTGTGGGCACCACTTGGGCCTACAAGGTGGCAACGTGGTTATCTCACACCTTCACCAAACATGTGTCAGTGTCCTCACCTTGGGCTGAGGCCAGCTTTAGAGGAAAGGTCCTTCAGGTGGTTGTTCCTGTTTAAGGACCCTTTTCTTCTTTTTCTTAAAGGGATAGTAATGTCCAGAAAAAAAGTATTAACTATATGGTAGAGACAATTAAAAGAGAGTACTTGCACTTATTTGTATCTCTCAAACCATTATAGAGATATAGGAAAATAAAGTTCTCTGCTCCCTCCCCTTTCTGCTTGAAAAGCTGTAAAGCTGTCAGAAGCAGATTCTGGTTGCTTGACCATATAGTTAATGTTTTTTTTTCTGACATTACTATCCCTTTAATGCAGCGTTCTGAACACTTTTTTTTTTTTTTTTTTTGTTCATGTTTAGTTGCTTGGTGTGCAAGTTTGGTGTCCATTTGTGTGGTTCCAGTCCCATGAAATGCAGGTCTACGGTGGAGTTTTTTTCTCTTTTTCTGTCCCAGGAATCTTGGTGGATGCTTTTGTATATATGACTATGGTTCCTGTGTAACACACTGAACGTAAGAGAAAAGAGGAGTTTGGTGAACTTACCGTTAAATCTATATCTCTTAGTCCATGTGAAACACAGGACTCCCATCCAGAGAAAAACTATGTTTTTTAAGTCCCAAGGCAGAGGGGTGCTGTTTGCGATTTACTCAAGGGATTTCCTTCTTTACTCTCACTTTTGTTTCTTTATGCTACTTTGCTGTGTGTTGAAACTGAGGGTCTGTGGGTAAAGCTGGAGGGAAGTGTGAGAGTCTCTGCCTTTTTTAAGTGCCCTGCCCTCTGGAGGAGGGCCCTTTACCCCATGGTTCCTGTGTTCCACATGGACTAAAGAAAAGGATTTTAATGGTAAAATCCTCTTTTTTTCATTATACTTTTAGCACATTATTCTTCAAGCTAAAGAGAAACATTTCTGGGGAAAATAAACCACTCCATAGAGATAATAAACATTCCCACTAATTTAAATAGGCTTTTAACCTATTGAATGTTAGAGAGGGCAAATTACTTCATAATGTGCTGGAGACCTCTCTACCATTGAATGGATTGAAAGTCCAGTTGACATCAGTGGGAACATATGGAATATTAATTTCCCCCTATGGTGTGTTTATTCTTCTCTAGAATTGCACCTCTTTAGCTTGATGGCCCTTATGTAGGAAGGCAAAATTGTGCAATTGTGGAGCAAACCAAACGGAATCACGAGGTAGTAGTAAACATTCTTAGTGGTTTAACTGAGGCTTTTAACCCTTGGAATGCTAGAGGGGTCTCCAGTTGGAGACCACTCTAACATTCAAGCGATTTAAAGACATTTACCACAATGGTAATGTTGAGAATTTCTGGGGGACTTTGGGCAGTTGGTATGTTCCAGAATTGTACACCTTTTTACTTCATGTCCAAGTTCCTTACTCTTTATTTATGATTCAGTACAGATCTTCAGTGCTGGGGGCATCCATTTCGACATTTTAATTATCTCAGACAAGGTAACTGATTATAGTGCTATGGCCATACTACATTAAATATTAGAAACTTTGGGGGAAATGTATAAAAAAAACAACCTTAGTGTATGTTTAAAATTGTCATTAATATGCACAATGATGGGTGATATTTATAAAGAAGTAAAGTCAAGTTTATGATTGTTCATTTGAGAATATTCTGAGAAAAATATACATATCTTTGCATCACTTTGTGGCAATTTTAAAGGGATAGTAATGTTTCACAATAAATACTGTCAGCGTTGTAGTTCAAGTAATAAAGTATCCCCCCTCCCGCCTCTTTTACTGATGTAACACTGCTCACCTCAGAGCAACAAGACTGTCCAGGTGGATTTCAGAGAGGGACAATCTTCAATTAGAGAAGAACCTGAGAAACCTGTCAAAGGGGGGGGTTTCTTTTGTTCACAGTAAGAAGATTGTCCCTTGCTGTGAGCTGTCTGGTCTCAACACCATATTCCACATCTGAGTGGTTGTGGCTTACACTAGGTAAAAGGGGTGGGAGGGGGATACTTTATCATTCAATTTCTCTTGAACTACAACTCTGACAATATTGAAATAACATTTACATATGCTATGAAGATTAATTGGAGCTTCTACTTTTGTCAGACATTACTAGCCCTTTAAAGACACTTACTTTATTACTCCATTAATTGAGCAACTTAAAAAGTGGTACAGTTCTGGGCCATGCCAGCTGCACTAAAAAATAAGATAAAATCCTGGTCTCCCCTTGATCCCTCATCTTGTTCCCTCCACCACCTCAAAAACATATCAAGAGCCCCCCTTTCCTTCTCTCTACCCACCTCCATGCCTATGAGGCACCCAGCGGCTCCATCCAGTGGGTGACATGGTTGCCTTTGCCACTCATTTCCTTGGCTGCCGTTCTTTCCTTCCTGACACTCTGCCCATTAGAAAATACATTAGTGCTATGTAAGGATCTTCACTACCACCATTTCAATACACAGAGTCTGCTCATTAAAACTATGATTTGCTATGTCATGATTTGAAGGCCTGACCTGGTACAAACATTTTCGAAGAAAATGGAATCGTCCATTTGCAGGAGTTACAACTTTGCAGACCTTTGGCATTCTAGTTGTCAGTTTGTTGAGGTAATGGGAAGAGAGTTCACCCCTTGCTTCTTGAAGCACCTCCTACAACTTGGATTGGCTTAATGGGCACTTCTTAAGTACCACACGGTCAAGCTGTTCCCAAAACAGAAACAAGGAAATTTCTAATTGACACCAAACTTTTGAACTTTAGTGTATTTTGGCACCATCTGGATGAGATACTAAAACAGGCTCATCTATTTTATTCGCTCCATTTCAAATAGTAAGTATCATCATTTTATTGCATAATCTTTTCCATTGCAGGAACATGTTGTCACCAGACAGTATACAACTGAAATTTTTTGTTGTTAATGAGAATTCATTCTGATTTAAATGATTTTGGGATTTTATGTTCAATTTATTCCATTAATGTTATTATTTCTATATTCCATATTACATATTTATTTTATTCTGTCATTTATCATATTACATTTTGGTTTATACTATAGATTTCAACTATAATTTCCTAGCATCGCCACTTATATAATCAATTTCTCTAATCCAATCATTTGGATCAATATTCATTATCTTGTCTTTTATAATTTCCCTGTGAAATTTACTCTTGCTCCTTTTTCAAGAGATACATCTTCAATCAGCCCTGGATGTTAGGTCCATGGTGGTTGACATAACACTTGCTAGCAAGACCACCACACCTTAAAGTCTGCTCACTGAACATTGTAATGTTAATCCTTTAAAGGGGAACTATCACCCTTATACAAGTTTACCTTATTGTAATCCTCATCTAGCGGTGAGCTTTAATCTTTGGTTAAAACATACTGTGGCGAAATCTACATTATTAAAAATGAGCCTGTGCCTTACTTCTGGACAGACTGCGGGTACAGTTTTGCACTGCAGCCTGTCAATCATCTTCTGTTCCTCCCCAAATATTGTCACGTTTCAGCCTTCTCCGATGACTTAGGATTTCTCCTTGTAAGCTGGTTGGAACACAACTATACCTGGGGAGGAAACAGAAGAAGATTGACAGTTTGCGGTGCAGAGCTGTAACCACAGACTGTCTGGAAGTAAGGCCATGACTCATTTTTAATAATGTAAATTTCTGCACAGCATGCTTTTTTAAATAAAAACAACCAACAATTAAAGCTTATCGCTAGATGAGGATTACAATGAGGTGAACTTGTATAGAGGTCATAGTTCCACTTTAAGGACCAGATAAGTGTTCAACACATTGCGTTTGAGGTCCTGTGGTTCTGCTGGCAGCCATCTTGTCCTCCTCCATGAATATGACCTTCACTATTCTTTCATTTTGAGTGCCAGAGGGGTTGCCCATGTGTTTGCTTTGCATCACATTCATAGGGTTAAGTCTCTATATTCCCAGATAATTTCTCGGTGTTCAGTTCTTTTAAGTATTTGCGTGCCAGAGGCATGTTCAATGCGTTGCTCACCCCTGTGGCACTCAAAGGATAAATGTATTATTAAGTTCTTTTCTATGAGGTTTCTTTTGTGTTTCAGATTACAGAAACTATAACAATAATATGAACACAGACATGGTTTATCCAGATCAGAAAAAGCCATGGGCATTTGAAAATACTTCATTTGTGAGTATCAAACTGATTTAATTTTAAGGAGTTTGTATGAAAGTACCAAAAATGGCATATTTCACATTTTTTTTTTTTTTTTTTTTTTTTTTTTAAATAATGCCGTATTCTTCGAGATATTGGCTTTTAAACCCTTAACGACCCTTGACGGTCATAGTACGTCAAGGGTCGATCTGACTGAACGACCCATGACGTACTATGACCGTCATGGAGTTCCGGGCTCCCCCCGCTGCTGCACGCCGTTCGGGGAGTCCGGAACCAGAAAACGAAAAAAAAAAAAATGCTCCGCGGACGTTCAGTCACGTCCCGGCGCAGATTCCCCGGTCGTTAAGGGGCTAAAGTTAATCCGATGACGTCGGTTCTGTACAGGCTGCCTGTTAATCTTTTTCTGTTCCCCTCCCCAAGTAGTGCCTTGTTCCAACTCCTCCATGTGAGCTGGAGCAGTCTGTTGCCAATGAGACTGCTCCAGCTCACACTGAAGAAGCCTCCGTTAGAGAAGAAGGGTAGAACGAGGCACTAGTTGGGGAGGGGAACAGACTAAGATTGACAGGCTGTGGTACAGAGCTGTACCACAGCCTGTACAGGACTACAGAACTGACATCACTGGATTAACTTTAAAAGCCAATATCTCAAAGAATACAACAGTCCACAGGAGCATTCAAATGAAGTCAACGTGAATACAGGTTAAAGTTCCCCTTTAAATGGGCCTTTTAACACCTTGAATGCTAGGATGATCTCTCCAGTAGCATTCAAGGGGATAAAGGTCCCATTTAACTCAATAGGATTTTTGAGAACTTGTATTTGTCACCCACTATTTGTTTGCCTCAGAATTGCTTTACTTTCATATTGTACTAGTTCCTGAGTTGATCTAATTACCATCACAGCTCCAAAGAGTTTATTTCTAAAAACCTTATGTTTAACCTTTGAGTGACAGTGGGATACACAGTGCATTAAGAAAAGTGTGTGTTTGGGGGTGGTGGCAACTGTACCATAGGTGAGATAAGGAGTAAGGACATTTTAAGGATCCGTTCACAAAAATAAACAAAAATACTTTCTCTGTTGTGCAATACAGGATACTGGTAACTTTAGGTAGGCGATCCGCCACTTTAATTGTAGGCAGGAACAATTCTAGAATTATATTCATGGCGTAGAGCCTACCTTCCCTCCTTGGCTGCAGCTAGCCAACCAGCTCCAGAAAGATCTTTTCCTTGGTGAAGATAACACAGGCAAGAGAACAGTTCTACTATAGCTTTCTGTTAGATACGGAATACCACCATTAGGCAGATTACCATAACTGACAATGCCTTAGATGTGGCTAGCTCAGTGACCAGGTGCTTTTTTGTAGACCTTAACCCCTGGGTGGAAAATCTTGGTTACAAGTTCTTTCCACAGGAGTCGCCCACCGAGGCTTCTTCTTTAAACATGGTAATCTGAAGACAGAAGATATGCAGGAAAGGTGAGCATCCCTTTGAGTGCTGCAGGTCCACTTGTCCCACAGTGCCCCTCTGCACAGGGGTGTTTTCCTTCGGAATTCCTATTGTACACTCTTGCACTCTTTGGGTCTATCTGTATGTCTGTTGGGTGTTTTGGAGCAGGTTTATGTGGTAACTTAACCCTTTAGCTTCTGGATTGGCATTTTTGGGGGAGTTCTAACAGTTTTCCTACTGGTTTAGTGTTTTTTGGGTGTCCTAACATGTTCTAGTGATGTTTTAGGTATTTTAGTTTTACACTTACAATTTTTTAAAATTTGAGTTCCACTTTACCGCATAGACGCCATTGCTTTCACTTCTATGGGACTGTACTGTTTGGGACATATCTCTGCAACTATTTACCCTAGCAACTTCAGAGATGGCTCATTTTACTTCTCTGCCCTTGCTCTCTCATCCAGATCATATTTGTAGTGTGTTGTGGGGCTCAGGGGGCTTCGGGCACTTTTCTGAGAAAACTACATTTCCCATGAGAGCTTGCTTCACGCGCTCGTTTGATTGCCTCCCGCCGTGGCAGCCATTTTGTGCTATTTCCAGAACGAGTATCCTACACAGGGCTTGGACTCTCCTTCTCTCCTCTGCTGATTAACCCTTCGCCTGCCAGATAAGTTTATTTTAACGATTTCTGGGGTGAAACTTTAATCCTACACACTATAATCGGGTGATTTCTTATACAGTAAGGTTATTTGACACTGTGAGAATGTCTATACCACTGGAGCTTGGGGCCAGACCTAAGACTAAGGAGGCTGGGGTCTCTGTATCCCCCATTGCGCATTGCGCTTCCTGTCACTCAGGGCTACCTAGCGAATTCTCAGGTCCTTTATGCCCAGCATGTTCTGATGTCCCTGAACGTATTCCAGGGGCCTCCAGCCATTCATTAGAGCCAGCTTGGGTGCAAGAGTTCAAAGCTGCTACTAGGGACCTTAGGTCCACATTGCAACTCTTTCCATCCCAGTTTACAAGTGGGCTTTCATTCTTGGCAGGCCACCTCCTTCATCAAGTCTTCCCTGCCCAAACCTCAGGAAGTACCTGACGTGTCAGATTGCTCTGAAGAGGAACTGCTGGTGGATTCAATGTTGAGGAATGTTCTGCTGTGGGCTCCTCTGTTTTTTGGGCACCCTTTTGAGGCTGATCCTGAGCCCCCGGCTGAGGGCCTGATCAGGGCTCTTTTAAATACGCTAAACATTCCCTTAGTGCCGGAAGTTCCATCTGATATATTTCAGGAGCCTAAAAAGCCCTTTACTTGCTTTCCACCTAACCCCACTCTTGGTCTCCTTGTGTCTGAAGAGTGGAAGTCTCTGGACAGGAAACCTTCTGTCTCCAAGAAATTTGTTAAGCTTTATCCCTTCTCTGAGGCTGTGCTTGCTCAGTGGATTCATCCTCCCAAAGTGGATGCTCCTATCTCCAGGTTATCCAAGTCTGCTGCCTTGCCATTGTCTGATGCGTCTGCTCTAAAGGACTGGACTGACAAACTTGAGGTCTCCCTCAAGTCCATCTTTGCCACTGCTGGTACTGCCATGCATCCAGCATTCGCTACAGCATGGGTGAACCATTGTGGTCTGGACTGAACAGCTCACCCTTGCTGTCCGTCAGGGTGCTCCTACTTCGGATATGTTGCGCCTCCTTGCCAACATTGCTGAGGCACAGCACTATGTTTCTGCTGCCTTATTTGATGCCATCCGTTTGGTGGCTAGGGTTTCCACCATGTCTGTGGCTGCAAGACGGGCTCTTTGGCTTAAGATCTGGTCTGCTGACACTGCTTCCAAGACAGCATTGCTCTCCTTACCTTTTCAAAGCACTTCTTTGTTTGGGGCAGATCTTAAGGATTTGATCAGTGAGGCCACATGCGGTAAGAGTACACTTCTACCCTTGGTTCCTAGGAAGAAAACACTGCTTAAGCGTAACCGGTATTTTCGTTCCTTTCAGAATGAGACATGTCTGGCAAACCAGACTGTTCTCTCAGCTCCGCGTACCTTCTCCAAGCACAAACAGCAATGGAAGCCCAAGGTCTCCTCCAAGCCCAAGGCTTCCAAGCCGTCTTCGGCATGATTCACTGAACCCGGGTCCACACTCTGCTGTGGGTGGTCATCTGCGTCACTATCACAGCATTTGGGAGGATTCAGTGGCTGACCCATGGGTTTTACAGGTGGTGACAGAAGGGTACAGGATCCCTTTCGTCTCTTTTCCTCCCTTTCACTTCTTTCCTTCTCATATGCCTCAGGGTGCAGAGAAATGCCGTCTGTTCGACAGTATTCAGGCTCTTCTGGACAAGGATGTTCTAGAGCCGGTTTCAGTTCAGGACAGAGGTGTGGGTTTTTACTCAGACCTCTTTGTGGTCTCCAAGAAGGATGGCGGTTGTCATCCCATTTTGGATTTAAAGGATCTCAATTCCTTTGTGATCCAGCCCCATTATCACCAGGAGTCTCTACGAACGGTGATTGCTGCCATGTCCCCGGGGGAATTCCTTGCATCTCTGGATCTTCAGGATACGTACTTACACATTGCCATTCAGCCAGAGAGCCGGCAGTATCTCCGATTTGCCTGCAACCGGGGACATTTTCGGTTTTCATCTCTTCCATTTGGTCTGACAACAGCTCTTCAAGTCTTCAACTGTGTCCTGGGAGCCTTAGTGCCCGTCCTCCACCGAGACGGCATCAGAGTTACTCCATACATGGACTACATGCTTCTGAAAGCCCCTTATGCGGAACTTCTTCATCAGCAGGTTCAGAAATGCATTCATGCTCTCACCCATCACGGGTCGATCATCAACTTGGACAAATCAGATCTTGTCCCAACCCAGCATCTGGTCTTCCTGGGCCTCTTCAACACCCAGAAGAACATGGTGTTTCTCACGGATAAGGTAGCACACCAGATCGCCCACAGGGTTTCTGCGGTCCTGGCTCAAGATCCAGTTCCATTGAAGAAGCTGTCATCTGTAGTGGGGAAATTCATTTCCACCATAGAAGCGGTACCGTTTGCCATGGAGCACAACAGGGAACTCCAGTGGTTTGTGATCCAGGTGTGCAGGGGTCAGCCGGACCTTCTGAAGATGTTAGTGTCTCTCCCTCTTCATGTGGAACTGAGTTTGTCGTGGTGGCTTGACCTCTCCAATCTTCTGAAGGGCAGGTCCTTCCTGGTATCCTTCTGGACCACGGTGACGACGGATGCCAGCCTCTCTGGCTGGGGAGCGGTTCTGGGTTGCCTGAATGCTCAGGGTCGGTAGTCTCTGGAGGAATCTCTCATTCCCATCAAAATATTAGAGCTTAGGCGATATTTCACTCCCTTCGTCACTGGAAATTTCAGCTGGAAGACTGTCCGGGTAGAGTTCGACAACGCCACGGCCATGGTTTACATCAACAAGCAAGGCGGAACAAGAAGTCTCGTCACTTGGTTAGAGGTCAAGGCTGTTTTGTCTTGGGCAGAAGAACACGTTCCTACCATATCCGCAGTGCACATTCCTGGCGTAGACAACGTCATGGCGGACTTCCTTCAGATGACACACAGTGGAGAGTGGGAGCTGCACCCAGAGGTGTTCACCCTCTTTGTTCAGAAATGGGGTCTTCCTTACATTGACCTGATGGTGACAAGACACAACAGGAAGGTTCCGAGGTTCTGCTCTCGGTGGAGGCCCCTCTAGCCCTGGCAGTGGATTCAATGTCCATTCCTTGGTTATCTCCTATGGCCTACATCTTTCCTCCCCTCCCAATGTTTCACAGGATGTTCGGAAATTGCGACTGGAACACTGTCCAGTCATTCTGATTGCTCTGTACTGGCCTCACCAGGCTTGGTTTCTGGAGCTTCTGGATCTGTCAGATCCCTTGCCGTCCGGATCTTCTTCTACAGGGTTACCTGTGGAAGGAGGATGTTCATCATCTAGCCTTGACGGCTTGGAAATTGAATACTTAATATTGAAGAAGGAAGGGTTTTCTTCTGGTGTGGTGGCTACTATGCTATGCCCGCAAACCTGTTTCTTCCAAGTTCTACCATCATGTCTTGTCGTCCTTCCTATCTTGGTGTGCCGATAAGGACCTGTCTCAGGAATTTTTGCAGGATGGGTCTCAGTTTGGTTTCCCTTAAGCTTCAGGTGTCTGCTTTCTCTGTTTTCTTTCAGAGGTGCATTGCCATCCTTCCTGATGTCAAGGTTTTCTTCCAGGGCGTTGCTCATACTCGTCCTGCCGTCAAGATTCCTACTCCTCCGTGGGATCTTAACTTGGTTTTGGGCGTTCTTCAGCTCCCTCCTTTTGAGTCTTTGGCTACTATCCCTCTACGCCTGTTGACGTGGAAAATGGCCTTTCTTTCACAGTACCTTGTTTCCAGCTCCGCAGGTTCAGCGAAGCTCGGTGTCTTTCCGCGCGTCATCTGCAGGTAAGAGGCTTCAAGCATGCTGCAGGCCTCTGTTTTATGTGTGTTTGTTTCCTGTTGTCTCCTGCTACTACTTCCTTCCTCTAGCTGCTCCTCCTACCTACTTCCTGTGGAGGGGTTTAAAGGGCAGACTGATTTCTGACTCAGTCACCCTTACATTGTTCTGAGCAGTTCATTTTCTGGTGTTCCTGATTCCTGTGTATGATCTGGCTTGTCTGTCCATCCATTCTGGTGTTGACCTGTGGCTCTGTCTGAGTATTTTCCTTGGTGTTCCGATTTGGCTCAGAAATCCTTTCTGGTGCAAACCTGTGGCTCTGGCTGACTACCCGCTCTGTGTATGACCTAGGCTTGTCTGCCTACCCACTCTGGTGTTGACCTGGAGCTCTATCCACTGCACATCCAGCATTCCATCGCTTCAGTGGATATCCTTTCTGGTGCAAACCTGTGGCTCTGGCTGACTACCCGCTCCGTGTATGACTTTGGCTCGTCTAACTATCCTATCTGGTGCTTACTAGAAGGCTCTGTCTGTTCGCTCAGTTTGTTGGTTCCGTTATTCAGACATCCTTCCTTGTACTGACCTGGGACTCTAGCAGACTCCTAGCTACTGACTGCAGACTGAGTCAGTATCTCTTGGGCGTTACCTTACCACGAGACTCCAGTGGGCTGAGGCCTAGTCTCGGACAGTGTGGTGCAGAGATTGGGAGAGTGCTATTCCTGATATGGTGCTAGCCGTTTCAATCACCCACTGTGTGTTTATTTATATATTGCATTACTGTCATTCTCATAATAAAGGTTCTATTAACTATACTGTCTGACTTCTGGTTTTGCTTGCCAGCTGTAACACTTTTCTCCTGGCGATTGTGTCTGTCCGCCGTGTCGCAGAGTTACATGGTCTCTCCTGTAAACCACCCTATTTGGTGTTTCACAAGGACAACTCAATGCTTCAACATTAATCAGGAGATTATGGTGCCCTCTTTCTGCCCTGACCCCACCTCTGACAAGGAGAGGGATCTCCACTTGTTAGATGTGGTGCGTTGTCTCAAGTTTTATGTACATCGCACTGAGTCTATCAGACAATCTGACTCTGTGTTCGTCATTCCTGAGGGTCCTAGGGCAGGATGACATGCATCCAAAGTGACTATTGCTTCTCGGGTCAAGTCCACTATTCGTAAAGCATATGAGCTGAGGAAGAAGCCTGTCCCTTTCAGGGTCACGGCTCATTCTACACAAACTATTGGGGCCTCTTGGGCTTACAAGAATCAGGCCTCTGCTGGTCAGTTGTTCAAGGCTGCCACCTGGTCGTCTGTGCACACCTTTTCGAAGCGCTACCATGTTGATATACTGGCATCGGCTGATGCCAGCTTTGGGAGGAAAATCCTGGAGGCAGTTTTGCTGTCTAGGATTTTCTATGGTTCTTGGTGCTTCCTTCACTTTTGAGCTCTGTTGGCTCTAGTTCAGTGTGCTGTGTAACAGTTGGGGTATTACCCCGGTTCAGTGTCCGTTGACACTTCATTGTTTTTGTTGGGCTTTCTCTGATCTGATGGTTCATATCTGCTCTTTGAGACTTTGGGGGCCTTGCACCTGGTCCTTGCATTACTTCTCGCCTCTGGGAAACTCAATAGTTGGACATCCCAAAGTTACCGGTAACCTGTATTGCACGACAGAGAAAAGAGGATTTTAGTCTTACCTGTTAAATCCTTTTCTCTTTGTCCATACAGGTTACTGGTCTCCCACCTGTCAAGGGACCATGCTTGTCTCAAATCTTTCTGGAGATGGTTCGCTAGCTGCAGCCAAGGAGGGAAGGTAGGCTCCACCCCCTGCTTACAATTCTAGAATTGTTCCTGCCTACAATTAAAGGGGCGGATTGCCTACCTAAAGTTACCAGTAACCTGTATGGGCTAAGAGAAAAGGATTTAACAGGTAAGACTAAAATCCTCATTTATGAATCTCCCCCATTGAGTCTTTATGTATAACACAAACTGGAGCAATTTTGGGACAAACCAATTGCATTGTAGGGTAGATATAAAAATTCCCATTAATTTAAATGGGGCTTTTAAGCCCTTGCATGCTAGTGCATTTCTCTGCAATGCATTGGAGACCTATCTAAATTTTAAGGAGGAGGCATGATAAAGAGGTGATAAAGCAGAGATGACTTCTCCAGTGATATCTCTTCTCCAAGTCCTATGTTATTCTGTGGAGCCAATGCACTAAGATTTCTCCAAATTTGGAGATATTAGTTCATAGGCTCTACAGAATAACATAAGACCTGGAGAATTCAACTACCCTTTATCACCTCTTCATAACGCCTTAGTGCATAACCCCCAAGGAGTTAAACATTTAAATAGTTTTTATTTGCCCTCTGTGGGGTAGTTGGTTTGCCTTCAAATTGCTTCAATTTGTGTATATACATAAGACCCATTATTCAATATATTATTTCAGATTGCATATTAGTGTATTATATCCCCATAAATTATAGATTTTAGGACCCACATCAATCTTTTCTTACTATACTGTGTTATATCGAACAATATTTAAGGACTTAATTCATCAAGCTGAAAAGATGTTAATTCTTGAGCAAACCAGTTGCACCACAGAGAGAATGAAAATGCCAAATAATTTAAATGGGTATTCTATGGTTTTGAATGCTAGAGTCCACAATTCATTGCATATCAATGCATTTGAAGTTTCTCTAGCATTCAAGACGTTAACAGCCTATTTAAATCGGTGGGAACTTGTGGAACATTAATTTCAGCCTTACGGTGCGCTTGTTCGACTTCAGAAATGCGGGTCTGTAGGATTCTGAGTGAGCCACAGATTACTTGGCTATACAAAAAAAAACCAGCAAAAACCTCATAGCCTGTCATTTACCATCTTTGATGCCATTTTTAAAGAAAAAAAATAGGGTTTAAAAACAGAGGCAATAAAGGGACACTGCTGGTGTCTATTTGTAGATTGTTTCTTGTAGGTGATATCTTGGATTGTTACTGTGAGTCTCCACTGAATCTTTGAAAATCTTAAACCTTTGATTGCCAGAGGGGTATGCAACGCATTGCTTTGCAATGCGTTGTATACCCCTCTGGCACACAAAACGTTAAAGAAGCAAACTTTAACATATTTTTTCATTTAAAAAAAAAAAAAAAAGGGATTCTCCTGTTGAGTAAAACAAGGATACTCCCACTGCTGGCAAACGGCAGTAACAAAAGTAAACAAAGTCCTGTTTTGCATAAAAAAGGGTATTGAAGCAATAATGGATAACATAATTTTGCCACTGTACAAATTGTTGGTAAGACCTCACCTAGAATATGCAGTGCAGTTTTGACATCAGGTCTAAAAAACGATATTCTAGAACTGGAGAGAGTACTCAAAAGAGCAAAAAAGTTAATTAGGGGAATGGATGAAGAACATCTAGTCAAACTTGGTTTATTTACTCTAGAGCAAAGATGCCAAAGAGGTGCTCTTGCTGCATTGTATAAGTATATGGAGGTCAATACAAGATCTCCCTAGTGAGCTTTTCATTCCAAGGCCCAATCAAATAAATAGGGGCCTCCCTTACAATTAGAGGAAAGGATGTTTAAACTTCAGCAGAGGAAGGGTTTTTTGTTTGTTTTTTTACAGTAAGGTCTGTTAAATTGAGGAATTCTTTGCCAAAGGATGTGGAAATGGCAGACACAATGGATATATTTAAGATAAGATTAGATGCATCTCTTTCAAAAGAGAACAAATGGTTATACTATGTATTAGTAGATAAAACTGGGAGTTCTGGTAAATAGACTAATATCATTTTGGAGGCAGGAAGGCCCATCTAATCCTCATTTTTCTGGGTTGAACTTGACGGACTTGTGTTTTTTCAACCTAATTTACTATGTAGCTCGAATGTTTATTTTTCGTTAGACAGCAATTTTCTATTTCTGGTCACTAGGTGGTGCTGTTCAGATCACTTACTATAGACTGCTATAGTCTGACTCAAGTCTATCATACAGGGCATTATAAAAATTGCCTTTTGGACACCCCATTTGGCACTTCTGCTAACCCTTTGAATAATATGTTTGAATTGTAATAACATTTGATTGAAAAATATCCAAGCAGTTGGGTTGTATAAAGGTTTTATTTGCCAGGAAGAGCCAGCCCCCTAACATGTATTTTCATTAAATGAAAGTTTACTGCTCCTTTATAAAATGTTTTGGTTGTGAGAGTACAAACTTATTCTCTTGCGTCCAGTATGGAACACAGGTACCATGGGGTTGAGTCCTTCCTCCTGCAAGACACATCACAAAAAACAGGGTCTTTGGGTTGAAGACTCCCTTCTATTCCTCCAGCTTAATCCCTGCCTACTTCCAAATATTCATGTGCCCTGCAAAGCAGTTGGAGGTGCAGTGGCCATCCTGTTAGTTAGATATGAGGCTGTATAGTCCCCCCATCAGGCAAGCTCCCATCACTGGGCTTCCCTGGGGTTATATTGCCCAGTTCACAGATGTTGTGTGGACCTTTCTTGCCATGTGGAGGTTGATTTGACACGTCTGTTCCTCATGGCTGAGTTTCTCTGAGATTCTGCCTTTACGCTATGATGGCAGCTTGAAGAAAGACATTCGGTAAGTAACCCTCTGAGTGCCTTGATCCACTGTATGTCCAATTCTAAGCTATCCTACATTCTTGTGTACGTATAGGATATTTATGCAATAACCCCTAGCTAGGACTGGATGGCTAGGGACAGATGGGTGCTGTCCTTTTATGTTGGTTAACCCTTTCTTTGCAGTTCCTGGTTATTATGGGTGTTCCTTGGTTTTTGGTGCTTTGGGGGGGATTATTTTCTGCTTGCGCTCTACTGGGACCTTAATTATTTCTCTCTCCCCGGTGTTCCTTGGGGTTTTTGTTTTTTTTCCATTATTTTTACTAAGGGATCGATTTCTGTGTAGCAGCTCGCCCCCAGCAATATTTGCTCCATTGATTTCTACGGGAGAAACTACTTTGGGACGTATCTCTGCAACCATGAAGACAACAGAAAGGGAGCGCTCTCGGGACCACCAACAAAGCTTCAGCCATTCCAGATTTTCTTAAAAACTCTTAAGCTTTATTGTAACAAAAATCAATAAAAACGTGGACATACAACCGGAGACACCTGACTTACGCGGTTTGTGAGTTTGTCCCTCATTTAATCATAGGCTCAATCATCTCTGCAACCATTTGAACTGTAACAGTTAGGGAGGGCTCTGTCTTCTTGTTTCCTCGTGCTCTTTAATCTGGTCCACTTTGTGATTGTGCAGAGGGCATGCCGCGGCCCTTGACCAGCATTTAGGTAACAAATTATTTAGAAAATGTTCCCATAATGCCCCATTTCCTGGGCTTTCTTATGATTGGTTGGCACACTTTCTGGTTTGCAGAAAAGAGAACGCATTCCCAGACTTTCTGCAAAATCCTCATTTTTTTTCTGTTTCTGCACAGCACACCCTGTGATTAAGATTTGCTCTGCAGACCAATCTTCTAAAAAGTCACGGATGTCCTTGCCTTTTCAGGTCAAGGCCTTCTTTAGGCCGGACCTGAAACAGATCATTAGTGACTTTACTGGTGGTAAGAGCACTTTGTTACCTCAACTCTCCACAGAGTGGTCCTTTCTTGTAAGGAAAACACATGAATTTTGTTCCCCCTGTGAGTCCTGGTCACAGAGGGTACAAACCCCTCAGATCTCCCAGTTGCAAAGTCCAGAGAGAGCTGGCTGCCCCGATCAACTGCAAAGTCTAAATCTGAGAAACCAACATCGGCATGACTTGCGGAATCCTGCCTGTAGCTGACCTACTGTCTTTTTCAAGATGCCTGGGCATCCTTTGTGATGGACTACTGGGTTTGTGGGTGGTGTCAGAAGGGACACATATTGATTTTTTTCTGCAGAACTCAGAGAAATAGAGACTTTTCTACTAAGCCATTTCCGTGTTGCTGGAAAAACAGGTTCTTGTTCCAGTCCCAGTCCAAGATCGCTTTTCAGGTTTCTATTCCAACCTTTTTGTGGTTCCCAAGAAAGACGGTGGCTTCTGTCCTATCCTGGACCTCAAATGCCTTAGCCAGTATGTGGTTGCTGGTCTCTACAAGATGGAATCTTTGCATTCTGTCATTGCAGCGATGTTCTCAGGGGAGTACCTGGCCTCTCTGAATCCTCAGGATGTGTACATTCATGTCTCGATCCACCCAGACAGCCAAAGCTACCAGTGTTTTGCTTTCGGCTCCAGTCACTACCAGTTTACAATTCCGTTGTTTGGCCTGGCTTCAGCTTCCAGAATCTTCACAAATCTCATGACAGCCTGGGTTGTGTGCATCCATGCCCAAGGCATGTCACTTACTCGATGTTTGGATGATTTCCTGCTCAAAACTCCTTCAGAAGAACTCATAGCTCTCCATATGCAAGAGCGCTTCCGCATTCTGGTGCATCACAGCTGGATTCTCAATCTCAAGAAGTCTTCTCCTATCCCATCCCAGGTTTTGGAGTTCCTGGGCATGAAGTTCAAAACCCTTCAAGGGATGCTCTTCCTCATGGTGGCGAAGGTTCAGATTCTGTTCCATGCCATGTCTGCGGCACTGGAGAGGCAATCAGCCACGATCAAGGACAGTATGAGTATTCTGGTTAGGTTGGTGTTCGCTCTGGAAGTGGACTACTCACCGTTCCACATGAGGGAACTTCAGAGGGTCATCCTCCACACGTGGTACCAGAATCCGGCGCCTCTTTTTCATCAGTTGACCCTGTTTTTGGAGGCCTGGGAAGACCTTCAGAGGTGGCTCCATTGGCCACTCCTGGCGAGAGGCAGAGCCTTTGTCATTCCATAGTTGACCTAGGTGACAATGGATGCCATTCCGAGAAGCTGGGATGCAATCTTGAGACACTTGGGTACCCAGGGCAGGTGAACAGGGGAGGAAAGCCTACTGTCCATCAACATGCTGGAGCTCAGATTGATTCACCTGACTCTTTCTTTGGCCCCAGGTACTGTCAGGGATTCCCATGAGAGTGGAATCAGACCACGCCTCTGCAGTGGCATACATCAGTAGTCAAGGGGGGGAACATGCAGCGAGATAGCATGGAGAGAGGTGAAGGATCTCCTCATTTGGGCAGAAGCTCACGTTCTAGCCATCTAAGCCGTACAAATTCCAGGACTGGAAAACATACTGGAAGACTTTCCCAGTCATCAAAATGTAGATCCAGTAAACTGCGAACTCCATATGAAGGCGTTCTACCTGATAGTTCAACACTGGTGAGTCCCAACGATAGACTTAATGGAAACCAGAGAGAACAGGAAGGTCTAATGTTTTGTTCTCCAATGAGGGATGCTCTGGCTTTCACAATGGATGCAATGTCAATTCCAAGGATTTTTCACCCATCCTGTGTGTTTGCCCTGGTTCCTCTCATCCCCAGGGTGATGCAGAAGATCAGGATGGACAAGGCGATTGTTATACTAATCACTCTATTCTGGCCTAGGAGGAGGGCATGGTGTGCATACCTAGTCAGTCTTTTCAATCAGAATCAGATCTGCCTGCTGTCCAGGCCAGATCTGTTTCTCCAAGTGCATTGTAGTTTGAGGATGTGGAGAGGCTGGACTTGATGGCATGACTCTTGAGGCCACCCTTCTGAAGAGGAAATAATTTTCCAATGATATAATCTCCACCATCATCCTGGCTCGGAAGCCAGTTTCCTCTAAGGCATACCATAGGGTCTGGTCCATTTTCTACCAGTGGCGTGCCATCAAGATTATATCTCACAATCTCACAGGTCTTTGACCTTCCCATAGTGCTGCCCTTCATTCAGGATGCAGCCAACAAGGGTCTGAGTTTGCATTCCCTCAAGGTTCAGATCTCAGAAGACTGAAGACTTTTTACTGGGGGGGGGGGTTCGCACCTTTCCCTCATTTCAGGACCCCACATCTCAGTGGGATCTCAGTCTAATTTTTATCGTTCTTTGGAGGCCTCCTTCTGAGCCTTTAGCATCCATCCCCTTGCGGCAGCTGACACTGAAGATGGCTTTTCTCTTTGCAGTTGTCACCGTTCGAAGAGTAGCTGAGCATCGAGCTCTGTCTTGCAAGCCTCCTTTCCTGGTGTTTCACCAGGGTAAGGTGGTACATCGTACTTCTCAGGAGTTTCTTTGTAATGTTGTCTCTGAGCACCACATCAATCAAGATATTGTTCTACCTTTGTTTTGTCCTGACCCTTTTTTCACTCAGGAGCGGGAACTCCACCTATTGAACATAGTGCATCGCCTTAAGTTTTATGTGCATCCCACCACGCCTTTTCATAAAGACAGACAGTCCTTTTTGTTATCCCGAAGGGTCATAGGGCAGATCAGGCTACATCCAAGGTAACCATTGCCTCTTGGATCAAGGCTACAGTACACCAAGCTTATGAGATTAGGAAAAAAACAGTTCCCAACAAGATCACAACGCATGCTACCAGATCTTGGGCCTACAAGAACCAGCCCTCAGCTGAACAGCTGTGCAAGGCTGTGACTTGCTCCTTCTTGCATACTTTCACCAAACACTACTGCATCAATGTCTTGGCCTCAGCTGAGGCCAGATTTTTCCTTTTTCCTTCTCTACTGACAGTTGTTCAGTAGTTTTTGAGCTCTGTTGGCTCTTGTATGGTATGCTGTTCCAGTTAGGAGTCTGTTGACGCCTACAGTTATTCATATCCAGAATAGTCCTAGAGAACACTGGTATCATGGGTACTTGTGCACGGTCTTTTCTTCTTTTTTTTCCATGGGAATCCTAGCTTTGGTATATTTTCATGATACCTATGTTCCATATTGGACGTAAGAGAAAATAGGATTTTAGTGTTCTTACCTGTTAACTCCTTTTCTCTTTAGTCCATATGGAACACATGTCTCCCACCTGGAGATAAGCATCACTTGTGTTGCTTTCCTGAGCAGAAGAGTCCTCCTAGGGCCTTAGTCTTAGGAGATTTTATTTTCTTCTTACCCACTTAGTTCTTTTGCTGTGGCTATTGTCACATGAATTCTGGAAGGTAGGCAGGGGGGGTTGAGTAGGAGGAGGAGGGAGTCTCCACCCCAAAGATACTGTCTTTTGTGATGTGCCCTGCACTCCAGAAGGAATGACTTAATCCCATGGTACCAGTGTTCCATATGGATTAAAGATAAAAGAATTTAACCATTAAGAACACTAGAATCCTATTTATGATTTCCTCTGTCATTTATTTCTATATGAGTTAAAGAAGGGGTATTGTCTTATACATTTGACCTTTTTAACCATTCACAGTATCTTCATTCTATAAAGCCGAGCTTCCTGCCATATGGATACTGCAAATATTTTTTCAACACGTTCCGTGGATGTACAAAAGAGAGATGTTCATTCCTACACATCCCTAATCAGAGTGATGAGAAGGTAACAGCTTAACTGAAGTATATTTGAATTTGTGTTTGTTTATAATCATCATGTATGTATGTATGTATGTGCAGGGCTTAACATTTGAAGTCCTTTGCTACTAGCCAGACCTGAAAAGTTACTCTCCACTGCAAGCCATAGCATACCCACCAGGGCTGAATTTCTACTCGCCAGGGCTAAATTTTCACTCACCATTGGCTAGTGGCAAGTGGAAATTTTGAGCCCTGTGTATGTGTATATAAAGTAGATTGCATATCATTAATTCCCATCAAGAATGAAAATATTTTTTGTCTAACAATCAAATTGTACAAATTAATTGTACAACTTCATTTTTAATCTTTGCATATTCTGTATGTGCATAATATTTAAAGAAACATTGCCTGTACTATTTTTTCACCTCCCCATATTTTTATACACTTTTCTCTGTCGTCCAATACAGGTTACTGGTAACTCTGGGGGTAGGCGATCTGCCCCTTTAATTGTAGGCAGGAACAATTCTAGAATTGTATGCAGGGGGTGGAGCCTCCTTGGCTGCAGCTAGCCAACCAGCTCCAGAAAGATTTGTTCCTTGGATTGGGGGGTTTCTAACACTTTTCCTACTGGTTCAGTGGTTTTTTGGGTATTCTAACATGTTCTAATGATGTTTCATGTCTTTTAGTTTTACACTTTCAATTTTGTAAATTTTAGGTGCGTTTTATCGCACAGGCACCATTTCTCCATTCACTCCTATGGGACTGTACAGTTTAGGACATATTTCTGCAACTGTTTAACCTAGCGACTTCAGAGATGGCTCATTTTACTTGTCTCCCGTTTGCTCTGTCATCCGGTTCATGTTTTTAGTGTGTTGGGGGGCTTCGGGCACTGTTTGGGGTACTTTTCTGTACTTTCTGCGCTTGGTTTGCATGCTCGCTTCTGATTGGCTCCCACAGCGGCAGCCATATTGTGCTATTTCCAGAGTATCCTATGCAGAGCTTGGACTCTCCTTCTCTCCTCTGCTGATCAACCCTTCGCCTGCCAGATAAGTCTATTTTAGCAATTTCTGGGGTGAAACTTTAATCCTACACACTGTAATTGGGTGATTTCCTATACAGTAAGGTTATTTGACACTGTGAGAATGTCTATACCATTGGAGCTTGGGGCCAGACCTAAGACTAAGGATGCTGGGGTCTCTGTATCCCGTATTGCACAATGCTCTTCCTGTCATTCAGGGCTGCCTAGAGAATTCTCAGGTCCTTTATGCCCAGCATGTTCTGATGCCCCTGAGAGTTTCCCAGAGACCTCCAGCCATGCATTAGAGCCGGTGTGGGTGCAAGAGTTCAAGGCTGCTACTAGGGACCTTAGGTCCACACTGCAACTCTTTCCATCCCAGTTACAGGGGGTCTTTCATTCTTGGCAGACCCCCTCCTTCATCAAGCCTTCCCTGCCAAAGCCTCAGGGAGTACCTGATGTATCAGATTCCTCTGAGGAGGAACTGCTGGTGGATTCAGATGTTGAGGAATGTTCTGCGGTGGGCTCCTCTGTTTTTTGGGGACCCTTTTGAGGCTGATCCTGAGTCCTCGGCTGAGGGCCTGATAAGGGCTGTTTTAAATACCTTAAACATTCCCTTAGTGCAGGAAGTTCCTTCTGACCTGTCTGATGTATTTCAGGAGCCTAAAAAGCCCTTTACTTGCTTTCCACCTAACCCCAATCTTGACCACCTTGTGTCCGAAGAGTGTACGTCTCCGGACAGGAAACCTTCTGTCTCCAAGAAATTTGCCACGCTTTATCCCTTTTCTGAGGCTGCGCTTGCTCAGTGGATTCATCCTCCCAAAGTGGATGCTCCTATCTCCAGGCTATCCAAGTCTACTTAATTGCCAGTGTCTGATGCGTCTGCTCTAAAGGACTGGACTGACAAGAAACTGGAGGGCTCCCTCAAGTCCATCTTTGCCACTGCTGGTTCTGCCATGCGTCCAGCATTCGCAGCAGCATAGGTGAACTGGGCCATTGTGGTCTGTACTGAACTGAGCTCACTCTTGCTGTCCGTCAGGGTGCTCCTACTTCAGATATGTTGCGCCTCCTTGCCAACATTTTGGAGGCACAGCACTATGTTTCTGCTGCCTTATTTGATGCCAACCGTTGGGTGGCTAGGGTTTCCACCATGTCTGTGGTTGCCAGGCGGGCTCTTTGACTCAAGATCTGGTCTGCTGACACTGCTTCTAAGAAAGCATCGCTCTCCTTACCTTTTCAAGGCACTTCTTTGTTTGGGCCAGATCTTAAGGATCTGGTTAGTGAGGCTACAGGGGGTAAGAGTGCACTTCTACCCTTAGTTCCTAGGAAGAAAACACCGCTTAATCGTAACCGGTATTTTCCTTCCTTTCATAATGTGACACGTCCAGTGAACCAGACGGTTCCCTCAGCTCCACATACCTCCTCCAAGCCCAGACAGCACTGGAAGCCCAAGGTCTCCTCCAAGCCCAAGTAGTCCAAACCGCCTTCTGCATTACTCATCGAAACCGGGTCCACACTCTGCTGTAGGTGGTTGTCTGCGTCACTATCACAGCATTTGGGAGGATTCAGTGACGGACCCATGGGTGTTACAGGTGGTGATGGAAGGGTGCAGGATCCCTTTCGTCTCTCTTCCTCCCTTTCGCTTCTTTCCTGCGCCTCAGGGCGCAGAGAAACGCCTTCTGTTTGACTGCGCTGTTCAGGCTCTTCTGGACAAGGAATGTCGGGCTATTTATATGAAGGTATCCAAAGGGTTAAACAGAGAACCACTCAGGTTGGATTTCTTCACTTAAATAGACAAATGACAATATCAAATAATTCGAGAACTTTATCTTTAATATGTACTGACACGCCACTTCACAGTAACGAATTGATCACAAGAATCAATCCTTCATATCTGTGCAAAAATATATCTGTTTTATTAGAATACAATATACAATGTATATATAAATATCAGCAACAATGAACTATATAAGTGATTAGCAATTATAAAAGGTACACAGAAAATCAAACCACACTTATTATCATCAAGATTACCAGCGGTGCAAGGGTTAACCACCTATAGGTATATTCAGAGGTATAATAACAATAATTGCATTCAGCAGCATAGAATAAGTTAATTGATTGTTACAATTAATATAATACAGTTGGCTGCAGGGTCTCTTAATACCTCTGCCCCAGAAACTGTATAGACTATGCCAATTATGATGTAAGGGGTATTGTGAGATGAATCAAATAATTCCTCTAACAAGTCCTTGTATCATATATCAATAATAATTAAATTTAGGGAATAACGGGAATAAAATCCCAGAATTAAATCACTATAATTTAATTATCTACTGAACTCAATATTGAATACCTCTGAATAAAATATATAAATTGCAATTAATATAGTCAATCCAAATCACACAAATAATCTACTTAAAATTACTTCATGCGACAATTATCATAATTTTGACTACAGCAATATATATAAAACCTATAAGCATTCCAAGGGTTAATCCAGACGTTTAAAATAGATGCCACACCCAGCAGTTATTTTGTCCATTGAGTTAATACCTTCAATTACAAAATATAAGCCTGGCACATACACCGAGAATTCCAAAGAACACACCACTAACAACAGACAAATAGCGGTTAAAGGGTTAATAACTGGATTCAAAGAATATCCTATATCAAATATTAACTATTATAATCTTCCCAGAACCACAAAATATTACTCTAGGAATACCAAGATTAATATTAGCTAATATAAATAACCCACGCTATATACTGTATTACACTGGTCGGCAAGATATAATAAATAAGTATATATATATATATATATATATATATAGATTCTCTTCCTTCCAGAATTTAATAGCTAAATCTAGCTTATTATAAATTATCCCAAATGGTTGGCCAGTCCACTTAAGACAATTATAAAACTATATAAGACTAAGTTTCTTCAAACAGAAGAAAAATTGTGAAATTCTGGATTAAATGAATCTAAATGAATAAATGATATAGTTACCAATCAAAGTTTCTTTGTATTTCTCTGTGAGCTGGCAGGATCAGGAATTTTATCAGCAAAGCCTTCTTTTGTCAGGAATCACCCAGGAGTTCTTATTCAGGAAGTCACAAAGAGACCACTTAACTAAGAGTATTTGCATTATATTGACAAATTTTTCCTTATTAGTTATCCCCACCTTTTTCCAATGATTGGACAAAGATCCATCTCATTATACCGTGACATCACCGGTCTACCCTGATTGGATATTAATATATCCCTAATTATTCAAGGAATGTGGATAATCCCAGTCGTAATGCTCTCAAGACTCTAGGTGGAGCTCTTACTCTACTTAATCTCCTACATATAATCCGCTTTTATGTCATCAGTGATGTATGTAAGAGGGCATTAAACGTCATATAAATCTGTCATTTTCCCAGACGTTCTCATAGGGGATTGTTTTTCTCATAAGATAAGACACTAAGAATGTCTGGCAAAACCCACTTTATCACCATAAATGTCGGTTAGTTATTTTCACTCCCTACCTTGGACCAATAGTCCATTGTTCACACATGAGATAATTTGAACACATTTTAAACAGAATTTCAGCTAATTTCTACAATTAGAATTAACCCTGTATGGTCCCCCAGGACAAAGTCTCTGACAGGAAGTTCTAGAGCCGGTTCCAGTTCAGGACAGAGGTATGGGTTTTTACTCAATCCTCTTTGTGGTCTCCAAGGACGACGGCGGTTGTCGTCCCATTTTGGATTTAAAGGATCTCAATTCCTTTGTGATCCGTACTTACACATTGCCATTCATCCAGAGAGCCGGCAGTACCTCCGATTTGCCTGCGACTGGGGAGATTTTCAGTTTTCAGCTCTTCCATTTGGTCTGATGACAGCTCCTCAAGTCTTCAACCATGTCCTGGAAGTCTTAGTGTCTGTCCTCCACTGAGACGGCATCAGTTATACTCCATACATGGGCGACCTGCTTCTGAAAGCCCCTTATGCGGAACGTCTTCATCAGCAGGTTCAGCAATGCATTCATGCTCTTACCCATCACGGGTGGATCATCAACTTGGACAAATCAGATCTTGTCCTATCCCAGTGTCTGGTCTTCCTTGGCCTCCTCTTCGATACCCAGAAGAACATGGTGTTTCTCACGGACAAGGTGGCTCACCAGATCGCCCACAGGGTTTCTGCGATCTGGTCTCAAGCTCCAATTCCAGCCAAGAAGCTGTCATCTCTAGTGGGGAAATTCATCTCCACCATAGAAGCGGTACCGTTTGCCATGGCACACACCAGGAACTCCAGCGGTTTGTGATCCAGGTGTGCAGGGGTCAGCCGGACCTTCTAAAGGTGTCAGTGTCCCTCCCTCTTGATGTGGAACTGAGTTTGTCATGGTGGCTCAACCTCTCCAATCTGCTGAAGGGCAGGTCCTTCCTGGTATCCTTCTGGACCACGGTGACGACGGATGCCAGCCTCTCCGGCTGGGGAGCGGTCCTGGGTGGCATGAGTGCTCAATGTCCCATCAACATGTTGGAGCTTCCGGCGATATTTCATGCCTTTTGTCATTGGACATCTCAGCTGGGAGACTGTCCAGTCCGGGTAGGGTCCGACAACGCCATGGCCGTGGATTACATCAACAAGCAGGGAGGAACAAGAAGTCTTGCCACTTGGTTAGAGGTCATGGCTATTTTGTCCTGGGCAGAAGAACACGTTCCTGCCATATCCGCAGTGCACATTCCTGGAGTATACAACGTCATGGCGGACTTCCTTAGTCGACACACAGTGGACAGCAGAGAGTGGGAGCTGCACCCAGAGATGTTCACCCTCATTGTTCAGAAATGGGGTCTTCCTGACATCGACCTGATGGCGACAAGACACAACAGGGAGGTTCTTGTCACGGTTTCGTAAGAACCCTCAGACAGTTAGGTAAGGTTAAAAGCTTTATTGAAAATAAATAGAACAATCGCCCTACTCAGGTCCAGATGAGGTCCGCACCAAGTACTTTCCAGATCTGACTCTGGTCAGGATGAAGGATGTTACAGTAGCAATAATATATATATGTATATATCTAAGACTTTGTAGGCTTATTCCGTGGACAGGTTCAGGAACAAGAATAACCTCAACAGCCCCACACTGCCAATAGGTGACACAAGGCAATGGGTAACTGCAGGGAAATTCCCTAGCAGACTAGGGATAGCGGAGGCAACACAGGCAGTGTTCAGGTAGATACTTGACCATAGAATTCTAGGGTTTATGGAGGCAACACAGGCAAGACTGTGGCAGCGATCTGGCCCTAGTACGCTAGGGTTAACAGAGGCAGCACAGACTGGACTCTGGCAGTGGTTTGACCATAGAACGCTAGGGTTAACGGAGGCAACACGGACAGGACTATGGCAATGACTTGGCCCTACCTAGCAAGCTAGGGTTAACGGAGGCAACACAGACAGGACTCCTGCAGTGGACTGACCCTAGAACGCTAGGGTTAACGGAGGCAACACAGACAGGACTCTGGCGGTGGACTGACCCTAGAACACTAGGGTTAACGGAGGCAACACGGGCAGGAATCTGGCACAGACTGGACCCTAGTACTCTAGGGTTACAGGAGGCAACACAGACACTGGCGAGTGACCAGGCTCCCACGAGCCCCTGTAGACTACTGGGGTGGATAGGCCTAACAGGCACAGTGCAGTATAGCGAGTGGGAGTGAGCAGTGTGCGTATTTAGATCGATCGGTAACCAGCGTTGCCCTAATCGGTACACACGGAGATAGTTGGCCAGTCCCATTGAACCAGATGCTCAGCCAGTTCGGCAAACATGGAATAGTCAGCCAGTCCTAGATAGTACAACCAGACGCTTAGCCCAGCCAGGTCGGTACACACATATCGTAGTCAGCAACGTAAATCGGATCACAGGAGCGTCAGGAATATAAGCGTAGTTAGACGAGCCGGGTGATACACGGAAACAGGAACAAGTAGTCATAAACGCTAGGTACGGGTACACCACGAAAGGGCACCAGGTAGAATGATAGGAGGGAGTATATAAAGGCAATCCCTGGGAGGAGTCACCAGCACAGAGCCAATAAGAATGAGGCAATGGTAAACCCGGAAGTAACAGTGTCGCTCAGCCGCTGGGATCACGGGCACCGTGATAGTACTCCCCTCTCAACAACCCCCCCCCCCCCCCGTCTTGAGGGGGGTCTAGGCTTAGATGGAAACTTAGCATGGAATCTGTGCAACAACAGTGGAGCATGGATGTCATAGTGGTTCATCCATGAATGTTCCTCTGGGCCATAACCCTTCCAGTGCACCAAATATTGGATCTGTCCATGGAATCTACGTGAATCTATAATACTCTGCACCTCATATTCATCATGATCCTGAATGCTCACTGGAGCTGGGACTGCTGGAGAGGTGATGTAGCGGTTGCACACCAAGGGCTGAGAAGGGACACATGGAACACGTTATGAATTCTCATAGAGGCAGGTTACTCCAAGGCATAGTTTACAGGGTTAACTTTGCGGAGCACCCAGAACGGACCCACAAATCGGGTAGCCAATTTACCACATTCAACTTGCAATTTGAGATTCCTGGAGGACAACCACACCCGGTCCCCCACCTGGAACACGGGAGCCGGCAGCCATCTGTTGTTGGCATGCCGCTGAACTCGTTGAAAGGAGTCACTTAGGGAACTCTGGAATTGTGCCCAAGTGGTGCGGAGTTGTCTAATGTGCTCATTTACAGCCGGAATCTGCTGTGCTTGAAAGGTGTCTGGAATCAAGCATGGTTGAAACCCATAGTTGATGAGAAAGGGTGAGCTCCCGGAGGAAGAGCACACAGCACAGTTTCTGGCGAACTCTGCCCACTTCAACAAGTCAGCCCAGTTATCAGGGTGGTTAGATTTGAAACATTGTAAAAACTGCTCCAAACCCTGGTTGGAGCGTTCAGTGGCCCCATTAGTCTGGGGGTGGTAGGCAGAGGAGAACGATAATAGGATGCCCATTTAGTCGCAAAATGCCCTCCAAAACCTGGACACAAATTGGCTCCCACGATCGGAAACAAGGACCTTGGGGACCCCATGGAGCCGAAACACCCCTCACGCAAAAGCCATGGCCAGTGTTTTAGCTGAGGATAAGCCAGGGAGTGGCACAAAGTGAGCCATTTTAGAGAATCTGTCGACCACCATACCTATGACTGTGTAGCCATTAGAAGCAGGCAGTTCTCCCATGAAATCGATGGACAAATGTGACCATGGGCGATCGCCATTAGGGACAGGAAGATGACTTGGAGCGAGCACAGACTGTACATGCTGCCGTAAATGCGGCACAATCTGCCCTTAACGTGGGCCACCAGAACATTTGGGACAGAGACCATATTAATTGATTCTTGCCTACTTGGCCGGCAGCACGGGATGCATGATAAGTCTCCATTAGTTTGGCCCGGAAGGGTTCAGCCACATAACATTTGCCCATGGGTTTCTCTGGAGGAGCATTGGCCTGGGCTGCCAAAATCTCCTGGCCCAATGGGGATGTGATACTGATGTGTAGAGTGACATGGATACGATCCGGAGGTATAATAGGCGCAGACTCGGACTCCGGATCTGTACCGTATTATCTGGACAAGGCGTCAGCCTTAATATTCTTGGTGCCAGGTAAGTATGAGACAATGAAATTGAAATGTGACAGGAATAAGGCCCATCTGGCCTGTCTAAGGCATAACCGTTTTGCCTCGGAGAGATAGGTAAGATTTTTATGGTCCGTGAGGATCAGAATCGGCGCCCTGGTGCCCTCTAACAGATGGCGCCATTCATGAAGTGCCAAAATGATTGCCAACAATTCGTGATCCCCAGTATCGTAGACACTCTGGGCCTTGGTCATTTTTTTTTTTTTTTTTTTTTTTTAGAAAAATACACATGGCATTAAGATCTTCCCAGGACCCGGCCTCTCTGACAGCACTGCTCCTACACCAGTCTCCGAGGCATCAACCTCCAAGGTAAATGGCAAGCCAGGTATAGGATGTGACAGGACTGGTGCTGAGGAGTAGGCAAAAGTATGTCCTCAAAATTGGCAACTACAGCAGATCAATAATACGTTTTTGTATCAGAGATCATCACTCAACCAAATTTCTTATGCCTCCATAAGATCTGAAAGTGCACTCTGGACTTCTTTAAAGTCCAAATTAAAGAACTGAACAGTTGCTATGTGGCTGCAAGGAAATTCCTAGCAATCTGGATAGGTAGGACTCTAAAGCGATACAAAAATTTGGGCAAGAGGATCATTTTTTGGAGGTTGACCTTGCAAAACCAGAACAGTGGGAGCGTCTGTCACACCAGGTTCTTGTGAGAAGAGGTGCTAAAAAGAGGGGGAAAACTGGCTTCAAACAAGTCTTTGGGATTAGGGGTGATGTACGTCCCTAAATATTTTATTTTTCCCTTAGAGAGCAAAGGGAATACATTGAGGGGGGATCTAGATTAATGTTAAGGGCTTCAGATTTAGCCTAATTGATTTCTGATGACATTGAGGTTTGTGAATCTATTTCTAGAGTTTTCATTCAAGGACTGTGAAAGCTGAGATAGTGTAAAAAGAAATAATAGTGAAACAATGTAGATAAGCCTGTCTTTACAATATTGGTGTGTAGTTATTTTTGGCCTTAGGGTCACATCTATGTTCAAAATTTATTCATATGGCTGCATTTAAGATGTGTGTTTGTGTATGTGTACATGCACACACATGACCTGGTTAATATCCCTGCTGTGTTGGTAAACCCCCTACCTGACAGAGGTGAATGAAAATGTGTTTTGTCTACCTGTTCCATGCTCTTCTGATCACACAGCCGAACAGACAAGGTATCAGTTCGGCCCTTCTGGATTGGCAGAATGATACATTGTGTCAGTTTTGTTCTTTGCAATACATTTTTATTGCTTTTAGTGTGTGACACAGGGTAAATCAGTGCCTGCGTCCTGGTAGAGAGAAGCTTAAAGATCTACATAACTCAACACCTTGCATTTCTTAGCCCTAGTATATTCCTAGGCTCCACCTAATAGTTTTTTCTTTCAGTGCATCAAGGAGGCACAAAGCTTGTTTTCTCTCATAATCCCCCCTAGAGAGTAATTAATGATTTTTAGGGTATTTAACTCTGTGTAAGTACCTGCTCTCTGCCCCCCTCATACCAGTGGGTGAACACTTTTTCTTCCTAGCCAGGGAAGAGCTCAGGGGTATAAAATAATTCATACATGTGGTTATTCCTCGTGCTGAGAATCCAACATGGCCAAAGCACTATTCTACTTGTATCATATATGAAATGGGTCTTATTTGTTCCTCTCAGTATACTCCAGTATTTCCTCCACAGCAGATGAGTGTGCATAATTTCTTTTTTGGTGCAGTGTCTTTCTATCAACACTACTTACCAGAATAGAATTCTGGTAGTTATATAATTGTATTGTGCAACTCCTTCCTTCATCCTCCTCTTTGTTGCCCTATGAGTCATGGGCAGAGGGGAATTTGTGGCATATAAGGGACTTGTATTTGGGACACATGTTATAGATTCTCCGTGGTGTCACTCACAACACTCCAAAGGAAGCCACAGAGCCTGAATGATTCACAGGTTAATGGAGTACTGACCACAAGATAAGACTCCTCCAACAAAAGGCAGTGGTGTGAATGCTAGGGAGTGGCGCTAGAAAATGTACGCTACCTGTGGTAGATTGTGCTGTTGCCAAAGCCGTATAAAGGTTCTAGCTGTAAAGTAGATGACCCCTGTAACGGAAGCTGGGAAGGGACCGCGTCGCCTTCCGCCGTCGTTCCTGGGTCTCTCCTTCTCGACGCAGATAAGCGCCGTCGGATGCACCAGTTGAAGTATGAACAGTCACTGGAAACAGCCGCAGGATTGCTGGAAGCAGGGAAGAGTCCACGTCGCCGCCTGACAGTCCACGAAGTTAGGACGCAGGAAACTGGCAGCAGGCGCTCAGCGATTCAGGATACTTGGCGCAGATGGGTATCAGATTGGATACTTTAGACCATAAGCAATACAAGACTCCAGGACTCCTTGTTCACTCCAAAACAGAACTCTCTTTATTGTCACAAACCACAGATATTTATATACAGTACAGTACATTGGATCACATGGGGAACCTGATACACTAGGGAACATGATTAAATCCTAACACATCAGACAAAAGCCAGCAACAGCTGGTCTTAACAGATACAATGACTCAGACAGGGTTACATTTCAGATACACAGGGGTTTGACTGAACAAAGACTTGAGGGCGTGAACTAATTACCACATGGCAGGGGGTCAACATAATGAATGGCTGGAGTTGCTATAATCCACATCTTAGGGACAGTGGCCCAAGGTTGGAGCCTTTGATTGACTATTTTGAATGCCCTGCCCCAACTTTGATCAATCACTGGTCTGCCTACCATTTCCCATGTTAAGTTAAGGAAGATATTTGCATACCTGGTAGTTGGTGATTGCACAAACCTTCAAATTTGACAAGTACAATTAAACACATACAATATTTGAAAATACATAAAACCAAACTTAATACACAAACCAATGTTCATAACTATAAGTCTTTGTTCCTGGCAATAGCTGGCCAGTTCGTATGCCGGAGCCCACAGCTACATCCAAGCAGGGCAACAAGGTCCATAGTTTTTAAGTAAATAGTTTGTGGTCCAGACAAGGGCTCAGTAACGGGTAGGATCCGTTACATTCCCCTCCAGAGTAGCTGAAGAAGGCCTTGGATAACCTACCACAGGTGGGCTGACAACTCTATCCCCAGGCAGGACAATTCCAAATAATAAATAAGATAGATGGACTTCCCAGCTGCTGAATGTCTGTAAGTAGTATCAGAGTAACAATATAGGTAGATCTGGTTTGGTCTGAGTACAGTAGCAATAGCTGACATTGGAAAAGTTAGAAAACAGAACTGGAGGCAATAAAGATGCTAACAGGAACTTGAACAGCCTCTACCTGGGCTGGAACGGCAGGCAACGAAGTCAGGCATAGCAAGGTCATCAGTGGCAATATCGGACAGGAACAAAGTGGGCAGACAAGGACTGGGCCAATGGCAGCAAGGTCAGCAACCATATAGACAGAAGGTACACGATTGGCAGGCAGGGACTAGGTCCGGGTGCAGGCTAAGGTTAGCAACGGGTGAGCAGAGAAATAGAATCTGCAGGCTGGAGGGAACATCAAACAGAGCAGGGGTCAGCAACAACGATTACACAGCACACCTTTGGCAAGGAACACTTTGCTCACATGCAGTTACAGAGGAAGTGTGTCATAAGAAGATTGAAAAGCGGAGGTGGAAGAAAACCGAAGGCATAAGCAAAGGGCCGATATGTGACACGTGGTACGAATTGTCGGAGATAATACAGAATATGACAGGAGACCATGGACTGTATATCTCGCATATAAAAATAAACAATATAAATAAATTTGAGGTCTTGTACACAATCTAGGTATGACACTTTTTCACAGTGAACAGAACTGATGAAAAAAAAAATTCATTTACTCATATTTGTGAAACAATATATGTAAATTTATTTAAAGGTAAATAAAATGTGATATATGAAATACAATAGTAATCAGTGACTTGGGATATAAAGGTATGCAAAATTGACTCGGTAATATATATATCAAGCGACAGTTCTAGACTAAGATATATATATATTTATGGCATAAGAAAATATAATACGATGGGATATATCAGATGACTGCGGATAGCACACAAGCACAGATAGGCTATAACTTATATATGTATATAGGTATCCAGATGTGTAAGCTTGCAATATTTAATCCAGCAGTAGTGAGGGTTAATAGTTCCTTACAATTATAGACAATACAGCAACAACACCTGCCCCACCCCGTATGTACTAAGGCAATAAAGTGGCAGGGAACTTGTCATGTGAGTGTGCTCAATAGGACAAAGGTTAAGTGACAACCCTTTGATAACCACGATGCACAATATTGCAAGAATTAACACACTTTCTGAAAGACATAAGGTCTCAGATCAGCCAAATATAGAATTTAACTATTTGCCTGCTGATTCCAATTATGCGTACTGCATAGTGGCATTTACTTTGATGGCTTCCAAGAGTTGATCACCCACAGATAGCCATCGCTCTAGTATCAAAGACAAAGGCAAAGACAGGATGTAAAGCGGCACCAGAGGCACCAAAAATTTGCCTTAAGAAAGGAGTCAAGGTGTTTATCCACCCGATCCTTAAGGGCCGCACCATCTGCCATATTTTTGTAGAGGCGAAAGTAAGATGCAGTCGCCAGATGCAGAGTTATTGAAGCTAAAGTTGCTAATATGTGGTAGTTCCTCTTTAACTGAAGAGAGAGAAGTAACTGAGGCTGCCTAAATCCACAGGACTTCCAAGACAGAGGCATAACTAGAAGCCACCGGGCAGAAATTGCCATGGGCCCCCATGACCACATTGCCCCCAATCTATACATAACTCCCCATTGCCCCCAAACTCCACATTACTCTCCCATTGCCCCAATCTCCACATTGCTTTGCCTATTGCCCCCAATCTCCACATTGACCTCCCATTGCCCCCAAACGCCACAGTATTCCCCCACTGCCCCCAATCTCCACATTGTTCCCCCAATGCCCCAATCTCCACATTGCTTCCCCCATTGCCACCAGTCCCCACATTGCTTCCAAGCTCCACATTACCTCCAAGCTTCTTCTGGTGGTCCAGCGGTGTGGCAGGAGAGGCCTGTGCCTCCTTCGGCACAGACCTCTCTACAGCTTGAGCTCCCACGCAATCTTCTCTTCAGTAATGCAGAGCACTGGGAGATGACATCATCTGCATTACTAGAGTGCGGAAGAAGCTGATCAGCTGCTACCTTGTTTCTAGTTGCTGGGTGTTGCAGGGAGCTGCTGGGCCCCTGAAGCCCGGTCACCGGCGCGCACCCCCCCCCATTGTTATGCCACTGCTCCAAAATATTTGAAACAACCTACCTGCTTAGTTCCGTAACAAACTGTGTGCAGGTATTCCTAGAATAATTTATGCTGTTTTGAAGGCAAAGAGTGGTCACACCAAATATTGATTTGATGTAGATTTTTCTTCTGTTCACTCACTATCATTTCATTAATTGATAAAAATAAACTATTAGCATATCTATTTTTGAAATCATTTTTACTTTACAGCATTTTTTTCACAACTGCCTTAGACTTTTGAACAGTACTGTAATTTATATTGAAAGGGTTAATTTCACTGTCATGAATTCATTTTCATCCATAATTTTCCACCTCTATCTTTCTTCATCAATATTTTCTTTCTCGGTGGATTTGTATTCTGTCCACAAAGACCAGTTTTATTTTTTAAATATCTCTATTTTATTTTTAAAATATTATAATTTATATTAATATACTGTACTATTATACTTAATATTTTGTACTAGGCATTTATGTATATAAGATTTTAGGATTCCATTTCCTGGCCTCCTACTGATGAAATAATCTCATCATATACACAATGCAATGTCTTCACCCACCAGTGCAGTTCCTTTTCTTGTTTTAAGAGCGACATTTTTTTTGCTTTGTAGTTCAGATATATTTTATAGATTTATTTTTGATAGTTCTGTTTTGATAGTTTTTTTTTTATTTTAACCTGAGTCCTAGCCAGCTCTACTCTACCCTCTACGTAGTTTGATGACATCAGGAAATTTCCATTTGAGGCCTTCAGCAAGTACAAGTTCAGCGCTGCACCTGCTCCTGTAGAAGTACATGGTGCCAAACTTCAGGTTTTTAAACAGGAAGTTCAACAACTAGGTGGGGTGGGGGGGTGGAGTAAGCTGTATCTCAGGTAAAAATATATCTTGCCCTATCCTGTAGTGTAGGCGGATTTTAGCTGAATTTACAAATACTAAAGTTAAATATGTAATTTAAATGTAGCATTATAAAAATTTAGCATATACTACACTGTTTTATTATTTTTCTGAAATAAAATAAAAATATTAATAAAAATGGTCTTTTAACCTTGGAAATCCAACAGCAGCATGCTACAGAGAGAGACCCTTTTCCACACGGTGGGAAAAGCAACTCCTGCTTGAAAGGGATGTGCACACTTAAAAGACCACCCTGAAATTTACTTTTATATGTCCAGGCTATCTAAGTTCAGTCCTCAAGGGCCACCAACAGGCCAGGATTTAAGGATTTCACGGATTAAGCACAGGTAAGTTAATCTGTGACTCATTCATTTTGGCTGACTCACCTGGCTTAATTTGGGAAATCCTTAAATCCGGGCCTGTTGGGATCCATTGAGGACTGGACTTGGATAGCCCTGTTATATGCCATAAATATAGGTTTCTGGACATCCCTCTGTACTCAGGATACTCCTATATGATCCATTTTTCCTTGTTCCTCAAAATTTAGTTGATAACTTTCTGTGACTGCCTGAGGCCAATTCAAATATAAAAAAAGAACTGACTGTAGCATATCTGTCCTCCACATGAGTGACATTGTTGCAACAAAAGCAACACATTAAAAGTGCATGAGTAGAGAATTGTGTTCTATGGAGTATTTTGCATAGGCACCATGCACTTTGATTGTCGCCAAGAGATGCAGCATACTGCAACTTTCCTCCAACAGTGCAATAACAGTTAAACATGTGGAGTATGGATTTCAGGGGCATTGCATTGAAATCACAAAACTATCACAGGTAGCCCCTGTTACATTTGATTATATTGAGAGAATGGGATGCTAGGAAATCCTTGCTATACTGTAGCACATAAAATACACCAAAAAAGTTGCTCTACAGAGTGAAAGCGACTTTAACCTTTTGAGGGCCAGAGAGGTACGCAGCTCTTTATTTTACAATGTGTTGAACATCTCTCTGCACTCAAAAGGGTTAACGTACTTTTAAATAAAATTATTTATTCTAACCTACACAAATAATGTACCTGGGGAGTGGCTTTTGCTACTTGATAAGTCCTGTTATTTCTTGTATGGAAATGTGGAGTAATCTAGACCTAAAATGCTGATCAGAAAATTAAGGCCTCCCACAATTTCTTACCTTTCTCATGAGTTTGCATCTTTGTTGCGGGTGCTGTGGCAGTTAAGGATTGGGCAGACTAGCACCTGAATTCTCTCCTTCTGTAAAGTTTCCTGTTTCTGGTGCCACTCTACATTCCAGCTTTGTGGTTCTGTGGATCATGCAACTCTTAGAGGCTGTTTGTGTGGACTTGCTGGTGGAGAATATTGTTTTCTAAATTCCTTGAGGCTAATGTGTATCTTTCTCAAGAGGACTGCGGTTCCACTGGGCTTACTGGAAAGGCCTTGGCACTCTGTTGCTGTGCGTTGTACCCTTTGGCTATAAGCTGGTCAGCAGACCAGTCTTCCAAGTAGTACTTAGGATTCTTTCTTCTTTGTGGGCAGGATATAGTATGTCTCAGACTTGGAGTAGGTTATTAGCTATTCGACTGGGGGCAAGAGTGTACCATTTTCTAGGTTTACCCCACAGCCTCCAATTTTTCCATGGTAGATGCATGGTTTTCTTTACCCCCACCAGTATGGATACATGAAAAAGCTTACTCAAAAGCCTCTGGCTGACAGATCTAACCCTTTGAATTACAGGGGTCTGTTCTGCCTCAGGCAATCATCTGCATCTCTTTCATGGTACATGAATGCTCTCCATGGCTGACCAGTGGATTTTCAGGGTGATCATGCAAGGGTATCCTATTGATTTCAAATCTTCCCCCCTTCATGTCTGCTGTCCCTCCCAATCAGGCCAGGGACTGTCTGTTTTTTGACAAAGTTCTTTCCTGGAGATGGGTCTTGGTTAATGCCCTCTGACCAGATTCATGATATTCTGTTCCTACCTTTTTCATAGATGGAGGATGCCATCCTATTCTGGACTTGGAGCGTCTCAACGGTTTTGTTCTTACTTACCGGTTTTAGAGGGTGTCTTTGGGCTCTGTCATCACTGCTATCTGTGCAAGGGAGTTTTTAGCCTCTCTGGACATAAAGGACGAATTACTGCCTATTCTTATCTTTGCAGATCATCGCTGATAAATACTTTTTTCTTAGTCCCTGTGGAACACAAGACTTCCTGGAGAAAAATAGTTGTTTGCACTCTGGACAGACAGTGTCCTTTTGGTTCTCTGGTATAGATTACCCTCCTGCCTCACTTCTGTTTTTTCATTTTTGCTATTTATTGAAACTGAGCTTGATTGGTGGGCTTAAAGTGATAGTCATACTTTTTTTACAGTTTAATTTTTATTTTAAATTGTAGCCATTAAAAAAACATTAAAAACTATATAAGTCTTATCTCTAAAACCTTTATGGTTTGAGAGATATTCGTAAGTAAAGTTCACTCCTGACTGGCGTCAGCTCTATAGCTGACAGATTTGGAATCCGATCCGCTGATCGGCCGGTGGCTCTTCAGCAGAGCCGAGATCGCAAGATATAAAAATAACTACTTCATTGGAATGGTCTACAGAGTGTGCCTGGTTTGCAAGCACACTTTGTAGATCGTTCCAGTGTAGTAGTTATTTTTATATCTTACGATCTCGGCTCTGCTGAAGAGCCGCTGGCTGGTCTGCGGACCGGATTCCAAGTCTGTCAGCTAGATGGCAGACTTGACCGATACATCCAGTCAGGGGGAAACCTTATTTGCGAATATCCCTCAAACCATGAAGGTTTGAGAGATGAGATATAATTTGTAATGTTTTCTTAATGGCTACAATATTATATTAAATTAAACGGAATTATTACTATCACTTTAAAGTGGAGCAGGTAGGGAGTCTCCATCTCCAGAGGGCCCTGCCCTCCTGGTCGGAGGCTACTTTATCCCATGTTCCTTTGTTTCACATGGACTAAGAGAAAATAATTTATTGGTAACTACACAAAAATCCCAGAGCTTTTTGTATGTAGTGGAGATAACAGGAGCTTGCAGGTATATAATTGAATAATACGTTGAAAATTATTAGTTAGCTTTCAGATGTCTCTTTCCACTTAATCTGTATTGTGGTGGTTGTGTTAAAAGTATCCAAAAATTGCAAAAATTTGCCTATAACATTTTAGTCTAGACTGATGTCAAATGTCTCCCTGCTGTCGTGACAGAAATGGCCATTACCTTGGTGATAACCTTAATGGTGGTTCAAATGTGGTTTATTTGGAGGGTAATGAAAAATGTGCAGACATAACCGATTAATGCATTGCCCAGAGTAAAACTATTTTTTGGTGTGTGTGTCCCCTTCATTGTACCACCGTAAACTATGTTTTTAGAACCTATGACCTTGAGACTTTCTATTTTCTTGTTAAAAACGTATTTTCCCTCAAATAGCTGTCAGTGAAGAGAAGAATACAATTAAATCATTAAGAAGCAGTGGACATTTAGTGCTTGTTTAAAATTACTTGAGTAGATAAAAGCTGATTGCAGGGCCAGAATCTCAGGTCTTCTTGACACTCCCACAACTTTGGACATGGCCAGCACAGCTGAGTCAACCCTCACAATATGGTGCCTTGATTGCCTATGGGAAATTGGGCCCATCAATGTATTGCACCATATAGTTACAAAAAATAAATACATTAAACATATATACATTATATATAATATAATATTTCACTGTGTACACTGTTAGCACAGTTGGAGGATGGAGAAAAGATGCTATGGTCCAAAACATTGGCTGCTTCTCTGTCAAGTGTTTATTTGTTGTACATATTCTACATATGGTAAGATAATCATAGGTGAAATGTTACACATTTATATGTATTTAATATTTTTGCTTTTCCCACATCTTCTAGTTGTGCATGATGCTGTTGCAGAAACTGGTGGCTGAAAATCACATAAACCTGTTGAGACGAGCTGGTATGTATGGGAGTCACTCTTGGGAATCCCCAAACACATAATCTTAAACGTTCGGGGCACCCCTAACATATTTAATGTAATTTATCAAGGGCATAATGAAGGGTACAATACATAAATATACAGTTATTATTAGGTCTTATAATCATAATAACAAAACTCAACATATTGTACATATTAATTTCTATAAATCTTTATTTAGAGGTCCATTTTTGTTAGTCTTTATAGAAAACACGGGGCATCATAAGTTGATGTCCGTGGCACACCAAAGTGCCATGGTTGAGAATCACTGTTTTAGACCATTCCAATGAAGGGATTCGTGGTAAATAATGAGATCTTGGCACTTCTCAAGCGCCTCTGTGTCAACTGACACAGATCTCCTGCTGACAGCTTTACAGCTGTCAGTAGGAGAGATCAAACTTTAAACGCCTGTATCTCTTAAACCATAGCGGTTTGAGAGATAATTTTTTTTGCATTTAGCTCGTCTTTCTAAGCTTTTCTAAAGGCTAAAAACTTTTTTTGTGGACATTACTAACACTTTAAGTGAATGGTAATTTGTATTTGTCACCTATGGTGTACATTGTTTGCCTCAGAATTATGGGGGACAAATAAAGATCCCAGTTGATCTAAATTGACCTTTAAACGCCGTTGAATGCCAGAGAGGTTTCCAGTGCATTGTGAAAAGATGCATTGGAGACCTCTCTAGCATTCTAGGTCGTTAATTGCTTAATTTAAATCAAGTAAGAGTTTATTTTACTTCATAAGACTTCATTCTTGGGGTGTAATTAATCTAGAGTGCATGGTCTCACTTCCATCTCCCTGTAGTTTAACCCTTTAAGAACCAGAGCACACCCATCTGATCCGTAACCCTTTGAATGCCAGAAAGGTACCAAACACATTGCAATGCTTTGGTTACACTTCTGGCACTCAAAAGGTTAAACAAAATGATGGAGTCACTCAGAGTGGCACAGCCTGAGTATGTCTTTCATTATTTGGCTTAAACAACATCATTGTTATTTGTCCCCTATAGTCCAGTTGGTAATCTCAGAATTGCACCGCTTTTCATTGGCAAATAAGATCCAGTGAACATTATGTATAAAGGCAAAGTGGAGCAATTTGGGAGCAAGACAACTGAACCATAGGGGACATAAAAATCCCCACTGAAAAATTATAATTGATTTAAATGTATACCGAGTTTTACACACACAATTTAACAGACATTTTATGGGTTATTACATGCAATCTTGAATCACCCTAACCTATTTTATGTTGTTTCCCAAAGAGGTAATGAAGGGTAGAAATACATAAATGTATAGTTATTTGTAGGTCTCACAATTTCCATATGTATATATAGTTACATAGTTACATAGTAATTTAGGTTGAAAAAAGACTTGCGTCCATCCAGTTCAACCCTTTTCCTATTCCTGTTTACCATCGCTGACCCAAAAGAAGGCATCTGACTCCAAATGGCAATCAGATTTCTCCCTGGATCAACAAGCCCTAACTAAATATTAATCCCAATACTAACGTGCATAGCCCTCTATATTATGCTCTTTTAAATAAGTATCCAGGCCCCTTTTAAAAGCATCTAATGTATTTGATAGCACCACCTCCTCCGGAAGTGCATTCCATACCTTTATTGTCCTTACTGTAAAGAAACCCTTCCGCTGTTGTAGACTAAATCTCCTTTCCTCAAGTCTAAGCGGGTGGCCCCTTGTCCTGTGTACTGTTCTGTTAATGAACAGGTCTTTTGAAAGCCCTTTATATGGGCCTTGAACATATTTATATAGTGTTATCATATCCCCTCTAAGACTCCGTTTCTCTAGTGTGTACAAGTTTAACTTTTCTAGCCTCTCTTCATAACTAAAACTTTCCATTCCCCTTACTAGTTTTGTAGCCCTCCTCTGCACTCTCTCTAGTTCCATAATGTCCTTCTTCAGAAAGGGCGCCCAGAATTGAACAGCATATTCTAGGTGGGGTCTTACCATGGACCTGTAAAGAGGCATAATTATATCTTCCTCCCTTGAGTCAATACCCCTTTTAATACATGCCAATATCTTATTGGCCTTTGCAGCTGCCAGCTGGCACTGCATGCTACTGCAAAGTCTATTGTCTACCATTACTCCTAAATCCTTTTCATTAGTAGATTTCCCCAGAAGAATAGTTATGAAGAACAGGGCCAAGATGCACTAAAGTTCAATTGTGTGGAAAGCCTTGGCGATGGAAACACACATTTAGTGATGCGGGGGGGGGGGGTAGAATTTCCCCATTAGCATACATGGTTTTCGAACTGCTGGAGATGTGGAGAGTGTATTCATTACCATTACCAGTTCACTGCCTTTTACTATGCCCTAGCGTCAGGTCCAAGAATCTTCACAAAGATCATGGCAGCTCTGGTTGCCTATGTCAACTGCCAAAGGACTTCCTTAACTCCTTACTTAAACAGCCTCTTGATTAAGGCTCCCTCAGAGGCCATACTGTTCTCATACGTTCAAGAATATGTTTGTATCCTGGAGTACCATGATTGGGGTCCTCAGTCTCAAGAAGTCCTCTCCGTTGCCTATTCAGACTCTATTTCATGAGTGTGAAATTCACATCCTTCAAGAGAGAGTGTTTCTGCAAGAAGACAAGATCCAGTCTCACTTCTGAGACATGTCCCAAGCTGTGTCCTGGCCTTCCGAGACAAAAAGGGACTGCATGAGGATCCGGGGATGTCTGGAATCTGCCCTGTAAGTGGTCCCTTATGCTCTATTCCACACAAGGCAACTTCAGCTGGACAATCTCAGGTGCTGGTCAAGACAGTGTTTCCATCTTACTCATCCTATGTCTTTGTCCCCTCAGACAAGGGCAGACCTACATTGATAGATTCATCTGGCACGGGGACTGCCCTTTGTAATACTGAACTGGATATTGGTCACTACAGACAACAACGTGAGAGGCTGGGGAGCGACCCTGGGTCCCCTAACAGGATGCTGGACCATGGAGGAGAATCTCCTTTCAAACAACATTCTGGAAATTCGAGCCATTCACTTGCCACTCTTCATTGGTCACAGGTACTGACAGAACTCCAGTGAGCATCCAATCAGAAAATGCAACAGCAGTCTCATCTATCAACCATCAGGAAGGAACTGGAGCGAATCAGTCTGCACAGAGGTTTGGGAACTCCTGCAATAGGTGGAAGTTCATGTTCCATTAATCTCAGAGTTCTACATCCAAGGTGTGAAAGTTTTGTCCCAGACTTTAAAAAAAATTAAAATATTTTAGAAGGTTAGAAAATACAGATAATGTATAAAGGTAAAAACAATACTCTGTCAGGTTAACAGCAAAAACATGACAACCTTGAGCAATAATGTTTCCATTCAACATGTATGTTTTGTGAAGGGTTCCAAGGAGGTAATAAAGTAATACACAGAAATTTTAATTGAAACTCTTTATACCACTGAGTAAGTGTGAGTTGTAAGTCGGACTTCCACAAGTTTAAGAAATAGGGTTTGACAGAAGAGGTAGGTTTAAATAGAAGAGTGTAACATAAAGGCATAGGTTTAGAGTGGGGGGAGGATCTAGCAAAGAGTTTTTAAACGTCTGAAAGATCCATAGCTGAATAACCCTTCTTGATTAAGTTTGTAGCCTAATGTTGAATTTGTCTATATGTCTATCATTTTATGACCGAGTAGCTTCCAAGAGATAAGTCCAGATTCACACACCAGCTCACCCAAAGGTTGAAAGTCCCCTCTAAATCAAGATCTGAAGGACACCCTGGATGATCCGAGAGGAAATCTAGGGTTCCCTAAAACTGATGAGGGTAGAGGGAAGGGTGGGGACTAAAGGACACGACTGGTAGTAGGCCGTGTCCTCAACAAATGACCTAGGACCATGTGCAGCTCACAGGGATATTTGGCAGATTGGTCCACAATAGCTGTAATGGATCAGCTGAACCACGAAAAGTGAAAATGTTGTCCAATGATTTGGTGTGGATAGAAGGAAGTTGAAAAGATTTCAAAATGGCGGCAGCTTTATAATACTTAATGATATCTGGGAGTCCTAAACCTCCATACTGTGGAGTTCTGGTCAGAATGTTGAACCTAAACCAGGGTTTTTTATGAGCCCACACAAGTTAGATAATTAAGGAATACAAGGGGGGATGCAACAGGGATTGTGTGAAAAAGAATACCTTTTAGAGGATCATCATCTTAATGAGGTTTAGCCTACCCTTTCAAGAGATCAAAAGGGACACCTGTCAAGTTCAGATGCAATATCTGAAAGAAGAGGAGAAAAATTAAGGGGAGCCAGTGAGATGAATCTCCAGGGATAGCTTTGTTGAAGTAGATTGAGAGGAAGGAAGGAAGGTTGACATTCAAAATCTCAGGCTTAGTAATATTAATCTTCGCAAGAGAAATGTAGCAATATGCATTCAGAGTTTCCATAAGAGGTGGAATAGAATTTAGTGGAGAGGACAAAAGGATCAGGACATCGTCAGTATAACCTGCTAGTTTCGAGGTCCCATTTCGAACCTGGAGACCCTGAATTTGTGAATTCTTCTGCAGGAGAGGCTCCAAAGCCAATTTATAAATAATAGATGATAGGGGGCTTTCCTTTGGAGCATCTTTTGATATAGGAAATGGGTCTGAAAGGGCACCATTAATTCTAACGTTCGCAGATATTAAATAAAATAAATGTGAATAAATTTCAGTATAACTCCATTTTAAATGGTATAGAAGCAATGTGCCAGTTCCTTTTAAATATCAGCACCTCGCTCCTGACTCAACTCCCAATACTCTATCTACACCTTACTCCTAACCTATTCTAATATAAACACTAAAATTCTTCTTATAAAGTGCCAATCTAAATGTAATACTTAAATATACCAAAAACTAACAAAATTGTGAAATGAAATAAAAATAAAAAACACAAATAATAATGCATATAAAAAATATATAAAATAATATATACAACCGACACATGTCAAATGAAGGGAAAACACTATTGACCCTCCAAGTGCCAAAGTAGACAGGCAAAGCACCAAAATAAATATCGATGCACCACATGTCACCTCCGACACCCAAAGGGCCAACCATTCCCCACCAAACTAAATCACAAAACTGCAGAACGATCCATACACGATCACTCAGTCTCAACATAATAACAATACCATAAGTGATAATCCAATGAATCAAATGGTTGAGATCCTATATGGAGAGTCAGCATTATACTTAAATACAATGTACAGCAATCACAGACCAGCCAGAACCCCCCCCAAGAAGAAGACTAACATCTAGTCCCTATCCAAGTTAGATATAATCATATTTGTTGGTATCATATTCATACATACATATTTCAAATCTATACCTTAAAACCCAACAAAAAAGATTATAAAAAAAATGTATACATGTACAATATAACATCTGAAAACTTGTGATACAGATTGAGATGCTCGATCTCACTAACTGTTACTGTAACGAATAATATATCCACAGTACATCTATCATGTGATATAAATCGTAAAACACAAAAACACAATATATATATATGCAGACATCAGACAGACTACATAGATGAAAATTTAATTCTATATGATGAATAGCAATCAAATGGTGTTAGAGTTAGACTTCCGCCATGTCTGAACACTGCAATATACTAACTTAATATTTATAATTACACAATACCTAGCAGTCAGACATAGCAGGAAACATCATAATCTCTATTTAAGCCTTTTGGAAATCTGGTCCTCAGGGTGAAGATCCAGAAGACCTCTATCCTAGAGAGGAGACCATCTAGATCACCCCCCCCGATCCCCAGATTAACCCTTTCAATACCTTGAATACATAGACTAGTAGTAGATCTATTGTGATACCTACCAAAATGACTAGCTACAGCAGATCTAAACGCTCCACAACAGATGTCACTCAAATGCTCATTCATGCGTTCCCTCAGTGGTCTCGATGTTTTACCAACATATTGTATTTTACATAATGGCATGTGAGTAAATAAATTACATTCCTTGTGTTACAATTCACATAGCTTCTCATGTCATAGAGTTCCCCTGTAATGCATGAACCAAAATGTTTGGAGATACATATTTGTGCACATAATTGGCATCTGTTCCCTCCACATCTCTTCATGCCTACAGTAGCCAACCAAGTCTTAGTGACTTTTTTGGATTCTCCCTTATAGAGACTAGGTGACAAAAATTTGGCCAAAGTGTCTGCCCTTTTTGCTACACATCTTATGCAACCGCTAGCCACATCCTGGAGTTTCTCATCTGCTCCAAGAATAGGGGTATGTCTAGTTATGACCCCCCTGATCAGGTAAAACTCCTCACTATATTTAGTGATGAACATCACCAAGTCAGAGGGACCATCTGCTGTAGTATTCTTATGTAGATGATCTCTAGATCTTTCTTTCAAAAGTTCTTGTCTACTTTTACTTTTCGCTAACTGCATAGCCCGATTCTGGAATATCCTGTTCTCAAATCTCGCACAGAGGTCCAGTGCCTGTTTGTCAAATGATACTTCCGATGAGCAATTCCATCTTAAACGGATAAATTGCCCATAAGGGATACCCCTTATAACATGAGGGGGGTGGCAGCTTTCTGCTCTCAATAAAGAGTTAACTGAACTCAATTTACGATACACATCCATCACAATATCGCATCCATTTGACGCCACAGACAAAGTCAGATCTAAAAACGAGATGGTCGTCACTCTCAGCTCTGAGGTAAAGTTTAAATTTAAAGTATTATTATTAAAGGAGCAGTAAACTTTTTTTTATGAAAACACATATTTTACAGAGCATTTCCTGCTGAATAAAACAAGGCCACTCACACTGCTGTCAGATGTTTTATTCAAAAATTATAGCAGTTTAAATAATCAGGAAGTTAATTTACTGTGTTTACTTCCTAATAGTTCTAACTGACAGGAAGTGACAAGCAGCTTCTATCACATTCTATGGAGAACTGTATGTCTCTGACTTTTCTCTCCATTAGAATCTAACAGGAAATCTAATTAGAATTTGACCACTAGAGGGCACTGCTAATGTAAAAAAACATGGGTTTAAACTGTAATAACTCTGGAAATATAAATCTCTCAGCAGTGGGAGTAGCCTTATTTTACTCAATAGGAAAATCCCTACAATATATATTTTTTTCATTAAAAAAAGTTTACTGCTCCTTTAAGATAATTAACTAAATCTCGTACCTTCTCTTCTCCTGAGTTCCAAATGACAGGCAAATAGTCTATATATCTCCTGTACATCACAATGTCCTCCCGATAGGGATTACCATCTCCAAAGTTGTGGACCTCCTCCACCAACCCATATATAGGTTGGGAAAGGAGGGGGCAAATTTTTTTCACACCTCTGTAGATAGAAACCCCCATCGAAGAGGAAAAAATTGTGAGTCAGAAGATATTCTATGACCTCAACAATATACAAAGGCCCACATTCAGCAGAACCTGTGCCAAGTAAGCCCATCATACTCTGTAAAAGGACTGCTCTGCTTCTGCTGACATCAGTGTAATAGGTATGTTCTCCTTGATAGTGAGATGTAAAAGAAATATGCCCTTTGTGATGTGCCGGGCCTCCCTACCAGGAATAAAGCTGATCTGGTCTGGATGAACCAAAGAAGGAAGATGGGGTTGAAGTCTGTTTGCTATAATTTTAGCAGTTTGGTGTCCAAGTCTTGTAAGAAGATCGGTCTGTAATTAACACAAACCAAGGGGTCTTTGGTTTGGGAATAACAGAGATGTGAGTTTCAAGAGACTGAGGTAGAAAAGTCTGACCACGTAGGACAGAGATAATGGATTTAAGAGATGTGTGAGCCGCTTTTGCGTTTAAGTACAGTAGTACAAAACCGAGAATCTGTCTGCACTTGGACATACTCCAAAAGGTGTTTTTTTAATACATCTCTGATTTCGGAAGACAGGGATGGTAGTCTAGCTTGTGTTAAAAAAAAAAAAAAATCAGAGATCAATTTCTCCAAGCCTGAGGTCACTGAGTGAGAGTTGGACTGCTCTGTGTTATGTAAATCTAAATAAACTCATGAAATGTGTTGGCAATATCAGAAAATGTATGAGCCATGTGTATGTTTTGGTGCAGACAGGCCTACAGTTTGAGGTCTATGATACTCTAATTCTCTTCACTAGGCCTGTGAACCCAAAAGCGCCTTTTTAAAGGCGGTGTGGTTTTTATCTGGGAAGAGGGGTGAGTTCCTTCCAGGAGGAGGTGCCATTGTTGCAGAGGGACCTGACCCTGTTCCCCAGGACAAGGCAGAGGGTTTAGTGCCTGCCCAACAGAGACTTCGCAACAGAGGGGACGATACCTGCTCCGCGGTGACCTGTTCCAGTCTGTAGAAGTGCGAGTCCCTACCCAGGTCACTGCTCCCCATTGGGCTGGCTGCACCTGGAGGTTTTCCAATCCGGTTGACCACTCCTCCTCTGGGTGGTGCAGCTAGATCCAGTGGCAAATGGCCCAGGTCTGTCCGGTGGTCCTCTGAGGCCGGTCCGGTGTAAATGACCTGGTAGGCGCCCCCCTAACGCTACAGGGGTGGGTGCCTGCCGCGGGGGGCCGTCACAAATACTTCATTATTACTATCCCCCATGTTGTAGCCCTTAAAATTCTGAATCCGCTTTCAAAGTTCCCTCTCCCCTGACATCAGCATTCTATCTGACAGCTGGGGAATCTGATCCCGGGACCGGCGGAGGCTCTGCAGCAGTGCTGAGATCTCGTTATAGAAACAGAAATCCTTCACTAAAATGGTCTTCTACGTGTGCTTGCAAACCAAGCACACGTAGAAGACCATTTTAGTGAAGGATTTCTGTTTCTATAACGCAATCTCAGGACTCCTGCAGAGCCGCCTCTTGCTCACTGACCGGATTCCCCTGCTCTCAGCTAGAACGCTGACATCAGGGGAAAAGCCAAAAAGAGGGAACTTTGAAAGTGGCTAGCTCTCAAACCATAAAGGTTTGAGAGATGCCACTGGTATAGTTGAATTCAGAATTTTAAGGGCTACAACATGGGTGATAGTAATAATGAAGTATTACTATCGCTTTAAGTGTGCCACATAAGTTAGGTGTGGTTGCATTGGTTTTCTTAGGCCCAGGAAGTAGATAGTGGATGGTGTTCCCCCAGTGCCATTCTTCCTCTGCATTTCTTCACGGTCATGAAAGCTCAAATAACTTGGAAAGCATGAGACTGAGCTTAAAGAAGCAGTGAATTTTTTTATGAAAAAATATATATTGTAGGGAGTTTCCTGTTGAGTAAAATAAGGGTGCTCCCACTGCTAACAGATGCGTATTTCCAGAGTTATTACTGTTTAAACCTGTGTTTTTGGGGGGTTGTTTTATGTTAGCAGTGCCCGCTAGTGGTCAGATTCCAATTAGTTTTTCTATTACATTCTAATGGAGAGGAAAGTAAGTGATTTACAGTTCTCCATAGAATGTGAGAGAAACTACCACGTCTCTTCCTGTCAGAACAATCAGGAAGTACACCCACAGTAAATTCACTTCCTGTTTATTTGAACTCTTATAAAGTTTGAATAAAACGACTGACAGCGGTGGGCATGACCTTGTTTTACTCAGAAGGAAAAGCTCTAAAACAGAGGTTTTCATAAAAAAAAGTTTACTGCTCCTTTAAAATCTGAATGCAAGGCCTTATTTTGGTTCACTTCCACCTGGAGCTCCTTCAAAATGCAGCCATCTCTTCACATAGTCAAGCACTGTGCACCACTGCTGGGGACTTTCTTCAGTGCACCTCATGGTTTCCCGTGAGCACAAGAAGGTTTTGCACCAAGAAGAAGGATCCCCTAGCTTTTCAGATGGATGATGTCCATTCCATGGAACTTTCATCTGCTCCCAAATTCCCCTGATTTCCAGGGTGCTCCAGAAGATCAAGGTGGTGAATGCTCATGTCATCCTGATAGCACCTTTTTGGCCCAATTGGGCCTGGTTTATGCATCTTCTCAACCTGTCAGACAAGGAGTAATTTCCTTTTCCTGAGACCAGACTTTCTAACCCAGGGTCCTCGCTGCTACCAGCAAGTGGAAAGGTTGGCCTTGATGGCATGACTCTTGAAGCTAAAACATTTTGTAGAGAAAGGGATTCTCGGACCCTGTCATCCATGATTCAAGATAGGAAGCCATATCTGCTAAAGCTTACCATGTGATCTAGTCCACCCATTTTTTTTTTTATACCAGTTTTGCAATGATAGGGTCATGTCTCCTCAGACTTTCAGTCTTCCTATGATTTTGGCTTTCCATCAATATAGTTATCAAAGTTGTCAGTCTGAGCTTTCTCAAGGTACAGATCTCAGCACTCATGGCTATCTTCCAATAGCAAGTTGCTTTTCTTCCTGCTGTTAAAAACCATTGTTCAAGGGATGGCTTTATGCCTTCCCCTCCCTAAGGGATTCCACTCCACTGTAGAACCATAATCTGGTGCTGAACATTCTTCAAAAACCTTCCTTTGAACCTCTGTTCAGTTCCCTTGCATTTTTGACACTTGTTGAACTAAATAATTTGTCTTGTAAACCCTCCTTTCCTGTTTCTTTCATCTGGGCAAGGCAGTCCTTTGTTCTCCTGGAGGTTTCTTACCAAAATGTTGTATCTGACTTTCACATTAACCAGGAAAAGCCTTTTAGAAAGCTAGATTCCCTCTTGTCATTTCTGAAGGCCCAAGGGGTCAGGTTGCATCCAAAGTCACAGTTGCTTCTTGGATCAAGACAACCATACAGTGTATGTGATCAAAAAGAAACCTGCTCCTTTCAGAGTCACTGCAAACTCCACCAAATCTGTGGGAGCCTCCTTGGCCTATAAGAATCAGGCCTCTGCATAACAGCTGTTCAAGTGGCAATGTGGTTATCCTTGCACACATTCACCAAACACTACCATGTCATTGTCCTTGCCTCAGCTGAAGCTTTGACTGGAAGATCCTTCAGGCTGCTGTGCCTTTTTAAGGTCTCTATTCCTTTCCAAACAATATCACACATATAACTGGTTGCTACATTTCTGATATGAAGCTTTTAATCATTCCACTTACCCAGCCTTATGGCAACGGCGGATCCGGTGCTACTCCCAACAACCTTCGGCCACAGGTTTCAGCATACGTGAAGACACAGGATGGGAGTGCTCAACGGGTCCGCCCAGTCTCAAGAAAACTGGTCAAATTCTCATTGAATAAAATACATACTTTATTTGTTCAATGTAAAACAATCCATTCTTGGACAAGGACACAGGAGGACATGATCTGCCTAACGCGTTTCGTAATAGTAGCCTATGATTGTGATCTAGTATTGTGAAACACGTTAGGTGGATCGTGTCATTGTTTTACATTGAACAAATAAAGTATGAATTTTATTCGATGAGAATTTGACTTGCTTTCTTGAGACTGGGCAGACCTTTGAGCACTCCCATCCTGTGTCTTCACGTATGCTATTCCTTTCCAACCTGTTCAGTAGTTTTTGACCCCTGTTGACTCTTGTTTGTTTGTTTACTGTGATATTTTGGTGTCCGTTGACACCTAAAGTTTACATAATGCCATTTTAGTCCTGTGGTCTTCTGTGGGGAGAGAATGTTTTCCCTCCCGTGAATCTTAGTGGATGCTTTGGTATATCCCAGTGGTTCCTGTGTTCCATATAGTACATATGAGAAAATAGGATTTTTGTGACTCTACCTTTAAATCTTTTTTTCATAGTCCGTTTGGAATACATGAGCACTCCCATCCTGTGTCTTCACATATACTATTAATTTCCAACCTGTTCAGTCGTTTTTTGACCCCTGTTGACTCTTGTTTGGTTGCTTACTATGATATTTTGGTATTCGTTGACACCTGAAGCTTACATAATGCCATTTCAGTCCTATGGTCTTCTGTGGGGAGATAATTTTTTCCCCTTTTAGGAATCTTAGTGGATGCTTTGGTATATTCCAGTGGATCCTGTGTTTCATATAGGACATAAGAGAAAATCGGATTTTTGTGACTCTACCATTAAATCTTTTTTCTTAGTCCATATGGAACACATGACTCCCACCAGGAGGGAAAAAAACTTGTGTTTCCTTCCCCTTACAGAAGAGTCCTCTTAGGGTCTTTTTTCAGGTGCTTTCTTCTTTGTGTCCCTCTTCTTGTTTTGTTTTTTTTTGTGTCACTTTACTATACATAAATATGGAGGTGGAGGGATATATCTGGAGGAAGAGAGGGGAGCCTCCGCCTCAAAGGTCCTGCCTTTTTTGAAGTGCCCTGCTTTCTGGGAATGTGGAACTTTATGCCATGTTTCCTGTGGTCCATATGGAGTAAGGAAGAAATTTTAACGATAAGTTCACTAAAATTTCTATTAGTTCCTAGTGGGAACACAGGTACCCTGGGAGGCCTGAACACATCTCAAAGACAGAGTCTCGTGGGTGGAGACTCCCTACTCCTCCTTAAGCTCAACAGAATGAATGTGTCCTGCGATGAGACCGGATGGCAGGGAACACTTAGTTTTTAGACATTTATTATTTTTCTGATATAGGACTGTCACAATTCCTCTGTTAGGTGGGTTACCATTACTGTACTTCAGAGCTCAAAATTTCCACTCGCCACTAGCCAATGGCAAGTGAAAATTTAGCCTTGGCGAGTAGAAATTCAGCCCTGCTGGGTATGTTATGGCTTGCAGTGGCAAGTAACTTTTCAGGTCTGGCTAGTAGCAAAGGACTTCAAATTTTAAGCCCTGCTGTACTTCCCCTGTAGTGGATTGACCAGTGTACAGTGTGCAGCCCTGTGCAGGGAATCTTGCAGGCAAAGTTTTCCTTCCCAGCAGAGTCTCTTGGGGCTCTGTTTGCTTTCAGCTACAACAGTAACCAGAAGACTAGTGAGTAAAACTTTGATTGCCTTGGTCCACATTTGTCCCAATAGTGTGCCTCTCCATACATAGGCGTTCTGATTCTTTACAGTCTCCTGCATTTATGCTGGGTATTTTATTATCTGTTTATGCAACACCTATGGGACGTTTGGAGTAAGGATGGCTGCAGTTTGGATGAGGTTAACCCTTTCTCTGCTGTTTTCACTACTTTTGTTGTGTCTGTGGGAACTGTGGGAATTGTTTGCACTTGTATCTTATTTTTAGGACCCCCTTGGAGGTTTCCTGGGGTCTCTGGGTCTCCTTAGTAAATCTGACCGAATTTGTTGTAGTGGACCCTTTAAGAAAGGGACCCCTCCGCCACCTTTGTTCCATTGACTTCTGTGGGAAAACTTCTTTGGGACAGATAGAGGGCTCTGTCTTCTTGTCTAGTCATTCCACATCCTCAAACGTAGTTGTAGGCTTTGCTAGACAACAGCAACAGAAGACTACTTTTCCCAGAATGACATTTTCACAGGCTTTCTTCCGATTGGCTGTCAGTTTTGCAGTCTCCATTTGACCTCTTGCATATCCTACTCAGAGGCAGACTCTCCTTGCGCTCCTCCAGATGCTTTCCATATAAGTGTATTTTCTGGGCTTTCAAGAGTGCTTTGTTGGTCTGGGATTGTATTCTAGTATTTGTACTAGTATTGGGACACTTTATTGTCAGGATGTCGGATTCTGAAGGACATGGGGTAAATCTAGTGGGGCTGCCAAAGGGAAAGAGAGATTTTTAGCAAGGTGAGATACTTGGGTAGTAAGGCAGGTGGGAAGACCACTGCAACAAAGCCTCAGTAGAGAAAGGATAGAGTTTGGAAATGTGTTTATTAAGGAAGAGTCTCTTATCAGGTATCTTCCATTCTTCAAGGAAAACCTGGTCCACGGAATGAGGAAGAAAATGTGTGACTCCCTTCTACACCATTGGAAGATGATCAGTGATGTAAACCCTGCTTCAGAAGTCTAAGAGACCTGTAAAGTCTCTAAAACAGCTCTGATAAGTCCCTCAGCTGAAGAGCAAGGGGCATCTATAAGAATCCATGTCCTCCCCATCAGTGTCAACCTTCTCTGTAGATGTGTTTCCAACCAGCTGTTCTTAAAGGCAGGATCAGAATGCCTGATAGGGGTATGGGGTGCCGCAAATGGAGAACCCCTTGAACGGATGAAGAAATAAAAGCAACAGAAGAAATCAAACCCAGGAAAAAGGGGATTCTGGAGAATGTAGTTTCCAGTTGCATATGCCCAACCATTTAAAAATAGAAAAATTGAAAGAGCAGTAAACTTTTTTTATGAAAAATATATATTGTAAATATTTTCCTACTTAGTAAAAAAGGGTACTCCCACTTCCAAGAGATTCATATTTCCAAAGTTATTACAGTTTAAACCCATGTTTTTTTTAAGTTAGCAGTGCCCTCTAGTAGTCAAATTCTAATTAGTTTTTCTGTTACATTCTAATGGAGAGGAAAGTCAAGAAAGTCAGTGATTTACAGTTCTCCATAGAATGTGATAGAAACTGCCTGTCACTTCCTGTCAGTTAGAACTATCAGGAAGTAAACACAGTAAATTCACTTCCTGATTATTTGAACTGCTATAAATTTTGAAAAGAACATCTAACAGCAGTGGTAGTGACCTTGTTTTATTCAGCATGGAAAGAGCTATAAATATGTGTTTTCATAAAAAAAAGTTTACTTCTCCTTTTAAGCTGTATGATGAACATTGCCCCACCCTGACCATGTAACAGGTCCAGTGATTCATACTGATCCCACTCTAGCCTTTTTAGGTGAAATAGGTACAGAGCTATGTGCCTGTAAAGAATCTCCATTAGAGATGCACCGATACCGATTTTTGAAGACCGAGTACAAGTACCGATACTTTTTTCAAGTACTCACCGATACCAATTACCGATACTTTTTTTGCGGTCATTTGCCAGTTTTCCAAGTACCTATATGCTTTAGGTACTTGGAAAACTGGCAAATGACCGCAAAAAAAAGTATCGGTGAGTACTTGAAATATTATATATATATATATATATATATATATATATATATATATATATATATATATATATATATATACACACACACACCACCTCTTGATTCTCCCCTTTTGACTCTCTCCCCCTCTTGATTCCCACCTTTTGCTTCATTCTCCCCCTCTTGAGCCCCCTTCTTTTGCCTTGTCTTTTTCTCTCCCTTTTGATCCCCCTTTCTCCCCCTCCTTCTCCTTGACTCTTGATCCCACTCTTTTGCCTCTCTCTCTCTCCCTCCTGATCCCCCCTCCTTTTTGCCTCTTCGTGATCCTTCCTCCTTTTGACTTTTTCTCCCTCTTGACCCCACTCCCTGCCTCTTTCACCACCCGCTGCCCCATCTTGCCTCTTACTCTCCTCTGCCGGGTACTCGCTGTTCTCTCGCGAGCCCTGGCAGAAGTCAGCGTCGGAGCGTTGCCATGGTAACCCGCGGCAACGCTCCAGCTACAGGAGGGAGAGAGGTGACCGGGCAGCATTGTGAGCAGCTCCCCGGGCTTCCTCTCTGCAGCACCGACCCTGACACAGGGTATCGGTGCTGGCATTGGCCGCATTTGCGCGAGTACAAGTACTCGTGCAAATGTTGGTATCGGCACCGATACTAGTATCGGTATCGGTGCAACCCTAATCTCCATGCAGTCCTATGGAACAAAGATGTCTTCTGTGCAGGCGCCCTTTATTAAAGGGGCCACATTCCACTCATCTAAAAAATTAAGTAATAACAGAAATAAAGCTGAAATACATGTGTATACCCAACAACATGCAAGAAAATTAGAACAGAATAAGGTCTTCTAGTTAAAAGTAAAGAGAGAGCCCATAAACAGAGATCACATTCTAGTTCTGAAAGGGTTAAAACCCCCATACTACAGAAGCAGCTACCGTTTGTAACCTAGTATGCAGCAGAAATTAGGACTGAGTGCTAATTAGTCAAGAAAACCACTTTTCAGTGGATGTCAATAGCAGGGACATAATAGAAAGAAGCAAAAAACTCAGATGGTTACCTTACCAGTCTTTGCATTCCCATTGTTATAATGCCGAACCTCAGAGAGGTTCAGTAATGAGGCTTGGACTTGTACTAAAGTCAACCTCCACAGGGAAATGGTCCACAAATAAACAGTGAACTGTGCAATCCAACTCCAGGAATCCAATTAGTGGGAGCCCAAATAACTGGGGATTATACAGCCCCATATATAAGCATAAAAATAAAAAGGTCTAGAAGAGAACAGTACCAGTTTGCCTGTTTCACAAGGCAGGTCAGGGTCTATTGAAACTGGGGGGCAGGGGAACTTTATTCCCATGGAACCTGTGTTCCACATTGTACGTAAGAGAAAAGTAATTTAGTACTAGGATTTGGGAAAGAAGGGCACATTTGGAAAATGTTACAGAAGTGATATGTTTTGGAGAAGTGATAATTATATGTCCAAAGTAATTTAAAAATTGGTGAGATGTTCAGTGGTCTTGCATGGAGTACTAAAGATATGGTTTTAAGAAAAGAAAAATGTATTTGTGTTATATAGCCCTGTGGTTTCTAGAGAGGTCCCCAGTTCATAAGTTCATAGCAGGGTATTTACAAGTGACAATAAAAAAATGTTCCTTACGGGGATAGTAACAATTATATATTAGTAGATCTTATCCTCCTGAGTGAAACAAGGGTACTCCCACTGATGAGGTGGTTTTTTTGTTTTCAAAAGTTATTGCAGCCCAAACCTGACATTTATTTAGGTGCAAAATCTTAGTGGCCAGAAATGTTATGGTGGTGGTGTTGCTACATCATCCTATGAACGTTTATGGTCAGCTGACCAGAGCTGTCCTTCGGATGGTGTAGCAACAGCACCAGTAAAATTTCAGGCCATTGAGATATTGCGTCTAAAATGTCAAGTTTGAACTGTAATGAATTTTGAGAAAAACCGTCTCTCGGCTGTGGGAGCACCTTTGTTTCACTCAGGATGGTAAACCCTACAATATATATATTTTCTACATCTTAAGCGTTCCTCTCCCTTTTAAATGGGAAGAATGCTTTTATTCTATGAGCATTTTTGTGCCGTTAAGTGCACTGGAGACTCATAATGATTGGGGAATTATATGCTGTAGGTCGTTTCTGTGTCTTCGAGACAAGTGAAAATCTGCATAAATGTCTTGAGGTTTCTTTGTAAAAATGGTTTCTAGCTTTATGAAAATACATTGGCAAGAGAGAAGATGTACCTAACAGGAATAGTAATATTACTGTTTAAAGTTTATTATGTTATCAATACGTGTTAAGTTGCTTTTCCTGTGGGCTTATGTTTCTTTCGCTTTGTTTTGCTTTCAGTGATTTGATTGCTTTCTACCTGCAGCTAAACTCTGTAAACAGGATATACTACAGGGAGATGCCTTTCATCCATAGATCCAGGAATTGATCAACATAACTTGTTCACTTCCTTTCGTGGAATTTATACAGAGGGGACAAATACTTTTGGCTTGTACAGCCATCCCCTGATGAAAACAGTATATTAAAGGAGAACAGGCAGGGCTTCCAATGATCCCTCTCTTGTCAGCGTGCTACAAAGGGAGAGCACCTCTGGCTGCAGAGAACTTCTCTATTATTTATTCTCCTCACCAAAAATAAGGGATTTTTCCCTTCATTATTTTGGAGCCTAACCCCTTCCCCATGAGAATAGCTGCTGATGGCTACTTTTGGATCATATAGCCATGCAAAAGATATGGAGCAAAGCACCTGCACCATAGGAGACCCATAACATTTCCTGTAAATTTAAATGATGCTTTTAACTCCTTGAATGCCAGAAGTCTGTAATTCATTATTATACAATCCAATCATTTTGCTTCAGAATTGTACCTATTTAGCTTACTGAATATGTTCCTTTATTTATTTATTTACTTACATCATTTTCTGTTAACCCTTTGAGTGCCAGAGAGGTATCCAACTCGTGTCTGGCATTCAGATGGTTAAGCAAAAGAGCGAAAGATAATTAAGCATGAGATACCAACCTAGTGCTTTTGATCGTTTACATAGTTGAGTATAAAACTCTTTACATACTGTAGGTAGAGGGCACTCTTAGGTAGAAAAACAGTAGAGAAATAAAAAGAGGCTATATATGATATGTGCACCAAATTAAAGGAGCAGTACAATTTTTTTTATAAAAATTCTGTATACTTAAGGGCTCTTCCTGATGAGTAAAACTAGGGTACTCTCACCGTGGCAGCTGTTTTATTCAAAGTTCTAAAAAAGCAATGGAGCGGATATCCCATTCTGTGGGTAGTTGGCAATTCACCTTTGACATAAAATGCAATAGAATGTCTGTATAGCATACAAACTGTGGATACCAGAGTGCACTGTTAATATAAATAAGGAAAAATAACCATGTTTTATTCAGCCCTTAAAGGGATAGTAATGGATTATTTTTACAAAATGTAATATTTGCAGATATTAAAAAAATAAATCCATTGATGCCAGTCCGATCTCTCACACTTGAATAGTTTGAGAGATATAAGATTCTAAAGTTCTCACCTCCCGTCCCTTTCAAAGATATCAGTCTCTAGCTGACAGAAGCAGATCCTGGTCCCTGGACCAGCCTTAGGCTATTCAGCAGAGCCAAAATAGCTCTATCTAAAAAGAAATACTTCATTGGAACGGTCTACAAAGTGTGCCTGGTTTGCAAGGTTTCAACGAAGTATTTATTTCTAAATAGTGATATATCGGCTCTGCTGAAGAGAAGCCAGCCGGTCCAGGGACCAAGATCTGCTTGTGTCAGCTAGAGGCTGATGTCTTTGAAAGGGGCAGGAGGGGGGATCTTTAGAACCTTATATCTCTCAAAATGTACACGTTTGAGTGATCGGACTTGCATCAGTTCATTTATATTTTTAATATCTACAATATTATATTTTGTGAGAATAATCCATTACTATCCCTTTAAATATGTTTTTCCTTACAAAAAAGTTTAGTGGTCTTTTAAAGGGAAAAATAAAAAGCCAGTGGACAACTAAATTAATATATACTACTAACATAGTAATAAGCAAAGCCTTAGAGATGTTTGTAAAAATTAGAGGGGGTAATCTTTAAGCCATTTATCCCTTTCAGGCAGGGACGATGGTGAAATATGGTCTGCCAGCTAGTCAGCATTAGGGATTTATCCATTTATCAACTAACTAGTTGAACAGCCCGTTACACGGGCCACAGTGCCACTGCCACCCTGTCGCGGGGCAGTCACACGCAGTGGAGACTGCCCGCGCCACGGCTGATACAGAGCTCTGTGGCGCTGGCAGTTTCTACTGCGCATGACTGCAGCACGCGCAGCCGTGTCTACTGCACATGTTGCAGAGTTACACACGATTTAGCTAATTATTATATAGGATTGACTGTACTGATAGTTAACAGACATTTATTCTTGAACTGTATGGTACTGGCTGGCAGGTGATTGTCTTATGGCCTACTAGTTCATGGGTACTAGTTAATTAGGCTAAATAATGGTGTTTTAAAACTATTGTTTCTATATAACTGAGCATGGAATACTATTATTTAATTAACCTATAATGTTATGATTTTTATTCCTCCCAGTTTGGATATTTACTAAATACTACAGGCAGTATCTCCCTGGAGTGCATTACGATCCCAGTGTGCTTAATGAGCTCCTCAATTCATTGCTTAATCAAGAGTTATGGAGAGACATATTTCATGTGTTGGAAACAGGCACGGTTGTTAAAATATTGGTAAGTGTTTTCCAGCATCAGTCCACATAGTCACTTTGGGCAGTTTTCAGTTAAATAGTTGAAGTTCTAGAGCAAACCATCTGCACTATAGGGGAATAATGGGGATAGGTTGGACACCTCTCTAGAAGGTATTAAAGCTGTTAAAAGCCCATTTAATTCAATGGGTAGTTCGGGAATTTTCACTTATCTCCTATGGGGCAGTTGGTTTGCTTAAGAATTGTACCGTATGGGTCTTACACACAAAAGAAAAGTGAAGTAAGTCTAGAGCAAATCAACTGCACCACAGAGGGCAAGGGTCTCGAAAGCCATGGAGAGTAAGGCATTGGAGACCTTTCTAGCATGCAGGGAGTTTTTTAAAATGCTATTTAAAGGGGAACATTCACTTCTAAAAACATTTTTAGCATAGGTTTAGTTATTAAAGTAGTTTTAGGAAATGTGTTTTGTGGTTTGTTTGTTTTTTTCACTTACATACTTTTAAAGATATTTAATCTTCTGTGCTGTGCACTTCTGCATAATGGGCAAACTGAATCTTTGGCACAGACTTCCTAATTCTCCTCCTACCTCTCTCCCAGCTGCCCCAGGGAGCACGTTCAAGCTTCCATTCCATGTGGCGTGAATTGCTTCTATTGCTACAGCAAGCTCCGATTAGCATTATACTGAGGTTGCAGCAGTATAATGTAACAGGAGCTTGATGTAATGATAGAAGCCATTCACACCACACCGAAGGGAAGCGTGAACACACACCTTGGGGCAGCTGGGAGGGAGTTGGGAGGAGAATTAGGAAGTCAAGAAGAGCTGTGCCAGAGATTCAGCATGCTGCATTATGCTGACTATGCACAGCTTGAAGATTAAATATCTTTAAAAGTACGTAAGTGAAAAAAAAAAAAAAAAACACATTTCCTAAAACTACTTTAATAACTAAACCTATGCTAAAACTTTCTTAAGAGGTGAATGTTCCCCTTTAAATTAATGGACATTTTGATGTGTTCCCATATATTGCAGTTGGTTTGCTACACAATTGCTCATTTTATATTCCTAAATACTGTTCTAAATGTTAAAATGTATTTAATTTTATGTTGGTAGTAAACCATTTGTTCATAACCCCTTGGGTACTTCCATAACATTTCAAAGCAATGCATCTTTGACCTCTCTTATACTCAAATATTTCTCTTTCCCTTTGATGTTATATTATTATCAGTAGATGTTGGTGTGTGATTATCTTCTGATGTATATCGATTCATAGCACACAGCCTATGTAGGTGACCCATACATTTGAGGTTGCGATAAGTGTTGTTAGTGTGAAAGTTATGCTGGCAGCCCCATAGGCCACTGGCAAACCTTCATTGCTGCAACTTTACTGCATTACTGAGGGGAGTGCGGTGAAGTTGCTGTATGTTGAACTTTGGTGTGATCACGTGAGGCAATATTTGCCTATATGAAAAGGTACCATGGTCCAACATTTTGCTTTCTCCACAGAAGACAAATCTGATGCAACACTGCTACGTTGGTTTTGTCCATGTGAAAGGAGACTTGCATTAAGTCTGTCAGACAGATCCACTTAAAGTGCAACAGCATCCAATAGGCACCAATGTAAATGCAAATCTGTCCCTTAACTGCACAAATATTATGGTACATAAAGAAAAGAAGGATTGAAAAAAAAATCACTGGGTAGTGAACCAGCATAATCTCAAAAGCTAGCCCTCTGACAGGCCAGGTAGTCAAATAAAATGTGTGGGTCCTTGCAGTGCAACTAGTCTGCCGTGTCAGGTTATCTAACATGTAGACATGTAACCAAACAAGAGAGGAGATGTGCAGCTGAACATACAAGAGTATATGTGTATAGTATTCATGATGTAAGTTTATTAAAATAGAATCCGTAAATATATCTATAAAGAGCAGCACAAAACAAATTAAATATAACTAGTAAATTACTAAAATATTATAGTAGAAGAAGTACCAAAGAGGCTAAGTACTGTAGAGGACAGGGTATAGAGACTCACTCCCAATGTAGAAAAGCTGGGGGAGAATGGAGTAGCTGTATTATGGATGTATAAGGATATGTCACATTGAATATCAGGACAGGAGGAGAACCCACAGGGCAGAGGATTAATAGACACAAAAGACACTTAAACACAAGCCAGGAATAGCTTCAGTAGCAAGAGCAAGTAGTTCATGAAACCTATTCGCTTGTCAGAGTGGAACGTGATGGATTGGGAACCATTGGTTAGCAAACAGAAAAAACTCTGAATACTGCACCTGAAGAGCTGCTTGAGAGCGAAGCTTGGGTGTGTAGTTTGTGATGGTGTTAATTGGAAGTTGTGTGTTTTTGGTAATGCTGTTTAACCCCTTGAGTGCCAGACAGGTATGCAATGCACTGCAAAGCAATGCTTTGCATACCACTAGCATGCAAAGGGTTAAGTCTCTATAATCAATTCAGGGCCTAAGGGATCCATCCATTTTTGTACATAAAAGAACACAGCTCCTGGCAGAGAGGAGGAATGTCTGATAAACCCTCTTGCCACATTTTCCTGAATATCTTCTTCCATAACTTTAGTTGTGGGCACTGATAGAGGGTAGGTGTAACCCTTAGATGGAGTTGCCTTAGGCAGAAGGCCAGTTGCACAATCTAAGGGTCTGTGGGGCGGTAAAATCTCTGCTTCATACAAAAGACATCTTGAAAATCACTGTAGTGGACTGGAAGATATCTGATGAGGAAGACCCTGCTTCAGAAGTTGCGACGTACGACTCATGGAGGCTCTCCAGCAGAGCCAAAATCTCGATACTTAAAAAGAATTCATTCATTTGAACTGTCTACAAAGTGTGCATGGTTTACAAGCACACTTTGTAGACCTTTCCAATGAATAAATTATTTTTAAGTACTCTGATTTTGGCTCTTCTGCAGATCCACCTGCCGGACCGGGATCTCCTAGATGCAGACATCAGGAGAAGGGGGGGGGGACTTTGAATCCCTATATTCCTATCCCTATATTGACCAAGTATTCTAGGTGCATTCTCAAGTTATTGGGGAGTCCTTTAAGGGCGAACTGGACTCAGAAAGTGATGTAGAACATGAGGACATGGATTCTTCCGATTCTTATAGAGATTGGCATGAGTCTGATCTGGTCCCCACTACTGAGGGGTTAATTAAGGCTGTATTGGAGACCCATGCAGAAAAAAGAAAGGAAGAGCGCAAAAATCTGAGAGCACTTCTGTATACAGAATATGTGCAATCTGCTTATATATATATATATATATATTGTACTTACAAGGTCTTATATTGCAATTTCGCCTCAAATGACACATATGCTTGCTGGTGAAATGGTGAATATCACTTGAAATGCCTGTTTATAGCGGTAATCCGGTGAGTAGGGTTACAATGGGGGCTTTTACATCATTGTCTCCAAACAGAGGTACCCTTAGAGGATTTTGTTTGTTGTTTTATCTTCTTGCTGAAGGGTGTTTTGAAGGAGTTGGTTCATCAAGTCCACTCTATGTTGGTCCCTGGAGGTCTCCTGGATGTTTTGGGGGTAGATTTCACCAGCAAGTATATTTGTGTCGTTTGAGGGGAACTTGCAAGATAAGATCTTGTAAGTAAAATATATATAAGCAGATTGCACATATTCTATATAGAGAAGTGCTCTCAGATTTTTGCATTCTGGACACTTTTTCTGTATTTTTATATATTTGGGTCCCATACTGATTGTTAATTAACCAATTAGCCTGGTAGGAGCGCCCCAGCTTACTGTTCTTGTATTGGAGACCCTTCAGATCTCTGATGATCCAAATAGATAATCTCCTTCTCTGGACAATTTCCAAATCCTTAATACATGCTTATCTAAGATATACACTTTTACAGCTGAGGCTCTAACTCAGTGGGTGTCCCCCCCCTGCCATTGCCCCCCACCCCCATCACGTGATTGGAGAAGAACACTGCCCTTCCCATGGTGGATGCTGCATAGCTCAAGGACTAGGCTGATGAGGTTCTTGACTCCTTATTCAATGCCAAGTTTGTGGCCACTGGGGCATTGCGGAGTCCGATTTTTGTCTCTGCCTGGGACAGTAGGGCAATGCCATCTGAGGTGCACAACTGTCAGAAGCTGTGTGTGCTGACGTGCCTAAGGAAGACACATTGATTTTGGTAGCCAATATCATGGAAGCTTATACCTACATCATTGAAGCATTTTTTGATGCGACTAAGTTCTCTGCCAAATCCTCATCTTTTTCTGTTTCTGAAGCATCACACCTTGTGGCTCAAAATTTGGTCTGCAGACTAAAAAGAAGTCACTGCAGTCCTTGCCTTTTTATGGAAAAGCCGTTTTTGGGCCTGACCTGAAGCACATAACTAGTGATGCCACTGGTGGTAAAAGCACTTTTATCCTCTCAACTATCCACCAAGTGTTCCTTTCTTGTGAGTAAAGCATGTGGATTTCGCCTCCCCCCCCCCCATGCCAATCCAGGGAGCAAAAGCCCAGATACATCTGCCAGTCCAGGCGATCAGCTGCAAAGTCAAAATCTGACAAATACACATAGTAACATAGTTAACGAGGCTGAAAAAAGACACTTGTCCATCAAGTCCAGTCAATGCCAAAACGCCTCTGCTTATCCAGAGGAAGGCAAAAAAAAAACAAAAAAAAAAACCTGAAGCTATTTCCAGTTTAGCACCAAGTGGGTAAAAATAATTCTTTCCTGACTCCAAATGGGAGAAAGATAGTTCCCTGCATCAACATCAACATCAAGCCATTTGTCATAATTCTCAGTATTGTTCTGTGCTAGATAGGCATCCACTGCTTTTATTTCAGCAGTTACAGTATCTGTAAGTACAACATCCCAAGGCAAAGAATTCCATAACTTTTCCACCCTTACTGTAAAAAATCCCTTCCTCTGCATGACTGGTGTAAACCTGGTCCGTCCTTGCCTTAGGGGGTTGTCTCTGCCTTTTTTTGAGATGTCTATGCATCTTCCATGATGGACCGGTGGGTTTTTAGGGTGGTGTCAGGAGGTTACTGCATATATTTCAGATCCTCCATATCGCTTCTTCTCCTCAAGGGTTCCAAAGAACCCAGAAAAAGCTAAACTGTTTCACAATGCCTTTACCACTTTGCTGGGCAAACAGGTTCTGGTGCCAGTCCCAGTCCAAGAGTGTGTTTCCAGTTTCTATTCCGACCTGCTCTCCTATTCTGGACTTGAAAAGGTTGCTACACACTTCAAAATGGAATCCTCGCAATCTGTCATTGCAGAAATGTGCCCTGGGGAGTACCTGGCTTCTCTGGATCTTCAGATCCACCCGCTACCTGCATTTTGCTTTTGTTCTAATCACTTCCAGTGCCTGACTCTACCATTTGGCCTGGCTTGGGCTCCCAGAATCTTCACAAAGATTGTGGTAGCCTTGGCCGCTTACATCCATACCAAAGTCATTTATCACTCTGTATTTGGACAATTTCCTGCTCAAGGCTCCTTCAGAAGAACTCTTGGCCCACCATACCCAAGAGTGCACCCGCATTCTGGTTCACCACAGCTGCATTCTCAATCTTAAGAAGTCTACTCCAATCCCATCCCAGGTTTTGGTGTTCCTTGGCATGATGTTCGCTGCAGTTCAGGGGAGAGTCTTTCTCACAGATGAGAAGATTCAGATTTTGTTCCAAGATATGTCACAAGCACTGGAGTGGCAGTGAGCCACGATAAAGGACTACATGAGTGTTCTTGGACGGTTGGTGTACATTCTGGAAGCAGTCCCTTACTCACAGATCTGCATGAGGGAACTTCAGAGGGACATCCTATGGACGTGGACCAGGAACCTGGAGCATCTCTCTCATGAGATTACTCTGTCTTCGTAATCCAGGGGGGATTTTCAGTGGTGGCTCCATTGGCCACAGCTGGCGAGAGGGAAACCTTTCATAATTTGGAGTGGACCTTGGTGATGACGGACCCCAGCCTGAGGGGCTTTGATACGGTCTTTGGGCACTTGGGAGCCCAGGGCAGATGGGGATAGGAGAGCCTATTGTTCATCAACCTTCTGAAGCTCAGAGCAATTAGTCTGGCTGTCTTGCATTAATCCCAAGGGAATTCCGTTGAGAATGCAGTCAGACAGTCACAGCCATGGTGTACATCTATTGTTGAGGGAGAACCTGCAACAAAATAGCATGGAGGGAGGTGAATGATCTCCACTGGGGAGACTGACCTCATGATGACCAGGGAGAACTGGAAGCTTCCAATGTTCTGTGGTCACACAAGGCATCCCCTGGCCTCTGCAATGGATGCTGTGTCCATTCTATGGAGCTTTCTCCCTTCTTATATGTTTCTCCTGGTTCCACTCATCACCAGGGTGAGACAGAAGATCAGAATGGACAAGGCACTGGTTATCCTAATTGCTCCATTCTGACCCAGGAGGGCATGGTTTCCGGAACTGGTCAGCCTGTCCATTCAGGATCCAATTCATCTGCAGCTCAGACCGCATCTATAGCTCCAGGGTACCTTGTGGTATGCGGATGTAGAGAGACAGGCCTTGACAGCATGGCTCTTGAGGCCACCATTCTGAATAGAAGAGGATTCTCTGCTAATGTTATCTCCACCATAATACAGACTTAGAAGTCAGTTTCTTCTAAGGCATACCAGCGGATCTGGTCTATTTCCCATCCATGGTGTGCAGACAAGAGTATTTCTCCAAAGGGGGATATTATTCTAATGTTGAGTGTTCTTCTGAGGCCTCCTTTTGAAGCTCTACCTTCAATTTCTTTGTATCGGCTGACTCTGAAGATGACTTTTCTCTTGGCAGTTGGCTGTTAGGAGGGTAGCTGAGCTGCAAGCACTATATTGCAAACCTCCATTCCTGGTTTTTACAAGGATAAGGCAGTACGTTGTACTTCTCAGGAGTTTCTTCCTAAGATTGCCTCATAGTTTCGCGTCAATCACAAGATTGTTGCAACTCCTTTTTGCCCAGATCCCATGTCTGCTTAGGATAGAGATGTCACTCTGTTGGATGTTGTGCACTTCAGTAAGCTTTATGTGAACCTCACTAAGCCATTCAGTAAGGCTGACTCTGCTTGTCATCCCAGAAGGTCCCAGGTTGGGTCAGGCTGCTTCCAAGGAGATCATTGCCTCTTGGATCAAGGCTATCCTACACAAAGCGTATTAGATTAGGAAGAAACCAGTTCCATTTAAGATCACAGTACATTCCACCAGATCTGTGGGTGTTTCTTGGGCCTACAAGAACCAAGCTTGGGCTGAACAGCTGTGCAAGGCTGCAACTTGGTCCTCTTTGCACACTTTCACCAAATGCTACCGCGTCAATGTCTTGGCCTAAAGTTGCTTCTGGCAGTTTTTTGTTTGTGTAGGGATCTTTTTTTCCTTTTTGACTGCCACTTTTTGTTTAGTAGTTTGTTTTTTTGGGGGGAGATTAGCCCTGTTGGCTCTTGTTTGCAGGGCTGTACTATTTCTGTATCTGTTGACACATACGCTTTTTCAGATCCAGAATAGTTCTGGGAACTTTGGTATCATGGGGACATGTGGGTGGTCTTTTCTCCTTGCCCTCCCTGAGAATCTGAACTTTGGTATATCCCCATGGTACCAGTGTTCCATATTGGATAGAAGAGAACATATGATTTTAGTGTTCTTACCTGTTAAATGCTTTTCTATTCAGTACATATGGAACACAGGTCTCCCACCAGGAGAAAAACCTCACTTGTGTTGCTTTCCGGAGCAGAGAAGTCTTCTTAGCGTGTTAATCCTTGGAGGTTTTCTTTTCTTCTTACTAGCTTATTTCTTTTGCTCTGGCTATTGTCACACGAAGTTATACACCAAGGCGTGATAATGTGTAGATGATCCAATGATATCACTTCTCCAATTCATTTGTTATTCTATGGAGCCTGTGTACTAAGATTTCTCAAAGTTTGGAGATCTTACTGCATAGGCTCCATAGAATAACATAGGAATTGGAGAAATGATATCACTGGAAAAGTCATCGCTACTTTATCACCTCTTTATCACACCTTAGAGAATCTCTGCCTTGTTTCAAACCATGGTACCAGTGTTCCATATGGACTAAAGAGAAGAGGATTTAAAGTGATAGTAATGTTTCACAAAAACAGCAGCTCCAATTAATCTTCATAGTGTTTGAGCCATAGAGAGTGTTATTTCATTACTGTGAGCATTGTAGTTCAAAAGTAATTGAATTATAAAGTTTCCCCCTCCTGTCCCTTTTACCTAGTATAAGCCCCCACTCCTCAGATGTGGAATCCAGTCCATAGACCAGACAGCTCAGATCAAGGGTCAATATTCCTACTATGAGAACAATAAAAACCCTGCCCCCCTTGACAGGTTTTTCAGCTTTTCCCCTTATCTTAATTGAAGATTGTCCCTCTCTGCAATCTACCTGGACACTCCCTGCTGCTCTAAGCTGAGCAGTGTTATATCAGTAAAAGGGGCGGGAGGGGGATACTTTATCATTCAATTACTCTTGAACTACAACCTGACAGAATTGAAATTACACTCTCCAAGACCCAAATACTATGAAGATTAATTAGAGCTGCTTTTATTATGAAACATTACTATCCCTTTAACAGTTAAGAACACTAAAATCCTATTTTACAAATGCAAGTGAGGATATTCAAACGGTTCCAAAACTGATTCATTTTGGCTGATATATGTATAAAAGTGAAATATGGCAATTTTGGAGAAAACCAGCTTCACCACGAAAGGAAAATAAAATTACAGCTAAACACAAACACAGTAGAAGTGTTAAAACATCCATTGTCCTTCTGGACCATGGCTGTTTTAACACTTTTGGACCATGGCTGTTATAACACTGTGTTTTGTGTTTAGCTGTAATTTTCCTCTTACTCATTTAATGTACCCACATATATTATATACTGTTTTTCTTGCCCTAAGATTGGTTTTCTAAAGATACCATTATTTCCATCAAATTTCCTGTAAAACAATTTATAAAATTTGATGAAACAAATGTAACAAATGCACTTTTTTAACTTTGGCACTATAACTCTTTTACACGTCTACAAGCTCTAAAGAAAAAAACTGCAGCATAGATTATATGTGTCTTGATTTTAGAAATACCCAATGTTGACCTGTTTTTCTAATGTTTTTGTCAAGTTATATGGCAATAACTAAAAGTAGCAAAAAATTGAGGTGTCCCAAAACTTTCGACCAGTAAGTAATAGTTCAGTAGTGCTCTACTGAATAAGAGCCATTACTTATATAACATTGTTCATTCTAATCGTGTTTGAGTGTGCTAAAAGCACACAAGGGATCTGGGAAATTGATAACTGTAAAATGCAGACTTTGGCCGGAAAGCAAAGTAACTTGTTACATACACATTTAAAGGGATAGTAATACTTTATTAGTACTATCCCCCATATTGTACATATTTGTAAAATAATTTAACAGCCCCCAGGTTCATCTCCCAAACCTTTATGGTTTGAGAGATAACGAAGGCAAAGTTCCCCCCTCCCTCCCCCTTCCCTGAAGTCAGTGTTGTACTGACTGCAGGGATATCCGGTCTGACTTTCATCAGGCGGCTCTGCAGCTGAGCCGAGATCGCGTTAGTGAAAAATAATTATTTTACTGAAACAGTCTTCTACATGTATTCTACAGTGTATTCTGTTTCTGTCTCAGTGACTATTTTGCTAGTATCCCTTCTTTGTAGCAACCTTCTATACACTTTGCCTTCTTCAAAATCTTTTTGATCTCTCTTATATTTCTTATATTTCCTATTTTTGAGATCTGCTGCTAATTTATCTATGTTATCTTTTAAATCTTGTTCGAACTTTGCAAAATCAGGATCAGTACTTTTACTTTTTACTTCTACTAACTGTTTTTCTACTTCTAGATTTACTTTGGATAACTGTTCTTTTTCAGTTGCTATTATCAGTTCTAATAATTCCAGGGAACATTTTGTTAATATGTCCTGCCATTTCTTTATAAACACTTCTTCAGTCAAATGTGATGCCGGGATCCATTTTATTCTTAATCCTCTAGGTATTATGTGATTTTTAACATAGTTTGAAAGGGTGGTTATGTCCCACCACAATTTGGTCTGTTTTTTCATAGACTTATTTAACTCTACAAATGCTGTTTTAAGTGAGTCATCTGTGTCATTTACTTCTTCATCATTTCCTGGTTCAAATAGATTAACCCCTTAAGGTCCGACGATCCCGCGGTGTCTGATCCTTTAAGGACCAGATAGACGAGTTCGACGTGCCGTCCCACGTGACTGATCACGTGGGGCGGCACACCGAAAGGAGGACTGAAAGAGATCGCTCCTGTCTTGGATCGATCAACTTCAGTCCACGGTATTACTCACTGCGCTCCTGCAGGAGCGTGGTGAGTAAAAGTACATGACGTAACAGGACCGTCACTGGTCCTTAAGTGCCGGACCAGCGTGACGGTCCGGGTACGTCACAGGACGCGAAGGGGTTAATTGCCTCTGTTTGCCACGAGGAAAAATCCAATGGACCTGACAAAAAGACAGCCATTTGTTATTTCACTTCTTTTATATCACAAATTGTAGTATAGAATCCCTAATGAAAAAGGACTAAACCTCATATAATTATATTGATATATCTTATCTTGGGATATAAATTTGTTATAATATATTGTCAGATACTGCAGGTCTTAATATCTAAATAAATAACAAACAAACAAATATTGAGGAAAGCAGAGGGGAGAAAAATCACGATGTCCCCTCTGGTCTTTGACAGAAAAAGATCCTGTCCAGTCAAAGGTAGACTCCACCGCCCTACCTTCTCTATCCTCCAGAGACCAGTTCAGTACCATAAAAAGAGACTAACCTACTTAAAATATACATTTTATTAGTAATATTAAAATAATCCTCACACACAAGGAGACATTATAAGTTTCATATCTCCTATTAAAAACACAGTGTAGCACTTCAATTGTCTGAAATATTAATTATTTGAATCAGTGTGCCCTAGTAGCGTGATACTTCGTGGATCACCGGTCTGTCTATAATGTCAATCAGCAATAGTATCCAATAGATAGAGTTAATGAGTAACTGCAGGCGCCCTACTGAGTCAAATCTTGCTTTCCCTATACAGCTCTAAAGCAGCTCTCATTGCTAATATTCAGTGCAACAAATACTTCTCACGTTGCATCACTTGCTACTTTAGTCTAGGATTACTGCAGGCTCTCCGTTTTTCATAGTATCAACACCTCTACCATATCCACAGTGGCCCTGTACTAGCATTTCACTCAGGAATAAATAATTCAGTATTTAGCACATTGACATGTACTATATTTAAATCGTTTTTTCTCTTAGTTTTCAATCATTTCTCTGAGTACGCTATAAGTACTAGCCCCCTGCCTGTGGCGATCGATAAGGGTCCATATACAGTGAGCACATCCATTATCATTTCTTTTGTGTACAGTTTTTAATGACATTTTACTATGCAAAATGAAGGCTTAATGCCAGGTCCACTTAAATTTTGGATGCATATAGAAACTGCTAATGAAGTCTTTCATTGTTCTTTTTTTAAGCATGACATGTAACTGCAGCCTTAATTTTTATGTTAGAAGCTTCAGGTATATTTGTAACAGTTTTGATTTGCTAACCAGCTGTGACCTGGGTTCAAGTTCCATACCAATAAACTACCTGTTATTAAATGTTTGTTCACTGTGTTATAAACAAGACAGGGATACATTTTGTTCTAAAATGGGCATTGGTGTAATCTTTAAAGGCATAGCTGATATTTAAATAATCTTAAGCATTTTTACCCTATATCCTTGTATGTAAAGGTTATTTACAGCTCTAAATGTATTTAACATTTTTCTACAAAAATCCTTAACCCTTTCAGTGCCAGAGAGGTATGCAGTGCTTTGCAATGCATTATTCACCCCTCTGGCACTTAAAGGATTAAATAACACAACTGCAAATATAATTAAATGTTTGTTGTATGCACTACTTATATTTTGCAAATGGATTTATCGTTCTAAATGTGACTTCTACTTTTGTTGATAGCCATCTGTTGATATGCTCATCAAGTTGTTCAAAAACGTGGCTTCTGCAGGTTTACGAACGGCAATACCCAGTTTAATGGATATATTCTGTAAGGTAATTATACTATACTATTGACCATTTACATAACAAATCCATATCCAGTTTGTTGCAGACATCTCCAAAATAGTTGGTTTGAGCCACAAATCTGGAAGAAAATAACTAACGGGTCTTAAAGGTTTAGTAATGTTTGCTTACTAAAGCAGTGAAGATTGTTCGTCACACTTACTAATACCGATGTCTGATGCTTGCACTGTTCAGAACTGTCTAGTCACGCTGTAATTATATGGTGAAATATACCCCTCCCATCCCTTTTCCCGATCAAAAACCACCTCCCCTCAAATCTGAAAACCTGTCATTGGACCAGACAGATCACAACGAGGGACAATCTCTGTTAGTATAAAGAGGGAGAAGGTCAGTTCTTTCAAAATTCTGACTGAATATTGTCCCTCGTCGTGATCCGCTGTCAGATCGGAGCCGGAAAATGCTGACTTTGGGAAAGGGGTGAGATGGGTAAACTTCATTATATAATTACATCGTAACTAGACAGTTCTGGAAAGTGCCAGCATTGGACATCAGTGCTATTAAATGTGACAAACAATCTTAGCTGCTTGTGTAAGGAAATATTACTAACCCTTTAAAACAGCTGCCCACAATCAAGACATTCAGTGCTTCAGCAGAAAATTAGACCATAAATATTGACCAAAACACATTATTTTGTGTGGCATTTAAGTGAAGAACATGTCAATAGAGATGTTGTGCAGTGTGTGTTAAGAGAGGACAGTACTCTGCTTTATTAGGGGTTTGAAAAGTGTAAAAGAGGAGATCAAAGCTAGGGGTGGCCAATTGTATGACCACCAGCTGTTGAGGACAACCGCTTCCATCATTCTCAGCCAGACAACAGTTGTAGTCCCCAATAGCTGGAGGTCTGACAATTGACTACTCCTGACAGAAACTCTACATACAGATTATTTAATACTTTTCATATACAAAGATTTACTTTATCATTATTGGTATGTAAATCTTTAGATCATTAGTTCTTAATCTGAGTCGTGATTATTTAGTGGCACACCTCACATTTTATACATAATTTGTCTAGGACATAGTAAAGGTTACAATTACAAAAAATACAGCAATATTTAGATCTCACAATCAGAATGGAAAAAAAAACAAAGAAATTGTATATAACCATTTCCAACATTCATATTTTTGTCAAAGTCTTTACAGAAAGAAGGGAACTCTAAGTGGATGTCCCACACTCCGAAGTCCCACAGCATCCCAGTTGAGAAACACTTTTTTAGATTGTCTGTTCTACCCTGATATTATAATCATTAAATATTTACCCTTAACACAGCAGATTTTTTTCCTTGACTTAAGTACTAGTGACCCCCTTATGACTTTTTCTTCAAGTACAGAAAAAGAACAGTCATTTGCCTATACATTTTAATTTTCCATCTTCACCTATTGTTTTATTTTCTTGACAATGAAATGGCTGCATGTGTTTACGGAGAGCTTTCTGCCAGTGAACATGTAAGCAAGTCTGTAGATACCATGTAAAAAAGGAACAATGTAAAATATAAATCACCCAGAGCATTCAGTGCTTCTGGGAGAGTGTAACATTGTATTACTTCCTGCTGTTATGGTCTGTCGCCCAAATATTTATATGGGAATGGAGATGCAGAGAGCCCACTGTCAACAACATAAAAGGATGAACAAATAAATACATAAAATAATTTAAAACATGTAAGCAGTTTGACTGTGAATACTGTGCACTTGCAGAATATGTGAGGTAAAAATAAATGTTTACTGTTCCTTTAAAGTGGATCAACTCCTTTACTATTTGAAAATGCACTTCATTCACATGCCACACAAATTGCCGGTCTGACTTAAAATGCATCTGAGAAACCTCAGACATTCAGGATGTTAAACACTTGCTTTGGTGCATATTGATATGAGCTACTTATTTAATACTAAAACATTTATAAATCGTGTATGGCTGCAATTTTAAAAGAAGGTTTATTCTCCTAAAAAACACATTAATTCACAAGCTATCTCAAACTTCCCCAGGCTAAAGCACTTACCCCCTAAATATCTGCCTTTCCCATTGTCCCCCATTATCTTTGTTCTCCTGGTCTCTCCTCATTTTGCCTCTCTTAACCTTTCATCCTTCCCTTTCCTCTCTCCTGTTCCTCCATCTGCATACTCATAATATAGATTTTTCCTTTTTGTAAACAACAATGCTCAGGGCACTATTATCGAAAAACACCTTTCTCTGTCGTCCAGTACAGGTTACTGGTAACTCTGGGAGGCGATCCACCCCTTAGTAGGCAGGAACAATTCTCAAAGTGTATTCAGGGGTGGAGCTCCAGAAAGATTTGTTCCTCGGTGAAGACAACACCAGGCTAAGAACAGATCTGCTATAGTTTTAGATTCTTTTTTATTTTTCTGTTAGATATGGAATGCCACCATTAGGAGGATTACCATGACTGACAAATGCCCTTAGATGTGGCTAGCTCACTATCCAGGTGCTTTTTTGTGTACTTTAAGCTCTGAGGGGGAAAATCTTGGTTTCAAGTGCCTCCCCAGGAGTTACCCACTGAGGTACTTCTTGCCCCATGGTAATCTGAAGAAAGAAGATCTGCAGGAAAGGTGAGCTACCCTTTGAGTGCTGCAGTGCCCCTCCGCACAGGGGTGTATTTATGGAGTTCCTGTTGCACACTCTTGCACTCATTTGGTATATCTGTATGTCTTTTTGGGTGTTTGGAGCAAGTTTATGTGGTAACTTAACCCTTTAACTGCTGGTTTGGCACGTTATTGGGCGGTTTTATGGCACTTTTCCTACTGGATTAGTGTTTTCTGGGTATCCTCATATGTTCTGTTGTTGATTTACACATTTTTGTGTTTTACTTTGATATTTGTGAAAATTGAGTACTGCTCCTTTAAGCCGCACTTTACCGCATAGACGCCATTGCTCCATTCACTTCTATGGAAGTAGACTTTTGGGACGTATCTCTGCAACCGTTTAACCTAGCGACTTCAGAGATGGCTCATTTTACTGTCTACCCTTGCTGTATCATCAGTTGATGTTTCTAGTGTGTTGGGGGACTCAGGGGGCTTCGGGCACTGTTTTAGGGTACTTTTTGGGAAAACTACATTTCCCATGAGCACTTGCTTTGCGCCCTTGCTTCTGATTGGCCCCCACCATGGCAGTCATTTTGTGAGCTTTTCTGGGCGAGTATCCTACGCAGGACTTGGACTCTCCTTCTCTCTCTGCAGATTAACCCTTCGCCTGCCAGATAAGTTTATTTTAGCGATTTCTGAGGTGAAACTTTAATCCTACACACTATAATTGGGTGATTTATTGTACAGTTGGTTATTTTGACACTGTGAGAATGTCTATACCGCTGGAGCTTGGGGCTAGACCTAAGACTAAGGAGGCTGGGGTCTCTGTATCCCGCATTGCTCTTCTTGTCACTCAGGGCTACCTAGAGAATATTCAGGTAATTTCATGTTCTGATGTCCCTGACACCATTCCAGGGACCTCCAGCCATGCTATAGAGCCAGCTTGGGTGCAAGAGTTCAAGGCTGCGACTAGGGACCTTAGGTCCACTTTGCAACTCTTTCATCCCAATTACAGGGGTCATTTCAGGCTTGGCAGGCCCCCTCTTCAGTCAGGTCTTCCCTGCCTAAACCTCAGGGAGTACCTGACGTGTCAGATTCCTCTTAGGAGGAACTGCTGGTGGACTCAGATGTTGAGGAATGTTCTGTGTTGGAGTCATCTCAGTTTCTTGGGGACCCCTTTGAAGCTGATCCTGAACCCTCCGCTGAGGACCTAATCAGGGCTGTCTTAACTACTCTTTACATTCCCCTAGTTCAAGAGGTTCCTACTGACCCCTCTGACGTATTCCAGGAGCCTGCTAAGCCCCTTACATACTTTCCACCAAACCCCATTTTTGACCGCCTTGTGTCTGAGGAGTGGAAATCTCCTGACAAGAAAGCTTCTGTATACAGAAAATTTGCTAAGCTTTATCCCTTTTCTGAGACCACGCTTTCTCAGTGGGTCCATCCTACTAAGGTGGATTCCCCTATTTCCAGGCTATCCAAATCTACTGCGTTACCAGTCTCTGATGCCTCTGCTCTGAAGGACTGGACTGATAAGAAACTTGAGGTTTCCCTCAAGTCTGTTTTTCCACCGCTGGTTCTGGTATGCATCCAGCATATGCTGCTGCGTGGGTGAACTGGGCCATTGTGGTCTGGACTAAGCAGCTCACCAAGGCTGTCTGTCAGGATGCCCCTGTTTCGGATAAGTTGCACCTTCTGGCCAACGTTTCTGACACACAGCACTATGTTTCTGCTGCATTATTTGATGCCATCCTCATGATGGCTAGGGTTTCCACCATGTCTGTGGTGGCCAGGCGAGCTCTTTGGCTCAAGATTTGGTCTGCTGACACGGCTTCTAAGAAAGTCTTACTTTCCCTGCCTTTTCAGGGTACCTCCTTGTTTGGGCCAGATCTTAAGGATCTGATCAGTGAAGCCACTAGGGGTAAGAGTACACTTCTACCCTTGGTTCCTAGGAAGAAGTTGCCGCTTAAGCGTAACTGACTTTTTCGTTCCTTCCAGAATGAGACATGTCCGGCGAACCAAACTGTTCCCTCAGCTCCGCGTACCTCCTCCAAGCCCAAACAGCAGTGGAAGCCTAAGGTCTCCTCCAAGCCCAAGGCTTCTTCAGCATGACTCACCGAAGCCGGGTCCGCCCTCCGCTTTGGGTGGTCGTCTGCGACACTATCACAGCGTTTGGGAGGATTCTGTGATGGACCCATGGGTTTTACAGGTGGTGAAGGAAGGGTACAAGATCCCTTTCATTTCTCTTTCTTCCTTTCTCTTTCGTCCTTCTCATACTCCTCAGGGTTCAGAGAAACTCTGTCTATTCAACAGCGCTGTTCAGGCTCTTTTGGACAAGGATATTCTAGAGCCAGTGCCTTTCCAGGAAAGGGGTTTGGGGTTCTACTCAAACCTCTTTGTAGTCGCCAAAAAGGACGGCGGCTGACTCAGGTTTGCCTGCGACAGGGGACATTTTCAGTTCTCCTCAGGTTTTCAACCGTGGGCCTTCTGTGTGTTGAACTGTATGTTCATGTTTAAATTGATTTTATTAGTTTAATAAATTGTATTGGGAAGATTACGCCGTGGACTTTTGGAGCGGTCCTTTCCTTCTATTCCATATATACGAGGAGCCAGGTCATAGTACAGAATTTACCAATTTTATGTAAATTCTTCAAATGAAATTCTAGGATATATATATTTAAATATGAAATCCGTTGAAAGCAGATGCTTTATTCTGATGGCTGCAATAAGCAATGAAGTTTAAACGTCTTTTAACATGGCAAAACTGAAGGTTCTTAAAGTGGAACTATCATGCTTACTTAAGTAATCCATATGTTTAGTTATTAAACTAGTATTAGGTGGAGTGTTTTTGTTTGTTTGTTTGTTTGTATTTTGCATTTATGTACTTTTTGAGATATTTAATCTTCAAGCTGTGCACTTCCGCATTATGCACATTATACACAATACACAACTCTTCAGGATTTCCCGGCCCTACTTAATTTTCCTCCCACCTCCCTCCCAGCTGCCACAGGGAGAGCGTTCAAGCTTCCCTTGTATTGTTACAGCAAGCTCTGGTTATCATTATATTGAGGTTGCAAGCTCAGTATAATGCTAACCGGAGCTTGCTGTAATGATACAAGCAATTCACACCACACCGAAGAGAAGTGTGAAAGTGCTACCTGGGGCAGTTGGGAGGGGGGTTGGAGGAGAATTAAGTAGCACTGTGAAGTCCTGAAGAGCTGGATAAACGTGGATGCTCCTGCTGATATAGTTAACTATATTTAAAAAACAAATTACAGCGGGAAAAGCCCTATAACATACTTTTATTTAAATAAACTTTATTGTCCCTCTAAACAGGACTTTGAAATGAATTGTTTAACAAGGCATTGGAGATCTCTTTAGCATTTAAGGGGTTACAAGTCCATGTTTTATCAGTTTTAAAGAAATAGTAATGTTTACTACTGAAAAAATATATATTGCTGGGTTTAGCCTGCTGATTAAAACCAAAAATTCCCACTGAGGAGAGATGTTTTACTTCAAACTTGCATTTTTGGGTGCAGAAATGTTCACAGCGTAGCTGTTGCTACTGCATCCTATGGACATTTATGGACAACTGACCATAGACTGCTGTAGCAACAACACCACCATCAAATTTCTGGCCATGCAAGTTCTGCACCCAATAATTGCAAGTATCTCTTCCAATGTCATTTGAATAAAATATCTCTCTGAAGTAGGAATACCCAATTTTTATTTAGCAGGATAAACCCTACAATATATTTTTGTAATATTAATCATTACATCCATTTATTTGCTCACCATATGGTGCAATTGGGTTTCCCAAGAATTGCTCCATGTTTGTATATATGTCTTGTTTCCTTACAGTTTATGATTTAGTTCATGTAGGCTTTTCTTCTAAAGGCTGTTTTGCTTTGGTTCCATGCAGAACAGTGTGGATCTAATGTACTATCTACATACTGCTATTCATAATAGATCAATATTTACATTGTGTCCTGTTTTCTCACTAACAGCTTGTAGAAGCCGGAATGATTATTAAGCCTGAACAACTGAACATTTTGGTTAACACAATGAACCAGCTTCACGCATCAAGAAACGACATCAACATCCTTTTAGCTGTGAAATCAAGGTGAGTTAAAGGTAACTTACTGAATCTGCAAAAATGATTGTATTTTCTGCATGGATGGATTTCCTACTAGGCAAAGTAGAAAACTACTTAGAGGGACATCGCAGGCAAGTTGGATGTGGCCAAAGCTAACCCAGTGTTCCTGCTTCAATCTCTCGCTTTTGATTTACGGTGTCTGGTTTATTTGCTAGTGTATTTATCCCTTTATTTGGCTATGTTTTACCCCTGCTTGGATCTAACACTTTGAGTTGGGTGATTTTAAAAGGACTTTTAAAATCCACTATATTTGGTAACCATTCTTTTTTTATTTGCAGGAAATTGGAATCTTAGCATTTGACACACCAGGCTGTGCCACCCAGAATAGCCTAATTTGTATAAACTGGCTAAACAATCGCTTAAATTATCATTTTAAATAAATAATGGTTAACATAAACATAGATGATTTTGAAAACTCATTGAAAACCAGCCAAGTCATTGTAAAGTGTTAATTCCACTTCTAATTCCACTGATTGCTCATGAAGCTCTGCCAGACGTTACAAATAGTATCAGCTATCTGTTCTCCTCTATGGGGGATATGCCGGTGGGGTTGATTTGAGTTGCAAGTGGGTCTAAAAGGGGTTAAAGAAAGGAGGTGAGTTGAAGGGGTTAATGTTTGTCATGGTTAGGAGTATAGTTGATGGGCTAATGTGACTCTTTAGTGGTATTGAAAGGACTGTGCAGGGGGATTGGAATGTAAGGAAACACTATGGAGGAGTTGATCAGAACAGTAGTAGAGATGCTGGTGTCATTAGAGACTGGATTAATAGTGCCAGTAGATCAATAGCTGTAGGAGCCTTGCCCCATATCAGAGGCATTTCTAAGTATGGTTGAGGAGGTAAAGCCCCAAGTCATATACTTAAAGCTCCTGGTCCTTTTGCCATGTTGTAACATGTAATGGTGTTATCTCCCTACTTGTAAGGGTGCAGTTGGGTTGCATGGTGCACTATTGCTGCCTTAGGTTGGCTTAAGCCTCAGGTCTTCTGTGAATCTAGCAACTCCCCTGTCCCACCTGGATTACTCCACCTCTTTCTGATTAATCATCCATGATGAATGAACAGGTCTGGTTCTGGATGAATGGATAGATTATTTAATTTTTTTTCCTTATTAGAATTCTGACCATAATGAACCTTTCTGTGCCCATCAATGTGGTATATAATATAAATCAAATATATCCCTAATCACTTAAATCGTAACTATCACTCATAAAAGTGCCCTCCAATTAATTTTTACCATAACATTAAGCATATAAATCAATTTATAATCCTTATTAAGTCCGGCATTATTTAGAAATATAAGTTCTTCGGAGAGTCACCACCACCAGGCAACTTGCCGAAGAGGCATCTCTGCACCTGTGCTGTCCGTCCCTGTATGTACCTTAAGGTACAATTCAACTACCCCTTGCTAATCATTGATGAGACAGGGATGGACAGTGCAGGTGCACAGGTGGCTCTTCAGCAAGATGTCTCCAAAGTACTTAGATTTCTAAATAATGCCAGGCTTAATAAGGATTATAAAATAATTGATACGCTTAATGCTATAGTTAAAATTATTTGAGGGGCACTTTATATAAGTGATAGTTCCACTTTATTATTTTATCTGCTCGTGTACAGAACAAGCAGATCATCAATTCTGGATTAAATTAACAGTACCATATGTGATAAACATTCAACAAATCATTACTAATTTAAATTTGGCTTTCAAACCCTTGAATGGTAGAGAGGTATCCTACACATTTTGTTTTTGTTGACACTTTATGCCTTGCCAATGAGTGGGTAGCTAGAGGTATGGCTGCCTGTGGGGTTCAACTTTTGGATGTCATCCAAGCAGATGCAGCCAAAGAGGATCTGGTGATTTTTATCCAAGTTGCTTTAAAGGGATAGTAATACTTGAAAATAAATTTATTTTATATTGTAGCCCTTAAAAAAACTTGAAAAATGATATAAGTCTTATCTCCCAAACCTTTATGGTTTGGAAGATATTCACTTGTAAAATATAGTAAAATTCTCTTTTCCTGGCTGTTTCAGCCAAGTCTGCCATCTAGTGGACAGATTTGGAATTCGGTCCACAGAGCAACCGGCAGCTCTTTAGCAGTGCCGAGATCACGATCTTTGAAAAGAACTGCTTAACTGGAACTATCTACAAAGTGTGCCTGGCTTGAAAGCACACTTTGTAGACCATTCCAATTAAGAAATTCTTTTTAAAGATGGTGATCTCAGCACTTCTGGAGAGGCACAGCCGGTCCCAGGACCAGATTCCAAATCTGAAGGGTGGAGCAATGACGTCACTCCAGGAGAAACTTTACTTCTGAATATCTCCCAAACCATAAAGGTTTGGGAGATAAGACTTATATCATTTTTCATTTTTTTTAAGGTCAACAATATAAAATAAACTTATTTTCAAGTATTACTATCCCTTTAAGCCACTGCCGATCTCACTGAAGTGGCTTTGGATGTCGCTAAGCTTACTGGAAATGCCTCCGCTTTCTCTGCTGATGACCAGTCTTCCTAGAAGTCTTTGGTATCTCTTCCTTTCATGGACAAACATTGTTTGGCCCAGAATTGGGGAAGGTTATCAGTCATTGAAAGCCACTGGATTCAAACTTACTTTGTTGCTCCAGGTTATTCCTAAATGTTCCCCTTTTTTCATGAAAGATGGATTGTTTTCATTACGCCCGCTAGTATGGGTACATGCCTAGCGTACCTATTCCCTCAGCAACCCAGGAGCATTCCTCCCTTAATTCAAAGCAAGACTTGTCAGGCAATAAGCCCTTCTGAAAGGCCAAGGCTGAAAGCTCAACTCCGCATGACTCTGGTTTGTTCACCTCAGGACACAGGAGCTTGTGTCTATTTCTTTTTCCACAACATGTGAGCTGTTCCAGTGGTGGACCAGTGGGTTGTGCGGGTAATTTTGGAAGGGTACCGCATAGACTTCAAGTGCCTCCCTCCAAGTCGCTTTCTTACGATCCCTAGAGAAGTAATTCACTTTTTTTAGGCGCAATCTCTTCCCTGCTAGACATGTAGGTGTTGTTACCACTTCCTTCTTGGGAAATGTTTACAGGCTTTTATTCCAGTATTTTCATAGTCTACAAAATAGAGACGGCGGGTGCCATCCTATTCTAGACTTTAAATGTTTTAATAATTTTGTGCTGTTTCCGCATTTCAGTATGTGGTCCTTGCACTTAGTCATTGCTACCATGTGTCTAGAGGAGTACTTATCTTCCCTACACATAAAGGATGCTGCACATTCTTATCCACTCAGATTATCCATGTTTTCTGCGATTTCCATTCCATTTGCTGAATTTCATGCATGGGAACTGCAGTTTATTGAATTGATCAAGACAACAGTGTCAACTCTCCTAAGTCCTGGCCTTGTCTGACCAGACAAAGGTGGACCTTTGTTGGTGGCTTCAGAGGCCTCTCTGGGTCATAGTCATGACTGATCCCAGCCTGACATCTTAGGGTGCCACTCTGGGTCCTCAGACACCTCAGGGGCTTTGGACCATGGCTGAGCCTTCTGTCCATTGGTCTTCTACAACTTTGGGGGATTCATTTACCCAGAGGTATTGGTCTCAGTCACTTCAGTGATCTAAAGTGAAGATCCAGTCCAACAATGCGATGGTGGCTTCCATCAATCAGCGGGAGGTGGGGGAAGACTCTGCCCCATGGCACGAGGTCTCACTGATTCTTGTTGGCAGAGGCTCATGTGCTAGTTCTTTCCTCCATTCATATCTGTTCAACAGATGGCAGCAGGCCCTTGAGACTATGGGCGGAATGCAAGAAACTGGAGCATTTGCTATTTTCTAAAAGCCATAAATTTATGTGCTGTTTGTGATTGCTCATGTTTTGATGCAAGAAACCTATTAATGCCTTGATACTGAATAGAACATGCTCCTAAATTAACGACAAAGTTAGAAAATGCTTCTTAATTAACGACAAAGTTAGCCAGACGTATGAAAATGTGTGTTAATTGCGTTGCTGAATTAGACGTAATTGCTAATCCTCTCACAAAACAGTATACACTTTAGCCACACCTACGTTTTTGAAACACGTGTGCTAAAAAATGAGCAAACTTTGCTAATTGAGAAAAAACATTTGCATTTCAGTAACATTTTGGTGCTAATCATTTTTCAAGCTGTAGTTTACAAGATAATTAGCTTTAGTTGTCAGAATACGCGCATTAGACAGTACCTGTTGTGCCAGCCTGGTATGTCAGATACTGACATTCCACTCTCGCTCCCAACTGTCACTTCCTATCAGGAAGTACTGTCTAATTTATATAAAGTGACAAATAAAGCTAAATTTCTCAAACTATAGTTTTAAATAAAGAATGGCTAGTATAAATATAGGACATTTTGTAATTATGTAGTGTTAGTCATTAGTTCCACATTAAAATTAACCTGTCATCCTAAGACCATTTTAGTTTGTTTTACAGAGAATTGCAGTCTTCCCATATGTTGTACTAAACATTTTTTGTAAATTAAATTGTTTCTAAGAAATGAACCTTTATATTTTCAGTGTCACTTTATGCTAATTCCCTGCATAGTATGCTAGTTGGTTCTGTACCACTTTCTGTGCTCTTAGAAATTATCCCTGTCCATGAGCTTTGCCTAGAATAATTTATAGCATAGTTTGTTGGAATATTAGCCTGACACAAAATAAATTGGTATAAAGTGGCACATGGTTTCACCAACAAATAAAGTTTGATTTCTCAAAATAATAAATAACGCAATGTATGGCAAGTTTTAAATTCTCTCTAAAATTAAAGCTTTTTACTTTCTCTTTAAGCAAGCAATACACAGTCCCTAGAATGAAAGTAAACTTTTCTTGAGTCCTTTTCATCTGTCCCTGCTGTTTTATTTGTAAACATCATTGTTCAAATAAAATATGATTGGTATCCCAATTTTTATGTGGCTTTTTTGCTTTAGATTTATTTTTTGTGTGTTTGGTTATCTGCTTTTTTCTCAGTTACTGCCTGTAAAAGATGTCAGATTGTATGCAGCTTCCTACTATCTAATTAACTCCTCTCTTTCTGAGTTTTTTTGTTTTTTTCCTCTTTTTATTTATGGATGAAGATTTGAGGAGCAGCTTTCAAAAAAGAACTGGTTATGTAATTTGGATGTTGCAGTTGCTGAAATTGAGGTATGTAGTATTAAAATATAGCATTCACATTGTTACTTGTTGAGTGCAAGAGAGAGAGATCCAACTCGTTGCTTTGCAATGATTTGGATACCTCTCTGGCACTCAAAGGTTTAAAGGAATATTTACACCTCTTATAAACTTACCTTAATTGGGATTTTAAATTCTACAATATACGGATGAATGAGGCACTCACCACTTTTGCTGCACGGCAAAAATATTTTAATACAGTAGATTTCAATCGTGCAAAATTCACAGCATGGCAGAAGTGTTTGGGGTCATGCTGTGAATTTTGCACAATTGAAATCTACTGTATTAAAATCTTTTTGCCGTGCAGCAAAAGTGGTGTGTGCCTCATTCATTCGTATATTATATAGCTACACTGTCTTACTGTGGAGCGAAGTGGACGGAGTAAGAGCACCCCCATTGAAATAGATGGTTTAAAAGACTATTAGTTTTCTCAAAAAATGGTCATATATAACATTAGAGTGTGGATTTTAGTACCATGGGATTTTAAATTAATTATGAGTGGATTCGTTTTCCAAATAAATCTTTAATTATTTCTGGATATGGACTCCATGATTCTAAACTCTTCCTGAAGGCTTCCTAAGAACACTTTAGTAAGAGAAGTTTGGAGTCTGGAAGTCCTACAAAAAGAATCATGCCTGCCTCCATGGACTAATTTAATATTAATTTTGGAGAACCAATCTATGCAGAATACATTTATAGCAGCCATTTGGAAATTTCTGCCTGGATTAAGGTAAGTATGTGTGTATGCTTAGGAGATGTTAGTATTCCTTATACAAGCAGAAAACTTATATATCATTTTTTTTTTAATTTAAGAAAATCCTTGTGATGAGGAGTGGGACATGGATGAGGATGATTTTTGATTTCTCATTTACTCTTAGGGATGACCCTGTATCAATTGCTGAGGGTCTCTTAGTACAGTGGTTCTTGGAGTCTCTTTGGGGCACTGCAGCCTTTGGTTCAAATATTCTTCCCAGATTCATTCTGGAATGTCTCTAGAGGGATGTTGCATTCCCCTCTTCTTCGGTCCTTGGTCCAGTTGGCTCTGAAGGAAGTGAAACCACCTGTTATGATAACTCTTATTTCCAGACATATTCTCTCTTAAATTCCTCTCTCCTGATGCACTACTGCAGTGGGCAACCTACTTCCAACAGTGGCCACCCCGGATTCTTTCCCTTTCTGAGTTACAAAACTGCTGCTTGCAGATGCTGTGGCACTTAAGGATCAGGCAGATCGGTGTCTGGATTCTCTCCTTAAGGTCATTTTTTTGCAGCCCCTGGTGTTGCTCTGCTTCCCAGCCTCATGGCTGCTTTAGTGTCTAGGGCCGTGGATATCTTGGAGGTATGACTCTTAGAGGCTGCCCATGTGGACTCACCGGGAGAGTATGTTGTACTGGCTGTTTCTGAGTTACATGAGGCTACTGAGTATCTTACTCAAGCGGCTTCTGTTTCTGCTAGACTTACTAGTAAGGCCTTAGCAGTCTCTGTTGCTGTACCTTGTTCACAGCAACCTATAGTCAGCAAACTAGTCTACCAAGAAGTCCTTGGTTTTTCTCCCATTCGTGGGCAGGCAGTTGTCTGGCCTAATTGAGGAATTTTATTAGCCATGCTACTGGGGGTGAGGATGTATTTTTACCACCAATATCCCTCAAGCTTTCCTTTTGTCCACTTGAGATGCACATTTTTTTGTTATCTCCAGTGATATGGGTATGCTCAAGGGTGTCTAGTTCTACAGAGGCCCAGATGCCCCCTACCATGAAACCCTTAAGGTTTGGGAAGGCAAGATGCCTACTGATGGCCTCCAGCACTCAAGTCTACCTCTGCATGACTCACAGGGTTCTGATCTACCTCGGGCAATTAGAGCTCATCTGTATCTTTTTCATAGTATGAGAATTTTCATGGTATGAGAATTTTCTCCATGGTGGACCAATGGGTTTTGAGAGTGATCCTAGTAGGGTATAATATACATTTATAATCCCTTATTCCATGTTATTCCTTAATGTCCAGAGTCCCACGCAGTCTGTTGAGGAACCATCTATTCGATTCAGATTCTTTCCTGGTGGACATGCAGGTCTTAGTACCTGTTCGTCCGCTGGAGAGATTCATGAGATCCTATTCCAACTTTTTCCAAGTTGGACAGCAGATGCCATCCTATTCTGGACTTGAAGCATCTCAATGTTTGTTCTTACTTCCCGACTCAAGAGGCAGTCATTGTTCTCAATCATCACTGCTATGTGTCCAGGGAAAGCTTTAGCCTCTCTAGACATAAAGGAGCGATTCCAGAGCAAACCAGCTGTGTAACAAATACAATGTTTTCATTGATTTAATTGTATGCTAGGTAGGGAGGCTTCTGGCATTCAAGGGGTTAAAAGCCCATTTTAAATCAATGACCATTTTTATTTGTTTCCTGCGATGCAGTTGATTTGCTCCACAATCTCTATCCCACTGTGCGTGTGTGCAATTTTGTCCTACTTTTGCAATTTGCAGAGTATTTCTTTTACTAGAGTTTGTTAGCCAGAGAAATACGCTTGAGTTATTCCTGAGTACCCAAAGTTATTTATTAATGATCCCGTGTAAGTAGTGGTGGTGATCAGTGGATCAGATTCGGCCCTCACCTTGCCTCTTTGTAAATAAGCCCTCAAAGGTGAATGTCATTTTTTATTATTCACAAATTACTGATGGAAGACATTTATGGTGAAATACTGAAAAAAGGTGCACTTCTGTAGCAAACCAACTAAACCACAGAGGACAAATAACATTTTCTAAAATGCAGTTTGCTCCTCACTGCACTGGAAACATCATTGCTTTAAATGGCTTTTCAGTTTCCCCATGACGCAGTTCTTTAACTCCTGATGTGCACCTGTTTTATATATGTTATTGTATGTTTTATTTTTTGCAGCATTGCAAAGAGAAAAGCGACTGGATCAAACTAGGAACTTTATATCTTAATGTCCGTACGGGATGTGAAAATTTGATTGATCTTAAGAAGTTTTGTAATTGCATTTCTGAAGCTCTCATGAAAGAACCTAAGGAAGAGAAACCAGAAATCCCTTACTGTGAATTTGCTGATACAGGTAATTAAACACATGCTTTAATTTGGATGTAGTCTATTAAAAAAAAATTCTCTCTGGTCAGGGCTGGTTCAACATCAAGAAAGAGCTTGGTAGCTGCCCAGGTTTTACTGATGGAAATGCCCCCACTCCTAACAGAGTCAGGAAGAAACTCTTAGTACCTTATTCATCAAACCAAAGAGGTGCAGTTCTGGGTTAATTAAACTTCCCATTGATTAAACATTTCCCAAGACCCAGAAATGGCCTAAAATGGCCCTGTCTCTTATATTAGAAAGATACACTTTGTCTCATCATCTGTACCTCACTTTGATCACTGCTTATTTCAGTTAATTTAGTGACACACTAACCGATGATCAGTAATATGTTTCACCTAAACAGACACATTTTCCAGGCCTGATTTGTCATCAGACCTAGTAGGAAACTTCATAGAGCACCACATTTTAAGGGGCAAAACAGCTGTTTCGGCCACACTGAAGTTCGGAGTTGTCAGTATGGCCACCAGTGACCCACCATTATCCGCCAAGAAGAGCAACAGGTCATCAGCTTTGAGTGCCACCCTTTCCTCCTCAATGCCACATCTCAGGCCAGCAATTCCTGGGTCGGTAAGCAGTTTAACTGGTAGGGCCTCAAAAATCAGTGCGAACAGCCCAGGGAAGAGGGGGCATCCCTGACTCATCCCCCTGCCCAGAGGGAAGAAACATGCCTGCCCATCCTGACATTAGCCATTAGCTGTTATTATAAGAGCTTGATCCATGTACTAAAGGTAGGGCCAAATCCAAATTTATGTAGCACATACCTGAGGATACCCCATTTTACCGTGTCAAATTATTTGATCAGTTATAGCAGTTAAAGTACCCTTGTTTTCATTTTAAAAAGTTGACTGCTCCTTTATAATTGCTTTCTGCATAAGGCCCTATGGGGAAGATTTACAAAAAAGTGTTCTTGTTCGTTTTTGCGAATGGATCCTTAAGATGTCCTGATCCCTTAATGAGTGTTTGTATTTATATTCTATGTACATTTATAAATGTGATCACCATAAAGAATAAGAACCGATCAGACATGGTGTTAAACTTTTGGTGAAAATTCTGTTACTAAATTGTTGCGAAAAGCGACTTTGTTTTATAAATTTGCTACGCCGCTTGTGACATACTTCGTAAAGCCAATAAAAAAAGAAAAGGTCCTACACGTGTTATGTTATCTTAAAATGCTGTTACTACTTTTATAGCTTTCATGTACACTTTTAATGCCTTTTTAATACTTCTTTTCATTTAACTCCAGTTTTAAACACCTCACCCTATGTTCTTAACAATGATATACCTCATCACAATATATTATAACTACAAAAGAAAGTTATTAACCAAGTATTGATTGTGAAGGGAGAGGCAAAGTAAACTTTTTACAGGCTGAAATATACAAAAATAAAGTCTCTTGCCATAAACAACAGTTTTGTCCCCTTCAACCATTAATTTTGTTTGGTATCTATATTATGTGCTTTCCAGATAAATTGGTGTATTTCACATTAGGGATATATTTTTTGCAGTGTACAAAGACCCTCAACTTAACGAGGTGGACAAAAACCTACTGGGGAGGATGGGAATCTCTGTCATTTATCATTATCATCGAAATCAGCTGTGGCAAAAGGTATTGTATGAACTTGCATGGAGATCTTGAATATGTTGAGCTGATACTGAGACACATTATTTGAGATATATATATATAATATATATATGAAAAAAGATCTAAGGCAGGGTAGTCAGTTGTTGGACTTCCAGCTGTTGGTGACTACAGCTCCTATCATCCCCAACCATCCTTTGCTGGCTGGGGATGGTGGAAGCTGTAGTTCCAAAAGATGGAGATCCAATACCTGGCTACACTTCATCTTCAGGGAAACACCATCATGGGTTCTTGTCTGCATGTGAGCTAAATGCAATTTATAGATATGTTTGCTTGCGTTTTATACATCATTACTAAACTATCATTGTGACATTTTATACATCTTTTTTCTCTTACGTCTAATGTGGAACAGGGGTACCATGGGGTTGAGTGCCCTCTGGAGAGCAAGGCACATCACAAAAGAAAGGGTGTTTGGGATGATGACTCCCAGAATTAATGTGTCCTGCAAACAAGCTGGACGGACAAGGCCATCCTTTTAGTTTTGTTTTTTTTCTCCTCTTAGACATGGGGCTCTATAATCCCCCATTAGGCGGGTTACCATCGCTCGGCTTCCCTGAGTTGGATTGCCCAGTTCAGAGGTGTCCTGTGGTCCTATTCTGCCCTGTGGAGTGAATTTTGCTTCCAAGTTTTCCCTCATGATTGTGTCTCTTGAGACTCTGCCTTTTTACTATGGGGGGTAACCTGAAAAAAGAAGACTGGAGAGTAACCCTTTGAGGGCCTTGGTCCACTTTATGTCCCAACAACCTGTGTTGCCTCTCCATACAGAGGCCTAAGTGAGCTTAGTTATGCTCTGGTACTCTTTATGGGTATATTTCTAATTCTCTAAGGGTGCTTTGGAGCGACTGCTTTGTCTTTTTTTTTTTTTTATTCAATTAACCATTTCTGTGCTGATTGGGGCTCTTGGGTGTGTTTGAATGCTTTGGGTGGCTTATTTTCACACACACACACACACACACACACACACACACACACACACACACACACACACACACACACACACACAAACTACTTGGATCTTAGATTTAAGACTCCCTGATGTTCCCTGGGAGTTTTGGGTCTTTGGCAAACTTTTTAGTTGGAAATCGATTTTAATGTGGCGGTCCCTTTAAGAATGAGAGCCCGCCTGCTGTGATCTTTACTCCATTGACTTTTTGGGGAAAACTAGGCTGGATCTATCTCTGCAACCATTTGGGCGACAACGATCAGAGAGGGCTCTATATTCTTGTCTCCTCATGTCCTATCATCCAGTCCACATTCTGAGTGTCTAGGGGGGCTGTAGTGATCTGCAAAGGTAGCTGTAGGCATTGCTAATCAACAGAGAAGACTACAGTACCCAGAATGCCCTTTTTGTGGGCTTTATTCCGATTGGCTGACAATTTTCTGGTGGCAATCTTCTCTCTTGCTTATCCTATGCAGAGGCTGACTCTCCTTGCTCTCCTTCTCCATATTAACCCTTCGCTTGCTAGGTATGTTTATCTCTGGGGTATTAGAGTTATTATTTTGCTCTGGGGACAACTTATATAGTATTCTGTTAGTTTTGTAAAACTTTGCTATAATGTATATCAGATTCTAAAGGGCATGGGGGTAAATCTAAGGAAAAGGATTCAGGGGTTTCTTATACCCCACCACCAACACACACACACTGTTCCATACAGGGCTACCTAGAGAATATTCAGGGTCTCTATTCCCCTCAAGTGCAGTGGCCCCTACTACTCCTCCAAGCCCCTCTAACTCCAATCAACAGCCTGCCTGGGTTAAGACACTGATATGTCTAGGGAGTGCTTCACTCCTGGAAGCCAGTGCCTCCATTCAATCAGACTGCCCCTGTATCCAGGGGTCATTCTCAGGGTATTGGGGTTTCCTCTGAGGAAGAATTGCCTTCAGACAATGATGATAATGGGGAATATGAGTACATAGATTCTTCTTACTCTTATTGAGATTCCTATGAGGCTAATCAAGGGAGTCCTGGAGACACTTCAGGTCTCTGACGCCTCTGATGAGGAACTTCCTCTCTGGATATTTTCCAGAGGCGTAGAAAGTTTTCTCCTGTGTTTCCTCTGAGTAACACTCGTGATCTGATCCTTATGGATGAATGGAAAACTCCTCATAAGTGCTTTTCTAAGCTATAACCTTTTTCATTTGAGGCTTTGGCGCTGTGTGCTTCTCCCCCTGCCGTGGATCCCCCTATTTCATGGCTGGTAAGGAACACCGACCTTCCTCTTGTGGACGCTGTGGGCCTTAAGGAGCAGACAGATAAGAGGCTGTGTTCTCTTATCAAGGTGTCCTTTGCTGCCACTAGGGCAGCACTAAGGCCTATTTTGTTCCTCTGCCTGGGTCAACAGAGCAGTAGCCATTTGAGGTAAGAAACTCTCTGATGCTCTACGTGCAGATGTTTCTGAAGAGGATTTATTGGTTCTGATGGCTAACTTCTGAGGCGATCGTTGACTCCACCAGATTTTCGGTGAAGGCCTCCGCCTTTTCTGTTGCTGCATGCTACTCCCTGTGACTTACAATTTGATCTGCAGAGCAGTCTTCTAAGAAGTCACTGGTCTTCTTGCCTTTTCAGGGGAAGTTCCTTTTTGGGCCTGAACTGAAAGAAATCATCAGTGACTCTACATGTGGTAAGAGCACCTTGTTGTCCCACATCTCCACAAAGAGTTCCTTTCTCAGGAGAAAGGCATGTATTTTTCATCCCCCCCACAAAATGAGGGCACAAAGTTTGCATGCCTTTCAGGCGTACCCCGCTGTGAAATCCAGAAAAGCCTGACAAACCCACCTCTGCATAACTCACAGAATCCTGGTCCGTTGTTGCCTGTAAGTGGCTGTCCCCACCTTTTTTTATACGCCTGGGCATCCTCTGTGACCGACCAGTGGGTTTTTCAGGTAATATCGAAAGGGTACCACATACATTTCAAATCCCTTATGCCATATCAGTTCTTTTTTGTCAAAGATTCCAAAGGATCTGGACAAAGCAAGTCTGTTCCAAAAGGCCATGGACTGTCTGCTGGAAAAACAGGTGCTGATGCCAGTCCCAGCTCCCGAGCATGCTTCAGGTTTCTATTCCAACCTGTTTGTGGTTCCCAAGAAGGACTGCGGCTGACGCCCCATTCTGGGCCTCAAATCCGTCAACAAGTTTGTGGTTGTTACGTGCTTCAAGATAGAATCTTTGCGTTCTGTCATCGTATTGCTGTGCCCGGGGGAGTACATGACTTCCCTGGATGTTCAGGACACATATATATATATACATACATCTCAATACACCCAGACAGTCGGCATTACCTGCGTTTTGCTTTTTGTTCCAATCAATTCCAATTTGCAGCTCTGCCATTTGGCCTGACTTTGGCTCCACGAATCTTCACAAAGATCATGGTGGCTCTGGCCACGTTCATTTATGCCCAGAGCATCTCTCTGAACCCATATGTGGATGACTTCCTCATCAAGGCTCCTTTGGGGGAGCTCTTGGCTCTCCGTATTCAAGACTGTGCCCACATTCTGGTGCTCCATGGCTGGATCTTGAACCTACAGAAGTCTTCTCCGATTCCCTCCCATGTTCTGATCTTCCTGGGAATGAGATTCGACACCCTCCAGGGGAAGGTCTTTCTCCTGGAGGAGAAGATTCAGGTTCTGTTCTAGAATGTATCCCAGGCACTTGAGTGGCCCTCACCCACTATCAAGGTCTTCATGAGGTCATTTGGAGTCTGCCCTGGAGGTGGTTCTGTACTCTCGGTTCCATACGAGGGAACTTCAGAGGCACATCCTCAGATCCTGGTCCAGGAATCCAGAACATCTCCTTCAGCAGATGACTATCTCAGGAAGGCCGGGAAGGACCTCCGGTGGTGGCTGTATCGTCCAAACCAGGAACATGGAAAGCCCTTTGTGGTCCCGGAGTGGGCTCTGGTCACCATGGATGCCAGCCTGTGGAGCTTTGGGTGTGGTCAGCAATCTAAAGCTACTTTGTTAGCTAATAAAGTTATCACTTTTACTCTACCAGTAAAAAATATATATAAATAGGACAGAGCACAAAGGAAGCTCATCATCTAGGTGTTAGTACATAGTCAAAATATATTTAATCTGGTAGCAAAAAACAATGTAACAAACAATACATGAACAGAGGAACAAATTCTTCTTTAAATCTTTCTCCTCTATTAATATAGGAAGCACATTAGAGGAGAATTTATTTAGCATCTAGGAGAAATAGATAAGCTTCCAGACAGCAGATTTATTATATCAAATTAATCAGATGGTAATTCAGCATAATGCCACTTTATCCTTTGCTTCCTTGCCCGTCTCCTACAACTCCAGTTTTAACTGAAATCTTTACTCTTGGCTACGACAGATAATCTGTTTTATAGGACTAGACAGACTTTCTTTGAGCAGGTCAACAAACCAGTTACTCCTTTAGCTAAAAAGTTGTGAATTAAAACTCAATCCACTTTTATTCCACTTATCAGATCTACTCAGAGTAATATAGTATATAAAAATAAGGACATTTCTCCTATCTACCTCTCTTTTTATGAAAAACTATATGACTTGCACACTTCACTCCAACCCAAACAGGATCACGCAAACAAAATTTGGGATAACTTGGCCATAACAAATCTTCCTTGTATTTAAAATGTTGCATATGATGTGCTGGAACATCTCATCATGGAGGCTGAAGAATTAAGACTATCCAATTGCTGCCCTCTGGTAAGAGACCTGGCCTGGATGATTTTTCCTAAGCATATTACAAGGGTTTTGTATGTCTTCTGTACCCACTTTTGTTTCTCTCCTTTGCCTCAATGCCAGATGACACTGTACATTATCTCACAGTATATGAAGCATATTATGGTATTGCCTAAACCATACAAAGATGTGAAATTTTACAAAAATGATAGGCCTGTCTCTATACTCAAAGTGGATATCAAATATTCACAAAATTTTTAGCTGGTTGACTTAAACCTCAACTTCCCTCGCTTATCCATCTAGAGCAGGCGGGCGTTGCCTCTGGGAGGGAGGCAAAGGATAACACCAGAAAGTTTCTTACATCTGGGCTCTTCTCTTTCATTTTCCACCATCTTTCTTACCACAGATGCTGAGAAAGCATTTCGCACATTAATTTGGACATTTTTATCACTTACTTTCCAAGCTTTTTCCATAAGCCCTTCTATCATCAAAAACATACTTTCTCTGTACTCTAACCCAAATGCTAAAATTAATGATGATGGTAATCTTTCTGATTCCTTTCAGATATCTAATGGCAAACAAAAGCGTGCCAAAAGATATGAACATAAGGTGGCTCAAATATTCAGGCACAAAACTGTGATAAGATTTACTCACCCGGCCCTAAGGACCATAGGAGATGGTGTAAGGATTAGCGTAGACCTGTTGTGTGTCGATGTTGATCCTTACGCCATCTCCTATGGTCATCTGTATGGAGAGTTTTTACTATATACAAATAAAACTTAGAATTTTTTACTGAATTTTGCTGACTGGCTGTCTTTTGGGCGCCCCCTTCCAGTTGTCTTCATATCTATCAGCACACATCAGGATTGTCCTGTTTCTTCCCTCCTGTTTATTTATAGAAATTCTAGCACAGCATATTATAACTGATGCTTTTATATTGGGCGTTAAGACTCTTACAGCTAAACATAAGCTGTCTTCCAGTAGAAGAGTTTGATCCAGAATTCCTCCAGGGTTTGATTTGGTTGGAGGTTTTAGCTTTTGTGATGAATATGTTGACAGGTTGTAAAGGTTGCATGGTCACATTTATAATTCTACAATTTACAACTCATGAGTAAACCAACTGAACTGTAGGGGACAAATTAGATTTGCTATCAATTTAAGTAGAGTTTTTAACTCATGCGAGAAACATCCTAAATGCATTGCTTAGCAATGTGTTGGAGACCTAGCTAGCATTCATGGGGTTAAGATGCCCAGGACTTGGGGAAATGTTATTTGCCCATTATATTGCATCTGCTTTTAAATAGAATTGCTCCATTTTTCTTATACAGGAGGGCCATTGAGTGTTGTATATAAAGGCTACTGGAGCAGCTTTAGAACAAATCAGCAGCAAAACGGGACAGATACACATTCCCTTTGATTTTTAATGAGTTGGAGACCTCTCTAGCATTCAAAAAGGTTTAAAAGACATATTTCAATAAGTGATATTTTAGTGATTGTTATTTGCCCCATGTGGTGCACTTTGTTTAACCCTTTGGGTGCCAGAAGGGTACGCATTGCATTGCTTTGCAATTCATTGCATACCCCTCTGGCATTCAGAGGGTTAAGGACTAACGGTCAATTTAATTAATTTCTCTGTGTTTGGTTATGTGTAGAATTAATATATAGATACCTGCTAATAATGATATTGAATATATTTGTCATGATAAATACATTTCTCTGCTTCTCATAGGGAAAGCGAGTACTGCTAAAACTCCGTAGCCTACATATTCATTTCACTGTCCTCAAAGGACTCACGGGTCCAGAGAGTCGAGCTCCACGCTGTCAGGTGGTTAACACTGCTGTGGAAATCTTTCTGAAATGTGGAAACTTGGAGAATGCAATGTGGGTATTAAAAGGTTAGTCCCAGTGCTAGAAGCTTATTTGTTTATGCCTTCAATCGACATGATCAATCCTGCCTTCAAGCTGGCCCACCCACAGTACAGTTTTTTAAAAAAAGACATCCCTCAGTTCAGCCTTTTCCATATTACTCTAGTTGTTTGTAATCCAGAACAAAAATCCTACTGAATTTCCAATTAAGCCCCAAGTAGGTAAAAAAATTGCTCCTGACTCCAAAAGGCAATCTTATATGCCCTGGATCAATATTTATCTGCTTTGAAACAAATTGTCAAAATTTGCTATATTGTTCTGAGCTAAGGATGTATCTAATACTACTCTGAAAGCATGTGCAATGTTTGCCAATGTAGTATTACAAAGCAAAGAATTCCACATTCTTACTGCCCTTACTGTAGAAAAAAATCCCTGCTATTGTTTTAATCAAAAGTGCCTTCCTCTTGTCTTAATGGTTTCCCTCTAATTTTTTTGCTGAGCTCTGCAAGTAGATTTCCCAGAATAATACATTGTGTTGACCTTGAATGTATGTCTCCCCCCCCCCCTTAGATGACTCTAATGTAATGAAACCCAGTTTGACTAGTCTGTTTGTAATCAACATTTTCCAATCCATTTCAGTTTAGTTGCAACTCTGTGTACTTTTTCAAATTCAGTAATGTATTTTTAAAAACATATGCCCAAAACTGTACATCATATTCTAAATGAGGGCTCATCAAGGATTAATAAAGAGGCGGTATTATATTCCTGTCCCCAGCATCTATACATCAGTTGTTCCCTATTGTTTTGCAGCAGCTGAGTGACTGCATACTGTTGTGAAGTCTGTTGGCTAGCAGTCCTCTCAAATCTTTCTATAACAAGAATTCCCAAAGTAGTTTACCATTTAGTGTGTATATATACCATTCTTGTTTCTGCAACCCAAATGTATAACATCGCATTTTTCATATTAAACCTCATTTGCCACTTACCTATGCCTTCACTCAGTTTATCCATATTACTACAGCCTGCTCTGTATACGTAGTTTAGTGTCATTATAAAAGATTGAGACATTATTTTCAATACTCACTTCAGTATAGTTTATAAACAAATTAGAAAGCATTGAGCCCAAAACTGAACCCTGAGTCACTTTACTTGCAATTTAAAGTGGAATGAATACTTTGTAAGGACTTGAGTGGTTTTGAAAGGTCTTTCAAAAGCGCCAATATTTGTTAGCCGTTCTTTACTTAAAACTATAGGTAGTGATATAATTAAGAGATGCTTTATTTTTCAGTACTTACTGGTGAGCATTGATTTTTAAAGAGTGAGTGTGGAATACCAGGCTGTGCCAGCCAGTACTGGCTATTCTGCATAAACTGACTAAATATCTCTTAAACTAGAGTTTTCAAAAACAAATGGCTAACATTAATATAGATACTTTTGGATTCTGTTTCAAAATCGCTCAAGTCATTACTATATTTGCTCAAATTTAAGGTGAGGTGTTTTCAGGCATTGTAGCCTTAAAATCGACATTGCATTATGTTAAATGGCTGCCTTATATTCAGGTAGGAGAGGTAGAAGGTCCTTTACCTTGTTTCATAGATCCAAGGGTCATTCTAGTACAAAAACAGTTCAGTTGCCATTTCAGGGTAAGTCCATTTTTGGGCCTGCACTGAAACAGATTATCAGTATGCTTCAAGATGGAATCTTTGCATACTGTCATCGTGTCTATGTGTCCGGGGAGAGTAACTGGCCTCCTTCGATCTTCATGACTCGTATTTACACATCCTGATACATCCAGGCAGTCAGCTCTACCTGAGTTTTGTTTTCGGTTCCATTCATTACCAATTAGCGGTTCTGCCTTTTGGCCTGGCTTCGGCTCTTCGGCTGCCTTCATTCACGTACAGGGCATCTCTTTGACACCGTATCTGGATAACTTCCTCATCAAGGCTTCTTCAGAGGAGCTCTTGGCTCAAGAAGTCCAAGACTGCACCCGCATTCTAGTGTACCACGGGTGGATTCTAAACCTGCAGAAGTTTATTCCAGTTCCCTCACAGGTCTTCCTGGGCATGAGGTTCAACACTCGTCAGGGGAAGGTCTTCCTTCCGGCGGAGAAGATTAAAGTTCTGTTCCAGGGCATGTCTCAGGTGCTGGAATGATCCTCATCCATGATCAAGGGTTTCATGAGGCTGTTGGTCAGTTGGTGTCAGCCCTGGACATGGTTCTGTAATCTGTTTCACACAAGGGAACTCCAGAGGGACATTCTCAGGTCTTGGTGCAGCAATCCAGAGCATCTCCTTCAGTAGATGAATCTCTCTCAAGAGGCCAGGGAGGATCTCTGGTGGCCACTACATTGGCCAGACCTGGAGCAGTGGTAGCCCTTTGTGCTCCCAGAGTGGGCCCTTCTCACCACCAATGCCAGCCTAAGGGGATGGGGAGCAGTCCTGGGACACTTAGGTGTCCAAGGCAGGTGGAGTCCGGATGAGAGTCTTTTGCCCATCAACTTTCTGGAACTCTGAGCAATCCATTTAGCTCTCTTTCATTGGTCCCCAGTTCTCACTGGGTTCTGGTAAGACTATAGTTGGACAATGCCACAGCTGTGGAGTACATCAATTGCCTGAGAGGAACTCCCTTCACCTCCTTCCAAGCTACCTCTCTGGATCTCCTCAGCTGGGCAGAGACCCATATCCAAACCATCACAGCTGTTCACTTTTCAGGAGTTCAAAACATCCTGGCAGACTTTCTACGTTGCTAAGTCATATGTCCAGGAAATTGGGAACTCCGTCCGGAAGTGTTTTCCCTGATAATCCAACAATGGGGTGTACCAGCAATTAGATCTCATGGTAACCAGAGAGAACAGGAAGTTACCAAATTTCTGCTCTCAGACAGGGGATCCCCTGGCTTTCACAACAGACAAGATGACCATCCCATGGAGCTGTCATCTCTCTTGCATGTTTTCTCCAATTTCTCTCATCCCCAGGGTGATGGGAAGATCAGAATGTACTGGTAGTTTGTCATTCTGATTGCTCTTTACTGGCACCCATCACGGGTGTATCATCAACATGGACAAGTCAGATCTTGTCCCATCCCAGCGTCCAATCCGACAACGCCACGGCCGTGGCTTACATCAACAAGCAGGGCAGAACGAGAAGTCTCGCCGCTTGGTTAGAGGTCAAGGCTATTTTGTCCTGGGCAGAAGAACATGTTCCTGCTATATCCTTAGTGCATATTCCTGGCGTAGGTAACGTCATGTCAGACTTCCTCAGTCGACACACGGTGGACAGCGGAGAGTGGGAACTGCACCCAGAGGTGTTCACTCTCAATGTTCAGAAGTGGGGTCTTCCTTGCATCGACCTGATGGCGACAAGACAGAACCGGAAGGTTCCGAGGTTCTGCTCTCGTTACCAGTGTGCGGACGCTGGCTTGCTTCATTATTAACTCAGTCCGTTGGTCCCCAGCTCATGGGCGCTGGTTTGCTCCTTTGCCACTTGGCTTCTACTCAGTTATACTGATGGTCCTCAATGTGCTGTCCAGTCCTAGACAGCTATTTTCCCATCAATACCCAGGTATTGGGCACATGACTACCTAGTATATCTGGATTTCGTATCTACTTATCATTATACTGTCATTTACATCTGACAGTTACTGGCCACTCTGGTTGACACCTCCTCTCTAGGCTGCCTTGCCCGGTATATTGGTAAGGCCGGTAGAACCTTCCTTCATTCCACCTTAAGGTTGCCTTACCCGGTATTGGCAGGGCCGGTAGAGCCTACCATCTCAGTGTTCCTTTAGGCTGCCTTGCCCGGTATATTGGCAGGGCCGGTAGAGCCTGTTTCAGCTGGTTACCAGTTTGGCTGCCTTGCCCGGTATATTGGCAGGGCCGGTAGAGCCTGTATAGTCCTGACTGTCTTTTGGCTGCTTTGCCCTGTATATTGGCAGGGCCGGTAGAGCCACCTTTCCATTACTTGCCTGGTATATTGGCAGGGCCGGTAGAGCCTGATTCAATATCGCTATATCTACTTGCCATTCTATGTATTGTATGTATGTGTATATAATCCTATGGGATTATCTTCAACTTTTCAATAAAGTTGTGTTTTTACCTAACCTTACATCTGAGAGTCGTAATAAACCGTGACACTGACCCTCCGATTTCACTGTTCTAAGCTTACAGCATTGCCACTTGCAGATGCAGCGGCTCGTAAAGGATCATGCAAATAAGCACCTAGATTCCCTTCCTAAGATGAATTTCACAGCATCTAGTGTCACTTTATGGTCTACCTTCACTACTTCTTGGGTTGTTAGAGCCATTGCTGTTTTGCTTTGCACACCTCTCTGGCACTCGAAGGCACAAGGGAAGACTTAATTGGGACCATTGAGCTATTTTAGCCATAAAAAATTAAATAGAGTGTTTATTATGAAGCTCTTACTTCTCCTTGTAGTTTTGTATTTACAAATTACTTTATAGACTTCAGTTGAAATGTGTTAGATAAAACCAGTGAATACACTTCTCAACTGCAGTTCAATACAGGACAAAGTATGAAAACTTTTGCCATATGTGTGCTGTACACACAAATGATGTTGTAAGTGTGTTGGAAATTGCTTTAATATATTCTGTTTATCCTAGAGTCTGAGTGGATCATAAACACTGCAATGTGGCCTTGTGATAGGATGGATGTGCTGAACCGCCATAACCTGCTGTGTACAATAGTACACCAAACTATAGATAAGAACATGTTCGATATGTGCTTTGAGGCTCTTCAGAACCTGCCTGGACTTCAAGACCCCCAGGGTAAGCCTACTCTTAGCTGTTCATCATTTGGGGTAAGAAGTAGACAGTTATATTTGTAGGTGACTTCTACCATAAAATCTTGGGTATAATACACAGGTGTACATTATACCATTGTACATTTAGTGGAAAACAAGAGTGCCTGCGTATAACACGCACCCTTGTTTTGCCCTGTCATACAAAAAAAAAAAACCCATTGCAGCAGTGCTTCCCTCCCGTTTCGCTTACCCATAGCCTCCTCTCCCTCTCTGTAGTCCGTCCAATTTCTCACCTAGACAGGATCCCAGCTCTATGCACTTTGGATCTATGGTACTGCCCTGCGAGGACCTTGCGGTCCTCGCAAGACATTACCATTGGTTAGCAAGAAGAAGTCCTGACAGGCCCATACTGGAAGTGGGCAGCAGATGCAAGCATGCCGCCTGCTGGGACCCTGTCAGGCTGAGGAAATTGGACAGACTACAGAGGAGCAGACGAGGAGGATATGGGGAAGCAGTGCAGTAATGGGATTTTTTTGGTTTTTTGATTAGTGTATAATACGCATCTCCCACTTCACATAAGGTGAAGAGGGGCAAAATTGTGCACATTATACATGGAAAAATTGTGACTCATTAAAATGGAGCAGCATACTTTTTCACTTTCAAACTTGAACTGAGCAGTATTCAAGTCCAGTTTCATGCTACAGTTATTAGTCTACATCAAAATCACAAATTCAATCAGAAAAAGGGTGTAGGGTCACTATTAACCCCTTGAGTGCCAAATGTGTATGCAACTCATTTCTTTGAAAATAGTTACATACCCATCTGACACTCAGCAGGTTAAATGAAATTGGCAATCACAGGACTTTTTTTTACAGCTTAAAATAATACTAGAAAAGTTTATTATAGAAATTCAACCTTTCACTATTGGCATATTTATCAAGATAACTACACAATGAAAGCACCCTCCCTTAAACACCCCGTGAACTAATATAAAGACAGAACCCCGCCCCCCCCCCAAAAAAAAAAAAAAAAAAGCTACCATGAACTTTTTTGTATACATTGAAACTGAAAAAACACCTGTGAGTTCTGAGCTCATCCATTTCTATAGCCTTCTCCTATGTCAGACCCAGACCTATGGACGGTGATTGATGCTATGTCCTTGGGGGAATTCCTTGCCTCTCTGGATCTTCAGGACGCGTATCTACACATCGCCATTCATCCAGAGAGTCGGCAGTATCTCAGGTTTGCTTGCGACCAAGGGTGTTTTCAGTTTTCAGCTCTTCCCTTTGGTGTGACTACTGCTCCTCAAGTCTTCAACCGTGTCCTGGGAGCTTTAGTATCCGTCCTCCATTGGAACGGCATCAGAGTTACTCCATGCATGGACGACCTGCTTCTGAAAGCCCCTTCTGCGGAACTTCTTCATCAGCAGATTCAGGACTGCATTCATGCTCTCACCCATCACAGGGTGGATCATGTTCAGATCTTGTCCCATTCCAGAGTCTGGTCTTCCTGGGCCTTATCTTCGACACTCAGCAGAGCATGGTATTTCTCATTGACGAGGTGGCTCACCAGATCACCCACAGGGTTTCTGCTGTTTTGGCTCACTAACCAGTTCCAGCCAAGAAGCTGTCCTCTCTAGTGGTGAAATTCATCTCCACCATTGAAGAGGTCCCATTTGCCATGACTCACACCAGGGAACTCCAGAGGTTTGCTATCCCGGTGTGAAGGGGTCAACTGGACCTTCTGAAGACATCCGTATCCCTCCCTCTTTATGTGGAACTGAGTTTGTCGTGGTGGCTCTACCTCTCCAATCTGCAAAAGGACAAGTCCTTCCTGGTACCCTTCTGGACCACGGTGACGACGGATGCCAGCCTGTCTGGCCGGGGAGCAGTCCTGGGTCACCTCAGTGCTCAGGGTCGCTGGTCTCTGGAAGAATCCCTCCTTCCCATCAACATGTTGGAGCTTCAGGTGATATTTCATGCCCTTCGTCATTGGACACCCCAGCTGGAAGAATGACCAGTCTGGGTCCAGTCCAGCAACGTCACGGCTGTGGCTTACATCAACAAGCAGGGCAGAACAAGAAGTCTCGCTGCTTGGTTAGAGGTCAAGGCTATTATGTCCTGGGCAGAAGAACATGTTCCTGCCATATCCGCAGTGCACATTCCTGGCATAGACAACGTCATGGCATACTTCCTCAGTCGACACACGGTGGACAGCAGAGAGTGGGAAATGCACCCAGAGGTGTTCACCCTCATTGTTCAGAAGTGGGGTCTTCCTTGCATTGACCTGATGGCGACAAGACACAATCGGAAGGTTCCAAGGTTCTGCTCTCGCTGGAGGGATCCTCTAGCTCTAGTGGTGGATGCCATGTCCATTCCTTGGTTATTTCCTTTGGCTTATATCTTTCCTCCCTTTCCCATGTTGCACAGGGTGTTACAGAAACTGAGACTGGAGCACTGTCAAGTCATTCTGATTGCTCCATACTGGTCTCGACAGGCTTGGTTTCCAGAGCTTCTGGATCTGTCTTTGGCAGAGCCTTTCCAGCTCCCTTGCTGTCCAGATCTTCTTCTACAGGGTTACCTGTGTAAGGAGGATGTCCATCGTCTAGCTTGACAGCGTGGAAATTGAATCCTCAATATTGAAGAAGAAAGGTTTTTCTTCTGGTGTGATGGCTACTGTGCTCAGTGCCCGCAAACCTGTTTCTTCTAAGGCCTACCATCGTGTCTGGTCGACCTTTCTATCTTGTGCTGATATGGACCATTCTTAGGAATTTTATCTACCTGCGGTCCTGGCTTTCTTGTAGGACGGTGTGGATAAGGGCCGCTGTTTGAGCTCCCTTAAGGTTCAAACTTCTGCTCTCTCTCTTTTTTCTTTCAGAGGCACATTGCTATTCTTTCTGATGTCAAAGTTTTTCTTCCAGGGCGTTGCTCATACTCGTCCTGCTTTTAAGACTCCCGCTCCTCAGTGGGATCTTAACTTGGTTTTGGCTGTCCTTCAACTCCCTCCTTTTGAGTCCTTGGCTACTATTCCTCTACGCCTGCTGACGTGGAAAATGGCCTTTCTCCTGGTGATCGTGTCTGTTCGCCGTGTCGCAGAGTTACATGCTCTGTCTTGTAGACCACCCTTTTTGGTGTTTCACAAACAAAAGGCGGTGCTTTGTACTTTGCAGGAGTTTCTCCCGAAGGTGGTCTCTGAGTTCCACATTAATCAGGAGATTGTGATGCCTTCTTTCTGCCCTGACCCTACCTCTGACAAGGAGAGGGATCTCCACTTGTTAGATGTGGTGCATTGTCTCAAGTTTTATGTACATCGCACTGAGTCCATTAGACAGTCTGACACGCTGTTCGTCATTCCTGAGGGCCCCAGGGCAGGGAGATCTGCATCCAAAGCATCTATTGCGTCTTGGATCAAGTCCACTATTGTAAAGGCTTACGAGCTAAGGAAGAAGCCTGTCACAGCTCGGTCACGGTTCGGATCACGGTTCATTCTGCTAGATCTACTGGGGCTGCTTGGGCTTACAAGAATCAGGCCTCCGCTGATCAGTTGTGCAAGGCTGCCACTTGGTTGTTGGGGCACACCTTTTCAAAGCACCGTGTTGATGTGCTGGCATCAGCTGACACCAGTGTTTGGAGGAAGATCCTGGAGGCAGTCTTGCCTGTCTAGGATCTTCTTCGGTTCTTTGGTGCTTCCTTCACTTTTTGTTGGCTCTAGTTCATTTGTGCTGTGTAACAGTTCCTGGAGTGTTGTTACCCCTGTTCAGTGTCCGTTGACACTTCATTTGTTTTGTTGGGCTATCTCTGATCTGATGGTTCATATGTGCTCTAGTAACTTTGGGGGCCTTGCGCCTGGTCCTTGCCTTACTTCCCACCTCTGGGAAACTCAATGGTTGGACATCACAAAGTTACCAGTAACCTGTATTGGACGACAGAGAAAAGAGGATTTTAGTCTTACCTGTTAAATCCTTTTCTCTTTGTCCATACAAGTTACTGGTCTCCCACCCTGTCAAGGGACCATGCTTGGCTCTCCTGTGGCAGACTGTGGGGGTTCTTCGGGGTCATGCTCACAGGAGTCTTCTTTCCCTTCTACTATCTAGTCAATAGTTAGTGTCTCAAATCTTACTGGAGCTGATTGGCTAGCTGCAGTCAAGGAGGGAAGGTAGGCTCCACCCCCTGCATTCACTTCTAGAATTGTTCCTGCCTAGTTAAAGGGGCGGATCACCTAGCCAAAGTTACCAGTAACCTGTATGGACTAAGAGAAAAGGATTTAACAGGTAATACTAAAATCCTCTTATATTGTTAAGTTTAGGTGGGACACTAAAGACAGTGGTGGAGGAGTCCAAGAACTCTACATTTGCCTAAAATCTGTTTATTGACCTACCTGCACATCCCATTCTCTCCTTAACCCCAACTGTTCCAAGGGAAGGGAAGTTGGGCAGAATATGGTTGTTTATGACCATTTTCCTTTTCTTCTTTAACATCGAGTGAGAAAGCTCAGTTGATTAGTGCACCATCTGTAGAATCTGTTCAAACCTCAGGATCACAGGTTCTAGTCCCGACGTGGTCAACTCAGCCTTTCATCCTTTCAAGGTAGATAAAATGTGTACCATTAAATATATGGGTAATAATAATAATATCATCTATACCTCAGGACTTGCATGAGTGTATCTCCCTGGTAAAATACTTTATTATTATCTTTATGTATTAGCCCCTTGAGTGCCAGAGGGGTATCCAACGCATTGCAAAGCAGATGAAATGATTTAACTTTACTGCATTTACCTGTGCATGTAATGGGGCAGGCATAAGGGGTAGTTGGAATTAGCTTAACAGCATCAATATGCATCCATTGGTATGTACTGTAGCAGGACTGTCCAAGTTCACTCCTCAAGGACCAACAATAGCCCAGGATGTAAGTATTTCCCTGACTAAGCACAGGTGAGTTAATCAGTGGCTCATTCATTTTGATTAACTCACCTATGCTTAAATAAGGAAATCCTTAAATCCTTGCCTATTGGTGGCCCTTGAGGACTGAACTTCAACAGCCCTGCTCTATAGTGATCATACACTGTAGTGCATACCTTGAAATGCAAGCATTGGAATTGGAGGCCAATGCCAAAGGAGCTGAGATGGTGAATTTGTACATTCACTTCAGTGTGTGTTATCTATATATATATATATAACATTTTTGGTGCTTTTGGTTCTCTGTCAGCCACACGCCGAGGCATTACAAAAGCAGAGTTGAACAAAAAGTCCATTGGGATGGGGCTGAGGACATAATGTATACAACAATTTGCTGAGGTTCACCCCTGCCAAACGGAATAAAAACACTGACTGGCTCAAGCACCACCTCCCTCCTCAGCCAAAACCTTTATTCATCGCCTGCGGAATACACACAGTGATTGGCTGAGGACCCTTCCTCCTCAGCCAACCCCTTCACCTGATCGCCTGCCCTCCCTTTCACATCATCTCCTGTCCTCCACCTCCTCAGCTGCCCTGTACAGTGGAGAAAAGGATGGACAGGGCAGTGAGGGTGAAGACTGATGCCAGTTTACCTTCTTCCAGTTTCCTTACTCCTCCCACACACCAACTTGCCTCCCCTTATTGCCCTCAAAGCCTCTCTTTCGCCACCTCAGTAACATCCTTCCGCCCTCCCTTTTGCCAGTTCACCCTTCTTCCACCCTCCACTTTGCCATCCACAAACTTTCCTTTTTGCCACTTTACCCTCCTCCCATCCTCATCCTTGAAACTTCATCCTCCTCGCACTTTCCTCTTCACCTCATCATCTCCTCCTCTTTTTCACCTGGGAGATCAATGGAGGCGAGACAGGACCAGCATGGCTCCCCTGCTTCCATCCTAGGAGTGGGCAGGATCAGAGAACACTTCCCACACTGATGTGGAAGGCTTTCCTGATCCTGGTTGTTAAGGTAGGATGAAGGCAGGGGAGCCCTGTTGCTCCACTGGATAGCCTCTATTGACCCATAGCTTGGGGGGGGGGCATCAGGAGAGATCCTAATGCCCCAGCATGAGGTCTGATTTTAAAAACAAGAATAAAAAAAAATAACAACAACAAATGAGTTAACCGCACAGGCAAAGCCATGCCACTAATGGTAGCATATAGCTAAAATACAGCATTTGTGGAGCAAAGCACCACAGGGGACAAATAAACCACATAATTCCCATTTATTTAAATGGTGTTTTTAACCCTCTTAAAACTGCAATGCATTGCAAAGTAGTTAAGCCTTGTTTAAATTACTTGGAATTTGTATTTATCCCTCATTTTGAATTTGGCTTTCCCCAGAATCGCTCCACTTTGGCTTTATGCATGAAATATAGTGACTCTAACATGGCAGTAGTAATGTTTTGTGAAGCCCAGGCTGTATAACTCAGTTTGTGACAATGGTCACACTAATGCTTTCCTGTTTGTATGCCCTTTTTTCCAGCTGACATGGACGTCAGTCAGTACAGCATACTTTTCAACAAGCTCCTGAGGTCTGGGGTAGAAAATAAGAGCCTTGGTGTATCCTCCTCAGTGGCAGACTTCATGGTCGCAAAAAAAATACCAATTGATTTCCTCTACCTCAGAAAACTGATCACATCATTGGGACAAAGCTGTCTGTGGTTCAGAGCAAGGACACATTATAAATGTGAGTATTGTGTGGGGTTTTTTGGGTTTGTTATTTGAGTTTTAAATCTCTGTTGAAAGCATATCCAAGACATCTTGAAAAAAGTATAATATCAGGTATACTTACTTACAAATGGCTTTAGAGTAATTAGCTTACTATAATAACAAAGGGAGCATTCCCACCATAACTGGTCAGAAATTGCAGCATCCATAAGGAATGATGAGTGGTGAAGTCTTATTAAAGTCTTATTAAAAGACTACTTACTTAAAAAGTGCGTGAAGTGGGTAAAGAAGAGAGAATAATGAAAACAGGAGCATCGGTGGAGAAAGAGAAGAGTAGTTAGGTGGAGGAAGTGTTATGGTCGACCTGCAGAGCAAAGAGTAGACCCAAAAGGGCCTGACATGTCGGGGGGGGGGCGTCCCCAGGGACCAGAACAGATCACTTTGTACAGAATTGTTTCAGAGCTCCATCGGAGCAACCTGTCAGTCAGTCAGTACAGGTGTAAGGTTTGTAGTGCTTACACGCAGAGCTCGATCTCTAGCCCGGAGGAAAGAGGCCATTATGTAATGTTAAAAGTGAGTACTGATTAAGATATACCACATGTACACTCCTAATAAATGGTGTTAAATGTGTTTTACACCATGGTTCTGAATGAAATAGAATTATCTTGAAGATTTTGGATACTGTCACTAGAGGCAGTAGAATTTATGTATTGGTGCAGGGTCTTCATGGCAGTGTTTATGAGGATGTTCTCAACAACCTTAATTTCGACAACCCTCTTCAAGGCACATCCCATTCATATACAGTAAAACAATACAACAACAATTGAATATGTATATTTAGTGGTACAAAAATCCTACTTTGGGCAGAAAAATCATGTTCTGGCTCTATCAGACGTTTTACTCCAGAAATAGAAAACTGGGAAGCATGGCATGGACATGTCAAGCATTGTACCACACTTTGATGGGCCTGTCGACTGCAGAACCACTGAGTATGCATGTATAGCTTTGTTTGTTTGACTCCAAACCATGTATGCATCGCCTTATAAGCAGTAGTATTTTACAATAAAAGGGGTGTCAGAATCATAGAAATAGGGGGCAGATCGAACTGTCTGGAAGATGGTTGTGTTTTCCCTAAGCTCCATGGCCACGCTGTTGTTTTTATGACTTTATTGCTTGTACAGCCTCTATTTCTACGGCTATTTTATGTGGATCTACTTTTACTGTGTCCAGGAAAGTTTTGTGGAGGGAAAAGAAGAATTGTAATACAAGGGAAGCTGAATTTAGGATATTCCTTTCTACACAATGTGGATCCCTATGCTGCAACGGGACAAAATGGCAGCTGCGAATCTCCTGACGTGGAACGATGTAGCCCATCTGGCAACTAAGACAGATCTTCATGTCTTTGCTAGAAAGAAGAGTTCAGAGCTGCTTTCCGGGAAGAGCTGCTGACCATTCAGTTAAGCCCAGAGCTGAGGCCTTGGCTCTTTCTTCTGCATCACTGGTAACTTGACGAGCATTTCAGCGGAGGCTTCCGAGCACCTATCAGTCGGCATGACTATCATGAGGAACGAATCCCGGAGAGCAACGCTTTCTACCGAGAACTTACCTGGGTGTCTTAATGAGATTGCGAAGAAGGTCACTTTGGTTCCCATACATCCCTCCACGCTATGGGATGGGGAGGCTTCTCTTCAGTGGAGGTTCGACACGTTATTTTATTGCAAGTTAGCAAGTGCCGGTTTGTTCTGTTACCTGGGAGATAAAGAGATGACCTGGGTTTCTTCTCCTTGGGATCCAAGGGTTTCTGAGATAACTTTCACGATTCTGGCCCAAGCAAAATGATCCCAGAACTGTATATTGCCTAGAAGTACTTCTGTTTTGCTCTAGTAACCTTCCTCTGCAGTTACAAAGTCTACCTATATCTGAGATTACAGACATTTCTGAGTAGATTAGATTGTAAGCTCCTTGGGACAGGGGCCCTTTCCTAGTGTATGACACCCTTGCTGCACTTTCCCTCACAAATAATGTAATGATTGTACTTAACCTTAATGCTCTTAACCCAGTTCTGTTGTTTTGTATTATATTATTTCAACTTCTGTTAAGCGCTGTGTACATGTATGGTGCTATATAAATAAAGATATATACATACATACCCTGGCTATTGTTTGGGTACTTCATACTTCCTCCTGCATTTGAGGTTGGACTCTTTGCTGAACCAGTTTGTTTCTCTGTTCGTTGGGTGGTCCCCTGTGGGCCCGAGGGGTTCACCCTGGATATGTCCTGCTATTCTACAGGAGGACTGATTTATGGTTGTTTCAGTTACTGTCCTAAATAGGGGATTGGGTGGTTGGATGATTCTTAGATGTATTGAGCAGGTAGTGTTAGAAACATGGTATAGGCTGTATTACTATTAATGCTTATGTTCTTACATTTGCTTTACTTTTCCCCTGAAATATTAGTCTAGGCAGGTACAACCGCATTTTCTGTCCCACGTGAGGCTTTTATGTCTTGGCTTTATATACCTATGGCCTATCTCAGACGGAATGTTTAATTTTCTTATCCCCCCCCCAAGGCCTCTGGGAGATCATTGCGTGTATATCCAACAGAGTGGGGAGTCCTTCGCCCCATTACTCTGTCCATGCTACATTCTTTAGTACGACCGTATGTCATCTTTCTGCCTTATTATTTATCTTTCTCACCCATGCTTTTTACATCCTTTATTCTTGAGCCATTTTATAGCAGGAGGGGTGGTTCTTTATTTTCTGTGGGGCTTAATATTTCATTTTTCTTAGTAGGGTCATTGTGCCTTATTATGTTTAGTCTTTAGGCCACCTGAGCTGTAACTTCTTGGTGGATATTTCTGCCTCTTTCACATACTACTGGCCGTTACCTAGATGGTCTATACATGCAGTGATTATATGCCTATTCTTAAAGCTTATGCTGCACTGTTACAGCTGGATGTTTTCAGTATTTGGGAGACGGCCTATGTGCAGGTATCCGCCATGAAACACTGCCCAGTGTCATTGCTTACATACCTTGTGTACTGATAATATTCCTGTTAATATAGATCCTCATGCAGAAGGCTTGATTTGAGCTATCCCGCCTGGTATCCTTTTCTGTAATTCTTCCAAGATTTTATGTCTACTGTACTTTAATTAATAACTGTTCACTGTTTTATGCTCTTCAACTTGTCTCAACACGTTTTTTTTTCTGCTAGCTTCATTTACGGCATAGTAGTACTCTATTTTCTACATGTGGGCTGTGTATGAGCTCAGTTGTCCAGCTTTTGACTTGATGTATACATGTTTAATAGCATTTCAATGTGTATTGTACATCTATCTGCGTATCACGCTATTTGTTTTGTACATGTGCACGATCTCAATAAAGCTTTTGAAACTTAAAAAAAAAAAAAAAAAAAAATCATAGAAATGAGGTCCCTGCCCCAACATGCTTACAGTCTAAATGGGTGATAGGAGCCAAACAGGAGGTTATGAGGGTGTCAAGTGCTGCAGGTTACTGTGCTGTTTTTATCCAGAGGTGGTGTCATAGAGTCTGGGAGACATATGTCAGTTTTTGTGAACAGCAACAATTGAATTCTCTGACTTTCTATTTATCTCTCCTCCTGACATTTCTTCAGGCAGAATATGAAAACAGGACTAAAACTCAGTTCATTGAAAGTTCAATTCAATGCTTTGTAGGTTTTCTTCCAAAACAAAATAACACATATTCCAGAAGTTCATAAATATTTGCATGGTGTAATCCACAGGGTTCATCTCTTACAATTTGCATGTGGGCTTGCTGCAAGTGATTTTACAAGAAGATCCTTTTGAGCTATTGTCTTCACCATCCCTTAGGCATATTACTTGTTTTTTTGACTGCTGTGTCCTTATATGAGTATCAGATCTCTTTGCTCTATCATGCACATCACATCCTATATAATAATTCGCTAAAATGTTTGTAATGACGCAGTCATGCGCAATAGAGACTGCTGCGCGTGCTGTAGTCATGCGCAGTAGAGACTGCCCGTGAAGTGGCTGATACTTCGGAGCATCCCGCATCAGCCGCAGCACGGCCAGTCTCTCTTGTGCATGACTGCCCCGTGACCAGCTGGCACTGTATCAGCCGCAGCGCGGGCAGTCTCTACTGTGCATGACTGCTGACACACTGTGGCCTGTGTACATGGGCTCTTCAACTAGTTATCTAATATTTTATCAGGATGAAGTGGAGTTATAAATTGTATCGGATTTCCAGACAAATGTAGTTTTTGCTTTCCATATGAACCCTAATTAATCGTACTATTCTTTTTATCCTAAAACGTCTAACATTTCCTGGATGTAGTTAGATGTGTACAACGTGTTTAAGTTATAGAATCCTTCAGACATACCATTTCCCTCTTTGTTATCCTGGAAGGTCCTATAAAAAGGGAAATCTGCCTCAAAAATCACTAGATCTTCCAAGATTAAATGTATTATAAAATAAGCCTACACCCTAAAATCCAAACCGTTCCTTTTCCAAATTACTGCCCAGTCTGAGTACCTCATGAGCTCTCAGGCATTTTGCTTCAAATAGACTAAATCTGCTGAGCTGGCACATAGTATTCAGTTTACACATTAACTAAGTTCTTCAAGGTCAACGTTGTTGCCTCAGAATATGCCAGCTTCAGGCACAGGGTTCTGTAAGCAGTGGCGCAAAATACAGATACTGATGGTGAATTCAAAAGTAGTATGTAAAACTGCATATTTTCTATGATGTCCTATGTGGAATACAGTAACCATGGAGCAAAGTTTCCTCCTGCAGGAGGGCATGGCGCTGTCCCCCAGGCAGTTAATCCAGTTTTAAAAGTGACCTCATGGAGTGTGCTTGAGAAAAGATTAACCTTCTTTTTTGTTTTTTTTATAGGCATGGGACTGTGTAATCTACCATTAAGCAGGCTTTTTGGCCTCCATTGTGGGTCTGAACCAGAGCCCAGACATAAGGGACCTGGGTATGTTAGAGGATGGCTTGCATTATCAAACATTTGTATGGTATATAGAAGAATGAAAAGGACAATATTTCCTGCATTCAGAATTGCATAGGTCCTGTGAGAATGTCCCTGTCTGTTTGTCTGGCAGCCACATTTCCATTATCTGTGGTACTTTGGCTTTTCTAGAGGGGGATATTCATTAATTTTAAATTCCTATTTTTTCACTTGGATTCATTTTTCTTTCATTTTATTCAGTTTTATTTAATCTTGGTTTTTTTTTTTTTTTTTTACTTATTCTATATTTTCTAGCTTTTAACTTGTGTTTAATGCACCTTTGGTTTTTGAGGCTGCAGGCTCCTTTAAGAAGGGGTATGTGCAGTGGCCATATTAGAGTAGAACACAGACAGTATTCAGGGTTGTGGAATTTATATCGCCTGATGCCCGGGACATGTAGTTCCGGGTGCCGGGCAGGACATTTAGCCCTGAAATCGGGCAAGCATAGCCGGAATGACAGCCTCCTGTCAGTTAACATACCGCGATGGACATGTCCTTTTTGTTGCTACATCACATTACTACACACATCCAGCCTCTTGTATTATTTCTTACATTGCGAGATCTTGAGCTGTGGATTGAAAGTTTAGCCTTCGTATTCTGGGTAATGTAGATATTTTCCTGTATTCATTTGAAATGTGAGTATGCTGGGACACAGCTGGACTACAAAACCAACCCACTCTACCGGCAAGGCACAGGGATGTGTACGTCACATGCGTACTTGCGCTTGTGGAGCAGAGATTAGAGGTGTCCTGCAGTCAGTGTGACAGCTGCGGCCCATCTGGAAGCAGCGAGTCTCACCACTCCTATTACTGAGTATCAGCAGAACAATATATTCCCTTCTGTACTAGGTGCACATACTCGCTTCACTTTTAAAATCTTGCATGCAAAATATTGCGTGGCTGCATGTCGCCGTGATTAAAAGGGGCGACATGAGAACCTCGCCCTGCATACTAGCAAGAGTTTCTCATGCCGCATTTTTAAATGGCACTTCAACCAGCAGCAGTTCTTCATTAAAGTGAATAGAAATAAAATAGTGTAATTGCCTTAAAACCTGACCTTAACATCGTAACAGAATGGATTAAAGAGTATTAAATGACAATAGTGCGGGCAGCTGTATGTTTGTAATTGAGCCGGCAGTCACGGGCAATGTCTCAATGAGCACCAAAATGTCAAGCTTGTCAAGGGGGGCAGGGCTTTCATTGTTTTCATAGGAAGAAGATTGTCCCCTGCTGTTATCTGTCTGGTCTATGGACTGGATTCCACATCTGAGAAGAGATGGCTTACACTAGTTAAAAGAGGAGGGAGGGGAAACTTTGCTTGTGAATATCTCTCAAACCATAAAGGTTTCAGAGATAAGACTTATATCGTTCTTCATGTTTTTTGAATTCCTCCAAAATAAAATAATGATAAAAAGAAGTATTACTATCCCTTTAAAGTGAACATCCAAGTATGGAAGATGGGGTTGGAGTGACTAATCAGATGCCGAGGTGGGTGGATGCAGGTGGCTATGATTACAATTGGTATCGGAGATAGTTGGGCTTAACCCGGGATATATATCAAAATGATACAGCTAGTGTTACATTTAGACAAACAGTGGTAACAATATAATAGATATAAAAGAACAAGAGGGCCCCTTACTGGAGAGTGGACATTACAGAGTGCCTCAATACACTTCATGTTGAGCTTCGCTCTTGTCCCTCTGTCCGATTTGTATGGCCCCTTACTTTAAGTCTATAAAGAGTCTTAGCATGTCAGAAAACTTTATCCCAGGATGTCTCCAACTTCGTTTTTCCATCTCCTTGCTTTGTCTGTGTTTCTGATGTCTGTGTCTGATCAACACGATCTCTGCGTCTCCGTATCACTGATGCACAGACGACTGTTCTCTAAAGCTTTTTGGCATGCTGACATGCTAAGACTCTTCATAGACTTAAAGTAACACTAGCTGTATCATTTTGATATATATCCCGGGTTAAGCCCAACTATCTCCTATACCATTGTAATCATAGCCACTGGCATCCATCCGCCTCAGCATTCGATTAGTCACTCCAACCCAATCTTCCATACTTGGATGTTCACTTCAATACCCAAAGAACACCCTTGTAATACTTAATTTCCTAATTACGTTTAAATATTGGACCTGTTCCATTTTTTAACTTGTAGTCTAATGTTACTCATGTCATTGTAAGATGTTTTTTAGGACGTAACCTTATGATCCATTTTATTCTTCCATATTTCTATATGGTGTGAAACTTTTATTATTGTTTGTCTTTTATCTATCACATACCTATTTTTCTGGCTATTTTAACTATTTTCATATTTTTGTGAATAAATAATGTACTACACTTAGATTTTGCTCTGTCTCTCCCCCACCCCTAAATATGATGAGCAACACATTGTTCTGCAGTGTTATGCACCCCACTTGACACTCAAAATTATTTATTTAGTTTCCCTTTCACTGTCGTCCAATACAGGTTACTGGTACACTGGGGAGGCGATCCGCCCCTTTAAGTAGGCAGGAACATTCTCTAAATGTATGCAGGGGGCAGAGCCTCCCCTCCCTCTTAGGCTGCACCTCAGTCAGAACAAGCCAGAATGATTTGTTCCTCGGTGTGTTCACACCAGGCAGAGAACAGCTCTCTTCAAGTTTTAGTTTCTTTGTTATTTTTACAAATATGGAATACCACCATTAGGCGGGTTACCAAGGCTGTCAAATGCCCTCTTTAAAGTGGATAGCACAGCTTCCAGGGTACTTCTGGTGGACCTTTTGCCCTGATGAGGGAATAACTTGATTTCAAGTATTTCCATGGGGATTATCCTCTGTGTTAATTCTTTTCTTATCTTGGTAACCTGAAGACAGAAGTCCTGCAGAAAGGTGAGCCACCCTTTGAGTGCCGAAGGTCCACTTGTCCCTCAGTGTCCCTTCATTGGGCTTGTACTTGGGAGTTCTCATTGTGCACTCCAGCACTCATTGGGTGTTTTTATATATCTTGCTAATGCAATGTATGTGTGTATGTCTGAGTTTTGGAGCAGTTTATGTGGGATTTAACCCTTTCTCTGCTGGGTTTTCTAATTTTATGGGCATTTTCAACTTTTGCCTTGGTTGGATAATGTTTGCTTTCATAGTACATATGTTTGCTATGTGTTATGGAACTTTTACTTTAAGAGAAAATTTTATTTGAAATAATGTTCCGCGCCTTTAAGCGCGCTTTTCCCGCATAGACGCCATTGCTCCTTTACTCTCTATGGGCTTACACTGTGTGTGACGTATCTCTGGAACCGCTTCACATAGCGACTTCAGAGAGGGCTCATTTTATTTGTCTTCCCTTGCTCTATCATCCGGTTGTATGTTTGAGTGTGTTGGGGGACTTGGAGGGCTTCGGGCACTGTTTTGGGGTACTTGGTGAGGAAAACTGCTCTTCCCATGAGCGCTCGGTTCGCGCCCTTTTTCTGATTGGCTCCCATCGCGGCAGCCATTTTGTGAGTTCTTCTCATCGAGTATACTACGCAGGGACCGGACCTTCTCTCTCTCTCCTCTGCTGATTAACCCTTTGCTTGCCAGATAAGTTTAGTTTTAAACGTTTCTGGGGTGAATATTTAATCTTTCACACTTTAATTGGGTGATTCCTATCTGTGGGGTATATCTGAAGCTGTGAGCATGTCTACTCCACTTGAGCCTGGGACTAGACCTAAGACGAAGGAGGCTGGGGTATCTGTCTCCCCCATTGCGTTTTTCTCCTCCTGTCACTCAGGGCTACCTAGAGAATTTTCTGGTCATTTATGCCCAACTTGTGCGGAAGGTCATGGCAGCAACCCAGGGCCTTCCAGTCACACTATTGAGCCAACATGGGTGAAAGAGTTCAAGGCTGCAACTAGGGATCTCAGATCCACTCTTCAGCTCTTTCCCTCTCAGGTTCAGGGGGCTCTTCAAGTATGGCAGACCCCCTCCACTGTCAGGACCTCCCTGCCCAAGCCACAGGGAGCTCCTGACGTCTCTGATTCTTCTGAGGAAGAATTGTTGCAGGATTCTGATATTGAGGATGGTACAGTTATTGAGTCTACCAGATCGGTTGGGGACCCTTTTGAATGTGATCCTGAACTCTCTGCTGAGGGTTTGATCAGGGCTGTGCTGACCACCCTCAATCTTCCCTTGTGTCAGGAATCTACTCTTGACCCAACGGACGTGTTTCAGAAACCTTCTAAGGCTGTTACCTGTTTTCCTACTAATCCTACTCTTGAACGCTTAGTCTCTGATGCGTGGAAAAATCCTGATAAGTCCTCTTCAGTCTCAAAAAAGTTTGCCAGACTTTATCCTTTTCCTGAGACTGAACTGGCTAAATGGATTCATCCTCCTAAGGTGGATGCTCCAGTTTCTAGGTTGTCTAAATCTACTGCTTTGGCTGTATCTGATGCTTCTGCTTTACAGGATTGGACGGACAAAAAGTTAGAGACTTGTCTTAAGTCTATTTTTGCCTCTATTGCTACTGCCATGCGTCCAACCTTTGCTGTGGCGTGGGTTAACCAGGCCATTGCGGTCTGGACTGAACAGCTCACTGTGGCGGTTCGCCAAGATGCGCCAGTGTCAGAGCAGTTGCAACTCCTTGCTAATATTTCTGAAGCTCAGAATTATGTTTCTGACTCTGCTTTTGACGCAGTTCGCATGATGGAGAAGGCCTCCACTTCTTCTGTGGTGGCTAGACCAAAAATTTGGTCTGCTGACACCGCTTCCAAGAAAGTTTTGCTTTCTTTGCCCTTTCAAGGGACTTCCCTGTTTGGATCTGAGCTAAAGGAATTGATTAGCGAGGCTACTGGAGGTAAAAGTACTCTTCTACCCTCAGTCTTTAAAAAGAAATTCCCAGCTAAATGCTATCGCTCCTTTCGTTCCTTCCAAACTGAGACACGCCCCGCGTCCCAGGCGGTTCCGCCTGCTCCGCGCACCTCCTCCAAGCCCAAACAGTCCTGGAAGCCCAAAGTTGCCCCCAAGGCCAAGGCTTCCAGGACTGCTTCGGCATGACTCGCCGAACCCGGGTCCGCATCCGGCTGTAGGTGGGCATCTTCACATCTTTCGCCGGGTTTGGGAGGATTCAGTGGCGGACCCTTGGGTTCTTCAGGTGGTGTCAGAGGGATACAGGATCCCTTTCTTTTCTCTTCCTCCCTATCCATTCCATTTTACTCGTCCTTCTCAGGACCCCACAAAAAGACGTCTATTCGACGACGCTATTTAGCATCTTTTGGACAAAGAAGTCCTGGAACCAGTTTCTCCAGAGGACACAGGTTCAGGATTTTATTCCAACCTGTTCGTTGTGGCCAAAAAGGATGGTGGAGCTCGTCCTATTTTGGACCTCAAAGATCTCAATTCCTTTGTTGTGAGTACCCACTATCGACAGGAATCTCTGCGCACTGTGATAGCTACTATGTCTCCGGGGGAATTCCTTGCCTCCCTGGATCTTCAGGATGCATATCTGCACATCCCTATCCATCTAGAAAGCAGGCGGTATCTCAGGTTTGCCTGCTACAGAGGTCATTTTCAGTTTTCAGCTCTTCCCTTTGGACTGACAACAGCTCCGCAGGTTTTTCAGCGAGTCTTGGGAGCTTTGATAGCAGTAATCCATCGGGATGGCATCAGAGTGACTCCCTACATGGACGATTTACTCTTGAAAGCTTCATCAGCGGAGATCCTTCACCAGCAGGTTCAGGCTTGCATTCAGACACTCACTCGCCATGGATGGATTGTGAATCTGAACAAGTCAGACTTGGTTCCATCTCAGCAGATAATCTTCCTGGGTCTCCTGTTCAACACTCAGCGGTGCATGGTGTTTCTACCAGAGGAGGTGGCTCATCAGATTGCTCTCCGAGTATCAAAGATTCTGGCTCTCGAGCGGATTCCAGTGCCGAAATTGACTTCTCTGGTGGGGAAATTCATTTCCACAATAGAGGCGGTGCCATTTGCTATGGCACACACCAGGGAACTTCAGAGGTTCGTGATCCAGACGTGCAGGAATCGTCCAAACCATCTGCAGCTATCCGTCTCTCTACCTCCTCATGTCGAGTTGAGCTTGGAATGGTGGTTGGATCTGTCTCATCTCCTGAAAGGGAGATCCTTCCAGATCCCTTATTGGACCACGGTCACGACGGATGCAAGCCTCCTGGGATGGGGGGGGCAGTGTTGGGTCGCTTCAGTGCCCAGGGGAAGTGGGGATTGGAGGAATCTCTCCTCTCCATCAACATTCTGGAACTACGTGCCATCTTCCTTGCCCTGAGACACTGGGAATCTCAACTGGAGGGTTGTCCAGTCAGAGTAGAGTCCGACAACACCACCACAGTGGCTTACTTCAACAAGCAAGGCGGAACAAGAAGTCTCGCCGCCTGGTTAGTGGTCAAGGCCATTTTGTCTTGGGCGGAAGCTCATGTTCCCGTCATTTCAGCGGTACACATTCCAGGCTTAGACAACGTCATGGCAGACTTTCTCAGTCGTCACACAGTCGACAGCGGAGAGTGGGCTCTTCATCCAGAGGTGTTTCACCTTCTAACCCAGATGTGGGGGGTTCCTGTGGTGGATCTGATGGCAACCAGACACAACAGGAAGGTTTCAGTGTTCTGCTCTTGGTGGAGGGATCCACTGGCCCTGGCAGTGGACGCCTTGTCAATCCCTTGGGAATTCTCCCTAGCCTACATCTTCCCTCCTCTTCCACTGTTGATCAGAGTCATTCAGAAGCTGAAGATGGAGCGTTGTCCAGTTATTCTAATCGCTCCGAATTGGCCTCATCAGTCCTGGTATCCGGATCTGATGGCAATGTCTGTAGCGGAGCCCTTTCTGCTTCCCTCTCGTCCAGATCTTCTGCTACAAGGCTACCTGTGAAAGGAGTATGTTCATCGTCTTCATTTGATGGCTTGGAGGTTGAATCCTCAATTTTGAAGAAAAAGGGTTTTTCTGTGGTGTCTACGATGCTACGCTCTCGTAAGCCTGTGTCTTCTAAGATCTATCAACGAGTCTGGTCGACTTTCGTTGCATGGTGTGCTGATAGGGATCTATCGCATGATTTTCATCTTCCTACTGTCCTGGCCTTTTTACAGGACGGTGTTGATAAGGGACTCAGTTTGAGTTCTCTCAAGGTTCAGACTTCAGCGATCTCTGTCTTTTTCCAGGAGGGCATTGCCGTTATTCCTGACGTCAAAGTTTTCTTCCAAGGTGTGGCTCATGTTCGTCCCGCTTTCAAGAGTCCGGCTCCTCAGTGGAATCTTAATCTAGTTCTGGGGGTTCTCCAACGACCCCCCTTTGAGTCCTTGGCTACTATTCCTTTGCGCCTTTTGACCTGGAAGATGGCCTTCCTTTTGGCTATTGTATCAGTTCGCCAGGTGGCAGAATTACAAGCTTTGTCTTGTAAACCACCTTATCTGGTGTTCCACAAGGATAAAGCTGTGCTTCGAACTTCCAAGGAATTCTTGCCTAAGGTTGTCTCCGAATTTCACATAAATCAAGAGATTGTTGTGCCCTCTTTCTGCCCTAACCCTTCCTCTGACAAGGAGAGGGATCTTCATTTGTTGGATGTAGTGCGTTGTCTCAAATTTTATGTTCATCGCACTGAGTCTATCAGGAAGTCTGATGGTCTGTTTGTCATTCCTGAGGGGCCTAGGGCAGGGAGACCGGCATCCAAGGTGACCATTGCATCTTGGATAAAATCTACTGTTCGTAAGGCTTATGAATTGCGGAATAAACATGTGCCCTTTCGGGTCACTGCTCATTCTACCAGATCAATTGGGGCCTCTTGGGCCTATAAGAATCAAGCGTCTGCTGATCAGCTGTGCCAGGTGGCCACTTGGTCCTCTGTGCACACGTTTTCAAAGCACTACCGTGTGGATGTGCTGGCCTCGGCTGATGCCAGCTTTGGGAGAAAGGTCCTGGAGGCAGTTTTGCCTGTCTAGGATCTTCTTATTCTGAGATTCTCAGTGCTTCCTTACTGTTGAGCCCTGTTGGCTCTGGTTCAGTGTGCTGTGTTTTGTTCTTGGGGTCTGTTCTTACCCCTAGTTGGTGTCTGTTGACACTTCTGATTGTTGGGATCTATGACCGGTGGGTTCATAGAGGATCTGGTGATTCTGGGGGCCTTGCGCCTGGTCCTTGCCTTCTTCCCGCCTCTGGGAAACTCAATGTTTGGACATCCCAGTGTACCAGTAACCTGTATTGGACGACAGTGAAAATAGGATTTTAGTCTTACCTGTTAAATCCTTTTCACTTAGTCCATACAGGTTACTGGTCTCCCACCCTGTCAAGAGACCATGCTTGGCTCTCCTGTGGCATTCTGTGGGAGTCCTTTGGGGCATGCTCACAGGGGTCTTCTTCTTCTCTCCTATCTCTGGTCAGTGTTAGTGTCTCAAATCATTCTGGCTTGTTCTGACTGAGGTGCAGCCTAAGAGGGAGGGGAGGCTCTGCCCCCTGCATACATTTAGAGAATGTTCCTGCCTACTTAAAGGGGCGGATCGCCTCCCCAGTGTACCAGTAACCTGTATGGATTAAGTGAAAAGGATTTAACAGGTAAGACTAAAATCCTATTTTTTGTGACTGCGGATCATCTCTAGAGAATAATAGAGTCTTAGGCCCATATTTATAAAAAGCAATCTGGAGTTGTTCTGGAGTAAACCAACTACACCATAGGGGACAAATACAGATTCCTAAATTCCTGTGCGCTTGAATAGAGCTTTTTTTAACCCCTTGAATATCAGAGAGGGCTGAAGCACTGCATTGAAGACCTGTCTAGCATTCAAGAGATTAAAAGCCCCATTCCATGTAACAGGAATTTTTATTTGTCCCCAATGGTGCAGTTGGTTTACTCCAGAATTACTGCAAGTTACTTTTATAAATATGGACAACAGAGACTTATGGTTTAAAAACTGGAGCAAACTAACTGCACCTTAAGAGATATATATTCAAATGGGGTTTTTTAACAGCTTGATTGCTAGAAAGCTCTTCAATATGTTGTGACTTCTCTAGCATTCAAAGGGTTAAAAGTCCTGTTTAAATTTAGTGGTAATTTTTATATCCCCTCCCACACACACGCACGGCACTGTTGTTATGCTCCAGAATTTCATCTTTTTAATTTTCTATATAAAGTCTTTATCTGTGTTGTTTATTTATAATCGTCAGTGACTCCTGTCTTTCAGGTGCTGTATCATTGGGTTGCTACCCTCCACTGGAAGGAAACCTGTATCGTAAAGTGCTTCACATTCCTTCTTCTCTCTCTGAGATTGAGATGTTGTTAGCCATTGAAATTTTCATGGTATCGAATGCTAGCAGCATTCAGTCACCAGGAGGCAGCAACCAGACACTACAAATTGTTCTGAAAAGGTTTGTTAAAAATATCTATAAATGTATTCAGAGACACATTAACCCCTAAATGACCAGAAGGTTGAGCACCGTAGTGGCAAACAATGTGTTGCACACTATCTAACCCTTAAGGGGGTTAATATGTATATTTTATGATGAAAACTAATTGTCAGGTTTGCAAAGGAATATATTTCTAAATGTAATGGCTATATATATATATACAGGGCTCAAAATGTCCACTTGCCACTAGCCAATGGCGAGTGAAAATTTACCCCTGGCGAGTAGAAATTCAGCCCTGCTGGGTATGTTATGGCTTGCAGTGGCAAGTAACTTTTCAGGTCTGGCTAGCAGCAAACGACTTCAAATTTTAAGCCTTGATTTTATATATATATATATATATATATATACATATATATACATATATATATACATACACTAGTCTAAAAGCCCGTGTACACTGGCCAAGGTCCAGGTAATGTTAAACCTTTGAGTGCCAGAGGGGTACGCAACGCATTGCAAACCTCTGGCATTCAATGGGTTAAGCAGCCATTACCTCGCTGCTACACACGATGCAGTCTTGCATCGCCTCACTCACGACATGCAATCACCTGTAGTAGAGACTGCCCGAACGCGCTCAGTCTCTACTGCGCATGACGGCTTCTGACAAACACTCCTAGCAAATTATTATATAGGAGATATATATATAGATATACACGTTAATGAGATGCACTCACTGTTACATTCTACCGGACCTGGGTGCACATCAAAATAACAAGGTTTTGTTTTTAAGAAAGACGGCACTCTCAGGAACGTTTTGCAAATTAAATATTCAGTGTTTTAATTGAGCCAACATTTCGGCCAAGATTGTCGCCTTTATCAAGATTCTTGATAAAGGCCACAATCTTTGGCCAAATCATTGGATCAATTAAAACGCAATATTTCATTTGCAAAAACGCTCCTGAGAGTGCCGTCTTATGTGTGTGTATATATATAATTTTTACACAAGGTTGATTTAACCCCTTTAGTGCCAGAGGGAGTACACAACGCATTGCAGAGCAATGTGTTGCATACCCCTCTGGAACTCAAAGTGTTAACAAGGACCCACTTGAATTCCAAAGAATTGGAATTTTCAATTCTTTGGAGGCCTCTAACCTTCTGAGAGTTAAAAGCTCATTTTAAGTAAATTGAGAATTTGTAATTGGCCCCTGTGGTGGACATGGTTTGGCCCAGAATTGCTTTACATTTGCCTTTAAACATATGACCTAGTGTCTAAAACACTTTGCTTGCTGAGGCATTCTACCGAGTCCACTTTCTGATCTCCATCTTATCTGATATAGGTAATGTTCAATCCTGTTGTCTCCGGTCCTTAGAGACAGAGAAAAATATGAGCAATTCTGGGGCAAACCAACTGCCCAACAGACGGCATATATTCTCCCAAAATTCCCATAGACTTAAGTGGGGGATATTAACCCCAATGCTAGAGAGGCCTCCAATTCGGAAGCAACTGCAAAATACAGCACAAATGACAAAATGCCAAATTCATATTGAGGTAATGAAGCTTTTAACCCTTTGAGTGCACTGCTGCAATATGTTTCGTACCCCTCTGGCACTCAAAGGGTTAACTCCTTGAATGCTAGAGAGTCATCTAGCTCAGGCGCAAACCGGTTACATCACAGAGGACAACATTCCCCAACATTTGTATTGCGTTAATGAGCCTTTTTTTATTTAATAAATGTTTTACGAAGAAGAATACATTGATATTTCTCTTGTTTTCAAGTATGTCCTGGAGGACATCGTACTATAAAAGAAGAAGTGGTCAGGTCACCACAAATTCTAAGGCTGTGCCACACACATCCCAGGGAGGCAGCTAGGAAGAGATTTACATATGTCCTCCACATTGCCTTACAGTGGATCTATCATGCATATTAAAGTGCCCCCCCAAAATATATTTTACTATACCGTTAATCAGGGCTTATAATTTTAAGTCCTTTGCTACTAGCCAGACCTGAAAAGTTACTCGCCACTGCAAGCCATAGCATACCCACCAGGACTGAATTTCTACTCGCCAGGGCTAAATTTTCACTCGCCATTGGCTAGTGGAAATTTTGAGCCCTGCCGTTAATTATCCTTAGTAAGTCCACCATTATTTAGAAACTAGCAGTGTGTGGAAGACTTTGGCTGTCTTTGTTTTTTAAGCAATGCATAACCCTTTGACTGGCGGAGTGGTACGCAAGGCATTGCAATGCATTGTGTAGTCCTCTTGCACTCAAAGGGTTAATGTGAAGCTAAGTCACACAGGTCTGTATATATAATGTATGTTAATGTACATACACTGTAGACACAGGAGTTTTCTTTAATATACATTTTCACTGTCGTCCAATACAGGTCACTGGTACAATGGGAGGCGATCCGCCCCTTTAATAGGCAGGAACATTCATTCAAATGTATGCAGGGGGTGGAGCCTCCCCTCCTTCTTAAGCTGCCTTCAGGCCAGAGCCAAGCTAGATTGATTTGTTCCTGTGTGCTGTGCACACCAGGTGGAGAACATCTCTCATTCAACTTTAGTTTTTTATTGTTTTTCTTCAAATATGGAATACCACCATTAGGCGGGTGACCATGGCTGTGAATTGCCCTCTCCAAAGTGGCTAGTGCAGCTTCCAGGGATTTTCTGGTGGACCTTTTGCCCTGAAGAGGGAACAACTTGAGTCAAGTAGCTTCCCTGCTGGGGAATTTTCCTCTGGTTAATTCCTTTTCAACATGGTTACCTGAAGACAGAAGTCCTGCAGAAAGGTGAGCCACCCTTTGAGTGCTGAAGGTCCACTTGTCCCACAGTGTCCCTTCTTTGGGCTTGTATTTGGGAGTTCTCATTTTGCACTCCAGCACTCATAGGGTGTTTTTATTTCTATTGCTTGTATTTATGCAATTGTCTGTGGTATTCCCTGGGTTTTGGAGCTGTGGGTTGTTATTTTCTCATGTTTTACATGTGTTAGAAGTATGTTTGGTGAACTTTTTCTCTCAGAAATAATGTATTAATATTTAATGTTCTGCGCCTTTAAGCGCGCTTTTCCCGCATAGACGCCATTGCTCCTTTACTCTCTATGGGTTTACACAATGTGGGACGTATCTCTGGAACCGCTTGTCACAGCGACTTCAGAGAGGGCTCATTTTGTTGGTCTTCCCCTGCTCTATCATCCGGTAGCTAGATTCAGTGTGTTGGGAGTCTGGAGGGGCTTCGGGCACTGTTTTGGGGTACTTCTGAGAAAAACTACGTTTCCCATAAGCGCCCGTTTTGCGCTTGTTTTATGATTGGCTACCGTCGCGGCAGCCATTTTGTGGTGGTGTTCTCCACGAGTATACTACGCAGGGACTGAGCCTTCTCTCCTCTCAGCAGATTAACCCTTCGCTGGCCAGATAAGTTCGATTTTAGACATTTCTGAGGTGAAACTTTAATCTTTTACACTTCTACTGGGTGATTTTTCTTAGTGGAGTATATCTGACGCTGTGTGCATGTCTACTCCACTGGAGTCAGGGGCTAGACCCAAGACTAAAGAGGCTGGGGTGTCTATTTCCCCCATTGCGTTTTGCTCCTCTTGTCACTCTGGGCTGCCTAGAGAATTTTCAGGTCATTTATGCCCAAAATGTGCAGAAAGTCATGATAGCAAACCTGGGCTTCCCAGCCACGCTATTGAGCCAACTTGGGTAAAAGAGTTTAAAGCTGCCACTAGGCATCTCAGATCCACTCTCCAACTCTTTCCCTCTCAGGTTCAGGGGGCTCTGCAAGCCTGGCAGACCCCCTCCACAATCAGGACCTCCTGCCTAAGCCACAGGGGGCTCCTGATGTATCTGATTCTTCTGAGGAAGAACTTTTGCAGGATTCTGATGCTGAGGAAGGCACTGTTATAGAATCTAATAGGTCCATTGGTGACCCTTATGAATGTGACCCTGAAGTTTCTGCTGAGGGTTTGATCAGAGCTGTGTTAACTACGCTCAACCTTCCTCTGACTCAGGAATCTACTCATGATCCAACTGACGTTTTTCAAAAACCGTCTAAGGCTGTGGTTTGTTTTCCTAATAATCCTACTCTTGCTCATTTAGTCTCTGATGCATGGAGGAATCCTGAAAAATCCTCTTCTGTGTCCAAAAAGTTTGCTAAACTTTACCCTTTTCCTGAGGCTGAACTGGCTAAGTGGGTTCATCCTCCTAAAGTGGATGCTCCTATTTCCAGGTTATCCAAATCTACTGCCTTAGCTGTATCAGATGCTTCTGCCCTGCAGGATTGGACGGACAAAAAGTTAGAAATTTGTCTTAAATCCATTTTTGCTTCCATTTGCACTGCCATGCATCCAACCTTTGCAGTGGCGTGGGTTAATAGGGCTATTGCAGCGTGGACTGAACAACTGACTGAGGCGGTTCGCCAGGATGCAGTGTCTGAGCAGTTGCAGCTTCTTGCTAATATATTTGAAGCTCAAAATTATGTTTCTGAAGCTGCTTTTGATGCTGTGCGCATGATGGCAAGGGTCTCTACTTCCTCTGTGGTGGCTAGACGTGCTCTTTGGTTGAAAGTTTGGTCTGCTGACACTGCCTCTAAGAAAGCTTTGCTTTCTTTACCTTTTCAGGGGTCCTTAGTGTTTGGATCTGAACTTAAGGAGATGATTAGTGAGGCTACTGGTGGCAAAAGTACTCTTCTACCATCAGTCTTCAAGAAGAAGTTTCCAGCCAAACGCAATCGGTCCTTTCGTTCCTTCCAAACTGAGACACGCTCCACGTCCCAGACAGGTCCGTCCTCCACGCGATCCTCCTCCAAGCCCAAACAGTCCTGGAAGCCCAAAGTTGCCCCTAAGGCCAAGACCTCCAAGACTGCTTCGGCATGACTCACCGAACCCGGGTCCACATCCGGCTGTAGGTGGACGTCTCCACATCTTTCGCCAGGTTTGGGAGGAGTCAGTGGCAGACCCTTGGGTTATTCAGGTGGTATCAGAGGGATACAGGATCCCTTTCTCTTCCCTTCCTCCTTTTCAGTTCCATTTTACTCTTCCTTCTCAGGAGCCTACAAAAAGACGTCTGTTCGACGCCGCTATTCAGGATCTTTTGGACAAAGAGGTCCTGGAATTGGTTCCACCAGAAGACACAGGTTCAGGATTCTATTCCAACCTGTTCGTTGTGGCCAAAAAGGACGGAGGTGCACGTCCTATTCTGGATCTCAAGGATCTCAATTCCTTTGTTGTGAGTTCCCACTTTCGTCAGGAATCTCTGCGTTCTGTGATAGCAGCAATGTCTCCAGGGGAGTTCCTTGCCTCCCTGGACCTTCAGGATGCATACCTTCACATCCCTATTCATCCAGAGAGCAGACGGTATCTCAGATTTGCCTGTCACAAAGGCCACTTTCAGTTTTCAGCTCTTCCCTTTGGTCTGACTTCAGCTCCTCAGGTCTTTCAGAGGGTATTGGGAGCTTTGATAGCTGTGCTTCATCGAGATGGAGTCAGGGTGACTCCTTACATGGACGATCTGCTCCTGAAAGCCTCATCTGCGGAGTTCCTTCACCAGCAGCTCCAGTTGTGTATACAGACACTCAATCGCCACGGCTGGATTGTGAATCTGGACAAGTCAGACTTGGTTCCATCTCAACAGCTCCTCTTCTTGGGTCTCCTGTTCGACACTCAGCAGTGCATGGTGTTTTTACCGGAAGAAGTGGCTCATCAGATTGCTATCCGGGTGTCCAAGATCCTAGAACTGGACAGGGTTCCGGTACCGAAGTTGACCTCTCTGGTGGGGAAGTTTATTTCCACGATAGAGGCAGTGCCATTTGCCATGGCACACACCAGGGAACTTCAGAGGTTTGTGATCCAGACGTGCAGAACTCATCCAGATCATCACCATCTATCTGTATCTCTGCCCCCTCATGTCGAGCTGAGCCTGGAATGGTGGTTGGACCTGTCTCATCTCCTGAAAGGGAGGTCCTTTCGGGTTCCCTTTTGGACCACAGTCACGATGGATGCCAGCCTCCGGGGTTGGGGGGCAGTGCTCGGTCGTTTCAGTGCTCAGGGGAAATGGGGTCTGGAAGAATCTCTTCTTTCCATCAATGTTCTGGAACTTCGTGCCATCTTTCTTGCCCTGAGGCACTGGGAATCTCAGCTGGAAGGTTGTCCAGTCAGAGTGGAGTCCGACAACGTCACCGCAGTGGCTTACATCAACAGACAAGGCGGCACAAAAAGTCTCACCGCTTGGTTAGAGGTCAAAGCCATTTTATCCTGGGCAGAAGCTCATGTGCCAGTCATCTCAGCTGTACACATTCCAGGCGTAGACAACGTCATGGCAGACTTTCTTAGTCGTCACACGGTCGACAGCGGAGACTGGGCGCTTCATCCAGAGGTGTTTCACCTTCTCACCCAGATGTGGGGGGTGCCTGTAGTGGATCTGATGGCTACCAGACACAACAGGAAAGTACCAGTGTTTTGCTCTCGGTGGAGGGACCCTCTTGCTCTGGCAGTGGATGCCTTGTCAATCCCTTGGAAGTTCCCTCTGGCTTACATCTTCCCTTCTCTTCCTCTGTTGATCCGAGTCATCCAGAAGCTGAAGTTGGAGCGTTGTCCTGTCATCCTAATCACTCCAAATTGGCCTCGTCAGTCCTGGTATCCGGAGCTGCTAGCCATGTCTGTGACGGATCCTGTTCCGCTTCCTGCCCGTCCAGATCTACTTCTTCAGGGATATCTGTGGAAGGAGGATGTTCAGCATCTCCATTTGATGGCTTGGAGGTTGAATCCTCAATTCTAAAGAAGAAAGGGTTTTCCTCTTCAGTGGTGTCCACGATGCTTAGAGCTTGCAAGCCTGTGTCTTCCAAGATCTACCATCGCATATGGTCCACCTTTGTAGCATGGTGTACTGATAAGGATCTGTCACTAGATTTCCATCTCCCCACGGTCCTGGCCTTTTTACAGGATGGGGTTGAGAAGGGACTGAGTTCTCTCAAGGTTCAGACTTCTGCTCTGTCTGTATTTTTCCAGGAACGGATTGCTATTCTTCCTGATGTTAAGGTTTTCTTCCAGGGTGTGGCTCATGTTCAGCCTGCCTTCAAGAGTCCTACTCCCCAGTGGGACCTCAATTTGGTGCTGGGGGTTCTCCAGAGACCCTCGTTTGAATCCTTGGCTTCTATTCCTTTGCGTCTCTTGACCTGGAAAATGGCCTTTCTTTTGGCTATTGTCTCAGTTCGCCGGGTAGCAGAGTTACAAGCTCTGTCTTGTAAACCTCCTTACTTGGTGTTTCACAAGGATAAGGCAGTGCTTCGCACTTTCAAGGAGTTTTTACCCAAGGTTGTCTCCGAATATCACATCAATCAGGAGATTGTGGTTCCCTCTTTTTGCCTTAACCCTTCCTCTGACAAGGAAAGAGATCTCCATTTGTTGGATGTTGTGCGTTGTCTCAAATTTTATGTTCATCGCACTGAGTCTATCAGGAAGTCTGACTCCCTGTTCGTCATTCCTGAGGGGCCTAGGGCAGGGAGACCGGCATCCAAGGTGACTATTGCATCTTGGATAAAGTCTACCGTTTGTGAAGCCTACAAATTGCGGAATAAGCACGTTCTCTTCAGGGTTACTGCTCATTCCACCAGATCAATTGGGGCCTCTTGGGCCTATAAGAATCAGGTGTCTGCTGATCAACTGTGCCGGGCGGCTACTTGGTCCTCTGTGCACACTTTCTCGAAGCACTATCGTGTTGATGTACTGGCTTCGGCTGATGCCAGTTTTGGGAGGAAGATCCTGGAGGCAGTCTTGCCTGTTTAGGACCTCTACTCTGTGATTCTTAGTGCTTCTTTACTGTTGAGCCCTGTTGGCTCTAGTTCAGTGTGCTGTGTTAGTTCGGGGGTTTGTTTTTACCCCTGGTTGGTGTCAGTTGACACTTCTATTGTTGGGCTCTATGATTAATTGGTTCATAGCAGTTCTAGGTGACTTGGGCCTTGCGCCTGGTCCTTGCCTTACTTCCTGCCTCAGGGACAGCTCAATGTTTGTACATCCCATTGCACCAGTGACCTGTATTGGACGACAGTGAAAATAGGATTTTAGTCTTACCTGTTAAATCCTTTTCACTTAGTCCATACAGGTCACTGGTCTCCCACCCTGTCAAGGGACCATGCTTGGCTCTCCTCTGGAATTCAGTGGGGGACCTTCGGGGCATGCTCACAGGAGTCTTCCTTTTCTTTCTTACCTCTGGTCAGTTTAAGTGTCTCAAATCAATCTAGCTTGGCTCTGGCCTGAAGGCAGCTTAAGAAGGAGGGGAGGCTCCACCCCCTGCATACATTTGAATGAATGTTCCTGCCTATTAAAGGGGCGGATCGCCTCCCATTGTACCAGTGACCTGTATGGACTAAGTGAAAAGGATTTAACAGGTAAGACTAAAATCCTATTATATATACATTCCTGTGTGTCCTGCAAAAAAGGTGAGCAACTCTTTGAGTTCCTTGGTCCACTTTATGTCCCTGTGTTATTAAGAGCTTGGTTGTATTCTGGCACTCTTCAGGGTCTACTTATAGTCTCATATTCTATTCTCTAAGAGGCTTTGGAATGAGGATTGCTACTACTTATCTGTTTCTTTGTTTCATTTAACCCTTCCCGTGCTGGTCTGGGCTTCTGTGGGTGTTATAGTGATTTGGGGGGGGTGGCTTATTTCCGTTCCTTCCTGCCCCCCACTACTTTGTTCTTGGCTTTTATACTGCCCCTGGTATTCCCTGGAGGTTCTTTTGTATCTGGCAATATGTTTTATTGTACAACGATTTTGTTGTGACAGCCCCTTTAAGAACGGGAGCCCGCTCGTAGCCATCTTTGATCCATTGACTTCTACAAGAAAAACTTTTTTGGGACATATCTCTGCAACCATTTGGGCTACAATGGTCAGAGTTGTAGGCTTTGCTAGGCAACAATCAACAGAGAAGACAACAGTACCCAGAATGCTTTTTTCTGATTGGCTGCCTTTCTTCTCTCTTGCTTATTCAACAGATTACCCTTCACATACCAGATAAGTGCATTTATGGGTATTTAGGAACATTATCTTTATTCTAGGGACATTTATCTAGTTTGTAACTAAGTTTGGGACATTTTCTCAGGGACATATTGGACTCTAAGTGGCATGGGGAAAATCTAAGGCAAAAGATTCAGGGGCTTCCCTTACCCCCCTCAGTCACTGTTCTTCTTGCCATACAGGGCTACCTAGGGAATATTCGGGGTCTCTGTGCCCTTCTTGTGAGGTGGCCCCTACCACTCCATCGGGCCTCTCTAGCAACAATTAAGAGCCTGCATGGGTTAAGACACTGCTCTCTTCAGTGGCCCAAATCACTTCTTCTGTGGTTCTTCACTCCTGGAAACCTATGCCCACTGCTGTTAAACAGGTGACCCCAGAGGATGATGATGGAGAATATGAGGACATGGATTATTCCTACTCTTGTGGAAATTTGTATGAGGTTGATCTGCTCCCCTCGGCTGAGGGACTCATCAAGGCATTGCTGGAGACCCTCCAGGTCTCTGATGGGGGATCTTCCTCTCTGGGGATCTTCCAGAGGTGTAGAAAATCTTCTCCTGTTTTTCCACCCAGTAACATTCTTGATCAAATTCTCCTTGATGAGTGGAAATCTACTGATAAGAGGCTCTACCTTAACAAGTGCTTTATGAAGCTATGCCCTTTTTTGGGTCAGGCTTTTGCACTGGGGCCTCCCGCTTGCTAATACTGCGGGCCTTAAGGATCAGGTGGATAAGAGGATTGATTCCCTTCTTAAGGCTTCATTGGGGTGGCACTAAGGTCTATATTTGCCTGGGTCAACAGGACTGTAGCTGTTTGGAGTGGCCAACTCTCTGATGCCTTGCGTGCTGGTGTTGCCAGAGAGGACTTGTTGGTTTTGATGGCCAGCATTGCAGATGTCAATGCCACTGGGTTCTCTGCTAAGTCCTCAACTTTTCCTGTTGCTGCACGATGTACCCTGTGGCTTAAGATTTGATCTGCCAATCTTCTAAAAAGTCACTGTTTTCCTTGCCTTTCCAGGATAAGTCCCTTTTTGGATCCGAACTGAAACAGATTATCTTACGGGTGAAAAGAGTAACTCATTGCTATAGTTTTCCACCAAGCATTCCTCTCTGGCAAGGATGGCACATATATTTTTTGTCCCCCCCCCCCCCAAACGGCGGCGCAAATTCCACAAACCTCTCAAACATGCCATGCCACAAAACCCTGGCAGCCAAAGTGATCCACTGCAAAAGCCAAGTGTGGCAAACCCATGTATGCATGACTCATGAATCCTGGTCTGTTGTTGCCTGTAGGGGTTCATCTCTGCCTTTTTCAAGACGCCTGTGCATTCTTTGTGATGGACCAGTGGGTTTTTCGGGTGGTATCAGAATAGTACTGCATTGATTTCAAATCCCTTCCTTCATGTTGGATCTTTTTATCAGTGGTTAGAAAGGACCTGGATAAAGCAAGGTCATGAACACTATACTGGAAAAATACATGTTGGTAACAGTTCCAGTCCCCAAGCGCTTAAGGTTTTTGTTTCAACCAGTTTGTCATTCCCAGGAATGGCCGCGGCTGCTACACCATTCTGGACCTCAAGTGCCTCAACAAGTATGTGATTGCTACGTGCTTCAAAATGGAATATTTGTGCTCACTTATCGCAGAGATGTGCGGGGGGAAGGGGTAACTGACCTCCCTGGATCTCCAGGATGCGATTTCACGTGCCCCAATCCTCCCAGACAGTCAATGCTACCTGCGTTTTGCTTTCAGTTCCAATAGTTACCAATTCATGGCTCTGCCATTTGGCCTGGCTTCTGCGCCAAGAATATTCACAAAGATCATGGCGACCCTAGCCGCATTCATTTTCGCCCAGGGCATTTCTCTGACTCCATATCTGGATGACTTCCTCATCAAGGCTTCTTCAGGGATGCTCTTGGCCCACCATATCCAAGACTGCATCTGCATTCTGGTGCATCAAGGCTGGTTACTCAACTTATAGAAGTCTTCTCCGATTCCATCCCAGGTTCTAGTCTTCGGTCTCATCACTGGAGGTGGTCCCTTACTCTCCATTCCGCATGAGAGACCTTCAGTGGGATATCCCCAAGTCCTGGTCCAGGAATCTAGAGCATCTCCTTCAGCAGATAGCCCTGTCTCCGGAAGCCAGAGAGGACCTCCAGTGGTGGATGCATTGCCAGTACCTGGAGTGGGGGAGGCCCTTCCGGATCCTGAAGTGGGCTCTGGTCAACATGGGTGACAGCCTGTGTTGCCCATCAGCATCTTGATGCTCCTGGCGATTCGTCTGGCTCTTCTTCATTGGTTCTTAGCTGGTTCTTAGCCATCCACATTCTTGGATCTTACATCTATGTATGGTTATATTTATTACTTTTGTTACATTTTGTTAGCTATCTTGTCATTAGTGAGTTATGCATCTTTCTCTGTCGTCCAATACAGGTTACAGGTAACTCTGGGTAGGTGATCCGCCCCTTTAAGTAGCAGGAACAGTTCTAGAATTGTATGCAGGGGGTGGAGCCTACCTTCCCTCCTTGGCTGCAACTAGCCAACCAGTTCCACAAAGATTTGTTCCTGGTGAAGATAACACAGGCAAGAGAACAGTTCTGCTATAGCTTTGGAAGTTTATTTTTCTGTTAGAAATGGAATACCACCGTTAGGCGGATTACCATAACTGACAATGCCATTAGATGTGGCTACTCAGTAACCAGGTGCTTTTTGTGGCCCTTAAGCCCTGGGGGGAAAATCTTGGCTACAAGTTCTTTCCTCAGGAGTCGCCCACCGAGGCTTCTTCTTTAAACATGGTAATCTGAAGACAGAAGATCTGCAGGAAAGGTGAGAAACCCATTGAGTGCTGCAGGTCCACATGTCCCACAGTGCCCCTCCTCACAGGGGTTTTTCATTTGGATTCCCTATTGCACTCACTGGGTCTATCTGTATGTTTGTTGGGTGTTTGGAGCAGGTTTATGTGGTATTTAACCCTTTAGCTGCTGGTTTGGCATTCGTTAGGAGGGGTTTCTTACACTTTTCCTACTGGTTCAGTGTTTTTTGGGCATCCTAACATGTTTTAGTGATGTTTCATGTCTTTTAATATTACACTTTCAATTTCGCGTGCTTTACCTCATAGGTGCCATTGCTTCATTCACTTCTACGGGACTGTACAGTTTGGGACATATCTCTGCAACCATTTAACCTAGCGACTTCAGAGATGGCTAATTTTACATGTCTGCCCTTGCTCTATCATCCGGTTCTTGTTTCTAGTGTGTTGGGGGGCTCAGGGGGCTTCGGGCACTGTTTGGGGTACTTTTCTGGGAAAACTACATCTTCCATAAGACGTTTCTGATTGGCTCCTGCCACAGCAGTCATTTTGTGATCTTTCCAGAACGAGTATCCTACGCAGGGCTTGGACTCTCCTTCTTTTTTCTGCTGATTAACCCTTCGCCTGCCAGATAAGTCTATTTTAGCGATTTCTGTGGTGAAACTTTAATCATACACACTGTAATTGGGTGATTTCTTATACAGTAAGGTTATTGACACTGTGAGACTGTCTCTACCATTGGAGCTTGGGGCCAGACCTAAGACTAAGGATGCTGGGGTCCCTGTATCCACTATTCCGCATTGCTCTTCCTGTCATTCAGGGTTACCTAGAGAATTCGCAGGTAATTTATGCCCAGAATTTTCTGATGTCACTGAGAGTCTTCCAGGGACCTCCAGCCATGCATTAGAGCCAGTCTGGGTGCAAGAGTTCAAGGCTGCTACTAGGGACCTCAGGTCCACTTTGCAACTCTTTCCATCCCAGTTAAAGGGGGTCTTCCATTCATGGCAGACCCTCTCCTCCGTCAAGTCTTCCCTGCCCAAACCTCAGGGAGTACCTGATGTGTCAGATTCCTCTGAAGAGGAACTCCTGGTGGATTCAGATGTTAAGGAATGTTCTGCTGTGGGCTTCTCTCAGTTTTTTGGGGATTCTTTTGAGGCTGATCCTGAGCCCTCTGCTGAAGGCCTGATCAAGGCTGTCTTGAATACTCTTAACATTCCCTTAGTTCAGGAGGTTCCTTCTAACCCCTCTGATGTGTTTCAGGAGCCTAAAAAGCCCCTTACTTGCTTTCCACCTAACCCCACTCTTGACCGCCTTGTGTCTGAAGAGTGGAAGTCTCCGAACAAAAAACCTTCTGTCTCCAAGAAATTTGCTAAGCGTTATCCCTTTTCTGAGGCAGCGCTTGCTTAGTGGGTTCATCCTCCTAAAGTGGATGCTCCTATCTCCAGGCTATCCAAGTCTACTGCCTTGCCAGTGTCTGATGCGTCTGCTCTAAAGGACTGGACTGACAAGAAACTGGAGGTCTCCCTCAAGTCCATCTTTGCCACTGCTGGTTCTGCCATGCGTCCAGCATTCGCAGCAGCATGGGTGAACCAGGCCATTGTGGTCTGGACTGAACAGCTCACTCTTGCTGTCTGTCAGGGTGCTCCTACTTCGGATAAGTTGCGCCTCCTTTCCAGCATTTCTGAGACACAGCACTGTGTTTCTGCTGCCCTATTTGATGCCATCCATTTGGTGGCTAGGATTTCCACCATGTCTGTGGTTGCCAGACAGGCTCTTTGGCTCAAGATCTGGTCTGCTGATACTTCTTCTAAGAAAGCACTACTCTGCTTGCCTTTTCAAGGCACTTCTTTGTTTGGGCCAGATCTCAAGGATCTGATCAGTGAGCCTACAGGGGTAAGAGTACACTTCTACCCTTAGTTCCTAGCAAGAAAACACTTCCTAAGTGTAACCTGTATTTTCATTCCTTTCAGAATGAGACACGTCCAGTGAACCAGATGGTTCCCTCAGCTCTGCATACCTCCTTCAAGCCCAAACAGCAATGGAAGCCCAAGGTCTCCTCCAAGCCCAAGGCTTCCAAGACTTCTTTGGCATGACTCCGGGTCTGCACTCTGCTGTGGGTGGTCGTCTGCGTCACTATCACAGCATTTGGTCGGACTCATGGATTTTGCAGGTAGTGACGGAATGGTACAGGATCCCTTTCGTCTCTCTTCCTCCCTTTCGCTTTCTTCCTTCTCATACGCCTCAGGGCGCAGAGGAACATTGTCTGTTCGATGATGCTGTTCAGGCTCTTCTGGACAAGGACGTTCTGGAGCCGGTTCCAGTTCAGGACAGAGGTATGGGTTTTAACTCAAACCTCTTTGTGGTCTCCAAGAAGGACAGCAGTTGACGTCCCATTTTGGACTTGAAGGATCTCAATTCCTTTGTGACCTGGACTCATTATCACCAGGAGTCTCTACAAACGGTGATTGCTGCCATGTCCCTGGGGGAATTCCTTGCATCTCTGGATCTTCAGGACGCATACGTACACATTGCCATTCATCCAGAGAGCCGGCAGTACCTCCTGTTTGACTGCGACCGGGGACATTTTCAGTTCTCAGCTCTTCCATTTGGTCTGACGACAGCTCCTAAGGTCTTCAACCATGTCCTGGGAGCCTTAGTGTTCATCCTCCACCGAGGCGGCATCAGAGTTACTCCATACATGGACGACCTGCTTCTGAAAGCCTCTTCTGCGGATCTTCTTCATCAGCCAGTTCTGCAATGCATTCATGCTCTAACCCATCACGGGTGGATCATCAACTTGGACAAATCAGATCTTGACCCATCCCAGTGTCTGGTTTTCTTGGACCTCCTCTTCGATACCCAGAAGAACATGGTGTTTCTCACAGACAAGGTAGCTCACCAGATCACCCACCGTGTTTCTGCGATACTGGCTCAGGATCCAGTTCCAGCCAAGAAGCTGTCATCTCTCGTGGGGAAATTCATTTCCACCTTAGAGGCGGTACCATATGCCATGGCACACACCAGGGAACTCCAGCAGTTTGTGATCCAGGTGTGCAGGGGTCGGCCAGACCTTCTGAAGACGTCGGTGTCACTTCCTCTTTATGTGGAACTGAGTTTGTCCTGGTGACTCGACCTCTCCAATCTGATGAAAGGCAAGTCCTTCCTAGTTTCCTTCTGGACCACTGTGACGATGGATGCCAGCCTGTCCGGATGGGGAGCGGTCCTGGGTCGCCTGAGTGCACAGGGTCGGTCGTCTGGGGAAATATCTCTCCTTCCCATCAACGTGTTGGAGCTTCGGGCAATATTTCATGCCCTTCGTCATTGGACATCTCAGCTGGAAGACTTCAGTCTGGGTAGAGTCCGACAACTCCACGGCCGTGGCTTACATCAACAAGCTGGAAAAAGAAGTCTCGCTGCTTTGTTACAGGTCAAGGCTATTTTGTCCTGGGCAGAAGCACACTTTCCTGCCATATCCGCAATGCACATTCCTGGTTTAGACAACGTCATGGTGGACTTCTTCAGTCGACACACAGTGGAGAGTGGGAGCTGCACCCAGAGGTGTTCACCCTCATTGTTCAGAAATGGGGTCTTCCTTACATCGACCTCATGGCGACAAGACACAACAGGAAGGTTCCAAGGTTTTGCTCTCGATGGAGGGACCTTCTAGCTCTGGCGGTGGATGCAACGTCCATTCTTTGGTTATTCCCTCTTGCCTACATCTTTCCTCCCCTCCCCATGTTGCACAGGGTGTTACAGAAATTACGACTGGAGCATTATCCAGTCATCTGTCAGTGGTGGAGCTGTTCCGACTCCCTTGCCGTCCGTATCTTCTTCTACAGGGTTACCTGTGAAAGGAGGATGTTCATCATCTAGCCTTGACGGCTTGGAAATTCAAGATTCCTGTTACTTCATGGGATCTTAACTTGGTTTTGGGCGTTCTTCAGCACCCTCCATTTGAGTCCTTGGCTACTATTCCTCTACGCCTGTTGACATGGAAAATGGCTTTTCTCCTGGCGACTGTGTCTGTCCGTCGTGTTGCGGAGTTACATGCTCTGTCCTGTAAACTACCCTATTTGGTGTTTCACAAGGACAGAGAAGGGCAGAGAAGCATGTCCCTGCCATTTCCGCAGTTCATATTCCTGGCGTAGACAATGTTCTGGCAGACTTCCTCAGTCAACACACAGTGGACAGCGGAGAGTGGGAACTGCATCAAGAGGTGTTTGACCTCATTGTCCAGTGGAGGAGTCTTCCGTGCATCGACCTGATGGCGACGACACAACAGGACGGTCCCGACATTCTGTTCTTGCTGGGCAGACCCCCTGGCTCTAGCAGTGGATGTCTTGTCGATCCCGTGGATTTTTCCTCTGGCATACCTTTTTCCTCCCATTCCCCTGTTGCACAGGGTGATAAGGAAACTGAGACTGGAGTGCTGCCTAGTCATTCTGATTGCTCCATACTGGCCTCGACAGGCTTGGTTTCCGGAGCTTCTTGCTCTCTCAGTGGCGGAACCTTTTCGGCTCCCCTCCCGTTCGGATCTTCTTCTACAGGGTTACCTTCGGAAGGAGGCTGTTCATCGTCTGGCTTTGGAGGCATGGAAGTTGAATCCTCAATTTTGAAGAGGAAGGGTTTTTCTTCTGCTGTGGTGGCTACTATGCTTAGTGCACGTAAGCCTGTTTCCTGTAACACCTACCATCGAGTTTGGTCTACCATTCTCTCTTTGTGTGCTGATAGGGACCTGTCTCTGGATTCTGATCTTCCTACGGTCCTTTCCTTCCTCCAGGATGGTGTGGATAAGGGTCTCAGTTTGAGTTCTTTTAAGGTGTAGACTTCTGCTCTCTCTTTTCTTTCAGAAGCACCTTACTATTCCTCCTGATGTCAAGGTTTTCTTCCAAGGTGTTGTTCATACCTGTCCTGTGTTTAAGACTCCCACTCCCCAGTGGGACCTTAACTTGGTTTTGGGCATCCTTCAGCTCCCTCCCTTTGAGTCTTTGGCCACTATTCCTCTACGTCTGCTGACGTGGAAGATGGCTGTTCTCCTGGCGATCATGTCTGTTCGCCGTGTTGCGGAGCTGCATGCCCTATCTTATAGGCCATCCTTTTTGGTGTTTGACAAGGACAAGGCAGTGCTTCGCACTTCCCAAGAGTTTCTCCCGAAGGTGGTGTCCGAGTTCCACGTTAATCAGGAGATTGTGGTCCCTTCCTTCTGCCCTAACCCTACTTCTGACAAGTAGAAGGATCTTCACCTGTTGGATGTTGTGCGTTGTCTCAAGTTCCGTGTGCATTACACTGAGCCATTGAGGCAGTCTGACACTCTTTTTGTCATTCCTGAGGGTCCCAGGGCAGGGAAGCCTGTTTCCAAGGTAACCGTTGCTTCTTGGCACAAGTCCACTATTCATAAGGCTTCCGAACTTAGGAAGAAGCCTGTTCCCTTTTGGGTCACGGCTCTTTCTACGAGGTCTATTGGGGCATCTTGGGCCTACAAAAATCAGGCCTCAGCTGATCAGTTGTGCAAGGCAATCACTTGGTCATCTGTGCATACCTTTTCAAAACACTATTGTGTGGATGTGCTGGCATTGGCTGATTCGAGTTTTAGGAGGAATATCCTGGAGGCAGCCTTACCTGTCTAGGATATCCTTCATCTCATCAGTACTCTTTCACTTTGAGCCCTGATGGCTCTAGTTGAGCATGCTGTGTAACAGTTCCTGGGGTCTGTTTTTACCCCTGTTCAGTGTCCGTTGACACTTTGCGGTTATTGTTGAGCTATTCATGATCTGTTGGTTCATTGGTGCTCTGGTGACTTTGGGGGCCTGCGCCTGGTCCTTGCCTTCCTTCCCACCCTGGGAAACCTAATGGTTGGACATCCCAAAGTTACCAGTAACCTGTATTGGAGGACAGAGAAAAGAGGATTTTAGTCTTACCTGTTAAATCCTTTTCTCTTACTCCATACAGTTTACTGGTCTCCCACCCTGTCAGGAGACCATGCTTGGCTCTCCTGTAGCAGAACGTGGGGGTTCTTTCCGGTTCATGCTCACAGGAGTCTTACTTTACCTTCTTACTACCTAGTCAATAGTTTTCAAATCTTACTAGATGGGGATTGGCTAGCTGCAATCTAAGGAGAGGAGGTAGGCTCCACCCAGCAGTCACTTCTCAGAAGTGTTCCTGCCAACTTAAAGGGGCTGATCGCCTACCCAAAGTTACCAGTAACCTGTATGGACTAAGAGAAAAGGCTTTAACAGGTAAGACTAAAATCCTCTTTTGTTTTATATATTTGTACAGTATTACTGTATTGTGGTGCCCTTTTTTTTTTTATATACATATTGAGCCTGCCGTTTTTGGAGCGAAAGCGAGGAGGAGGAGCTGCCTATTATATTCAAATAGGGATTGTCCCGTATAATGCTTTGGATCAGTTATATTACCCTACCTGTCAGTTTGCTGCCTTTCATATATTTGATTGACAACCACTCTGTCTGTGAGTAGCCACTTGTCGGGTGTTTATGATGGACTTATTGAAGAGTCATTGTACTAGGGGAGTTCCCTTGTGTTCTCTTGTCGTCTTTTCCATATGTTAATGGTGTTGCTTTCCTGGTCTCTTAGGGTCTTGGTCTTGGGAGGTTTTCTTTTCTTCTTTTCAGCTTCTTTTTGTGTGACTTTGGACAAGAATTCTGGGAGTTAGTAGGTGGGGGGTTGAGCTGCAGTAGGGAGTCTCCACCCCAAAGACCCTGTCTTTGAGGGAAGAGGGACTCAACCCCCATGGTACCTGTGTTCCATGTGGACCAAAGAGAAAAGGATTTAACAGTTAAGAACACAAAAATCCTTTTTTATTTTCCCTTAAGGTACAGTTGGTTTGTTCAAGAATTGCTACACTTTGCCTTTATATATAAGGTCTAGTATTTATATGTTCATGGAAAACAATCAAGAGCATTCATTCAGGTCTTTAGGGACAGTGACTTCATAGTGCAGTGGGTCTCAATCTTTGACTTAAAGCGCACTCAGGTATTTTAATGGAGACTTTAGATTTTATAGAGCATTTGTTAACCTTTTGGGTGCCAGAGGGGTACTCAATGTGTTGCGTACCCCTCTGGCACTCAAAGGGTTAAGGACATAATGAAGGGTACAAGATATATATATATATATATATATATATATATATATATATATATATATATATATATATATATATATATAATTCTTCTTGGGCATCACATTCAGAATGAGAATAAAGAGCATACTTTGCAGACCAATTTCTATAAATATAAATTGTCAATATTCATGACACCCTACACTGATGCCCATGATACACCAAAGTGCCACACACCTATTGGGAACCATAGACACCGAGAACCAACCTACACATGTTTAAAACCTTGGATGGAAAGACGGCTCTGACATTTTTTTTATTGTGTTACCAATTTCTTATTGCAGGAGTGAAGAGGGAAAGGCTTACTGTAAAGAGCGCTATCAGGCAGCAGTGGACAAAGTGATACAAGCCTCTAGACTGTCAGATCCAAGACTGATGATAAAGCACATGACTGTCAATAATCTGAATGAGGAGGTCTATGTTCTGGACCACAACTCATCTCTCAAGTGGTTGAATGAGAACATGCGATGGGCTGGGAAAGTATGGCTTTTTCCCTAGTTCCTAGTTAATAAAATGTAAGGTTTTTTTTTTTTTCAAAACTGTTAATCACTGTTAAATAATTTGAAGGAAATTAATAAATAAATAAAAAGTTTGCAGTGTTTATTGAGGTGTGATTCTTGAATGAACTAATGAAATTACAAACGTTTAATAATTTGTGCATTAAAAAGAAAATTTCTCTGCCATCCAATGTGGAACACAGTAGCCATGGGTAAAGATCTCGTCTCCTGGAGGGCAGGGCACTTCAGAAAAGATGAAGCCTCTTCCCCCCACTTTAGTTTCTACCTCACTGTTGAGTTTCACTGAAGGTCTTCATTTTACAAAGTGGGAATCTGAAGATTGAAGCTGGGTGAGTTAACCTTGAGTGCCATTGTCCTATTTGTGTGTCCAGGTTACTGGTAACTTTGGGTATGCGATCCACCCCTTTAATTAGGCAGGAACAATTCTAGAAGTGAATGCAGGGGGTGGAGCCTACCTTCCCTCCTTGGCTGCAGCTAACCAATCAGTTCCAGTAAGATTTGTTCCCTGGTGAAGACAGGCAAGAGAACAGTTCTGCTATAGTTTTAGCTAATTTTTTATTTTTCTGTTAGATATGGAATACCACCTTTAGGAGGATTACCATAACTGGCAATGCCCTTAGATGTGGCTAGCTCAGTATCAAGGTTCTTTTTGTGGACCTTAAGCCCCGGGGGGAAAATCTTGGCTTCAAGTTCTTTCCTCAGGAGTTGCACACTGAGGCTTCTTCTTAATACATGGTAATCTGAAGACAGAAGATCTGCAGGAAAGGTGAGCAACCCTTTGAGTGCTGAAGGTCCACGTGTCCCACTCCGACAGGAGTTTTCCTTTGTAGTTCCTATTGCACACTCCTGCACTCATTGGGTTTATCTGTGTGTCTGTTGGGTGTTTTGGAGCAAGTGTCTGTGGTAACTTAACCCATTAGCTGCTGGTTTTGCATCTTCTGGGGGGTTATTGACACTTTCCCTACTGGGTTCAGTGTTTTTTGGGTCTGCTAACATGTTCTAGTGATGTTTCATGTAATTTTATTTCACAGTTTCAACTTTGCAAAATTTGTGTTAGGCGCGCTTTACCGCATAGACGCCATTGCTCCATTCATTTCTATGGGACTGTACAGTTTGGGACATATCTCTGCAACCGCTCAGACTTCAGAGATGGCTCATTTTAATTGTCTGCCCTTGCTCTGTCATCCGGTTAATGTTTTATATATGTTGGGGGGCTCAGGGGGCTTCAGGCACTGTTGGGGTACTTTTTCTGGGAAAACTACATTTCCCATGAGCATTTGCTTTGCGCGCTCGTTTCCCACAGCGGCAGCCATTTTGTGCCTTTTCCTGAACGAGTATCCTACGCAGGGCTTGGACTCTCCTTCTCTCCTCTGCAGATTAACCCTTCGCCTGCCAGATAAGTGCATTTTAGCCATTTCTGGGATGAAATTTTTATCTCACATACTGTATTTGGATGATTTTTTTTGACAGTATGAGAATGTCTACTCCTTTAGAGCTTGGGGCCAGGCCTAAGACTAAGGACGCTGGGGTCTCTGTGTCCCCTATTGCGCATTGCTCCTCATGTCATTCAGGGTTACCTAAAGAATTCTCAGGTCATTTATGTCCAGCATGTTCTGATGTCCCTGAGTCTCTCCCAAGGACCTCCAGCCATGCATTAGAGCCAGCTTGGGTGCAAGAGTTCAAGGCTGCTACTAGGGACCTCCGGTCTACATTGCAACTCTTTCCATCCCAGTTACAGGGGTTCTTCCACTCCTGGCAGACCCCTTCCTCCATCAGATCTTCCCTGCCGAAACTGCAAGGAGTACCTGACGTATCAGATTCCTCTGAGGAGGAACTGTTGGTGGATTAGGATGTTGAGGAATGTTCTGCTGTGGGCTCCTCTCAGTTTTTAGGTGACCCCCTTTGAGGCTGATCCTGATTCCTCAGCTGAGGGCTTGATCAGAGCTGTCTTAACCACCCTAAACATTCCCTTAGTTCAGGAGGTTTCTTCGGCTCCCTTTGATGCGTTTCAGGAGCCTAAAAAGCCCTATACTTGTTTTCCACCTAACCCCATTCTTGACCGCCTTGTGTCTGATGAGTGGAAGTCTCTGGACAGGAAACCTGTTTCCAAGAAGTTGCCAAGCTTTACCCCTTCTCTGAGGCGGTGCTTGCTCAGTGGGTTCATCCCCCCCAAAGTGGATGCTCCTGTCTCCAGGTTACCTAAGTCCACTTCCTTGCCATTTGCTGATGCTTCTGCTCCGAAAGATCGGACTGACAAGAAACTTGATGTCTCAATCAAGTCCGTTTTTGCCACTGCTGGTACTGCCATGCGTCCAGCGTTCGCTGCGGCATGGGTGAACTGGGCCATTGCGGTCTGGACTGAACAGCTCACCCTGGCTGTCTGTCAGGGTTCTCCTACTTCGGATATGTTTTGGCTTCTTGCCAACATTTCTGAGGCCCAGCACTATGTTTCTTCTGCCTTATTTGATGCCATCCGTTTGGTGGCAAGGGTTTCCACCATGTCTGTGGTTGTCAGACGAGCTCTTTGGCTTGTGATCTGGTCTGCTGACACTGCTTCCAAGAAAGCTTTGCTCTCATTGCCTTTTCCAGACACCTCTTTGTTTGGGCCAGATCTTAAGGATCTGATTAGTGAGGCCACAGGAGGCAAGAGTACCCTTCTGCCTATGGTCCCCAGGAAGAAGACTCCTCTCAAGCGTAATCGGCTTTTTCGTTCCTTCCTGACTGAGACACGTCTGGCGAACCAGACGGTTCCCTAAGCTCCGCGTTCCTCCTCCAAGCCCAAACAGCAATGGAAGCCTAAGGTCTGGTCTCCTCCAAACCTAAGGCTGCCAAGCCTTCTTCAGCATGACTCATGACCCAGGTCCCTATTCGGCTGTGGGTGGCCGTCTATGTCACTACCACAGCGTCTGGGAGGATTCGGTGGTGGACCCATGGGTTTTACAGGTAGTAGCAGAAGGGTATAGGATCCCTTTCGTCTCTCTTCCTCCCTTTTGGTTTTTCCCTTCTCATACGCCCCAGGGCACAAAGAAACACAGTTTGTTCAATGGCGCTATCCTATCTGGACAAGGATGTTCTGGAACCTGTTCCATTTCAGGATGGAGGTATGGGTTTTAACTCAAACCTCTTCGTGACGGCGGCTGTCTTTCCAATTTTGGATTTGAAGGATCTCAGATGCTTTGTGATGAAGACTCATTATCACCAGGAGTCCCTAAGGACGGTGATTGCTGCTATGTCCCTGGGGGAATTCCTTGCCTCTCTGGATCTTCAGGACACGTATCTGCACATCGCCATTCATCCAGAGAGTCGGCAGTATCTCAGGTTTGCCTGCGACCAAGGGCACTTTCAGTTTTCGGCTCTTCCCATTGGTCTGACTACAGCTCCTCAAGTCTTCAACCGTGTCCTGGGAGCTTTAGTATTTGTCCTCCATTGGGACGGCATCCATACATGGATGACCTGCTTCTGAAAGCCCCTTCTGCGGAACTTCTTCATCAGAAGATTCGGAACTGCGTTCATGCTCTCACCCATCACGGGTGTATCATCAACATGGACAAGTCAGATCTTGTCCCATCCCAGCGTCTGGTCTTCCTGGGCCTTATCTTTGACACTCAGCAGAGTATGGTGTTTCTCACAGATGAGGTGGCTCACCAGATCGCCCACAGGGTTTCTGCTGTTCTGGCTCACGATCCAGTTCCAGCCAAGAAGCTGGAAATTCATCTCCACCATAGAAGCAGTTCCATTTGCCATGGCTCACACCAGGGAACTCCAGAGGACGGAAGGGTCAGCCGAACCTTCCGAAGATGTCAGTATCCCTCCCTCTTCATGCAGAACTGAGTGTGTCGTGGTGGCTCGACCTCTCCAATCTGCTGAAGGGCAAGTCCATCTAGACCAAGGTGACAACGGACGCCAGTCTCTCTGGCTGGGGAGCGGTCCTGGGTCGCCTGACTGCTCAGGGTCTTAGGTCTCCGGAGGAATCTCTCCTTCCCATCCTCGTGTTGGAGCTTCGGGTGATATTTCATGCCCTTCGCCACTGGACACCACAGCTGGAAGAATGTGCAGTCCGGGTCCAGTCCAACAACGCCACGGCCGTTTCTTACATTAACAAGCAGGGCGGAACAAGAAGTCTCGCCACTTGGTTAGAGGTCAAAGCTATTTTGTCCTGGGCAGAAGAGCATGTTCCTGCCATATCCGCAGTGCACATTCCTGGGGTAGACAACGTTATGGCAGACTTCCTCAGACGACACACGGTGGACAGCGGACAGTGGGAACTGCACCCAGAGGTGTTCTCCCTCATTGTTCAGAAGTGGGGTCTTCCTTGCATCGACCTGATGGTGACAAGACACAACCGTAAGGTTCCGAGATTCTGTTCTCGCTGGAGGGATCCTCTAGCGGTGGATGTCCATTCCTTGGTTATTTCCTCTGGCTTACATCTTTCCTCCCCTCCCCATGTTGCACAGGGTGTTACGGAAATTGAGACTGGAGCGCTGCCCAGTCATTCTGATTGCTCCGTACTGGCCTCGACAGGCTTGGTTTCCGGAGCTTCTGGATCTGTCCGTGGCGGAGCCATTCCGGCTCCCTTGCCGTCCAAACCTTCTTCTACAGGGTTACCTGTGGAAGGAGGATATTCATCATCTAGCTTTGACAGCTTGGAAATTGAATCCTCAATACTGAAGAAGAAAGGTTTTTCTTCTGGTGTGGTGGCTACTATTCTTAGTGCCAGCAAACCTGTTTCTTCTAAGGCCTACCACTGTGTCTGGTCGACCTTTCTATCTTGGAGTGCTGATAGGGACCTTTCTCGGGATTTTGATCTGCCTAAGGTCCTGGCTTTATTGAAGGACTGTGTGGATAAGGGCCTGAGTTTGAGTTCCCTTAAGGTTAAGACTTCTGCTCTCTCTGTTTTCTTTTAGAGGCGCATTGCTATTCTTCCTGATGTCAAGGTTTTCTTCCAGGGCGTTGCTCATACTCGTCCTGTGTTCAAGACTCCTGCTCCTCAGTGGGATCTTAACTTGGTTTTGGGCGTCTTTCAGCACCCTCCCTTTGAGTTCTTGGATACTATTCCTCTACGCCTGCTGATATGGAAAATAGCCTTTCTCCTGGTGATCGTATCTGTTCGCCGTGCAGCGGAGTTACATGCTCTGTGTTGTAGACCACCCTTTTTGGTGTTTCACAAAGACAAGGCGGTACTTCACAGGAGTTCCTCCAGAAGGTGGTCTCTGAGTTCCACATTAATCAGGAGATTGTGGTGTCTTCTTTCTTCCCTGGCCCTACCTGTGACAAGAAGAGGGATCTCCATTTGTTATATGTGGTGCATGGTCTCAAGTTTTATGTACATCGCACTGAGTCCATTAGACAGTCTGACACGCTGTTCATCATTCCTGAGGGCCCCAGGTCAGGAATAGCTGCATTCAAAGTGACTATTGCATCTTGGATCAAGTCCACTATTGGTAAGGCCTACGAGCTAATGAAGAAGCCTGTTCCCTTTCGGGTCACGGCTCATTCTACTAGATCTATTGGGGCTTCTTGGGCTTACAAGGATCAGGCCTCTGCTGATCAGTTGTGCAAGGCTGCCACTTGGTCGTCTGAGCACACCTTTTCGAAGCACCACCGTGTTGATGTGCTGGCATTGGCTGACGTCAGTTTTGGGAGGAAGATCCTGGAGGCAGTCTTGCCTGTCTAGGATCTTCTTTGGTTCTTTGGTGCTTCCTTCACTTTTGAGCCCTGTTGGCTTTACTTTAGTGTGCTGTGTATCAGTTCCTGGGGTATTGTTACCCCAGTGTGCGTTAACACTTCATTTGTTTTTGTTGGGCTACCTCTGCTCTGATGGTTCATATCTGCCCTGGTTACTTTGGGGGCCTTGCGCCTGGTCTTTGCCTTACTTCCCGCCTCTGGGAAACTCAATGGTTGGACATCCCAAAGTTACCAGTAACTTGTATTGGATTACAGAGAAAAGAGGATTTTAGTCTTACCTGTTAAATCCTTTTCTCTTAGTCCATACAGGTTACTGGTCTCCCACCCTGTCAAGGGACCATGCTTGGCTCTCCTGTGGCAGACTGTGGGTGTCCTTCGGGGTCATGCTGACAGGAGTCTTCCTTCCCTTCTACTATCTAGTCAATAGTTAGTGTCTCAAATCTTACTGGAGCTGATTGGCTAGCTGCAGCCAAGGAGAGAAGGTAGGTTCCACCCCCTGCATTCACTTCTAGAATTGTTCCTGCCTAATTAAAGGAGCAGATCACCTACCCAAAGTTACCAATAACCTGTATGGACTAAGAGAAAAGGATTTAACAGGTAAGACTAAAATCCTCTTATATCTAACCTAGTCAAAAACACAGCTCTACCATTGACAGATGCTGCAACCATTAAGGACCAGGCTGACAAATCCATTAATTCCTTATTAAAGGTGAACTTTGCAGCCACTAGGGCTGTCCTGAGATCCACCATTGTTCTCAGAGGCTATCCATGGAGAGGAACTCGTTATGCTTACCAACATTTTGGAGGTCAGCACACATCTTAATAAAGCAACCTTTCAGGCCGCCAGATTCTCTGGTATGTCCTCCACTTTATCCATTGCCTTGCGTCGCACTTTGTGGCTCAAGATTTGGTTGGCTGACCAATCTTCAAAGATACCCTTGGTGTCACTTCCTTTTGTAAGTAAGTGTCATCTGTGGCTCAGCTTTATCTGTTGCCATGCATCTCACTTGTGGGTAAGCATCTCTTTGGACATGACAGTAACACAGTTGATGAGGCTAAAAAAAAAGACATGCGTCCATCAAGTCCAGTCCATGCCAAATCACCCCTGTTGATCCAGAGGAATGCAAAAACAAAAAAAAAACACTGAAGCCATTTTCAATAAAGTTCAAGTGGGTAAAAAAAAATCCCTTCCTGACTCCAAATGGCAGTCAGGTTGTTGATCCAGGGAACTATCTGCATTGAAGCCATCTATCATAATTTCCAATATTGTTCTGTTATAGATAAGGTCATCAGTGATACCACTGGAGGCAAGACTACACTTCTGCCTCAGGTCTCTTCAAAACTTGCATTTTTTTTTTCAATGTGGAATTCTTTGCCCAAGCATGTGGTAATGGAAGATACAATAGATATATTTAAAGAGAAGAATAGATGCATTTCTTTAAAGTGGGAGCATACAGGGTTATACTGTCTATTGGTAGGTAAAACAATGTTTCAGTGATTAGACTAATACTCATTTTGGTGGCAGAAAGGCTTATATAATTCTTATTTTTCTTGGTTATGAGTGAAAGGTTGAACTTGATGGATATATGTCTTTTTCAATGTAATTTACTATATTACTCCAATCTTTGTGTGGTCCCCAAAAAGGACAGCTGTTGAACATCCTATTCCGGACAGTACCTAGCATCTCTAGATCTTCATTACGATTACCTCCACCTCCCAATTAATCCAGATCACCAGTGCTTCCTTCACTACCCCTTTGAGTGCAGGCACTACCAGTTTACTGCTTTTCCCTTTGGCCTAGCGTCAGCTCCAAGGACCTTCACATTAATGGATTTTCTTAATTTAAACCTTTACTTAGACAAACTCTTGATCAAGGCTTCCTTGGCTCTGTCTTTACACGTCCGAGAATGTGTACCCATCCTGGAGTACCATGGTTGGTTCCTCAGTCTCAAGAAGTTGTCTTCGGTGCCTTCTCAGACTCTGTATATCTTGGGCATGAGATTCAACAAGCTTCAAGGGTGAGAGTGTATTAGCCAGAAAACAAGATCCAGACTTACCATTGGGGACTTCCATCAGTATAAAACTGTATAATTGATAAATTTGGAAGTATTTTATACAATTGGAAGTAGTCGATTTATGCTGGGGTGGTCCCTTGAGCACTCCCATACAGTGGTCATCAAGTTTGTTGAAATTGTTTGCTGCGGTTGACGGGAGGAGCACCGGGTCCACCGACCCCCAACATTAGGGGTGAGTGCAATCCAATTATTGTTATATACAAGGGATTCGAAGTTAGTGCTGTAGCGGTCACTTTTTTTTGAGTGTATAACCATGCATAGAATGTATGGGGTGCCATAGTCCTATAGGTATATAATTAATCAAAAAAGAGAATAGAACCTAAATAGGCACTCAAACCAAATGTACGTTTCGGTCTATGTGGACCTCGTCAGTGGGATGCAGCTGTTCCCCTCTAGGCACACAGAAGCAAGGGCCCATGCCTGGGGATACCCTTCCACTTAGGAAGACAACAAACCAAAAGAATGTGACGAGCGCACACCGAGAGAGAGCAAAATGAAGTAGTTTGCTCAAGGCATATGTGGCCTCTCAGGTGCTGCTCAAGTCACGTTTTTCGCTCCCATGTGCCATTGCAGAGAGGAAATTTCCATATTCATATCAGTCTGGTCCCACCCACAGGCAGTCCAGCCCCGAAATGTCAGGCAAATCCTCTCCGCACGAGAGAAACAGCACAACCCCAGACGTACGTTTCGGTCTATGTGGACCAAAAGAATGTGACGAGCGCACACCGAGAGAGCAAAATGAAGTAGTTTGCTCAAGGCATGTGTGGCCTCGCAGGTGTTGCTCTTTCTCGGTGTGCGCTCGTCACATTCTTTTGGTTTGTTTTCTCCCTAAGTAGAAGGGTATCCCAGGCATGGGCCCTTGCTTCTGTGTGCCTAGAGGGGAACAGCTGCATCCCACTGACGAGGTCCACATAGACCGAAACGTACGTCTGGGGTTGTGCTGTTTCTCTCGTGCGGAGAGGATTTGCCTGACATTTCGGGGCTGGACTGCCTGTGGGTGGGACCAGACTGATATGAATATGGAAATTTTCTCTCTGCAATGGCAAATGGGAGCGAAAAACGTGACTTGAGCAGCACCTGAGGGGCCACACATGCCTTGAGCAAACTGCTTCATTTTGCTCTTTCTCGGTGTGCGCTCGTCACATTCCTTTGGTTTGTTGTTATTAGTATAGTCATTTATATGTTATTGCACTAACTCCAATCTCCAAAGTAAAGCTGAGATAAATAGATGTCATATAGATGGATGGAGGTAACATATATATAAATTATAACTGACAGATGACAACATGGAGATGAGTACCGAAGACAAGAGCAGGTTAGCACTAGTCAATTAAACTCTCACCTCTTAAATAAGACTATAATAGTCTGGTGCACTCAATAGACAAAATAACACTTAATAAGGGGGAATCAAAGACAAAACCCCCACCATAGAAGCCCTTTACAAAGAGGCACTCAACTCAGGGTATAGACAAAATACAAAATAATTTTATTATATTTACTTATATTTATACACCAATAAATATGACAGAGACTCACATTTAAAACATATTAAAAACTAAAAAATCAGCAGGAGGGGTACAAGACTGTATCAAACAAAAATGGGAATAATATCATAAGAGTATACAGACAATTTTCCTAAACACACAAAATATCACAAAATATGAATATATAATTCCCAAATTCACCTTGTCTAATACCCTAAAAAATATATATGATCTGGAGGAAATAAAACTAAAATATATATATATATATATATATATATATAGTAAGGTGAATATTCAATTCCCAATCTGTGCACTTAATGTGAAACAATAACTAACAATACACATATTGTGAAATAAAACTTACGATGATTAGAGTTCTCCAAAACAGAAAAAGGAGAACTAATGTGATCCAATATAAAAATGAAATAAATAGACAAAACCTCCGATCAGCAAGGCATAGATCAATAACCCCTCCAAACATGGAGATGAGATGAAAATGATATTATTGTAAACAGAACAGTTCATCCATAAGACAACATATATATGTTAATGAATCTTCAGTAACTGGGCTTAACGGAATGGATATAGGATAACCAGTTGTATGTGTGTGTATTTATGTATTTATTTATTTATGTATGTATATATGTGTGTGTGTGTGTGTGTATATGCATTTGTATAAAGTGATGAATCTTCAGCAACTGAGTCTATCGGATCCGTTCACATGGGCAAACTAATACACATAATCATAGCTGTTATCTGATACACCGTCTGTTGGAATATAAATGGCAAGTATCTCTCCACCCTGTCCTCAGAGCTTACCGCTACTTACAAGTTTCCCATCCGTTGTCTTTAACGTTTGCTTCTACATACCAGTTACTCAATTGCTGTGTGTTCTGTCCTTACAGCCGCCCGATACCAACAGCTCCTCTTTACTTCTTTTTCCACAATCAAACCACCTTCACAAATAACTCTGGTACAGTCAGAATTACACCTTCCTCCACCTTTGAAGAGAACGCAAAGAACTTCCATCTCCTTCTTCCTACCACTTTCTTCACCTCCTTCTACCACTTATTCTTGACACAAATCTCATAGTGTCCAAGTGTCACCATAAACCGCCAACGCATTTCGTCCACGTTACCATGGGCTTTCTCAAGGCATATCAATATGCCCTTCCGGTTCCCTTCTTTTTTAACCTTCTCCACTGGAAATCACCAGGGGTTACCATAGTAACATCTAAAACACACAAACTGCTCACAAACTCAGATAACACCCTATGCTAGAGATCACCGGGGACCAGGGGGATTAGTCATTGATTTATGAACCTTTGGCAAGGTGTACAACGTTGGGATAACAGGATGTTCTACACACATATATCTATATTCCTGCCTATTAATGAAGTTTTCTTCCAATGCCCAATCCAATTTTCTCTTCAATTATTGCTGTATCTCCAACGCTGGATCCCTTGCCAAAGGTTCATAGCATTGTTAATCTTGTAATTGTCTCTTAATTTCTTTTAAATACATTTCTTCACTGAATTGTACTACATTTCCCCCTTTGTCACTCTGTTTTATAATAATTTCAGGATGGTTTTGAAAATTGCGTAAGGCACAGCATTCTTCATGTGATAGTCCTTATAGAGATAATCTATCATTCTTAGAGCCTTTTGAACTGTCTCTGTAAACGCTTGTACGTGTGGATTTAGACTCAAAAGGGGCATCAACCTAGATTTTAGTCTTAATCCGGTGAACTCTTTCTTAAACTCACTTGTCTCCAACAGTGGGTCACTTTCCTTTTTAAGTTCTTCCAACTTATTCAAAATCTCTTGATCGTGTAATTGATTATTTTTTGATCCTGATATAATTTTCTTAGAAGTATCTTTCTCGAAAACAAGTTCAAATCCTTCACCACCTCAAACTCATTTCCTCCCCTAACTGGTGAAACGATATACCCTTCATGAGTAACGAGACATGTGCCTCAGTTAATTAAAATTTCTTAAAGGGATAGTAATACTTTGTTTTATCTTTATTTTGTAGGCATTAAAAAAACATGAAGAACGATATAAGTCTTATCTCTCAAATCTTTATGGTTTGAGAGATATTCCCAAGCAAAGCTTCCACTCCCGCCCCTTTTACCTAGTATAAGCCACCTCTTCTCAGATGTGGAATCTGGTTGTAAGACCAGACAGATAACTGAAGGGGATAATCTTCTTCCTATGAGAACAATGAAGGCTCTGTCCCCCTTGACAAGTTTTTCAGGTTTTTCCCTTATCTTAATTGAAGATTGTCCCTCTCTGCAGTCTACCTGGGCACCTCCCTTCTGATCTGGCTGAACAGTGTTACATCAGTAAAAGGGGCGGGAGGGGGATACTTTGTCATTGAATGACTCTTGAACTACAACTCTGACAGAATTGAAATAACACTCTCCAAAGTCCAAATACTATGATGATTAATTAGAGCTGCTTTTATTATGAAACATTACTATCCCCTTAAGATCAATAATTGTCCTGCCTTGCGTTTTTATTACAGACTCTCCTTCATATGGTGGTGCCTGATTTGAATTGTCTTTCGACAAAGATACATTTTCTTGTCTCCCTCTCATCATTTCTCCTTTTCTGTGTTTTTGGACTTGTTATTTCCTACCCCCCCCATCCTTATTTTTTCACCCTCCCTTCTGCCCATTGACAGCATTAATATTTGTAGCACTTTCTAAGGCTTTTTTTACTTCAAGATGAAAGGTCTCAGCCCGAGCTCTATCAAAGAAAAGACCTCAGAACTCTTGATTCTCTTCCAGAAGCAAATTACTTTTCTGATGGTTCAGGGGGTGGTTCATGCTGTCCCCTCACTTTGGCCATAGTTTCTGTGCTAAGAGTTGCTGAACTACAAGTTTTGTCTTGTAGTCTCCTTTCCTGGTTTTTCATCATGACAAGTCAGTCCTTCGTACACCTAGAGGTTTCTTATCAAAGTCATATCCGACTTTCACAATAACTAAGATATTTTCCTTCCTTCTTTTTGTCCTGATTCTTCCACCAAACGGGAGCAGGATTTTTGCCTGCTGGATGTGATTTGATGCCTTAAGTGTTATGTGCATCACACGTAGGGTTGCCACCTTTTCTTTAAAAAATATACCGGCCATGGCATTCCCTCCATAGACTTAACATTGGACAGAAGCCAATTTTTTACCGTCCTTCCGGTAAAATACCGGCTGGATGGCAACCCTAATCACACGCAGCAATTTAGAAAGGCATATTCCCTCTTTGTTGTTCCTGAAGGCCCTAGAGCTAGTCAGGCTGCATCTAAAGTCACTATTGATTCTTGGATCAAGACTGATATGTTATCAGAAAGCAACCTGTTCTGTCACAACACACTCCACCAAATCTGTGGATGCCTACTGGCCCCAAAAAAAGACCTCTGCCCAACAGCTGTAAAGGTGGTCACGTGGACATCCTTTCACACTTTCACCACATATTACTACGTCAATGCCCTGGACTCCACTAAGGCCAGCTATGGCCGGATGGTCCTTCAGGCTGTTGTGCCTATTTAAGGACCCTTTTCCTTGTTTCCATACTGTTTTTTGAGCTCTTACTTGGTGTCCATTGACACCTATTTACAAAATGTCAGTTCAGTTCTATGTAATACTGGCCTTCTGTTAGGAGTGTTTTTTTTCTCTTTTCCCTCCCAGGAATATTAGTGGGTGCTTTGGTATATCCCCATGGTTCTTGTGTTCCCTATAGGATGTAAGAGAATATAGGATTTTAGTGAATTTGCATTTAAATCCTTTTCTTTTAGTCCATATGGAACAAAGGACTCCCAGCCAGATGAGTCCTCATGGGGTTTTTGTTCAGGGGATTTTCTTCTTTTCTTCTTGCTTTTTTTTTTTTTTTTTTTTTTTTCCTGTTTCCTGGTGTCAGCATGAGGAAGAGAGGGGAATGTCCAGCTCAAAGGCCCTCCATTTTTTTGTACCCTGCCCTCTGTAGGAAGGGAGCTTTACCCATGGTTCCTGTGTTCCATATGGATTAAGAGAAAATTATTAACTAAGTTCACTAAATCTTTATTTTTGGAGGGAAACAGGAGGCATATGTAGAAAAAAAATCAGAGATTAGAGAGGGAAAGGGTTAGAAAAAGAACTGGATGGAAAGACTATACAGTATAGTAAAAAGAGAGGTTAGGAAGGTAGGGGTAAGCATTATGAACTATAAAGTCCACAACTAAATGCTGGTATTGAGGAAATTAGTTTCGGGTATATACCAAAGAAATACTCCTGCATACCCATAAAATCTCACATAAAATACGCACAATTTTGAACCTCTTCACCTTATGTGAAGTGTGGTGGATATTCTACACGAGAAATGTTTATTAACAAAAAAAATGCCAAGTTTCCCTCCTTCCCTCTCTCACCGCCTCTGCCCCTCCAGAGTCCAGATTCCGCATCATGACAGGGTCCCAGCAGGCGACATGCTTGTATCTGCCACCCACTTCCAGCATGGCCCTGTCAGGGCCTCCACTGCCCAGCCAATGGTAGTGTCTTGCGAGGACTGCTCAGTCCTCACAGGGCAATACCATAGATCCAATGCGCATAGCTGGGACCTGTCAGGATGTGGAATCTGGACTCCAGAGGGGCAGAGGTGGCCATGGCTAAGCAGGGAAGGAGGGAAACTTGGCATTTTTTGTGTGTGTGTGTAACAGGGGAAAACAAGGGTGTGTATTATACACAGGCACTCTTGTTTTCCCCTAAAATCTTGGGTACAATATACACCTGTGTATTATACACAGGTGCATATTATACCTGAGATTTTACGGTATATGAGTTGTCAGGACTTTTATGCTGTGGAAATTCCTTTCTACAATATACAGTGAGTGTGAATAAAACAGCTTAAAAGGATAGTAATTTTCCAAATAAATGCAGCTCCAATTATTCTTTATAGTTTTTGGGCCATGTAGAGTGGTATTATCATTCTCTACGATGTGTAGTTCGAGAGTCTAAGATGTCCCCTTCCGGCCCCTTTGACCTTTTGTAAGCTGACTCCCCTCAGATTTGGAATATGGTCTCTTGAGTGGACAGCTCGCAGCAAGGGACAATCTTCTTGCTGTGAGCATAAGGAAATCCTTGCACTCCTTTGAGGAGGAGGGCAGGTTTTTCCTTAACAGAAGATTGTCCCTTGCTGCAATCCATCTGGACAGTCTTGCTGTGCAGCTTTACAAAGGTAAAAGGGGCAGGAGGGAGACACTTTATGATTCAATTACAGTGGAACTACTCATCGTAGAGAATGATGATTAAGCTCTACATGGCCCAAAGACTATAAAGAATAATCAGAGCTGAAACATTACTATCCCTTTAAAATATTCTGCATTTCTGGGCTACATCTTGTCTGGTGAGTGAGCAAGTAACTGAAATTTGGTATAATTTACTGGTCCTGTCCAGAGATGAAAGCAGGGATATGTAACATATGGCTCTCCAGCTTTTGTTGGACATCATAAGAGCACAGGAGCGAAAGAAACTAAGCAAGAATAAACATGAAAAAGAGTAAGGCAGGTAACAGGAGACAATTGGAAAGTGAGAGAAACAATGAGGTGTCAGTGTATGTTGGTGTCATCTATGCAATATAAAATAACATAAACTAAAGCAAAACTAGCAATCACTTATAAGTGTGATTCCCTGTTTGCCAGAGCAGGTGATGTAGAGGAGAGATTAATGCAAGCTTGGCACTTTGGTATTTCTCTCCAAGTGATTCTCTTACAGCAACAGTGCTTATAACTTTTGTACATCACTTATGAGATCCTGTAATGCTACAGTGGTTGTATTCCACTGAAATTAATTGCGAAATACAATGATGGATTAAGAAGACATTCAGCATTTCTTACACTAGGAGTCCCTCCCTCCTTGTTGCCTCTGTCACATCTTTTATGTGGTAACAGAGGCGCTGAGCCCAACTCCATCTTTTTACAAGTTTATTCATCACTAAGTTGTATGCATAATTTTGGGCACTCTTGGCCAAAGAACATATTTTGTTGAAAAGATGTTAACACCACCATTATGGATTTATTTTCAGATAGAGGGTAGTAATGGAGGCTTTTCCGCATGGAAATTGAAAATGAACTGCTTTTGGAAGACAAACTACAATCTTCAAAATAGAAAATTCCCTTTCAGATTATTTTGAATTTAATTGTGATGGTTCGGTGTCTAGTTCTACTGCCCGGGAGGCACACAAATGTGTGATACAGGGATAATTTATCAAACTAGGGGGCTTAAAGTAGAAACAACAAGCAATTTCACTATATGTGCTTATTTACAAACTCAAATACCTGGAAGCCAAACCTAAAGACACCCTATCAAGGGCAGACAATAGAGCTGAAATAGCACAATTTTTACACTGCAAAGATCACAAAGTCCTTCTTATGGAACAAATATTCGCAACATCTCCAGCGGAATACGTGTGGGACGTTAGTAGCCCGAATAGTTGGAATCAAACAATGCTATGATTATATTACCCACATCAAAGACAAAGCCAACACAATCCACTTATCTTAGCCCAAAATGGCAAGCATTTTTTTAGAGAATTCTATTATCCCTTTATTATTTATCTGACATGGAGACTTCCTGCAATCCCCCACATATTACGATGCTTGTACAAGACTTTTTTTTTTAACTTTCGCTTGGTAGCCAATGTTCTCCCACACCGCCTGACTGATCTTTTGGTGTGCCTGATTTATTTAGAAGAACTTTCAACAGTATTGAAATTATCTCTCTTGGGGAAGAGCCCTGGTCCATATGGATTCTCTATGCTGTATTATAAAAAAATTTCATGCAATCTTACCTTTCTTCTTCTTAACTAAATTAACAACATTTTCCAGGGGTCCTCCTTTCCTCCACATACTTTTAATCCCTATACCCGATAAGAACCCATTGCAATACTCCTATTACCGTCCCATATGCTTTACTGAATAACAATGTAAAAATGTTCACTAACCCGATAGATGATCGACTGAAACCATGCTTTCTACAATGAACAAACTTATTTTGTATTTCTGCAAATGGTAATGCGTAGTTATTATTAATTTGCTGAATTTAACAGACTGAAAAGATAAATTAGAAAATGTGCCATGTGCAAAAGTTTTGGCACCCTTGCAGCTGATCTACTAGTGTTATTTTTTTTGTACTGTTAATTGACTCATTAGGCCTTAATGCAAAATAGATGATGACATTTCCAGAGATTAATACATTCTTTGACTCTTCAGATCTGTCAGGGTGCTGACACTCAACAACCATGAGCTCCTGAAGATCAGAAAATAAAGATAACTGACTCTTGCAATGCAGGGGAAGGCTATAAAAAGATTATCTAAATGCTTCCTACTTGCAATATCCACTGTCCTAAATGTTATTAAGAAATGGAAGTTAAGGGGAACTGTTGAAAAAAAAAAAAAAACCCTCCAAAAGAAATGCTAGTAGACTGGTCTGGAATGCAAAGATAAACCCCATATAACTGTAAGGGACCTACAGGAAAGTTTAGCAGGCACAGGAGCAGTGATGCACCATGATCTGCATGGAAGTCAGCAGAAGGAAACATAGCCTGAGATATCATCACAAAAGTCAACTTCTGAAGTATGCAACACAACACTTAGATAAGCCAGAGGAGTTTTGGAACCAAATGGTGTGGTCTGATGATGTAAAAGGGCTACTAATGTGTTGATATTAAGGCAATGTTCAATATACTTTTTTTTTTTATAATGAAACATATCTTTCTAACTACAGTTTTATGGACAGTCTTCATTTTATTTTAAAATGTCCCCCTCCCACCCCTTTATTATGCATAATACTGATTTCAATCAGAGCAGCAAGCCAGTCCAGACGGGTTGCAATGAGGGACAATATTATGTTAGCATAAGGAAAAACCTGCTCTCCTTGCCAAGGTGGGCAGGGTTTTCCTTATACTGATAGACTGAAGACTGTCCCTTGATGTGATCTGTCAGGTCAAGTCACCGGATTTCAGATCTGAAGAGAGGCAGTATTACATATGGAAATTGAGAAGGAGGGGAACACTTAACGAAGACTATAATATTATGAACAATTAGAAAAGTACTTTTCATTATAAAAAGTATATTGAATAATCTACTTTGTGTAAATATCAACACATTACTATCCCTTTAAAATTGAACTCTTGCGCTACAATTACAAGGTACAGTTGGAGAAAAAAGGGAGAAGTATTTGAAGAAAACACCACCTTGTCAACTGTTAAGCATGAGGGTCAATCTATTTTGCTTTGCGGTTGTGTTGCAGCCAGTGGCACAGGAAATATTGTATGAGTAGAGGGAAGAATTGATTCTATTAAGTTTAAACAAATCTTAGACGCTAATGTCAGTCAGTGAAGAAACAGAAGCTGAAAAGAGGTTTGATATTGCTACAATTAAAAAAATACCTCAAAATCAACCAAGAACTACTTTAAGAAAAAAAAAGCTTAAGGTATCCAGACTTGAATATTATTGAAATTATGTGGGTAGCTCTCAGACATGCAGTGCATGCAAGATGGCCTAAGAATATTTATGAATGAACAACATTCTGAAAGGAGTGGGAAAATTCCTAAAGCAAGAATACAAACACTTATCTTGCTGCAAGAAATGTTTGGATGGTGTGATTTCTGCCAGAGTGGGTGTTACTGCCTGATAGTGTGCCCAAACTTTTGCACATGCCACATTTTCTGTTTTATTTGTTTCAACGTGTTAGACTCAACAAATAACAGTACATTACAATTTACAGAAATATGTCACATTTAATTGTGTTCACTGCAGAGGTTGTGTTGACTTCTTTTCACTTAGAAAATTAACAGTTTGCATACATCTCTAAACAAATTACCAATTTACAATGTACTGGTTGGAGGGGACTACACGCTTAAAGGAGCAAATAAGCTTTCTAATGAGAAAAATATGTATGTTTAGGGCTTTTTCTGCTGCCACTGTTATGAGATTTTTCATTCAAACATTTTTTTTACATTAAACTGTAATTTTATATTGTGGTCACAAGGTGTAGTTCTCATCACTTACTATGGAGAAGTGTAGTCTGACTCACGCTATCCTGTACAGCACTATTTATGTGTATGTATTTTGGACATTGATGCTTATGCTAACAATTTAATTTATTTATGTTTTAAGTTTGCCCAGGGCCTTTAGGGGACCCTAGCAACACACCTGCAACTGACCAACATCAGATATCATTTTAACCCTTCAAGGACCACATCAACATACATTTCTTCAAAACCCTCTGCTCTTTAAAGGTACATACTCGGTAAGTGATTTCACTTCTTCGGTCCTTGGGATGACTGGTGAACTTAAATAAGTCTAATATTGTTCCAAAGACTTAAAAAAAATTCATGGGTCTTTTATTAAAAACTCTTCTATTTCTGGAAAAGATAAACTGCATTTGAGAGCTACTTTTCCCTGAGCAAGTATCTCCTTGTGAAAATAAGATGAGACAGGACAGCAAAATACCTATCTTTCCAAACAGTGGGGAAAGAAGCACTTCTTGTTTCCTTATAGCCAGAATGATTCTCCTTTGAGATCAATCAATCTGCTAGTAGTCACTGTAGTGGAAAGAATGCCTGGGCAGACACCTTCATTTGAAAAACAATTCAGCATGAAGAATGATCACTCAAGCAAAAACTTTCACTGTCCTATCAAAGATGTGGCGTCTCCATCAAATCAATTTAATGGCGATTGGGGAAGAATATGAAACTCCCCAGGTTCTTCTCCCAATTTCCTCATGACAGACCAGAGGCAGATGAGTCCTTCTATAGACTTTCTCCTTCCAGCTGTTTCCTCCGCTGAGACTTCTTTCAGTTCTTCTGAAGAAGATCATCCAAGACAGTGCAACAGTCATTCTCACGGCCCCGTATTGACCAAAGAGATCCTGGTTTCTCATTCTCAAGGCACTGGCAATACAGGAGCCCTTTCACCTTCCCAAGGAGCAGAACATTCTGAATCAGGGACCTGTTATTCATTATTCACATAGAGGAAAGAAGAAGGAACATTTTTATGATTGGTGCACTCTTGATAAAATGTAACCTTTGTTATCTACTTGAAGTAAAACTATACAAACACTTAAATTATTTAAAGGTTTTCAGGAGCGCTCTCAGTAGGGAAACAATATATAAATATTTTGGGTCATAGAACATAAGTGGTATAAATACACCTTGCCGGGAAATCTAAATCTGGCCCTAGTTGTGTTACGCAGAGAAGATATGATCCAGTATACTCTTAAACCCTTAAGGGTCAGTGCCTAGCTAGGAAATCGTCGGTGAATTTGACTTAAGAACCAATGACGGTCCTGGCATGTCATAGTTTTTGGTCACAGTGCTCCTGCGGGAGCACTACTGGAGTCTGAAACTAGTCTCTCCAAGACCAGTGAGGTTGGTATCAGACCTTGTTCAGTGAGCTGGCACATGTGATCAGTCACGAGTGCCTGCTAACCAAATGAGATCAAAGCAGTCCTTAATGGGAGTCCAACCCCCAGGTTGCAGTCATTAAGGGGTTAAGGTCAGTGAAAGATAGTAGATTATATTGAATAATAAGATACTCTTCTACATTAACAAATTCATATACTACGATGCATAGAGAGATAAATCTGCCTTTGCCCCACAGTTGAATCCAGGTAATACACAGAATATGCTCCCTAGAATAGGTAATACTATCTTACAGCAAAAACGTAAACCCAAAGAACATAAGCATAAATAACGGTGATTAATTTAATCAAAAAAGGCAGTGCTAAATTATACTAGATTCAATGAATCCTCGATTTATAAAATAAAATTACTGCTCATGTAATGTGAAGGGAGATGATACTGGTCTAATTGCCTAAAGTCTGGGCCATGCACTGTGGTTCAGCGAGTCTCCTCCGAATCATAATGCAATCAGAGGTGACCCAAACTGCTCAAATGATCTCAAAGTAAGAGTATACCAAAAAAAAAGTGATACTGAGATATTAGATTTTTATAAGCAATGATATGAAATTCAGGAACACGAACATCAATAGTGATAATTAAATCAAATGAGGCAAAGCCTAAAATATATTAAATTGCCAGATTAATGACCATTGCCTGAATTCCATCAGACTTAACTCATCTTCCATTAATAAAATGCAATAATAGGAATAACTTTTTGTATAAGATAAATTATATTAGGTGCCTGAAGCCCAAACTGAGGTGCAGAGAGAAAGAGAGCTGTACTCATTGGCATCAGAGAGCACTTAGTCCAAAATACAAAGAGTTAAAGGGATAATAATATTTCATAATAAAAGCAGCTCTAATGAATCATCATAGTATTTGGACTTTGGAGAGTGTTATTTCAATTCTGTCAGAGTTGTAGTTCAAGAGTAATTCAATGACACAGTATCCCCCTCCCGCTACTGATGTAACACTGCACAGCCAGAGCAGAAGGGAGGTGCCCAGGTAGATTGCAGAGAGGGACAATCTTCAATTAAGATTAGGGAAAAACCTGAAAAACTTGTCAAGGGGGGCAGGGCTTTCATTGTTCTCCTAGGAAGAAGATTGTCCCCTGCTGTTATCTGTCTGGTCTATGGACTGCATTCCACATCTGAGAAGAGATGGCTTACACTAGGTAAAAGGGGCGGGAGGGGAAACTTTGCTTGTGAATATCTCTCAAACCATAAAGGTTTGAGAGATAAGACTTATATTGTTCTTCATGTTTTTTTTATGCCTACAAAATAAAATAAAGATAAAATATAGATTATTTCAGGATTTAAATATACCTAAGGGTATGGTAGTACAATGTGAAATTAAATCTGTATAACATATATTTGGACAATCACCTATCTCTAGTTGTGAGAAAAAAGCAGGAGAAAGTAGAGTGCTTTAATTAAATGTGTAACACTTTGACCAATTAATAAAATGCTACTATAACTTCTTTTAGAAGTTGATAATAAATGTGAGTGCTGCAAACATGCTCTGAACATTAAAAAAGGGCTATTGATTCTTTATAATTACCTGTGGTGGAAAAATAGAAATCATTCTCCTGACTGAAAAGATAAGGCTAGTCAGGGGCACCCCACATATGTATATTCCTACAGGAGGTTATCATAGCCCAAAGCTATCATATTCTGCTGTCTGTCTCCTATTACACATTTAGATTGAAAGCTCCTTGGGGCACGGCCCACTCTCTCCTATTGTTTCTATCACCGCGGCACATATTCACCATTTATTTATTGTACCATGCTACTGTTGTATGGCGATTCATACACTGTGTGGTGCCATATAAGTGAAGATATATATAGAAAATATACTTGCATACATAAAAAAGCAAAGAAAAATTGTTGTGAGAGACCCACCACTTACCACCTAACGCATTTCGGCATAATATACAGTGCCTGTCTCAGAGGTGTGGCATGGAATGGCCAAGTCAGCACCTATTTATACCTGCTGAATTGGCCCCACCATGCCACAGCTCTGAGGCAGGCATCATATTTACTGCAATATTAAATACTAGCCAAAATCTTTAGAGGTGAATGAATTCTTATATAATATCTAATTTTGTTTTAAATATTCATGCATATAAATGTCCATCTATCTAGACAAATATATAACACATTAAGATAAGTAAGTGACAGATTATATATATTTAGAAAACAAATTCTTAAAGAAACTTACTGAAATTGATATATGCATTCATCTCTAGTGGCTGAACTGTATTTAATAGGAATATCCAGTAACATTCCTCTTGTAAGAGAGCAAGTTCTACATCTTAGATGCCCAAAAAGAAAAAAAATAATGCACTACAGGAGCATTATATTTAAAATCTGTGTCCAGTGATGCCTTAGCAATTAATTGAGACCATATAAATGGAATATTATCCAAATATACAGATACAGATTTGATTCTACATTGTACTATCATACGCTTAGGTATATTTCTACCCTGAGACAATTAGAGTAGTTTGGATTACCTATCTTTATATTTTGGACTGGGCTGTGATGCAGAAGAGACCTGCTGCCTTTCTGCATCACAGTTAGGGCTTCAGGCACCTAATATAATTTCTCAAGTTATACAAACAGTAATTTCTATTATTGCATTTTGTTAAAAGAAGATGAATTAAGTCTAATGGATCTCAGGCATTTAATATATTTTAGGCTTTGCCTCATTTGATTTAATTATGGCTATTGACGCTCGTGTTCCTGAAGTTCATATAATTGCTTATGGAAATCGAATCACTTAATTTGGTATACTTTTACTTTGGGATTGTTTTATCTGTTTGGGGTACCTCCAATAGCATAGTCCAGACTTCAGACACTTTCACTAGTACCATCTCCCCTCACATTACATGAGCAGTGCTTTTGTTTATTTTATACAGTGAAGAACAATTGAAACTAGTATACTTCAGGCAGGGCTCAAAATTTCCAGTCACCTCTAGCCAATGGCTAGTGAAAATTTAGCCCTGGCGAGTAGAAATTCAGTCCTGGTGGGTATGTTATGGCTTGCATTGGCGAGTAACTTTTCAGGTCTGGCTAGTAGCAAAGGACTTCAAATTTTAATCCCTGCTTCAGGTACTGTCTATTTTCATTTCTAGCACTGCCTTATTTGATTAAATCAATCACTGCTATTTATGCTCATGTTCTTGGGGTTTACGTTTTTTCCATAAGATAGTATTACCTATTTTACGGAGCCTCTCCTGAGTCTAACCTTGATTTTATTTTCATGGCAGGGTCAGATTTATCTCCCCATGTATCGCAGCATATGATTTTATTATTGTAGGAGAGTCTCTTATTATTCAATATAATCTACTATCTTTCACTAACTTTAGGAGTTTATTGGAGCCATATACCTTTTGTGCATAACAGAACTAGGGCCAAACTTATTTAGGTTTCCCTGCAAGCTGTATTTGTACCAATTTTTGTGTTTTATGACCTAGTATATTTAAATATAATTTTCCATATTGACAGCACTCCAGATCAGTCTGAGAACTTTAACATAATTTAGATGTTTGTATTATTGTTTTATTTCCTGTAGATAATAAAGGTTATATTTTATCAAGAGTGCACTGTTCATAAAAATGTCCTTTGCCTTTCCTCTATGTGAATTGTCAAACCATTTTATTTAGGTAGCACCTTGGGGGAATCAAAAAACAGCCCTATGATTTAGAACCCAAAAACAACCCTATGATTTAAGAACTGTTTTGCCACAAATTTTTGGTTCTCTTATAATATTAATTAATTAAACTAAAAAATTAAATTTCAATCTAGAAAAACCTGGTATTACCAAGCCTTCAAAATGAACCTCACTGTATGAGCGACCACAGGGATGAGCTACCTAATCAAGACATGTATAATTCACAACATAGGGACATAAAGAATATTATGAGGAAGCATTGGCACATCTTAAGAAATGATAAGGACTTAGATGAAGTAAATTTATAACATCCTATGATTATATTCAGAAGATGAAAGAACTTGATAGACATCTTGTTTCATAGTCACTTCACACGTCCTAAGAAAGAAACCTGGCTGACAACTAATTTGAAGGCAATATACACCTGTGGTTAATGTGCGACATATTGATATATCCGTAAAGAAAGGTCTATAGTGGCCAAAAAAATAAAGAGGTATGAACTAACACAATTCATTAACTGTAAAACAACAGATGTAGTCTACCTTATCGAATGTGTCTGTGGCAAGAATTATGTGGGCAAAACCAAAAGAGCATGTAAACAGAGAATTTTAGAACATCTTGGGGATGTCCGCAATACGTGGGAGAAACTGGTGGCTCGACGTGAATCAGTTCCACAATGGTGACATCTCAGGCATGAAATTTAAAGGGATACTATGCCAGAAGTCAGGACAGGGGATGTAGATGACAAACAACTACGAAAGGAGGCAGAATGGATTTATAGACTTGGTACGTTAAGTCCCCAGGACTTAAACGAGGGCATCACCTTTAGTCCATTTATACAAGATTTGAATGAATAATTTCTATAAGATAAAAATTATTTATGTAAATAATCATAAGGTATTGTATGAAGTAGGAACAACATGTGTGGAAAAGTATAAGAACCTAGAACAGTGATTCTCAGCTCCAGTCCTCGGGGCACACCAACAGGTCACATTTTCAAGATATCTCTAATTAATCACAGGTGAATCAATCACAATGACTGAGCCACTAATTACTCACCTGTGATTAAGCAGGAACAACCTGAAAACATGCACTGTTGGTGTGCCCTGAGGACTAACGGTGAGAAACACTGACCTAGAACAACCAGTCTGAACTCCTAACTTAACAAACAATAATTCATAAGTTAGTTTGCTATCCAGTGTGATAGCACCCAATATGATCCATTGTGGACCATATTTTAATGGACCTTTACATTTTCCTTAGGACTCTATATAGAGTTAAATAAGAGGGAGATTTAGAGATGGAAAATTCACATTTTTCTGTATGTGTAACTGTTTATCTCTAATACTTACATGCATCTCTGAAAGAATGTATATACATCCATAAATCAATAAGCTTAATTATCAAAATGTATGTTCACCTTTATTTCTTGCAATATTGTATGAGATACTGATTTATAGATTCATGCTCATATATAAATAAGTGAAAAAAATGTTCTAATATTCTACTGCCATGATTCAACTGAATAAATTAGTTTCCTGGCAAATTTATAATATTTGTTAGTCAAAATTAGCCTTAATGGCCAAAACTTTTTTCTTCTTCACAAATATTATTTTGATGTAGAATTGTATTAATAAGTCTGATTGATGTCTATGAAGGAGTTAACACGCCCCCATTAGTGATAACATAAGTGTGATGTTGCTAAAACACACCTCAATGTTTTACTAGAAATATAGGGTAATTTGGATGACAGACCCTCTGATGAAGCAGCGAGATTGGTGAAACGCATTGGAATACCAAACATCGCATGTTCTTTAAATACTTCACAGCCTTGACTTTATATTTATAGTCCCAGATATAATGGATTGTTGTGTGGTCAGAATTAAATGTAGGGCCTAGAATAGTAGCACGCTGACTTCAGATGGCCACAATGGAAGTAGTCTATGGACCCTCCACACGGATTCATTTACTGGGCTCTTTCTTTATTTGAAGATTCTCTCTGTTACCAAGGTTTTTTTTCTTCCAAGTATGTCATAAAATAAAAAAGAAAAAGAAAGCACCCTATAGTGTGATAACGTCACTAAAACATTAAAAATTGAATAAAAATAACTTATTGCACTCACATTTATCAGTGATCAGAGAGCTGATATCAGCAAGTCTGACAAACACGCTTGTGGAGGGATGGCAATTAGCTGGGCTGTAACACCATATAGACCAACAAACAAACAATGCAACGGCTGTCTCCAAAATGTATCTAAAATTTATTCCGACTTGGATAAAACAATAATAAAACTTCTGGCTAAACGCTCACGCGTTTTGCAGCAACCCTGCCACTTTCTCAAAGCACCGATAAAGCCAAAACAAAGGAACAAACAGCCGTCACACACTTAACATTAAATAAGATCGCATCAGGTTGTAATTGGGCAGATTCAAACCAGGAATAACCAATAATCAAGAATTATTATAACAAGTAAACAGTATATCTAAAATGAATAAAATCCCAATCTTATGCCCAATTCCATAAGGAACAAAGGAGATATATGACATACTGTATCAGCCGCGGTGCGGGCAGTCTCTCCTGCACATGACTGCCCTGCGATCGGCTGTCAGTGGCACTGTGGCCCGTGTAACGGGCTCTCCAACTAGTCAACTATAAAAAGACATGTAAGACATCTCGTGCCATTGCATCTAAAAGCCCCAGACCTCATTGTCGTCTTATTTCATATTTTTTCATATGGGCACTATTGTCCATTTACTACACTTACAGGCCCCAGTTCAAGTTTAAGAAGTATTGCTTCAGCTATTGCTAATTAGCTACATTAACAGCCGTGAAGTGACAACTTTGGTTATCGAGCACAAAATAGAGGCAATAAGCTCATCTGTAACTGTGTGGCAGTAAACATAATTTGTTACCTGTTTCACGGAAAATAGATTTCTCTAACTGCATTTTGTCAGGAGTGAAAGAATGGGCTAGAAGAAGGCTTTCACAAGCTAAATGTTAAATGTGGGTGTTTTCTTTCTGGAAGTCTGCATTCTTCTTTGTTAACGTCTTTGATTTGTCAACAGAAATCAAATCATCAAAAGCTACAGTTGGAAGAAGGGTAAGATCAGCCATATCTGAAGCTAATAAGGTTCAAGGGAAGACTCCACCAGAGGTTCTTAATGCTCATCATTGGTGTAACTAGAAGCCACCGGGCCCTGGTGCAAATATTGCCATGGGCCCCCCGACCACATTGCTACCCTCATCGGACACATCCACTGGCCATCACCACACCACACCCCCATTGGCCACCTCCACATTGCTCCCCCATTGCCCCGAATCTCCACATTGCCCACCATCTCCACATTACCCCCAATCTCCACATTGCCCCTAATCTCCACTTTCCATCTACATTGCCCCCAAACTCAACATTGCCTCCACATTGCTCCCAATCTCCACCTCCACATTTCCCCTATTGATCCCCCCCAGTGTCCATCTCCTACCTCCCTGGTGGTCCAGCGGCGTTGCAGGAGTAGTCTGTGCTGGAGCGCACGCTCGGTCCTTTCTTCAGAAATACAGAGCACTGGGAGATGATCCCAGTGCTCTACATTACTAGAGTGCCAAAGACGAAGCTCAGCGGCTAGTGCTGAAGAAGTCACAGACCTCAGCTTGCTTCTTGCGGGTGCCATGCAGGGGAGTCGCAGGGGGTGGCCAGGCCTCTGGAGTGATGGGCCTGGTCGCAGATGCGACCCCTATTGTTACACCACTGGTGCTCATTTTGCTAGAGCCATCATTGTGTCCTGGGTAGAGAAGAATATATGGAAGAACAGTCACACATTCATGATATAATACAGTCTTGATAACTGAGTATGAGGTAAGGCTGGTTTTGGTTGCAAAGTCCTTCAAGCATCAGTGACCTAATATAACGGTTTTTAGGACACTCAGACCAGTATGTGAAATAAAACACAATTTTATTAGAATAACAATAATGCAAACGATCGCCCTCTAGTGGCGGTAGTAATAGACACACAGTGAAGACTGATATGTTACAAGAGATAATGCACAATATAGTTGATATGCACAATACTATGCAGATAATGGTGTTCTCTACCCCAAAGGGTTAAGAGCTTAAATCAGTCAGTCTTAGATGTGGTGGTTTGGCACGCCCTGGGTGTTAAAAGGAGGTGCTGATAGAGACAGTCCACAATGTACTGGAAACGTAGATGCCTAGCCAAAGTGACCAAGTAGAAAACAGAACAGAGATCCAAATAGCCCCCGCGGGCGTACCTACTGGAAAACTGCTTCTGCGAGTGCAAGTGTGTGTAGCCCCCACTGGCGTAACGGAAACCGGCCTGCAATGCAAGAGCTGCCTAAGCCTCCTCAGACTTAACCGGATACCAGTAGTGGTAGTGCTAGAGCCAATAGCCCCCACAGGCGTATGCAACGGAATCTGCCAGAGCTGAAGCCTTCCCTCTATCGCCACTCTGCTTTAATAGATATCGCCCAGTAAACAACGAGAAGGGAGAGCCTATGGTGCCCAACCGGCCCACAATAAGTGACTACTCTGCAAAGGAATGGATAGAGTCGCCGTCGGTAAGCGGCCAACTCAGCAGACGTAGCACCACAGAAGAGGCTCTATTCTGGGAATCGAGGTAGCGAGAGCAAGGCAGCACTGCTAGGGTTAATATGCACGTTTACACGAGGCTCTGCAAACAACGAGGCTCTGCAAGTATAGTGAGGCTTACTGAGGCACGCACAGCTCTGCAAGTATAGCGGTACACTACACTGATTTAATGGCAACACCAGGCAAGGAGGTCACACGGTGGCTGGCAGCAGCAGTTGAGAATGTCGCGGCGGCGACAACGGGAACGGAGGTCACTGGAACAGGCTGGAAGTCTATCTTTGGAGCAGGAAGTCAGCCGGGCCGGGTCGGAGCACGCAGGAGGTAGTCATACAAGCTGGGTCATACACGAACAGGAACGTCAGCCAAGCCGGGTCAGGATACAGAGGTGGTTCGCAGACAAGCCGGATCATACACAAACAGGAACACTGGAGCGTAGTCAGGACAAGCCAAGTTGGTACACAAGAATCCGGAACACTGGAACACAGCAACAGCACTACTGGCTCAGAAACACCACGAAAGGGCATCTGACAGGTGTCTGGAACAGGCATAAGAAGGTCACCAGGGGCGGGCCAAACTGGCTCAGCAAATCAGAGCGAACCACAAGTAAGAGTGACAAGAATCACAGGCACTGTGATACCTAATTCCTCTCCATCGGTTCAGCATTGCTGTAACTCATGTGTTATCCATAGAAAAGGCAGAATGTTTCCTTGTCACTTCCTTTTCCTTCAGGTCTGCTTTGGTAATACACAGACTTTCCACCCTGGTGTTGTTGTTCAGGCCAAATAAAATACTTTAAACATAATTTCTGGTGTCTGGTTAGTCTCTGTTCAAACACTCCAGGACATACTTGAACATGAAAGAAATCTCAATGTATTCTTCCTGGTAAAACATTTTCTAAATAAAATTAGGGCTGATGGGGTGGAAGGTTGCTTTTATGTTTCATGTTCTACTTGGTAGGAGGAAGTCTCTCATTTTGTATAAAAATGAGAAACGCTGTAGAGAAACACTGTAGGTGTGTAACATTACAGATTCCACTTCAGAACCACCACCAAATTCACCTCTTGGTCAGATACTCAAAAAAGTGGCTGAGAAATTATATACATAATACTCAGCAGCTAAAGCCTGGGGGACTCATTCCCAGGGTTAAAATATTGTATCTCCCTTTGATAATGACATCAGGATAGCACCTTTTGCACACTCTCTCTCCACCAGCAGCACGATATAAAGAGACAAACAGAAAAATGAAGGGGGCTATATATATGGCTGGAAGAGAATAGTGTTTCCATCAGCACAATATTGGTGGATTAATGGCATTTACAAGAGATTTAAAAATATATTTAGATACTAAAATAGCCAAATGTTCAATACCCTCCAAAAAATATTGATACATTTAACGTTATATGAAAATGATAATACATTTTAGTAAAACAAAACAAAATCATCATCATAATATAGATAATAATTCCACAGGTTAGTCTGGTGTTAAGGATCTATTCTAAAATGGTACTATGAATTTAAATTACTAATCTAACAAAACTAATATATATATACATTATAGTATCTACATGGAATATGCTCCTGGGATACCAAACAGGGTTAATCACACAAATTTGCTCCTGAAATAACATATATGATTATTTGCTCCAATTTTAGTTAACCAAAGTCTCAGAGAACCTGGATATTTATTTTTATCCACACATCTTATGACATACAGGTACCATGTGGAGGCAACAGCTCCTTCCTGTAGGCTGAAACAATTCTGTAAAGAAGTTGAGGGTGAGCCTCCCCTTCCTCCTTATCAGGCTATCCCACTAGCCCCGCCCCAGATAAAAATAGAGATTACTGGTATAGTAAAAAAAGACAAACTTAATAAAAGGAGTTCCTGAGACAGCAAAAAAATAAAAAATCTTCAGAGATGGTGGATAGATCGGCTATACTTTGTTCAGAAAACAAACCGACCGGAAAACCTTGCTTCATAATAATAGGTTTCATCCATCCTCCATGAAAAAGTCAATACCAAATTCACAGTTATTGAGAGCTATTAGAAATAATTCTAATAAAGATCTCCGAGACATGAGGTTGAAGGAGATGATTGAGTGATTTGTTGAAAGAGGATATCAATGGACGAAACTCATAGATTTATGTAATACTCTTGTAAAGGAAGATGATGAAACAGAAAATACATCCAACTCAAAGGGTGATATGATAAGAAACAGGTTCCTCTTCTCTACTAGATACACACAAGGAATTAAAGTCATAGATTCTACAATTAAAAACAACTGGATAATTTTCAAAAAAGATGACTTATTACAATCTATTTTAAAAAACAAAACCATGATAGACTGTAGAAGAGGAGTGAATCTCATGGACCTTCTAGTCAATACAGATCCAGAATTGAGTTATTCTAAATCCAAAATAAAACATGGCTTCAAAAAGCGCCTGTGGGGTGCTTTAGATGTACAGGTTGCACAACATGTGGTTCCATGAAGAAGGCTAAAACATTTACGCATCCTCATAGTAATAAAATGTATAAAATTTAACATCACATAAGAAGCAAGACTGATCATGTAATATATATGATCATTTGTCGATGTAGACTTTGTTATTTCGGCAAGACCGACAGAACAATTACAGAACAGATTGAGGGACACAGGTCTGCCATCAATACTGCCTTTCGAGATGGAAGAACAGTGTTATGCCCCTGAGTTGAAGGAATCCACTGACACTGTTAAGTGGCCAACTCTGTTTATTAAAGGCTCACAACACAGCAGGTACTTAAATATAATGTCCAGATTACGGAATGCAGGCACTTGGCGCTTTGCCAGCAGATCAGCTGGCCTTAACTCCAGAGCTCGCCAGAGAGCTGTCTTCAGCGTGGTGACTCCTGCTAGACTGACCGAGGACTTGTTGCGTCGTCACGCTGGATACCCAGGCGTGTGACGTTACTTCCGGGTTCCTCATTCTCCCAGCTGCCCAATTCTCTGCCTGCAAACAGACATCACATCTCTCTCTTTCCTGAAAAAGATAGAGCACAGACACACAACATAAAAACAGTAGGGAGGGGAGAGAGAGAGAGAGATCTGGAACAGCTTCAGGGTCTCCTCCAGCTGCTAAGAACTTCATCAGGTTCCCATCTCACAGGAGGGCGGATTGCCCTGGTGGGCCTGATACTTGATGAAGGGACATTTGAGTCCTCGACAGTAGCTGAAGGACCGTCATCCGAAACCATTTCTGGAGACTGCGGTATGGCTTGAGGAGTCTCATTCTCTGTGAGAGGTAGGCCAGTGGTAGAGGCCCTAAACTGCTAAGCACCATCATCCGCCGGCCTGGAATCTTTCAAAAGGTTGTCAGCATAAGTGTTTTTCGGCAGCCCAGGTCACAATTGATCTGTGTGTCTTTTCCAATTGATACCTTTGTCTGTCAAGACTACATAGGTGTCATGGATTCAGAAATGAGACTTGGACCAGTACAATAGGTAACACAATCTTTATTGATATAGCACACGTATCAAACAACGTTACAGCAAGAACACCATACAATACAAGGATGTCCGGGCGGAATGTTCTTCTGTAGTAGAAATGAACTGAACCCCAGTGGCAACTAGGAGAGAACTGACTCAGGTCCGCACCTGAGCCTCACTACAGGTTCGCACCTGTACAGACAAGGAACAAAGCAGGATGCTGCACTACAGGTCCGCACCTGAACACCGCAGTATGGAACAGGAGCAAGGGGAGTCTGCCAGAGCCACCGAGATACCCACAAATTATACACTGGAGCGTTTGTATGCTGGGTGCGCAGCGGACAACCTGGGTTCACCAAGGTGTGTAGTCAGACAGGCTGGAAAAAGGACAGAACAAACGCGGCCAGAACCGCAGGTCTGATCCAGATGGGTATAGGACTGGTCAGGGTCACCCTGAGCTGTAGATGGACATGCCCACAGTCAGCACCAGTACGAATAGTAAGCCAGGCCAAGGGTCATACACAAAGCAGGTATGCAGACTGCGCCACAAGTCAGCACCAATACAGATAGTCAGCCATGCCAATGGTCATACACAGAGCGGGTATTCAGACTGCGCCACAAGTCAGCACCAGTACGGATAGTCAGCCAGGCCAAAGGTCATACACAAAGAGGATAGTCTACCAGAGCCGCAGGTTCTGCACCAGAAGGGTTCTCAGACACGCCGGTAGTCATAGCAGGTAGTCATACACAGAGCCAATTGGTCAGAACCAGAACGGATAGTCAGCCTAAACACCTCTAGACCTACCAACAACACTGGACACCATGAAAGGGCACTTCAGAGTGGTGTCCAGAAGGTTTATAAGCCCAACCTCCCAGGAAGAGGAGAAGCCCAAAAATTATACCTGTCACTTTAAATAGGACAAGCGTCAAACCTGGACGCATGCCAAAGAACAGCGTGGGACCACCGGAAGAGGCTGCGGTTGGCTGCCGGGCACCTCTGAAAGCTCGCAGCCGCCACTCATGGCCATCCGGAGACTGAACCTGCCCTCCGAGGCTGCGGCTGACACGCAGGTAATGTTGCGGTCGGCTCGGCAGCCACCGCTATGACAATAGGTGCGAGATCCCAGCACTCTCGTTATGGTTCCAGCAGCCCATCTCTGAGGACCTTGATAACTGCGAGCCCACACTTTGTCTCCCGTCTTGAAACAGCGAGAACCAGCCTGGGAGGGCCCAAAAAAGGAACCAGAAGGCAAAGTGGAAGGAGCTGGAGGCTTCAACATATCCAACTTAGAGCTCAGGAGGCGACCAAAAAAGAGGGTCACAGGAGACACCCTGGTGGCAGCATGAGGGGTTGTCCGGTAAGCAAAGAGAAACTCAAGAAGAGAAGCAGAGACATCCGTATAATCAGAGGCTACTAGTGCTGCCTTGAGGGTCTGGACAAAACGCTCAGCAAGGCCGTTGGTGGCCGGATGATAAGGAGCGGAGGTGCGATGAGAAACACCAAGAGAGTCCAGAAATGCCCGAAACTCCTGGGATGTAAATTGGGGCCCATTATCTGAGACCAGGAGGCGTGGGAGTCCAAACACAGCAAAGATTTTTTTTAAAACTTGAACAGTGGCAGCAGAAGTTGTAATTGTCATAGGCCAAACCTCAGGCCATTTAGAGTGGTCATCCACCAATACTAGGAAAGACTTCCCATGAATGGGACCAGCAAAGTCGATATGAAGCTGATTTGCTTTAATCTCGCAGAATAAGTAAACCATGTTTCTTCCCCTTCATTAAATTCTTGTAGGGTTCCAAATAAAGCCTCCATGATAGGGGGATATTACTATTTGATGTTGAATTGTATTACACAGAACTATTTATATGTCACAATACCTCTTTCCTGCAGCAGCAATAGACATCCAGTTATCACAGATCAGCACAAGATGGTGAGGAGGTAGCCACAAAGATTGCAGAGACAGCAGAAATCTGGAACAGGCTTTCAATAGTAGATAGGGTAGAAGATGACAAAACAGTCCAGAATGTGTAAAATCCAATGACTGATTTCTTTAGAACGGGCTACTTTTCAAAGGTAAAATATATATTCTGAAGCTAGTCGCTACCTGCTTAATTATAGCAGGGTGACTTTATACCGGATGAAATTTCCACTTTAAGTTATGGAATTCTTTGCCTCAGAATGCTTTGCTTGCAGATACTGTAGTTGCTTTCAAAAAAGGAATGGATACCTTTCTGGCTCAGAGCAATATTACAAATTATGACAGTTGATTTCACAGTAGATAGGATGTTGATTCAGGGGAAAATCTGACTGCCATTTGGAGTCAGTAGATGTTTTTACCCACTTGGGCGTAAAAGGAAATGGCTTTTTTTTGCCTTCCCCTGGATCAACAGGAATGATATGGCATGGACTGAACTTGACAGATGCTTGTTTTCCCCAGCTTCATCAAGTAGGTTAATATATGTCTAAGATTAAAACGCTAGAGACAGTGCTGCAGACCTGCAGTCTACAAGTGCAGTAACCTTGAGAAGAGACAGGACAACACATAGTGCTTTAACCCTTTGAGTGCCAGTGGGGTACGCTACGCATTGCTTTGCAATGCGTTGCGTACCCCTCTGGCACTCAAAAGGTTGAACTTTTATTAAAAAAGTACAAACAGCACTGCTGTTTTATGTGGTAAAAATAGCGCTAAAAATGTACTTTAGCTGAAAAAAATGGTAAATATTGCATATGGCCCTTTGGCTTATTTGACTAAACTGCGGATACGTCGTCAGTATTGGTATATTTCTAATTTGTTTATTTTGCAGTGTGATATGCTCGCAATGACAATTTAAAGCCATCAGTGACACTTGTCATCAACGTTATATCAATTAAATACCAGCGGGGTTTGCAACCCATTGTCGCCCATCTCACATCCCTTTCGTCCTAAAATGATCAACATAAACGTGTTTCATTATTACAAATGTTTTAGAATATAAATAGGCGTTGTTACAAATAACTGATCAGTGACTAGATGAATAAAATCCACTGGACTATTCTCAAAACACATCGATTAGCATTCACGAAACCTATTATAACATTTTGCGCTACAGAATCCTTATATATGCGGTGATCGCGCTTTACTGCCAGCAGGAATACCGATTGGCTGGTTAAATGGGTGTGTAGCAATACGTCATGCTCAATGTTGAGCGTCTTCGGCTAGTATAGAGAATGATCTTGTTTTCGGTACTTGATTTTGTATCCTGAGGGAAACTGGTAGATGATTCGGTGTTCGCGACTCTTGCAGTCAGGTAAGACTGTGTGGGTTGTTGTCGCTGACTTTGGGTAGGCGATTAGTGTTGTTTTAACTCTGTCTATAAAACCCGTGTGACCAAACAAATGGATGTTGAAATCATGACGTAGTCATGGTAACCACTTGGGCTAACTGTTACATAGCTTATGTTGAACTGTTTCCCATTTTGCTGGAAGTGTTTAAAGCTGCGGGGTGCTCTATAACATGGTGAATAGGAAAACTGAAATTCTGTAAGTTGTTGTAGGCATATAACTCCCGGCCTTCGTCACTAGCCGGTAAGTTATCGCCTGTGAATTATGGAAGTTGTAGTTCAATAACAACTGGATAGCTACTAGTTAACCACCACCTGTGCGGCCTACGACAGAGAAAGAAGGTGCCAGCCTGGATTACTGTTATTTCTTGTAGTACAACAGCTCAACTGACACAAATGGGGAAACAAAACACACAAAAATATTAATAACAAAATGTAATCAGTAATACTAAACTACGTAATAAAGTCCAACAGACGTCTCTGTCATTATTTATATGTGAAACATTTTTGCAGCGTTCTGTATCAATAGGGCTACTTCTAGGGTCAGACCTATTGCAGTTTTTCTTAACCTTTTGAGTGCCAGAGAGGTATCTAACGCATTGCTTTCTTTTAGTACCATGTATAAATTATGTACCCCCTTTTTATATTGATAGCATGTTAAAATACATTTCTAATGCTGCCCTTGATTGGTTTGCACATAATTTGTTTGGTTGTTGTAAAATACCCCTCAATAAATTCAAGTAGTTCTTCCATTCACAAATATACTGTATGTGTGTAGTGTTTTGCTGTTTTTGGGTGTGGGGTGTAATTTGGCAATTATGAGGTTAAGAATGCAAGGTGCATATTATATTATCCACTACAAAAAAACTTTCTTTATTTCTTAAGCTTAAAATCTAGCATTACCTGCTCTTTGGAGACTCCCGTTGCTTTTTTAACAGAGCTCCCATTACAATAGTAATCTTGATAGTAATCTCAGAAGTAATAATGTTTTATTGCCTGTTAGTGGACTGAGATAATAGAACAGCCTTTCTGAATAGAAGAGTAGTGCATACTACTCTCAATAAATCCACAGCATTATGATTGTCTACATGCATTAAAATATATGTTTATGATTAGATTTTAAGGCTGTAACAGATGCTAACTTGAAGTACTCCATGATGTGAGACAGATTCTCTAGGTCAGGGGTGGTCAAACCTGTCCTCAAGACCCCAGTATTGATGTGTTCAGGATATCTTCAATTGCACTGAATAAGTCACATGTTTATGTGAGGCAATCCTGAAAACCTGAATTGATACTTTGCTTTTATTAATTTGGCCCATTTTTGCCACCCGTAAACTGAACCAACTAATTTCTAAGCATATATATATATATATATATATATATATATATATATATATATATATATATATTTTTTTTTTTTTTTTATACTTTTGGTGGTTTAATGTGAAAAATCCACACATGTAATAAGCTGTTCATTTTTCTCAGCAGACCAGGCATTTTCACACTATTTGGGTTGTGGATACTGCTAACATGACCAAACCGTTTTACCAAGAATGTAAAAAAAAAAAAAAAAAAAAAAAAAAAAAAAGTTCCTTAAGGGTTTAATATTAACTCTATTTTCTTAAACACCATAATTTGTCATTTTGCACATAGGCCTTCCTATAAAATCTAGGAATTGGGGGATAATATTAACTCTACTTTCTTAACTCTTTGAATGCCAGAGGGGTACTAAACGCATTGCAAACACCAGAATTTGTCACTTTACACATAGGTCTTCCTATAAAATCTGACCTTATTTTTTTTTTTACTCATTTTTCCCCAGTCTACAATTCAGGTGCAAAATTAATGAGAAATAAAGTTACCCTACATGCAATATATTTTAGAAATACACAGAATCCTAATTTCAGGGACTGGTGATTTACGTCTACCTAAGATTGTTTTAGTATGAAATCGACAGAAGATGGCACTATAGCGCAAAAAAAAAAAAAATCCCCGCTTTTGCACTCAAATATGCTGAAATTACTGAAAACCGTAAGATACCATATTATGTTAGGTAGCTAGAAGCCTACTGAGGTCACAGACCAAAAACTGTCAGATTTTTTGGCTTTTTTATTATCTCTCTACGCCAAGTCTCCTGTAAACAACTGTTTTCAGAAGATGACACTAAAGGTGAAAATGTGCACTTTACATTTCTATCTCTTCATAGGTGCTGAAATCTTTGAAAACCATGACATTTCCTGCTGTATTTATTAGCGGGTTCACGCCCGAGTAAAATAACACCCCATTTGTAAGATCTGACTTTCCAGAGGGGTGCCATAAGCACAAAACTATACCTATCAAAATCTGTAATTTTTCTTGAATTCTTCACTATGTTCTGCCTGTAATAAAATGGATGTAACACCTATTGAGATGAAGAAATGGTAGACAAAGCATACCATTTTGGAAAGAAGAAAAAAAAAAAATTGCATCATCTGACAGGCCACTTGCCTTTCTACCCCAATGTTGGTGAGCAGAAATATTTCCAGAATTTTGTGTTATAGGAAAAAATGTATGTATCTTTTTAACACTTCTAAGATTTTAATATCATTGAGACCCATGGATTGTCCTACTGAAATTCCTACCTGCTGCAAGCTCAAGAGAAATAGTATCATATTGGTATAGTTTGACATATACTGCAGGGGGGTGCCAGAAGCACTGAGCTACATCTATCGCTTTTATTTTTTATTATTTCCTGCCTGCACTAAAATGGTAATAATAGCAGATACATACTATATCATCCAACATGCTCACTATTATGCTCTTGAGTGACAGTGGGCAAAGCAAAGCATGTCTCATCTTCCTGGTACTCAGTGCGTTAAAAGTACTCCTGGATGAAAGAGGGGAATTCTCGCTTTCATTCAAGGGTAACCTTTAATTTTTTTTAACATATATATAAAGCAAAAGGAGGTGGGATGTGGGCTTTTTAAAAGCCCCAACCCATCTTCCCTGTGTTAAAAAGTTTTGTATTTTGTTCTTTGAAGGTGTAGATCTGTGAGGGTTCCCCTCTTTCAAACAAGGTTACCCCAAAACGTGTAAGTGAAAGAGGGGCCAAAGTAGGAAGAGCGCCAACCCCCCTAATGTATATAGTATTATATTGTTGGGTAACTGCAAAAATCACCTGACATTTTAACCCTTTGTGCACCAGAGAATTACAAATACATAGCAGAGCATTGCTTTGGTACCCTTCTGGCACTAAAATGGTTAATACACCTGAGTACCCTCATTTGAAAGCAGGTGTTCCTCTCTTTCAAATGAGGGTACTTTTAGCTTGGGAGCCCAAAATACAGGAGAGCCCCCCCTGCTCAAACACTATACCTGGTCGTGTTGTGGCACTTCATTAATGTCATCACACATGTGCAGTGATGTCAATACCCATCACCAAACATGGAAGTGGTGGGGTTCATTGTGGGGCCCGAGGCCTACAGGAAAATAAGTCCCTGGTCCTGCGATAAACCCCTTTACTGCCTTACTGTAGAGGACTTGATGAGTCACTTTCTTCGTAGTTTTAGTCTGATGTTACGGATGGAACCTATCACATCATCTGCGACAAAGTGGTTAAAATAGTATACATTCATATTCTACTTTATTTTTAATTGGAGAAAAAAAATTCTAAAATTAAAGTGGAAAGTTGCTTCAATTCAGGTTTGTTAAACTGATAAAACCATAAATCAAGATAATTATATTGAGGTTAGAACCCATCCTTTCCAGTAAACTGAAAGTATTATCTATCACATCATTGGCGACAAAGTGGTTAAAATAGTATACATTCATATTCTACTTTATTTTTAATTGGAGAAAAAAAATTCTAAAATTAAACTGGAAAGTTGCTTCAATTCAGGTTTGTTAAACTGATAAAACCATAAATCAAGATAATTATATTGAGGTTAGAACCCATCCTTTCCAGTAAACTGAAAGTATTATCTCATTTGTTTACCTGAATTATGGCATACGTTGCCCTTATTACTTTAATACAAGCTTTTATATACAAACAGGTGAAATTCACAGATGCCTGCAGATGAATAGGAAAAGCAAGTTTATAAACTATTTTGGGGCTTCAGTAGCTAAGAAATAATTTAACACAAAGGGGTTGTTTGCACTTGTGAATGATAAAGAGGTGATAAAGTAGAGTTGACTTTTCCAGTTCCTGTATTATTTTATATGACCTATGCACTAAGATCTCCAAAGTTGGAGAAATCTTAGTGCTTTGGCTCAGTAAACTAAGTTAGGACTTGGAGAAGTCATCTCCACTTTATCACCTCTTTATCACACCTTAGTGCACCTCCCTCAAACTCTAACTAAGAATACAAAATATTTAAATAATAATTATCACAGTTGACCAAGTATTATCCTATGGGAGCAGACTCAGTAAAAAATCTCAGGTCAGCCTTGGGCTGCACAAAAATAGCACCTGTCAGCTGTTTGGGGGTTAGAACACTAACCCCTTGACTGGAAAGCAGACTGGAAGAATGTGACTCTGTCACAAAGTTTGCGGTTTACGTGGACTGCTTCTGCGTATCTCTTAGTCAAGCTTTCAAGCACAAAGCTGAGGGTCTTTGGGGACTACATAATGCAGGGCACGATGAAGTGTGAGACTCCAGTTTTGCAATTCGCTTTTGTCTCTTAGGAGGGATACCCTGGTGTCTCTTGAGATCCCCATTCTGTTACCTCATTGGTCCTTTAGGGCTCACTGTGAAGAGCTGGCTCCATCAGCAGTTGTTAAAGACAACTGTAGTGTGGTTAAGCTGCTTTTAATCCTTTGAGTACCAGAGAGATGGGTAACACACTGCTTTACAGTGCATTGCAAAACCATCTTGCACTCTAAAGTTTTAGGGTCCTTATGAATTAAAGTAATTTTTTTTTTTTTTTTTTTTTTTTTTTTTTTTTTTAACTTCAGTATTCAAAATTATAACATCACTTTTGAAAATGTGATATTGGTAAAGTCTTGTCAGGAAATGGAGAAAGGAAAGAATAATTTTTTATAAGGATATTTCACTGTCGTCCAATACAGGTCACTGGTACTCTGGGAGGCGTAAGTCCCCTTTAATAGGCAGGAACAACTTATGCAAATAATTTGCAAGGGGCGGAGCCTCCCCTCTTACTTAAGCCACCTTCTGGCCAGAGCCACTTTAGATTGATTTGTTCCTGGTGTGCTTCCACACCAGGTAGAGAACATCTATGCATCTTAGTATTTTATTATTTTTTATTCAAATATGGAATACCACCATTAGGAGGGTGACCATGGCTGTGAATTGCCCTCTTTAAAGTGGCTGGTGCAGCTTCCAGGGATTTTCTGTGGACCTATACCCTGAAGAGGGGACAGCTTGTGTTAAGCAGCTCCCCTGTTGGGGAATTTACCTCTGGTTCTTTCCCTCCCTATCATGGTCACCTGAAGACAGAAGTCAGCAAGGAAGGTGAGTCACCCATTGAGTGCTGAAGGTCCACTTGTCCCCACAGTGTCCCTTTGATGGGCTTGTATTTGGGAGTTTTAATACACTCCAGCACTCATAGGGTGTTTTTATTGCATTATTACTGTTTATGCAATTTCTGTGTTATTCTCTGAGTTTTGGAGCATTGGGTATTCATTTATTTATGTTTCTCATGTGTTTCATGCTTGTTTGGGCACTTTTTAATGTTTTACTAAACTTTATTAAAAATGGTGTTCCGCGCCTTTAAGCGCGGCTTTTTCCCGCTCAGACGCAAGGGCTCCTTTACTCTCTATGGGAATTCACAGTATGGGACATATCTCTGGAACCGCTTGTCACAGCAACTTCAGAGAGGGCTCATTTTAATTCTAGGCTCCTGCTCTATCATCCGGAATGTGTTTTATTTATGTGGGGTGTTCAGGGGGGCTTCGGGCACTGTTTGGGGTACTTGTAGGGAAAAACTACATTTCCCATGAGCGCTTGGTTCGCGCTCGTTTCTGATTGGCTGTCACGACGGCCGCCATTTTGTGGTACTTTTCCTAGGCGAGTACACTACGCAGGGACCGAGCCTTCTCTCTCCTCAACAGATTAACCCTTCGCTGGCCAGATAAGTCCGTTTTTTAGAACATTTCTGGGGTGAAACTTTAATCTTAACACTTTTTCTGGGTGATAGTGTTTTTAGTGGGGTATATTGACGCTGTGAGCATGTCTACTTCACTGGAGCTAGGGGCTAGACCCAAGTCTAAGGAGGATGGGGGGTCCGCTACCCCCATGGCGTTTTGCTCCTCTTGCCACATTGGGCTGGATGGCGATAATGTGGGGGATCTATGCCCTAATTGTACTGGTCAAGATAGCAACCCTGGGCTTCCCAGCCACGCTATTGAGCCATCTTGGGTGAGGGAGTTTAAAGCTGCCACTAGGGATCTCAGATCCACGCTTCAACTCTTTCCCTCTCAGGTACAGGGGGCTCTCCAGGTCTGGCAGACCCCCTCTACTATCAGGACCTCCCTGCCTAAGCCACAGGGAGCTCCTGATATCACTGATTCTTCTGAAGAAGAACTTTTACAGGATTCTGATGCTGAGGAACGTACTGTTATTGAATCTAACAGGTCCATTGGGGACCCCTATGAGTGTGACCCTGAAGTTTCGGCTGAGGGTCTGATCAGAGTGGTTCTGAATACGCTCAACCTTCCTCTGACTCAGGAATCCACTTATGATCCAACTGATGTTTTTCAGAAAAAGCCATCTAAACCAGTTGTTTGTTTTCCAACTAACCCTACTCTTGCCCGTCTGGTCTCTGAGGCATGGAAGAATCCTGATAGATCTTCCTCTGTCTCCAAAAAGTTTGCCAAACTTTACCCTTTTCCTGAGGCGGAGCTGGCAAAATGGGTTCATCCTCCCAAAGTGGATGCTCCTGTGTCTAGACTATCCAAATCTACTGCTTTGGCTGTCTCAGATGCCTCTGCCTTGCAGGACTGGACGGATAAGAAGCTAGAGCTCTCTCTTAAGTCTATTTTTGCCTCCATTGGCACAGCCATGCGCCCCACTTTTGCTGTGGCATGGGTTAATAGAGCTATTGCGGCCTGGACTGAACGACTGACTGAAGCGGTTCGCCAGGATGCGCCTGTATCTGAACAGTTGCAGCTTCTTGCTAATATCACTGAAGCTCAGAACTATGTGGCTGATGCTGCTTTTGATGCTGTGCGCATGATGACGAGGGCCTCCACTTCTTCTGTGGTGGCTAGACGCGCTCTTTGGCTGAAAATTTGGTCTGCTGATACAGCCTCTAAGAAGGCTTTGCTTTCCTTGCCCTTTCAGGGGAATTTGCTTTTTGGGTCTGAACTCAAAGAAATGATCAGTGAGGCTACTGGCGGTAAAAGTACTCTTCTACCCTCAGTCTTTAAGAAACAGTTTCCAGCTAAACGCAATCGGTCCTTTCGTTCCTTTCAGACTGAGACACGCTCCTCGGCCCAAACGGGTCCTCCCACTACGCGCTCCTCCTCCAAGCCCAAACAGTCCTGGAGGCCCAAAGTTGCCTCCAAGGCCAAGACCTCCAAGACTGCTTCGGCATGACTCGCCGAACCCGGGTCCGCATCCGGCTGTAGGCGGTCGTCTCCGCATCTTTCGCCGGACTTGGGAGGAGTCAGTGGCGGACCCATGGGTTCTTCAGGTGGTGTCAGAGGGATACAGGATCCCTTTCTCTTCCCTTCCTCCTTTTCGGTTCCATTTTACTCGTCCTTCTCAGGAACCCACAAAAAGGCGTCTGTTCGACGACGCTATTCAGGATCTCTTGGACAAAGAGGTCCTGGAGGCGGTTCCTCAGGGGGACACAGGTTCAGGATTTTATTCCAACCTGTTTGTGGTAGCCAAAAAGGACGGAGGAGCCCGTCCCATCTTTGATCTCAAAGATCTCAATGCCTATGTGGTGACTTCCCACTTCCGCCAGGAGTCCCTGCGCTCTGTGATTGCAGCAATGTCTCCAGGGGAGTTTCTTGCCTCCCTGGACCTTCAGGATGCTTATCTTCACATCCCTATTCATCCAGAGAGCAGACGGTATCTCAGGATTGCCTGCCACAGGGGACACTTTCAGTTTGCAGCGCTCCCCTTTGGGCTGACTTCAGCCCCTCAGGTCTTCCAGAGGGTGTTGGGCTCATTGATAGCGGTGCTCCATCAGGATGGGATCAGAGTGACCCCCTACATGGACGATCTCCTTCTGAAGGCCTCCTCAGCGGAGCTTCTCCTTCAGCAACTACAGATGTGCATGCACACCCTGAACCGTCATGGCTGGATCCTGAATCTGGACAAGTCGGACTTGATTCCATCTCAGAGGCTTCTGTTCCTGGGTCTCCTGTTCGACACTCGCCAATGCATGGTGTTTCTTCCAGAGGACGTGGCTCACCAGATAGCTGTCAGAGTGGCTGGAATTCTGGACCTGGACGAGATTCCAGTTCCGAAGTTGTCGTCCTTAGTGGGGAAGTTCATTTCCACAATCGAAGCAGTACCATTTGCCATGGCCCACTCCAGGGATCTTCAGAGATTCGTGATCCAGACGTGCAAGAATCATCCAGATCATCAACATCTGTCTGTTTCTCTTCCTCCTCATGTCGAGTCGAGTCTGCACTGGTGGTTAGATCTCTCTCATCTCCTGAAAGGGAAATCCTTTCTAGTTCCTCCTTGGACCACAGTCACTACGGATGCCAGCCTTCGGGGCTGGGGTGCAGTCTGGGGTCGCTTCAGTGCTCAGGGGAAATGGGGTCTGGAGGAATCCATGCTCTCCATCAATGTTCTGGAACTTCGAGCTGTCCGGCTGGCCCTGAGGCACTGGGAGTCTCAATTGACCGGTCTTCCAGTCAGAGTGGAGTCCGACAACGCCACGGCGGTGGCTTACATCAACAGGCAAGGCGGCACAAGAAGCGGTTCCGCCTGGTGGGAGGTCAAGGATATTTTGTCTTGGGCAGAAGATCACGTACCTGTCATCTCTGCGGTTCATATTCCAGGCGTGGACAACGTCATGGCAGACTTCCTCAGTCGTCATACCGTCGACAGCGGAGAATGGGCTCTGCACCCAGAGGTGTTTCACATGCTCACTCAACGGTGGGGGATGCCTGTGGTGGATCTGATGGCTACCAGACACAACAGGAAGGTTCCGGTGTTTTGCTCCCGGTTGAGGGACTCCCTTGCTCTAGCAGTGGATGCCTTGTCGATCCCTTGGGACTTCTCCCTGGCTTACATCTTCCCTCCTCTTCCTCTATTGGTCAGAGTTATCCAGAAGTTGAAGAGGGAACGTTGTCCTGTCATCCTGATTGCTCCAAACTGGCCTCGCCAGTCCTGGTTTCCGGAATTGATGGCCATGTCAGTGAAGGATCCAATCCCACTTCCAGCCCGTCCGGACCTGCTTCTTCAGGGGTATCTGTGGAAAGAGGATGTTCACTCTCTCCATTTGATGGCATGGCGGTTGAATCCTCGATTCTAGCTAAGAAAGGCTTTTCTCCTTCTGTGGTATCGACGATGCTCAGTGCTCGTAAGCCTGTGTCTTCCAAGATCTATCATCGCATATGGTCGACTTTCGTGACATGGTGCTCTGACAAGAAGTTGTCTCTTGACTTCCATCTTCCCACTGTCCTGGCCTTCTTGCAGGACGGTGTGGATAAGGGGCTCAGTCTGAGTTCCCTCAAAGTTCAGACTTCTGCCTTGTCTGTGTTTTTCCAGGAACGGATTGCTGTCCTTCCTGATGTGAAAGTCTTCTTCCAGGGTGTGACTCATGTTCGACCTGCCTTTAAGAGTCCTACTTCCCAGTGGGATCTCAATTTGGTGCTGGGAGTTCTTCAGTGACCACCGTTTGAATCCTTGGCTTCCATTCCATTACGTCTTGTGACTTGGAAGATGGCCTTCCTCTTGGCTGTTGTGTCATTGCGCCGGGTAGCAGAGTTACAGGCCTTGTCTTGTAAACCTCCTTACCTGGTGTTCCACAAGGATAAGGCTGTGCTTCGCACTACCAAGGAATTCTTACCCAAGGTTGTGTCTGAGTTTCACATCAATCAGGAGATTGTGGTTCCCTCTTTCTGCCCTAATCCTTCATCTGACAAGGAAAGAGATCTCCATCTGTTGGATGTGGTGCGTTGCCTCAAGTTTTATGTTCATCGCACCGAGTCTATCAGGAAGTCTGACGCTCTATTCGTCATTCCTGAGGGGCCTAGGGCAGGAAGACCGGCTTCCAAAGTTACCATTGCCTCTTGGATTAAGGCTACCATCCGTGAAGCCTATAAGTTGAGGAATAAGCATGTTCCCTTCCGGGTCACTGCCCATTCCACCAGATCTATTGGGGCCTCTTGGGCCTACAAGAATCAAGCTTCTGCTGATCAACTGTGCAGAGCGGCCACTTGGTCCTCTGTGCACACATTTTCAAAGCACTATCGAGTTGATGTACTGGCGTCGGCTGATGCCAGTTTTGGAAGGAAGGTCCTGGAGGCAGTCTTGCCTGTGTAGGTCTTCCGCTCTGTGATCCTTAGCGCTTCTTTACTGTTGAGCCCGGTTGGCTCTAGTTCCGTGTGCTGTGCTAGTTCAGGGATTGTTCCCTTGGTTGGTGTCCGTTGACACTTACAGTTTGGGCTATGTTATCATCTGGTCATAACAGTTCTAGTGACTTGGGCCTTGCGCCTGGTCCTTGCCTTACTTCCCGCCTCTGGATCAGCTCAATGTTTGTACATCCCAGAGTACCAGTGACCTGTATTGGACGACAGTGAAAATAGGATTTTAGTCTTACCTGTTAAATCCTTTTCACTTAGTCCATACAGGTCACTGGTCTCCCACCCTGTCAAGGGACCAGTCTTGGCTCTCCTGTGGCATTCAGTGGGAGACCGTTCGGGCATGCTCACAGGAGTCTTTCTTTTTGCTTACCTGAGGTCAGTTTTTAGGGTCTCAAATCAATCTAAAGTGGCTCTGGCCAGAAGGTGGCTTAAGTAAGAGGGGAGGCTCCGCCCCTTGCAAATTATTTGCATAAGTTGTTCCTGCCTATTAAAGGGGACTTACGCCTCCCAGAGTACCAGTGACCTGTATGGACTAAGTGAAAAGGATTTAACAGGTAAGACTAAAATCCTATTTTTGGGCCTTGTATACAAAAAATGCAGAGTAATACTGGAGCAAACTAACTGAGGCATAGTGGACAAAAAACATTTTTTCCAGCTATCTAAATGTGAATTTTAACCCCCTGAATGCTTTAGATGTCAGCAATGCACTTCTTTGCAAAATGATGGAAACATTTCTGGTATTCAAAGGGTAAATAGTCCTATTTAAATCAAAGGGAATTTGGGCAGTCTTAATTTCCCCCCTATGGTGTTGTTTGCCCCCTAAATTACTCCACTTTCTTTTTGAGGTGATTTTCATAGTAAAAGTTGGAGTTAATAATATACATTTTATAATTTTTGCATGTTGTTTGTTTTGATACATTTGATCACGCCCACTTTTAACCCCTTCAGTGCCACAGGGGTACTCAACGCAGTGCAGAGCAATGCGTTGCGTACCCCTCTGGCACTGAAGGGGTTAAGGTTATTTGTCTAAAAGTGTCTTTCGTGGCATTCGCTGGTGAAAAAAAATTATTTGAAAGTGACATTTTCAAAGTGATAAAGACAAAATAAAATTCTAACATAAAGAATGTCTTTAAGGCTACTTTTTTCTTTTAAACATCTGTCCCTAAAACTTTTTCATTTCCCTTTGTTGATTCTGTGTCCAGGCACCCATTTGATTGCTGGATGCCACATTTCACAGTAAAATTGACATGTTTGGAGGCTGCAGAGCCACAAAGAGGTAAGATTTGAATTTGAAATCTTTCATTCATATTTCATGTAGTTTTGTCCTGAAAATCACATTCTGACTAGAAGATGAGTTTGACAATAGAAAAACAAACAAAGTGACACAAAAAATGCAAATACATTAATATCTAAGGTATTGGATTGTAAATATTTTCTTTCTATTTTTTACATTTATTTTCAATGCTAGGTAACTGTTTTTATTACAGGATGAGAACTTTTATATTATGCTTCAAACCTTCTTGATCGACCCTCAACAGCAAAAAAAAAAAAAAATCTTATATAGAATACCAAGAAAAAGAAATTCAAACCTAAAGTTTTCTTTTGCTAGTTGTTCATTGATTTGCATCCTATCCAAATTGCCATTCACCAGTGTTTGGCTTCCCTGCTGGCTCCCTCTCCCAAAAATAACAAAGCTGGGGAAGCAGTGAATGTGGTTCTGTGACTACCAGTAGACAGTAAAGCCACAAAAATGTGAGCGGCTCTTATTGAATGAATATAAGCATATTTCTTAAGATCAAATTTGAGGGTGCACCAACTTCTTACAGAGATTTTCACAGGAGTGGGCAGGGGCCCTGTCTAGCGTGGGTCTCTTCCTGGCGGAGTCCATGTGGATTTTTTTGTAGGTGAGTTGTAGTGTGTCACGGTACACTTAGGATAAGAAACGCACAACACAAGTACAGGTGAATTTAACCAGTTTATTAAGATAAAAGTGCAAGAGTGAATACACTTCCCCAACCTTTCCAGGGACAGGCGTGAGGACAGTGTACAGTCCACTACCAAGGAGCTGACACTGAGCTACAATCTCTGCCCACGGATCGCCAAGGCAGCAAGGGGTTAGAACCAGCCTATGATTCTACTGAGTGAATACATGCGGAAGCCTAGAGAGCTAGGGATCCAGGTACAGGAATGAGACCGGGGTAACCAGCAGGCAGTTGGCATATAAGACCAACGTAGAAGGCGGAACATCAACTATTTCCAAAGGTACAAAACAGCGAGCGCAACGCCCGCAACAGAGAGGCCAGCAGTCAGATGACAGTGACCAGCAATGCTGCTGCTCGTCCACAGTGGGGACATGACCGATAACACAATAAGCAGGCCAAATCACGGGCACCGTGATAGTACCCACCCCTCAATGACCTTTCCCCCGCGGAAGAGGACCAGGCTTATAGGGAAACTGAGAATGGAACCTACAGAGTAAGGCAGGAGCATGGATATTGCTACTGGATACCCAGGAACGTTCTTCGGGCCCACAACCCTTCCAGTGTACAATATATTGTAGGTGTCCTTTGACTCTTATACTCCTCATGATCCTCGACCTGCACCGGGCCAGGCTGGACTGGCGCAGAAGTGTAGCGATTACAAATCCATGGCTTGAGTAAAGATACATGGAATACGTTGTGAATGCGCATACCAGCAGGAAGGTTCAGGGCGTAAGTGACAGGGTTGACTCTCAGAAGAACCTGGTATGGACCTACGAAACGAGGAGCCAGTTTCCTACAAGGTACTTCAAGGTTCAGATTACGAGAAGATAACCATACCCTCTCCCCCACTTGAAAGACTGGTGCAGGATGTCGTTAACGGTCTGCGTGTCTCTGATAGCGCTGTGTGGACTTCTGCAAGGCTCTCTGAACCCGTACCCGAGTGGAGTTGCCTAAAATGCTCATCCAGAGCCGGAATGTCTTGTGCCTCAAAGAACTCCGGATGCAAAGATGGTTGAAAACCATAATTGATTAGAAACGGAGAATTCTGAGAGGGGGAGTTCACGGCACAATTCCTGGCAAACTCAGCCCACGATAACAAGGTTGCCCAGTTATCGTGATGGTTCGAAATGAAGCTGCATAGAAACTGTTCCAAACCTTGGTTGGATCTCTCAGCAGCACTTTCGACATGGTATGATAGAGGAGAAAGAGAGTTGGATACCCATCTGATCACAGAAAGACCTTCAGAAACGGGATACGAACTGGCTCCCTCGATCTGAGATCAACACCTCGGGCACTCCGTGTAGCCGAAACAACTCATTTAGCAAAGACCTTGGCCAACTCCTTGGAGGAAGGAAGTCCCTTAAGAGGGACAAAGTGAGCCATTTTGGAAAACCGATCAACGATCATTAGGATGACCATGAATTCCTTTGAAGCATGTTGCTCGACCATAAAATCAATAAACAAGTGAGACCACGGGCTCTCGTTTTTAGGAACTGGTTGAAGTAGGCCCACCGGAAGATGTCTAGGGGTCTTGGTACGAGCACAATTGGAACACGCTGCTACGAATGCTGAGCAGTCTGCCCTTAGACTAGGCCACCAAAAGAGCCGAGAGATAGTCTAAATTAATTGGTTATGTCCAGCGGCCTTTGAAGAGTGATATGTCTCCAGTAACAGAGTACGAAGTGAGTCGGGGACAAAGCATTTATTACTGGAGCATCAGCCAGAGAGGACAAAATGTTCTCACCCAATGGTCAGGTAATGCTATTACAAATATGGTCAGAGGGAATGATAGGCACAGGAGGACTCTCAGCCTCGGGATCAGACCCGAACTGTCGGGAAAGAGCATCTGCTCGCACATTCTTGGTACCAGGTAGATAGGGAACCACATAATTGCAGTCAGAGGACAGCGACCAGCAATGCCGCTGCTTGTCCACCAGTGGGGACATGACCGGTAACACAATAAGCAGGCCAAATCATGGGTATCATGATATATTGGTGATTTAGTTTCACACTGTGTCAAACATTGAGCTTTAGCTAGCGTGCATTGTGGGAACAGCTACAACGCACATTGGGCCGCAAGTCATGTACTATCGGCTAACAGTCATTGCAGTTCATGTTGGTAGGGCAATTGAATTCCGACAGTACAACTGTGTGTGTACCGGACAGACCTTATTTTTGCCCTACCAGTGCTTATACTGGCTCTAATTGAATCAACCCCTAGTGTCATAAAAGCTTGCATCCTAGAGCCAGTCAGTTAGCTAATAAAGGTGTCACTTTTACTCCACCAGTCTCTTGCTTTTTCTGTGGCTAACAAGGACCACCTTTACCAATTCCAAAATGAAAGACAAGTCAGCTGCACAAGAATACGAGCTAACCCCAGATGTACATTTGTGTATTTCATTTAGAGAATGGACCTAAGTGACTCTGAGCTTGTATTCTAGCTGACATTGACATGCAGGTGATGTCATCAAGGACATTACTGCTTTTTTGAGGTGGGTACACACAGAGCAGTGCTTAGATTGCATTGAGAATGGTCCAACAACCAGGAAACAGCCAGGCAATGGCAGTTCTCTGGTTAGAGATAGACTGAAAAATTCTTGCTACCCTTTATCAATAATCTAACAGACCAGCTGCAGTCTGCACAATGCTGATCAGGTGCATCCCATCAGGCTTACAAGTTTTATCTATCCTGTAGCAGTTAATGCAGTAAACATGACATTCTTAAATCATTTCCAGAGTAGGAATTTCTTCGAACCCCGTAAATGCCAGAGCATTGTGGAACGTATCACTTTGCAAGGAGCACTGGCACTCAGTGGGCTAAATAAGTTGTTCTTGAAAACTACAGTTGCTTAAGTCAGTGGTAGGCAGTCCCCAGCTGTTTAAGGACTACAACTCCCATCTTCCCAACCAACAGCTGGGGAACTGGTTGACTTCCTCTTGTGTAACTTAAACTTAGATTTTTTTGTTTTTTCTTTCACTTATGTATTAACAACTTAGCGTCAGGTGATGTGCCAGGACCATCATGTTGGTCCGGACGTTAATGGCCGGCAGCGGTCCCGGCACGTTATCGAATTCTGCGAGTGACACGGTCATTAAGGGGTTAATTCCTACCTAGATACTACAAAGAACTTGATACATAATGCAAATAATTCAGTATACTCTTACATCATTACTGCTCTGTCATGTGCTTTTTTTATAACCATATCAGTAATCCTCTTTAGCTTTCCTGATTGTAAATTATGTGTGTAATTACTAGCATGGTTTTAGCTTGTGATCATGAAGCAATCATGGCATTTTCATTTTTTGCTTTCAAGCTTTGCACAGCATCGACCACATCAGCGATGCATCTTTTTTTTTTTAAGTTCTGATCTCTCTACTTCTTGATTAAGTGCATTTTAGGTAATTGTGTGTGGTTTATTATTCTTGTTTCCCTCCCTGATTTAAAAAGAATGGGGAAAAACCACATAGCTTTGTGATTAATATATATATATATATATAATATATATATCCTATATAATAATTCACTAGGATATTTGTCGGAAGCGGTCATGCGCAGTAGAGACTGCCCGAACGCACAGAATGCTGGGAGTTCTGTGCTGGGAGCATTCTGTGCTTTTGGCCAGTCTTTACAGTGTATGACTGCATCAGCGGCAGGAAGCAGAGCAGGGCCGGCCTCTTAACCCTTTGAGTGCCAGAGGGGTATACAACTCATTGCAAAGCAATGCATTGCGTACCCCTCTGGCACTCAAAGGTTAACATCACTCGGACCTTGGCCCGTGTAAACGGGCTTTTACACAAGTGTGTATGTATATGTGTGTATATATATATATATATATATATATATATATATATATATATATATATATATATATATATATATATAAATATAGTTTTTAGGCCTAAATGCTGTCAGCTGCTATCTGTGGTGAAGTCCCACGTGCTCCATTGTTAGTGTAGAAGGATAAAGCCTTGAGATATGTGTGACAGGAAAGCAATTTTTATAAGAAAGAAAAGAACAGTATAAAATATTTTTTGGAACTGAAAATTACACAATTAAGTGGGGCTTTTAAGATTTAAAAAAAAAGTTGTGATATTTCCCTTTAAGGTGGACTTTTCACTTCTAATCTTCATGCTTCCTTGTGAATAAGCAAGTATCAATGTATGCTTGCACTCCACCTTCAGTACACCGTGTTAGTGAGCACTGAATGCCAGTCCCCAAAAGAAGGAAGCTCAGACAGAGATTTGGATGGGGGAGCTCTGCCAGTCATGCTCTGCGTAGTCAAGATGTGAATGCTCTCCCTCATCAATGCACTCCAATAGTGAGTTGCATTTAAACAACTGGGAACATTTATTGCTGATAACACTGGCCATTTTAAAAATATTGGGTGAATAGATCACGAGACATAGAATTGTCAAAGAATACCATAAAGAGAATACTACTCCACATAACCACACTGGATTTGTGACCAGATGCAAACCGTTAAGCCTCAAGAACAGAAAGTCCACGTTAGAGTTTGCTAAATATTACATAGAAAAAAACCTGTAGAGTTCTGAAACAAAGTCTTGTGGACAGATGAGATGAAGATTAACGTGTACCACGGTGATGGAAAGAGGGAAGTGTGGCAAAAGAAAGTAACTGCACATGAACCAAAACATACTACCTCATCTGTGAAACATGGTGGTGGTAATGTCATGGCTTGGGCACATATGCCTGCCACTGGAACTGACTTACTTGTGTTTACTGATGATGTGACTGCTGACAACAGCAGCGGGATGAATTCTGAAGTGTACAAAAACATTGTATCTGCTTAGGTCCAAACCAATGCTTCAAAACTCATTGGAAGGCACTTCAGGTAGCAGCAGGACAAGTACTGCTAAAGCCACCAAGGAGTTCTTCATGACCAAAAAGTGGAATGTTCTTGACTGGCCAAGTCACTCATATGACTTGAATCCAACTGACCATGTGTTTCGCTTGCCCAAGGAAAAAATGCCCAAAGACAAACTAGAGCTGAAGATGGCTGCAGTTCAAGCCTGGCGGAACATTACCCAGTATGTGGTGATGTACATGGGTCCCAGACTTCAGTCCTTTATTGAATGCAAAGAATTCATAACAAAGTACTAAAAATGATAACTTTTGTTTAAGATTATTTGTCCAATTACTTTTGAGCCCCCAAAAATGGAGAAGCTATGTATAAAGAGAGTTGTAATTCCTACACGGTTTGTGGATGTAAATACCCTTAAATTTAAGCTGACATTCTGCACTTTATCTTCTAAGACCTTGTTTCATTTCATATCCAGTATGCTTGAGTGCAGAGTCAAAACAATATAGCTTGTGTCACTATCCGTATACTTATGGATTGCACTGTAATTGCCTGTATTCCACGTAAGTTGATAAGTTAACTACAGTCCATCTCAGCAGTTCTCCTTCAATAGGAATCTGTGAGAGAAAACCGAGTGATTATAATGTACCGGTGTTTCAAAAACATTTCCCATATTACTGATAGAAGGACTGAAATCTGCACTTGATGTTCTCAACCTACTTTTGGTTAGAGGAGGGTGATCTTTCCACTGGAGTCCTTAAAGTGATAGTAATATTTCTTCATAGCAATCTTCATAGCAACTGAGCCATAGAGAGTGTTATTTCAATACTGTGAGAGTTGTAGTTCAAGAGTAATTGAACAATAAAGTTTCTCCCACTCCTCAGATGTGTAATCCAGTCCATAGATCAGACAGCTCACATCAAGGGTCAATATTCTACTGTGAGAACAATGAAAACCCTGCCCCCCCTTGACAGTTTTTCAGCTTTTTCCCTTAATTGAAGATTGTCCCACTCTGCAATCTACCTGGACACTCCCTGCTGCTCTGAGGTGAGCAGTGTTATATCAGTAAAAGGGGCAGGAGGAGGATACTTTATCATTCAATTACTCTTGAACTACAACTCTGACAGAATTGAAATAACACTCTCCAAAGCCCAAATACTATGATGATTAATTAGAGCTGCTTTTATTAAGAAACATTACTATCCTTTAAAGCAAACACTAACACCTAATTATAACCCTTCACTTATTATGGCTGGAAAATGTAATGCAATCAGTCCTGGTTGTCAAGTCCACTGAGACTAATATATATAATGTATTTATTTATTATTATTTTTTGTTTTACAAACTGAAACAGGCAGAGTGCATATTGCTCTGGTCCATAACAGATTAATTTTTCTATGTGCACTGAGCAATGTTGGAGTTCCTGTGTTTCTGTTAGCAACTGCCATGTCTACCTCCATGGACATGTCATCCTGGACTGATTGAAGATGTTATCCTAAATCGAGTAGCAAGGGCAAAATTCTTTGGGGCTGTTAGGATTTTCTGGCCTTGATAAGGTAAGTGGAGGATATTATTAGGAGGTGTTGGTTCACTGCTAAGATTGCAGTAGCTATGGAGACCCATTTACATTTTATTTGGTGAGTACAAATCTCTTGTAGTAAGCTGTGTGTGCGTAATCTTTCTCATTTTACCTCTTTCAGACTGTGTTCTGGGTATGCATTTCAGAGGTATCTTCTCCAAACCAGGGCCATCTCAGGTGCAGATGCTGTCAACGCTTTACGACCTTTCTATTTTGCTGTACATCCAGATTTCTTTGGTCAGCATCCAAGGGAACGAGTAAGAATTTCTATAATTGTTGCTACTGTCTAGGTATATCTGGCGAGAAAAGTATACTCAAAATTCAAGGGGTCAGAGTACACTCACAGGAAACTTTTCAAGTGGAAAATTCGAAAGAATGTATGTTTTTATAGCCCCATAAGTGTACACAGCTCTTTAAAATTTAAGGGTTTAGACAATACAGGGTTACAAATGCTTTTCAAGGTGAAACACTGGAAGTGGGGTCCCTGCTTGAAAGCCTGAAGTCTAAAGTGGTAAAGGGAAATATACAGAATACATATGGGTTAAGTGTGGAAAACCGTGCTAAGGCTCTAGGAGATACAAATAACCAAAGTACGTATTATTATTATTCTTTAATTATATAGCACCAACTAATTCCGCAGCGCTGTACAATGGGGAATAGACATATAGAGATATTAAATAGTACAAATCAAATGTGGAGAGTAGAAGGGATAGAGGGCCCTGCTGTTTAGAGCTTACAGTCTAGAGGAAGGAAGGTTGGACACGGAAGGAGTAAGTGCTGTTGGGTGTAAGTGCCTCCTTCCACATGAACTGCCAGTCAGTGGGTGGGAGAGAGAAGTGCAGTGGTCCAGGGGAGGGGTGAATCTTGGTGATAATGTTTATGGAGGTAATTGGTAGGCTTCCCTGAAGAGGTAAGTTTTCAGGGAGCGTCTGAAGGCTGGGGGTATTCATTTCAGAGGTATCTTCTCCAAACCAGGGCCATCTCAGGTGCAGATGCTGTCAACGCTTTACAACCTTTCTGTTTTGCTGTACATCCAGATTTCTTTGGTCAGCATCCAAGGGAACAAGTAAGAATTTCTATAATTGTTGCTACTGTCTAGGTATATCTGGTTAGAAAAGTATTCTCAAAATTCAAGGGGTCAGAGTACACTCACAGGAAAGTTTTCAAGTGGAAAATTCAAATGAATGTATGTTTATATAGCCCCATAAGTGTGCACAGCTCTTTATAATTTAAGGGTTATCACAGTACAGGTTTACAAATGCTTTTCAAGGTGAAACACTGGAAGTGGGGTGGGGGAGGGAATACCAGAGCTGAGGTGCAGCGCGGGAGAAGTCCTGTAGGCGGGAGTGGGAGACTGTAATAAGAGCTGCGGAGAGGAGGAGGTCATGTGCAGAGTGAAGTTGGCGAGTAGGAGTGTATTTGGAAATGAGAGATGAAATATAGGGGGTGCGGTGTTCGCGAGGGCACTATAAGTTAGCATCAGAATTTTGAATTTAATTCTGTCTTCTAATGGGAGCTAGTGCAGGGATTGGCTGAGGGGATTGGTGCTGGAGAAGAGATGAGTGAGGTACATTAGTCTTGCCGCAGAGTTCATTATGGACTGTAGTGGGTTAGTCAGGTGAGAGGAAGGCCACTTAGTAATGAGTTACAGTAGTCAAGACAGGACATGATTAGAGTTTTTGTAGTGTCTTGGGTCGGATCCTAGAGATGTTGGAGATTGACTGGATGTGAGGAGTGAAGGACAGGGCAGAGTCAAATGTGACCCCCAGGCAGCGTGCTGTAGGGGTTGGTGTGATGGTATTGTTGTTAATGGTGAAGGTAATATCTGGGGTAAGGCTGGTTATAGAGGGAAGGAAGATGATTAGTTTGGTTTTGCCAAGGTTAAGTTTGAGTTGACGGGAGGACATCCAGGAAGACACAGCAGACAAAAACCGTCAGATACCTGGGGCAGGAGGGAAGGGGAGATAGATTTGAGTGTCATCAGCAAAGAGATGGTGGTGAAACCCAAAGGAGTTTATTAGTGTGCCAAGGGATGTGGTGTAAATTGAGAAGAGCAAGGGTTCCAGGACTGATCCTTGAGGCACTCTGACAGACAGTAAATTATAAGAGCCTTGGATGTACAAAGTCTGTGCCTTCTAGCTTGTTGAAGCTTTGCTGGGGTGTAATTTTAAGGGAGACTTGAAAACCACAAGACAAGTTTCATGGTGCAGGCTGGCAGGTAGAGCATTCCACAAATGAGCAGAGTAAAAGGTTTGATATATGAGAGAGCTGTAGACACAAAAGGAGCCAAGAGAAGAATGTGGTTGGTTTATAGTAAGTGCGGGATGGGGCCCCTGCTACTCCTGTGAAAATCACTTCAGGGAGCTGGCCCGCCCCCAGTATCCAGCCCCGCACCCACTATCCTCAAGTCACAAAAAAACACAATGGCTGCCATTCTCTCTTACAACACATGCAAGACAATCCACACACCCCACAAACACACACATGCGCGCGCGCAGCTGCTGGATTTTAGTAGCTATTATATACACCCTCCTCATCATGCTTATCAGTCTGCCCTCCTGTTCATACGCACCCGCGCCCTCCCTGCCGGGGTCCACGCTCCCCTCCATACAGCTGGCCTGCTCGCTGCTCTCCCCTGTCCTTGGAGAGTGACACTTACATAGAGCTCTTTTCTTATTTGTATTCTCACCAGGGGCAGTCTGGGCCAGGAACCGGGCCACTGGGGTCAATTGCTCCCCGGACTGCGACAATGCAGGGTCCATGCTCTCCTCCTCCATACAGCTGGCCTCCTCACTGCTCTCCCCTGTCCCTGGAGAGTGCCACTTACAGAGCGCAATTTTTTTGCGCTAATTTTTTTTATTCTCACCAGGAGAGGGCTGGACCTGGGACCCATGCTCTCACTAACTTATAAAAAGTGCAAATCTGCTTGCGTTCTACTTTGTCAAGTGGAATGACACTTTTTATAAATGACTGACCGCTTAACTGCGCTTACTTAATGCCTATTCATGCCCTCACAGAGCACTACCTCAAAAGCTACAATCCTCACTAATTGGAGGACGAAGTAAGAAGCCAATTGTTAAGGAGGCAAAGAGAAAAAGAATCGCACGGTGCGGGACAGACCTGTAGGTGTGGGTATCCTGTTAAAAAGTTGCATGCATAATAGCCTGCGGCTTCACTCCGCATTCATTATGAGGGCATAGTGAAAAGGGTGACTTGAGGATCTCGCCATGCATAACAGCGTGAGATTCTTATGTGGACCCATGAAAGCTCACAGAGGAGATCCACTTCATGGAGTGCCTCACCAAAGAACAAAAGAGTTCACTTGCCATATGCTGCTCTTCCCCCTGGCACGTAACGGGTTAAACACTCATGTGTATAATGGAATAATAATAAGTTACGTGTCCTTTAATTAAATTGTATAGATCTGGGACCTCTTTACACAAAGAGGACAGACAGCACACAGAGTAACCTGGACACCTATATGAAGATCTGGGTCAGGATCATGTATATTAATATTGATATGAAGGTGCACAGCAAGTATCAGCTTTATGAGCAAAAACAAAGAGAGAAGAAATGTATAGTGTTGTTGATAGCCTATCTCTTATGGCCAATATCCATCTAACAGTATTAGAGACCACTTCTGTGCCATTTAAAGAGATCGTAATACTTAAAATGTAAAAAAAACAAAACAAAAAGATACGTTGTAGGGTTTACCCCCTGTGTAAAACAAGGGTACTCCCACTGCTGATATTTTATTAAATAATTATAATAGCTCAAACTTGATTTTTTTTTTTGTGCAGTATCACAATGGCCTGAAAATTTACATTGGCGCTGTTGCTACACCATCCTATGGACAGCTCTGGTCTGTAGACCATAAATCTCCATAGGATGGTGTAGCAACAGCACCACTGTAAATTTTCAGGCCACTGTGATATTTCACCTAAAAATTAAAGTTTCAGCTGTTCTAATTTTTTAATAAAATATCTTTCAGCAGTGGGAGTACCCTTGTTTTACTCAGGGGAATAAACCCTACAATATATATATATTTTTATACATCTTAAGTATTACTATCCTTTTAACGGCTTAGGACATAAAAACAGTTATTAATCTTAATAACTGTTTTGATGTCCTAAGTCATTAAATGGCACAGAACTGGTCTCTGTAATACTGTTAGATGGATATTGGCCATAAGAGAGAGGATATCCAACAACACTATACATTTCTTCTCTCTTTTTTATTTTTGCTCATAAAGTTGATACTTGCTGTGCACCTTCATATTAACATTAATATACATGATCTTGACCCAGATCTGCATATAGGTCTCCAAGTTTCTCTGTGCGCTGTCTGTGCTCTTTCTTTGTGTAAAGAGGTCCCAGATACATACAATTTCATTAAAGGGCACGTTGTAACTTATTATTCCATTATACACATCAATCTTAAACCTGTTGCATGCCAGACGGAAGAGCAGCGCATGGCAACTGAGATCTTTTGTTCGTTCGGTGAGGCATTCCATCTATCGGATCTCCTCTGCGACCTTTCATGGGACCACATGAGAATCTCAAGCTGTTATGCATGGCGAGATTCTCATGTCGCCCTTTTCACTATGCCCACATGATGAAAACATTACTAATACATTACAAAACTACAAACAATGACAGGCAATGCTGTCCCACATTGAAGAGAATGGAAGAGGAGGAGGAGGGGGCACGGACAAACTTGGGTAACATTAAGGTAACTTGTTCTGAGGCATTCTGTTTGGATTGAAGTGTATGGTGTTGAGAGGCTGGACAAACAGAGAGGAATGTTACAGTAGTCCATACGGGATAGGGGGAATACATGTGTATTTATTTTAGCTGTGGAGAAACAGAGTAAGGGATTGATTTTTACTATCTTACACCAGAGAAATCAGCAGCATTTGGAGATATCCTTAATATGAGGAGAGAATAAGAGAGAGAGAGCATTGTCAATTATCACCCAGTTCAGGCTAAGTTACAGATGCATAAGGAGTGAAGAATTTAGGAGGAGAGCATGATCGACAGTGTCAAAAGCAGCTGAGAGATCAAGCATCATAAGTATTGAGTAGCAACCTTAATTAATCTTCATAGTATTAGGGCCGTGGAGAGTGTTATTTCAGTACTATCAGAGTTGTATTTCAAGAGTAATTGAATGATGAATGTATGAATGTATCTCCCTCCCTCCCCTTTTACCTAGTGTAAGCCACCTTCTCTCAAATGTGGAATCTGGTCTTGAGATCAGACAGCTCATGGCAAGGGACAATCTTTTTTCTGTGAATACATTGAAAACCCTGCCCCCTTGACAGGTTTTTCAAGTTTTTCCCTTATGCCAATTGAAGATTGTCCTTCTCAGCAAGCCATCTGGACACCACCTTGCTGCTCTGTGGTGAACAGTGTAACATCAGTAAAAGGGTGGGAGGGGGATACTTTATCATTCAGTTACTCTTGAACTACAACTCTGACAGTATTGAAATACTATGAAGATTAATTGGAGCTGCTTTTATTTTGAAACATTACTATCCCTTCAAAGCATTAAAGGAATTTGAAGTGGAGAACATTTGCCAGTGAGCCTGATTTCAACTGAATGCATATAGGAGCAGAGGAGCAGGTGTTTTTATTAAGCCACGGCCATGGATTAGATTTACAGGAGTGACGGAGAGAGTGAGAGAGAAGCATGCAGATTCAAAGAAGAAAACAGGACAGAGTTGTAGGTTTTGACAAGGCTGTTAGTGTCAGGGTTAGTGGGAATGAATAAAGCCCAGCAGCCAGGGAGGATTGGAGAGCAGTGAGATTAAGTGACTTTAGGTTACTTGTGAAACAGGGAGAGGAAGTGGGGATTGCGGAAAATGTATAAGCAGTTCCGAATGTTACAATACAGTGATCCAATAATTGAAAAGAGGAGATATTAAAATCAGAAATTACACAGCCTCTAGTCTAAGAAGTGACCATCATTATGAGTATTAGCCGGCATCCATTGGTGTAGCTCAAACCCATATTTTAGAGAAAAAAAGTGGGCTGGGCAGCCCACGAGACAGCAAGACCATCCACATGGCAGTTGAAGTCCCCCAAAAGAAGGGACGATGTGTCTGATGGCAGGAAAACGGAAAGCCAGGATTTAAAGTCAATAGGAAATTTGACAGTGGAGATAGGTGGGGGACAGATAATCGCAACCTGTAGAGCCAAAGGAGCGAAAATACGGACATTTGAGGTGAGGTGGGGGCAGAAAGTGCTTTGTAACACCAAAGCTTAGTGAGAAGTGGTCCCATGCCTTCCCCACATCCAGTTTGGTGTAGAGTGCGAGAGAAGGAGAGAGTGCCATAGGAAATGGCTGCCTCTGAAGCAGACTAGGATTGGGAGAGCCAAGTTTCAGTTAGAGCCAATAACTGTAGGGAGAGGGAGAAATGACCATGCACATCGTTATATTTGTTAATAAGGGAGCAAGCATTCCAGAGAGCACAGGGAAAAGGAAGAAATTGTGGCTGAAGACAGGGCAGTTTAAGCAGAACTACTGTCAACATGCTGGTTGTCATCTACAGCGTTTCTGAAGACTAATAAATCGGTTCCCGGTGACCTTTTATTTATGTAGTCATTTTTTAGAGCACCACACTGATGCACATTGGTGATACTCAGACAGGGCAATAAAGCAATACAGCAAAAATCATATACAAGATAAGCTAGAATACCTTTTTATATTGTCTGCAAATCCATGATTTCACTTTGTACTTGTATGTGTTGCATATATTACCCCCTTAACGTCCAGTGCCGTGCCAGGACCTTCACGGCTGACTGGTACATAAAGACCAGTGACGGTCCTGGCACTTCATGGAATTCATGGCTCCCCGCTCGGCTACACCCAAAAAAAAAATGCCCTGTGGTACTTAAGTGCCGGCCGCATGTGCACACGCCTGTCCTTAAGGGGTTAAGGATAGCAATCAGAATTTGAATTTGGAACAAAACATTGAGATAAGTCTGCTAAAACTAGGAGACATGTAGAGCAATAACATACAGTAACCTCAAGGTGGCCTCATTTATTTCATTCTGGACATTTTTATTTCTTCCCTATGGTGCAGCTGATTTGCTTCATAATTATCCTAGTTTCTTTCAAACATAGGACCCTTTAATTTTTATTCTTTAGCCTGTCTTGAAAAACTAAATTTCTTTTAACACATTTTTTTCTTACTCTTCTTTGTTTCTTTACAGTTAATGGCTTATTCATTTAACTTTTGTTTTTCTAGGAGGTGAATGAAAATTCCCTCAAAAGATTAAATGGTTACTTAGAGAATCTGCAGAAGCCAGGACTGAGGTCACATAAACCTGCCCAGCTGACATTTTACGTTCGAGTAACTGAGCAGAATTCAGTGAATGATGAGAACTCTGCCGGGGAACCAGGTAACATATGTGTCCAGTGTATAATGTACTGTTACACCTCAATAGTCGTGTGCACAAGATGCTTGTTTTGCGTCAGATAAAGTCCTTCCAAATCCATAGAACCTGTATTTAAAGGGATAGTAATGTTTCATAATAAAAGCAGCTCTAATTAATCATCATAGTATTTGGACTTTGGAGAGTTTTATTTCAATTCTGTCAGAGTTGTAGTTCAAGAGTAATTCAATGACAAAGTATCCCCCTCCTGCCCCTTTTACTGATGTAACACTGTTCAGCCAGATCAGAAGGGAGGTGTCCAGTTAGACTGCAGAGAGGGACAATCTTTAATTAAGATAAGGGAAAAACCTGAAAAACTTGTCAAAGAGGGCAGGGCTTTCATTGTTCTCATAGGAAGAAGATTGTCCCCTTCTGTTATCTGTCTGGTCTATGGACTGCATTCCACATCTGAGAAGAGATGGCTTACACTAGGTAAAAGGGGCGGGAGGGGAAACTTTGCTTGTGAATATCTCTCAAACCATAGAGGTTTGAGAGATAAGACTTATATCGTTCTTTATGTTTTTTTAATGCCTACAAAATAAAATAAAGATAAAACGAAGTATTACTATCCCTTTAACTACTGCAAGACCTTCAGAAAACATCTGGGTTCATATGTGAAACAGTAAATATCTGGGAGTTTGACACAGGCAAAGCTGTGCTTATTTAGCTAGCTAGTGTGTGTATGTATCTTTTTTATAATAAAGTTTACATTTCATTTTAATGTATGTATTGACTATCATGTTTACACACGCATATTGGTTAATATGTTAATGCATTGTATTAGCACCCAATGTTCTAGTCCAAAAGGTTGTTATCTTATCTCCTTCCATATAAAGTCAATGCAGAATAATCACTTCATTGACACCCTGTCATGATTACTATGGTCATTTGAGCTCTAGAAGAGGCAGGAATGGGAGCACCTTTAATGCAAAATAACAGAGTGTGCCTTGCAAAATTTGGGTGTGCTCCCAGGCATATTTGTAAGTAAACCAAGTGGGCTAGAAAACTTGAGCAAATTTTAGTTTTTTTTTGTGCTTGATGTATACACAATGCATTGCAAACTAATGCAGTGCATGCCTCACTGGCATTCAAGTGGTTAAGGGTGGGACCCCTCCTCCTGATCTGCTGTTTGAACCTAAGTTGGACGGTATTGCAAGCTGATGATTTCATTAATGACTGGAGAACTCCTTATTTGACAACATACAGTTCTTAAGATCTGTTTAAACTACTTCCACTCTGGCAACTCATAATGATCTAACAATGCGGCCACTGTACATTTTTAGGTAAACTGATGTAAGCAATAAGGATACCGTTAAGTGGGCTCTTTTCAGTTGTTTCACTGCCATGACAAACAGTGTGGAGCTTGTGTCCAAATAGTTTGTTATAGTGCATCATGATGGAGACTAGTATATTATCCCGGCTGGATGATGGGGGACAAATGTGCTAGTCATCCCCCATCCTTAAGGGGCTCCTTGTAGAACACAGTTGGACATCTTTACTGTCGTGTTTGCTTTTTTGCAGATGTGCCCTCTGCAGTCTCATTGTAGGTGACCCTGTTTCGGGCAGTTGTGATACACTTAGTCTTTGAAGCTACATGTTTGTGAATCCTGTTTGTGGACTCACATCTGTAGCACCTGGTGGATATTTTCCATCTGTGTATGTGGCCTTCATGTGGCCATTCTTTCTGCTGTTGAGGTAATAGATTTGTGGCACTGTGTATAGTGCGTTTGAAACTCTTAGGCATCCTAATAGGCTATTTCCATAGCCAACGCTATGCCCACTGTGGATTTGTCAGTCAAGTCTTTTTCAGATAACTTACTTTATTAGATTTTCTTGTTTGCCATGCCACACATAATGCTAGAGCAACCTCTAGCATTCGGGGCTTTAAGAGTGCTGTTTAAATTAATAGGAATTTGAGGATTTTTTTCCTCCTCTGGTGCAGTTGGTTTTCATGTTGTAAACAACTACTGGCTCCCAGTTAGTGTCGGGAAACAAATAATGTGTATGAAGTGAAAATAAATACTAAACTCTTTGACATTTTGATAAACGCATTTTTACCTTCATTTAAAAAAGCAAACATTGACTATTGAGTTCACCAATCAAAGCTATTATACACTGTGCAATTTGTGTTTTGGTAGATAAATTATTGGTAAGGATTACATTATGTGGGAGCAATTGGCACAGAAGCTGATAAAGGTGTTAAACCGGAAAGAAAATCTGAAATAGTAGACTATAACTAAAACGTACAATCAATTCCTTTCTTTAAAAGAAAAACATTTTGATTGTACACAATTTTAAGTTCGACAGTATTTAATGTCTCTGTGTCTGTGTGCTGAGTTACCCCATCTTCAGCGCTGCTTCCCTGTGAGTAGACGTGCTGAAGCCGTGGCTATATTGTGAACCCCAGGGGACCAACATGGGGGGCACAACAGTGGTCTGAAAAGAGACCCAGATGCTCCATTGGTGCCTCTGTTCTGTATTACTCAGGACAGTTTCCTGTCTTGTTTGATGCAGGTCAGCATAGACCCTCTTTATTGAATTTGAAAGCCAGACACAGTGGGTCTATGGGGAATGTGCACTCAGGGGTTTGTGGTTGGGAGCCGCAGAGTTCTGGGTTGCATTCCAGGTTATATAGTAGTTGTTTTTGGGGCTGCACAGAGCAGCCCAAGTTCTTTTTTTCCTCTATGTCTGCTCCCATTGCAGCAGACAAAGTAAAACATGATAATTGCCTTTAAGATTAAACAATATAAATTATTTCAGTAAACTCTGATTTTCTATTTTGTGTTGGTTTTCCTCAGAAATACTTCAGTTTTTCTTAGCACACCAGTCTTAGTGTGTGCATATTACACTGCCATCGCAGGGTACTGAGCTAAACTCCATGTTAAGAAGTACTACAGTTTGGTTCTTTATTGTATGGTTGCCACTATATACAGCACAGGGAATGCAGTAACAAAGTTTAATAATTCAGAATATAAAGTAAATTTGGGTCTGTAAGGCTCTCGTTTTATCCCCCATGCTAGAGAATAGCTTTGTTTTTTTGTGTATTTGTTTGTGGGAGGTGTCTTGTTTGTCTCTAATGTTAAGTCTTGACACCACTTGTGCTTATGTCTTCTTCATAATCATCTGTTTGTTACATTTGATAGGGTTTCGAAGTGTCAGTTTCACTTTGGATACCAGGGACCTGCTAAGCACAGTGTTGGGTGTTCTCAATTCCTGCAGCCTCTCCACTGACCATGTGCAAAGCCCAGGTGAAGGTTTGCACTCTCAACCTCAGAAAGGAGCAACAGGACAATTCTATAGGCCCATAAAATGGGACAAGACCTACTACTCATTCACTGGCTTCAAGGACCCTGAGGAAGAACTCGAACAAGCCCAGAGAGTAGAAACAACAATTGTGTAAGTAGAATAATTTTCTCCTCTGATCCAATATATTGTTTGTTAATCATGCAGAGAAACTTTAGCAGAAGAGTAGGCAACCTTTTGGTCCTCCAGCTGTTGAAGACTAAAACGCCTATCATCCCCAATCTGCCATTTAAACGTGAACTAACAGGTCCTAATAGTACCAACATACCTGATGATGGGGAATTTGTGACATTTTTACTTCCTTCAGAATTGCTTATGATATTGTGGTCAGAAAATCCTAATGGCCCCTATGGATTTTGCCCTTGTGCCTTTGTTCCAAAGATATCATCAGTCAGTCCTAGATGTTATGCCCATGGAGGCAGGCAGGACACAGGACCTCAAACTCTGCTCACTCTTCATGGTAATCTTCCTCTTCTTCTTCTTTTTTTTTCTTTTTTCTTCCATTAAAGGTCTGGCAATGGTACATTATAATAACATGCCATTTGGGTTATGTTTTCCATAATATACGTGAAAATGGTGCATGGTGTATAAACGTATACAAATAAAGGCCTTATAAAAGTCTTTTTCTAGCTCAGAGCCACAGGAGCTGTGGGGTAACGTTCCCTCTTCCGGAGGGCAGGGCACTTTAAAAAAAAAAAAAAAAAAAAAGGTGGAGACTCTCATCTTCCCACTTTACTCCTGCCTTCTACTTCCAGTTTCAAGTGACATTTCCAGATAAGAGGGTGTACTGGTACTGTTCTCTTAGGCTTTTTTATGTCTTATTCCTTGTAGTATCGAGCTGTACTCTCCTCCATTAGGTGGCCTCCCATTAACTGGCTATGTTGTTCCTGGATTACCCAGTTCACGGGTTCATTACAGGACCCTAAACCTGCGTAGAATTGAAATTCAAAGTCTTTACCTCACTGGTGAGCTTTTCTGTACCTCTTCACTGTACTGTAAATGGTAGTCTGAAGACTGATGCTATTGCCCTGCTTTTTATGTCCCTATTTTACTGGCACCTACTGGAATGTGATGTTTTGTCTTTATTGCACTCTAGTCTCAGATTTTATTCTTATTTTGTGTGTGTAATAGGTGGCTGCTTTTACCGTAAGGGCTAGTAATCCTATTCTTTGCTTTCCTCTGTTTTTTCATCTTTGGGGCATTTCTCCTTTTTGTCGAGTCAGATCATTTACTACCCTAGTTTTTCTATTGATTTGCTTACTTTTTAGTTGTTTTCTAATGTTCTTTTACATTTCTTTATATGTGATCAATATTTTGATGCAGCCCCTTTTAAAAAGTGTTCTCCAGTCTTCTGTCATTCAAGACCCTTCTCTCCTCTACCCCTTCTTACATTTCCATTCTCCTGATATACCCCATCCCACCACTTACATTCAGCCAATGACTGTCTTCTCTCAGCTCCTTTTCTGTCTACAGCCCTCTCACGTATCAAACTTTTTTATCTCATTTCCCCATATCTATGGAATGCTCTACCTCCCACCCTTCGCCACTGCACCTCTCTGATGGCCTTCAAGTAACGCTTGAAACTACACCTCCTGGATAAAACCTCAACATGCTAGAACGCTCTTATAAATTTACTTTTATTGTGTCCCCTATCATCACCAGAACTCTAGCACTGTATTCAGCACTTAACTCTGATGTACTCTGTTTGTCGCCCATTACCACTTTAGAATGTAAGCTTTAGGGCAGGGATCTCATACCCAGTGTTTCACTCTACAAAGCACCAGGTTTTTCTCTAGGGTGGTCCTTCAGTAGCCATCTTTCCTTTACAACTGCACATGCCACATACAGGTTGGTCTCTGTATACTTCCTATCACTTTAACCCTTGATATCCGATAAGTACTTTTATATGTTTTAGTTCTTTCCTCTTACTTTTCTGTCTTTCGGACTACTTTTGTCCTATTTGGGGGGATTCTTCTGTACATGCCAGAACTCAAGGGACACATGGGCAAATCTAAAGTCAAGGATTCTGCGGTCCCTTTAACACATTGGTCCTCAGAATAGGGAGTATTCTGGTACCCTATGTCCCTCTTGCACTGTGGCCCCCCACTCCACCTCCAGGACACTCATCTGCCGAGCATGAACCAGTCCGGGTTAATGGTCTTAGCTCTTCAGTCTCCTCTATCCCATCATTCATTAAGGGGGTTCTAAACTCTTGGTCTGGACACTCTATGCCCCATTAGGCATTTTAGCCCTATTTTTTTTGGGGGGGGGCGGGGGTGTAATTCTACACTTGTTGGGGATTCCTCTGTGCAGGAAGGTGAGACTGATGGGGATGAATTAGATTCCTACCTGTCCTTGGGAGATGTTCATTAGAAGGATTCTTGCCCCTCTGCTAAGTGACATCAGAGTGGTCCTGGAGACACTTCAGGTCTCTGAGGTCTCAGATTCTCACTCTTCTTCCACAGACATCTTCTGGAGACAAAAAAAATGATGTTTCCACCCGATCACTCTTTAGACTAGGTCGTCCTGAAAGGGATAGTAATACTTCATTTTTACTATCCCTCATGTTGGTCTTAAAAAACAAGACCAGTGGCATCTCTCAAACCTTTATGGTTTGAGAGATATCCGCATTCAAAGTTCCCTCTCCTTCTCTCTCACCTGATGTTAGCGTTATAGCTGACAGCAGGGGAATCCGGTCCCAGGACTGGCGGCGGCTCTGCAGCAGTGGAGAGATTGGGTTATAGAAACAGAAATCCTTCACTGAAATGGTCTTCTACATGTGCTTGCAAACCAAGCACACATAGAAGACCATTTCTGTGACCGGCGGCGGCTCTGCAGCAGTGGCGAGATGGGGTTATAGAAACAGAAATCCTTCACTGAAATGGTCTTCTACGTGTGCTTGCAAACCAAGCACACATAGAAGACCATTTCTGTGAAGGATTTCTGTTTCTGTAACACGATCTCAGCACTGCTGCAGAGCCGCCAGTTGCTCACAGACCAGATTCCCTTGCTGTGAGCTATAACGCTGACGTCAGGGGAGAGAGAAGGAGAGGGAACTTTGAATGCGGATATCTCTCAAACCATAAAGGTTTGAGAGATGCCGTTGGTCTTGTTTAATTCCAATTTTTAAGGGCTACAACATGAGGGATAGTAAAAATGAAGTATTATCCCTTTAAAGAATGGAAGACACCTGACGGGCGCATCTCCAATCTGTATCCTTTTTTGGCTGAGGCTTTGACACAATGGGCTATTCACTCTGCAGTTGATTCCCCCCCCCCTTCTCTCTCACCTTACCTCTGCAGTTTCTGCGGCTCTTAAGGATCAACCAGACAAACACTTGGATCCTTTATTGAATATGGGTTTTGCGGCCATGGGTGCTGCCCTGCGACCCATTTTCAATAATTTCTGTTTCACTAGAGCTGTGGTTATCTGGTGTGAATAGCTTTCAGATGCCATTCTAAGGGATGTTCCCAAAGAGGAACTGTTGGTACTACTTGCCAAAATTCGTGAGGCAGAAAGCAGCCTTTTGATGCTGCAGAGTTTCTGGAAAATCCGTAGCCTGTTTGGTAACTGTGCATCACAACCTGTGTCTCAAGACTTGGTCAGCTGACCAATCTTCCAAAAAGTCCTTGGTGTCTCTTCTCTTTGTTGGTTGACCCTGCTGGGCCCTAGACAAGGTGTTCAATCATGCTACTGGAGGCAAGAACTTGCTTCAGATACCTCCAGAGCATGCCTTTTTTTCTCTAAGACTACACATGAATTTCATTACCTCCTCCAGTATGGGTGCCTAGGATTCAAATGCACAATAAAAGCTCAATTTATTCCTCTGAAACGAAAACAGAACCCTAGGTGATCCAAACACGCTAGACAACGCACATGACCTCTTATTCTCTGTTTACCCTGAGAACTAATCATCTTCTTGGGCTAAATTTTATTGACTTTTGGCCCCAATTAGAAGAAAAAAAATATTTATTATGTTATATTACATGGGAATATGCACTGCACTATTGGTAGTTCACTGAGTATCTCTATCTTCTTCTGTGCGAAATGGTTAATCTAAGAGAGAGCCTGGTTTAATAACAAGGCTGCTTCTTGAATTTTGATACCTGCCGGATTCCTTTATGATTTCACTCAGTTGCAGATAGGCGGCTTTGTTTTTGGTTGGGAAACAGTTTAAGAATGGAGTTGTCTGTAATGCCGGCTTCTTTTTTGATCATGAGTAAATGTTATATGTGTGAAATGCATTGATCATTGTCGGTGGCATTCACTGCAAATTTGTACCCACTCGTTGAGTCTTTTTGATTCATTGTTCAAGTCATACATCAAGGTACTTTTTAACTTTTTAAATTATTGCATAAATAAAGGATATGTTTTTTTTAAGAGTCTGCTTGATTATCTAAGATTTATCATGTTGTTGCCCTCTTTTATTGTGCATTTCTAGTATGTGGAGCTAATGAGAAGGATCAAAGTTACACACACGGCACCTTAATAATTATATTGCAGACTTCTTTCTGAAGTGAACAGTTGCCATTTTAACAGATTCCCTCTGTGAAAGAGTATTCATCTTCACTCTCTTTGTTCTGTGTCTGGTTGGAACCACTGAATATTGTTTGGATCAAGTGCCTAGGGTCCAACTCACTCGGACTTCCCATGTGAACCCTACACCAAAGCCCAAATAGGTTTGGGCAGGCAAGAAGACTGCTCAGACGCCTAAGGCTGACAAGCTCACATCCTCATGTCTTGTGGGGTCCTGGCCCGTCTCTTTAAAGATGAGTGGGAGACTTCAGTGATGGATCAATGGGTTTGGTGGGTAATTTTGGAAAGGTTCCACATAGACTTCAGATCCCTTCCTCCTCCCTATTTCTTTTTGTCCAGAATCCCCTGTGATCAGATACAGGGCTATCTGTTTATCAACACAGTATCTTTCCTTTTAGAAATGCAGGTGTTGTCCCCTATCCAGAGTAGGAGAGCTTAACCAGATTCTACTGAAATCTTTTCATTGCCCCCAAAAATGGAAGCTTCCATACTATTCTGGACCTGAAGACCCTCGACCATTTTGTGCTAGGTCCACTGATCAAAATGGAATCTCTGCTGTCATTTCAGTTACGTGTCCTGGGGAGTTCTTTGCCTCTCTAGACCTCCAGGATGCTTACCTACAGGTTCCGATTCATGTGGCTCATCAGTGTTTTCTGCACTTTGCTTTTTCAGGATAGTAACTTCCAGTTCACTGTTCTCCCTTTTTTGTCCACCCAGAGGATATTCAGAAATGCAAAGTCCCATTTGGCAGCTCACATCCTTTCTCAGGGAATCTCCTTGACCCCTTCTCTAGACAACCATTTACTCATGGCTCCTTCAGAGTCAACCCTACGTTCACAGATTTAGAAGTCTGTGTGTACTGGAGCAACACTGTTAGGTGCTCAATTTCAAGAAATCCTTTTTGGTTTCTTCCCAGGTTCTTCATTTCTTAGGCATGAACTTTGATACCCTCCAAGGGAGGGTGGTTCTTCCAGAAGACAAGGTCCAATTCTTGTCCGTTCAGGTATTTCAAACTATATCCTGGCTGTCTGCAGTGGTATAGGAATACATTTAGGTCCTGGGCTTCCTAGTCTCTGCCTTGGAGCAGTTCTTTGCTCCGTTTCGCTCAAGGGAATTACAATTGGGAACTGGTCCAGATACCAGTTTCACCTGTCTCATTTTATGTATCTGTTTCCACAGATGTAGGTAGGCCTTTGATGGTGGCTACACCAATCACATCTGACTTTGGGATGTCCATATGTCATCCCGGAGTGGGTTGTGGTCACCTACCTGTCTTGGCTGGGATGCCTTTGGGTCCCTTGATGGCACAGGGCCTCTGGACGAAAAAAAGAGAGTCTTCTAGCAATCAGTGTTCTGGAGTTGCAGGCAATCCACGTAGCGCCATGCCACTGGCCTCATCCTCTGTTGCTTACATCAACCGTCAAGGGGGAACCATCTTGGGCAGGGGTTAGGGAGATCCTCTAGTGGACTGCGGTTTAAGTACCAGCCATCTCTGTTGTTCACATTCCAGGCATAAAAAATGTGGTTGCAGACTTTCAAAGTCCTCAACATTTTGATGCCAGGAATTGCGAGCTCGCCCAGAGTGTGTTTGACCTGATTGTCCCCCGATGGAGACTGCCATCAGTGGATCTCATGGCCTAATGCCTGAACTGCAAAGTTCAGCTGTTCTGTTCTGAGTCAAGGGAACCCTCTAGCATTTGCTGTGGATGTCCATACCATGGAATTTTGATCTAGCGTATGTGTTTCCTCATAACCACGCCCCTTGATTCCCAGGGGCTCAGAAATCTCAGGATAGGGAGGGCTCATGTGATCCTGATTGTTCTGTTTTGCCACCACCAGGCCTTGGATTTGGATCTTCTCAGTCTGTACATAGCAGCACCTTCTGACCAGAGGTGTGGTATGCCACCCTCAGGTGGAGGAACGGACTTTGAAGGCTTGGCTTTTGAAGAAAAAGTGTTTTTTGGAAGCTGACATTTGTACTATGCTTCAGTCTAGAAAACTGATTTTGTCCAAGGCTTTTAGGGTCTGATCCCTATTCTACTAGTGGCGTGCAAACTATGGCTTCTGGTGGTTTTGGCTTTTCTCCATGAGGATGTTCAGAAAGGACTTAGCCTTAGCTCTTTCATGGTACAGATCTCTGCTCTTTCTGTTTGATCTGTACTCCCTGATGCAGACCTTTGTTCAGGGGGTAGTTCATGCTTTCCCTCTCTTTTGAGATCCCACTCCCCTGTGGGACTTGAATCTGGTATGGGTAGGGAGAGACAGCGCGTAGAGCATCTAAGTGTAGTAGAAAAGTTTATTTTGAAGACAAATCAGATTCAAACATAAGTAAAAAGTGTTACCGTCTCAATTAAAACAAAGTATAAAAACTGCAACTTAAAAGAAAGTGTTGCAAGAGTTAATAAGAGCAAAACTGCTCCTGATAAGAGTAGCGATGTATTCCTGTATATAAAATAAATACAGTACTAATATGAAGAGACAGTGCAAGCATACAGACAAAAACATATATAAATGGAGTGATACTGGGGAATACGGAGTGATAACTGAATAGTATCTTCAATTTGATGAGTAATGGATGGCCCCTTACTGGAGAGTCCGCATATATAAGCGTGCTACCATACAACTTGTGCAGAGCTCAGCTTATGCTCCTCGATGCAGTCTTATGGGTGGCCTCTTACTTTATTTTCCTGATGGGTCTTGACATATCATAGATGTAAGTCCAGGTCAGTCCCTTTCTCCGTATCTCTGTCCTTCACGTGGCAGATGTCATTTATTCAATGCATTTCGGGCACCGTCTTTTCTCCTTCGTCTGGAAAAGTGCCTGGGGTGGCCAAAAAGCTCTCCTTAATTTATAGTGATTCTATCCAAAAAGTGTAAATACATATACCAATATTAAAAATACTTATAAGTAACATTAAGAGTTGCAGACCCCTGTTTAGGATTAGATAATAATAAATCTTTAGGATTTTCATGAAAGAGAAATATTTTCAATCTTTTGAAGGACATACATTAACCTCTTTAGGTGCCAGTGTTTCAGTGTGTTGGATAAATACAAAAATGTACAAATTACTGTAATATCTCTGATGCTGTCATTAATAGCAAGAATATAAATGAAAGTTCTAATCGCTAAAAATGTTCTTCTAGCTTTTCAAAGAACGTGCATTAGAAGAACATGCTTTAACTCCTTAGATGCCAATGTATTTCACAATAATTGTAAGTGTAAAAATAAAGGAAAGAAATAAATGAAAAGATTACATCCAATATTCAGTTATTCTTTTTTGAAGAAGCTCTGTAGGGTGTCCCATGTTTGGATTATTATAACTATGTAATTGAAATAATTACAGAGAATGAAACATTGAAACATACAAAGCTTTTAATGACCGGAGAGATTGATCTTATTAATGTGTCTTAGTGGTAGAGTGATTATTAAAATGGAAGAAGGAGATTGTTATTGGACTCCACAAGATGTTCTTATTGTTATTTTCATTAGATGTTGGTATTTCGCTGATAAATGGAAAATATTGATTATAGTGAATTTATTTAAGTTTCTTTAGTGATCATCTTTTTTAGATCATTTTTTTTCCTTTTTACTAGTAACTAGTATAAATATATAGTTGACATCTATAGGGTTAACCAGACTACCAACAATGCATCCATATTACTCATATTACTCATAGCACCTGAGGTAATTTCGTTGATAAATATAACCCTGCTCTAGGTGAAAAATATTTTTAAATTGAACAACCTTAGATATTTTTGATGTGTAGTTTCCACTTTGTCAGCCAGCTATATTTCTTTCTTTAGAAATACCATATGGGCTCAGAGTTTGTAATTTAAAGATCCATTTTGTCTCTTGTATTACTAGCTTCCGGAATCTGTCTCTACATCTCTTTTGTGGTGGAATATGATCTGTGATGGATAATTGCATTTCTTCAGGGTTGTTGTGGTGTTTTTCTGCGAAATGTCGTGCCACACTATGTTTTTGATTACTTCTTAGAATGTTACTGCCATGTTCAAGGAAACATTCTTTTGCTTTTCTGATAGTCCTCCCTACTTAATGAAGACCACAGGGGCATTGTAACAAATAGATTAAGTATTTGCTTGTACATTGTAAGAATTGTTCTATTTAGAATTCTTCACCTGTGTGGTGGCTACGGAAGGTGTTGTTACGCTGTAGAATATGTTTGCAAGTTACGCATGTTTGAGATCCGCATTTATAGTTACCACTGATAGAGCTTCCATGTAAAAGCTTTTTTCTAGATAATTTGAACATCTAGATTACTTGGAGCTAATATGTTTTTCAAATCTTTTGATTTTTTGTAGATAATTTCTGGCTTTCTTGGAAGACTGTTAGATAGAACCTTATCACCCTGTAGTATTGGCCAGTGTTTATTGATAATACTCTCTGTCTTTTTTCCAGCAGTATTGAACCGTGTGATGAATGGAATTTTGGGGATTCGACTTTTTCTCTTTTTCTTGTTGGAGTTGTCACTAAGTAGTTCTTCCCTCTTGGTGTTCCATACTCTATCAAAGGCTATCTGAATTGTTTCTAGCTTGTATCCTTTTTCTAGAATCTTTGTTTTCAGATCTTCAGCTTGACTGCGCAGTTGCGGCGTAACCTATATAGCTGGCTCAAAGGGACACTGGTAAGCCATCTTGGGTGATGTGTGCTTGTTATGTGTACATAACTATTAACGTCCACAATTTTATGGTGAGTTTGTGTAATGATTTTTGATGTATTGTCTGAGGTAAGAGTTCAATCCAGAAAGTCCACCGATGTTTTACTATGGTTCGACGTGAAGTTGATGCCTAAAGGGTTATTGTTCATTTTGTTTTTCAAATACTTCCAAGGATTCTTCATTTCCTTTCCAGATGATTAGCAAGTCATCTATGTAACGGCTGTAGAGAACAAGGTTGTCCCCATATTGTTGGTACAGGTATTTTTCTTCTCAGTATCCCATCAGGAGATTAGCATAGCTGGGGGCAAACCTTGTTCCCATTTCCGTCCCACGTATTTGCAAGTAGTGTTGATTCTGAAACATAAAATTGTGTTCTAAAATAAAACGTATGGATTTCAATATAAAATTCTTTTGAATTTTCGGCATAGTGTGGTCCTGATTGAGATAATATTGTATGGCTTTCTATCCTATGTCATGCTTGAATCTGGTACTGGGGGTGGTCCAGAAGCCTGCTGGTCCTGATTGAGATAATATTGTATGGCTTCCAATCCTATGTCATGCTTGAATCTGGTACTGGGGGTGCTCCAGAAGCCTGTTGTTGAGATTGTCTTCTGTTTACTTACGTCTGCTAACTCTCAAGATGGTGCTGTGTTCATTTGGCGGTTGGCTGAACTGTAGGCCTTGTCCTAAAAATCTTTTTTCTGGTATTTCACCAGGATAGGGAGGCTTTAAGAACTCCTAGGGGCCTACTTTAAAGCTTGTTGTAAATTACCTTATTTTCAAAACCATGTTGGTTTCCTGTTCGTTTACAGTGATTTGGTTTGCTGTCCATTAACACATGAGGTTCGTGTTCTACCAGTTTACTCCTATGGAAACTAGTCTCTTTTTTCCCTTCCAGAAATCTTGGTGGATTGTTTTGGTGTATACCCATGGCTCTTGTGTTCCACATTGGACGACCTAGAAAAGAAGATTTTAGTGATAGATGTTATTTAAGTTCACTAAAATCCTCAATTTTGAATAGAGGGGAAGTTAAATCTAGACTTTTTTTAAGAGTACAGCTTCCTTTTTATGTGAAAGCAAATGTATACTGAAGAAGGGAAACTTGTGAAAATGGCAAGTTTATGTTGATTTGCACATGGTAATCTTAAAGTGAACCTGCCATGCCTATTTTAATGTGCACTTTCAGTATAGGAGGCCTAGTAAACATGAACTGTATTATTCATTCTGCCTCATATAAAAAACAGAGCACGTAAATACCACCTTTCCTCCCCTTTCTCCTGTCTCTGGGTGTGGAATCTTTGGGCTGGGCATCCTTCCTCATCACATCTAGTCCCCCCACCTTTGCCAGACCGGATTTGGGTAATTCAGGTTACAACATGCTGCAGCTTCACTTCTAGAAGGGAAACTATTCACTGCCCCATGCCTGAATGTTTTTTCTATAATAATTTGTTAAAGGCACTGTGTGAGATTGAGAAATATGGTAGCTTGTTAAGGGAAGAAAGTAAATCAGAGCTATGTTATTTTTCTTACATCTGTTGTTCTCATCAAATTATTAAAACATGTTTGACAAGCTTCTGTTGCTATGGTAACTGGAAAATACTTTGCTCTTCATTTTCTCTATCTTGTGATGTCAGCTGCTCAAATCACACCCAGTCCTTTCAATTCATTCTGTTCTTTCAGTGGGTTTGGCTTTGATCATAAGGGGATGGTTTAAAGAAAGAACAGGGCAGAAAGAAAATGGCTGAATGGAGAGGCTTGCAAGGTCACTTAGGAGTGTAAGGGATAAGCTACTTGCTGTATTTCTTAAGGAGGCACTGATATTTTAAACACAAAGTGCTAATATGTTTTGTTACTTTATACACAACCTGGTCTGTGTGTCTCTATCACGGTGCCCGTGCTTCCGGTGCTGAGCAGTGACATTATTATTCACTGCTGTTTTCGGATTGGCTGGTCTTAATTGCTACCACTAGGGCTTGCCTTTATATACCCTGGGATATCCTCACTTAGGCACCCTTTCGTGGTGTACGAGTTCCTGAATTTGTTCAGTGCCTATGCTGATCCGTGTATGACCTGGCCTGCCTGACTACGATTTAGTTCCAGTATTCCGGTTGCTCCGCTCCGTTGCTGACTGTATCCTGGCTGAGAACCTGCTCCGTTGCTAACCGTATCTGGCTGAAGAACCCGCTCCGTTGCTGACTGTATCCTGGCTGAGAACCCGCTCCGTTGCTGACTGGATCTGGCTGGAGAACCTGCTCCGTTGCTAACTGCATCCTGGCTGAGAACCCGCTCCGTTGCTGACGGATCTGGCTGTCTTCCGCGATGTGGCCGTTGCCAGCCGTAGATTCCAATCCACGTAATTACCGTGTATTGTCTGTGTCTCTAGGTGACCCCATGAAGTCACCGGTTTCCAGAGCCTTGCGTTTGTTTCTCGGTGTGCGCCGCGGGGAGCTGTTTTCTGTCAACCAAAGGCTGAGCATTGTGCTCAAGCTGCTCTGCTGCCATCTAGGTGGTGTGTACAATCGAAGTACCGGTGCAGTGTTATTCACACTGACGGAGTTATTCTGATCACTCACTGTGTCTGCCTCCCTACTAGCACTGGGCTCACTCCCTATGGGAGTTGCAGTTACTATCTGGGCGTTGTCATTAACCCTGTATGTACCTGGAGCCTCCAGGTACAGAGCATTTCCATTCCTGACTGCAGAGCCTTGGGCTCAAGAGCCAGCGTTGCATTTCCACCTTGCAGGTTGAGAGACACTGGTTGCGTTCCTTGTACTTACCCTATATCGATCCACCCCTAGCGTTCTAGGGATTTCCAGTAGCAGCTGCCTAGGTCTCCTTTAACCCTTTCAGGGGTGATCTGTATATACATGGTTGCCTCCTGCCAGCGGGCTAAGGCCTTGGTCAGTGTTGCCTCGCTCCAGTTGGGTCAATACCCAGGCGTCTGGGTTGTGCCAGTCCTCCACTGTTGCCATTCCTGGACGGTGTACCATTTACCTTGCCGGTCCTGCCAGAATACTGTACTGTCAGCCAGGTCCAGTTCATTCCATTTGCCCTTACGGGTTCCAGTACCCTGGGTTGTTCTGTCCTATTCGTGGACCTCCTGTGTTGGCACCTACCCATCTGTTCTGGGACTGTACGTTGATCCTCACTGGGTTGCCAGATTCTGTCACATATATATATATATTGCCAGTATCCTGATTGTCTAGTCCAGTACTGTTCACTTTGTATATATTTTCCTGTTCTGTATTGTGGGTCTTTGGACCTACACTCGTGTATGCACTTTATTCTAATATAGTTATTTTAACCTTACCATTCTGTCTGAGTGTTCATCTAAAAACCGTGACAGTCTCTCTCCCCACAGAAAAACATTCTTGCATCCCCCCCACACACACCCCAAAAAAAGTTATTTTGTAACCCCTGCAGTCCTCGAAATAATGGTCTATGTGAGGTTAAGGTAGACTTCCAAATGGTTGTGCCCGGGATACTGCAATGAATTGTGGCATTAGCCCAGTGCATTGTGATAAGATTGGGCCAATGAGGGGATTGGATGGATGCGTATAAAGAACTGCAGCAACAACCAGTAATAATTCTTCTAGGAACATATACATGCAATGTCTAAGGCATAGCATTGAAATAAAGAGCATACTAAAATATATTTATAGCCACATAATGCAGGGACAAAGTAAAATATATGTGAATGTATTAAGATATAACGTTTATTCTTCATGACATGTTTTCTTAAACTCTTTAAGGACCAGAGGGGTATGGAGTGTATTGCTTTTCAATGTGTTGCATAACCCCAGTGGTCGTTAAAGAGTTACTCAGTTGGCTAACTTACTCTGCCTGTTTCAGTTTGAAAGAAATTTCCAGGAACTATCATGTCCAACTCCAGAGACATGACATTCAGGACTGATTTGAAGATATTCTATTTTGCACAAGGCCAACAATTGTAGAGGCCCCCTCTTATAATGCTACATTTATTTGTGTTCAAAGTCCCACCCAGCCTTGTTTCTATTTGTTTCATTACACAAAAAGACATTTATACATACTGATTGTTCATTTATTTTCTAGGTCCTGGTTAGAGAATAACCAAACATTAGCCAATGAAAAGCTGACTAGTAGTGTTCCATTGAGGGAAGAACTGGAAAGGTTAAAGAATGAACTATCTGACCGGCTTCAGCTATCTGATGTTAGGTAAGATGCCATATCAACTCCCCTGAACCATACAGGAAAGAAACCCAACAGAATATTCCAACACAAAATACAATTCCATTTGAATCTATATTGAGCTGATTCTACAGACTAATACTTGTGGTCAAAATAGTTTCTACAACATAAAGCTACTTCAGGCCAGAAAATAACTCTCTCCGCCTTCTGCACAGAAGAATAGAGAAGCAATTCTGGAGCAAACCAGCTGCATCATAGAGGACAAATAGGAAATGCCCAAATCCCCATTGATTTTAAAGGAGTAGTAAACCTTTATTGGGAAGAAAACATGAGGCTTTCCCTGCTGAGTAAAATAAGAGTACACCTACTGCTGGCAGGTACTTTACTCACATGTTATAACCGTTCAGATTGTCATAAAGTGGTGGATCTGTTCCTCTCACATTCTGTGAAAATTGCAGTCACTGACTTGCTTTTCTCATCATATGTTCTATATAAGGGCTTATAATTGTAAGTCCTTTGCTACTAGCCAGACCTGAAAAGTTACTTGCCACTGCAAGCCATAACATACCAACCAGGGCTGAATTTCTTCGCCAGGGCTAAATTTTCACTCGCCATTGGCTAGTGGCGAGTGGAAATTTTGAGTCTTGTTCTATATGACACAATAGAAGAACATTTGAACACCAGAGGACACTGTTAATGTAAAAAAAAACAAACAAACTGTAATTACTTTGGAACAGGACATCTCCAAGCATTGGTCTTACTCAGCAGGGAAAGACTTGTAGCTATCTAGAAAAAAAATATATAATACAGTTTTGCTTTCTCTGTCGTCCAGTGTGGAACACAGGAACCAAGGGATAAAGTGTCTTTCACTGTCGTGCAATACAGGTCACTGGTACAATGGGAGGCGATCCGCCCCTTTAAGTAGGCAGGAACATTCATCTAAATGTAAGCAGGGGGTGGAGCCTCCCCTCCCTCTTAAGCTGCCTTCAGCCAGAACAAGCCAGATTGATTTGTTCCTGCGTGCTGTGCACACAAGGTGGAGAACATCTCTCATTCAGCTTTAGTTTTTTATTGTTTTCTTCAAATATGGAATACCACCATTAGGCGGGTGACCATGGCTGACAATTGCCCTCACCAAAGTGGCTAGTGCAACTTCCAGGGATTTTCTGGTGGACCTTATGCCCTGAAGAGGGAACAACTTGAGTCAAGTAGCTTCCCTGCTGGGGAATTTTCGTCTGGTTAATTCCCTTTTAACATGGTTACCTGAAGACAGAAGTCCTGCAGAAAGGTGAGCCACCCTTTGAGTGCTGAAGGTCCACTTGTCCCACAGTGTCCCTTCTTTGGGCATGTATTTGGGAGTTCTCATTATGCACTCCAACACTCATAGGGTGTTTTTCTTAATATTGCCTGTATTTATGCAATGTCTGTGTGTATTCCCTGGGTTTTGGAGCAGTTTATGGGGGTTTTATCCTTTTCCCTGCCTTTTCTCACATTGGGATATTGTTTTATCATGTTTTACATGTGTTTGGTGTATGTTAGGTAACTTTTTTTTCTGTCAGGGTAAATTTATTAAAAGTTAATGTTCCGCGCCTTTAAGCGCGCTTTTCCCGCATAGACGCCATTGCTCCTTTACTCTCTATGGGTTTACACAGTGTGGGACGTATCTCTGGAACTGCTTGTCACAGCGACTTCAGAGTGGGCTCATTTTGTTGGTCTTCCCTTGCTCTATCATCCGGTTGCATGATTCGGTGTGTTGGGGGTCTGGGGGGTTTCGGGCACTGTTTTGGGGTACTTCTGAGAAAAACTACGTTTCCCATGAGCGCTGGTTTCGCGCTCGTTTTCTGATTGGCTACCGTCGCGGCAGCCATTTTGTGAGTTATTCTCAGCGAGTATACTACGCAGGGACCGAGCCTTCTCTCTCTCCTCCGCAGATTAACCCTTCGCTTGCCAGATAAGTTTAATTTTAGACATTTCTGGGGTGAAATTTTAATCTTTCACACTTCAATTGGGTGATTCTTGTCAGTGGAGTATATATGACACTGTGAGCATGTCTACTCCACTGGAGTCAGGGGCTAGACCCAAGACTAAGGAGGCTGGGGTGTCAATTTCCCCCATTGCGTTTTGCTCCTCTTGTCACTCTGGGCTGCCTAGAGAATTTTCTGGTCATTTATGCCCAAAATGTGCAGAAAGTCATGACAGCAACCCTGGGCTTTCCAGTCACGCCATTGAGCCAACTTGGGTGAAAGAGTTCAAGGCTACCACTAGGGATCTCAGATCCACTCTTCAACTCTTTCCCTCTCAGGTTCAGGGGGCTCTTCAAGTTTGGCAGACCTCCTCCACAGTCAGGACCTCCCTGCCCAAGCCACAGGGGGCTCCTGATATGTCTGATTCTTCTGAGGAAGAACTTTTACAGGATTCTGATGCTGAGGAAGGCACTGTTATTGAATCTACCAGGTCTGTTGGTGACCCTTATGAATGTGACCCTGAAATCTCTGCTGAGGGTTTGATCAGAGCTGTGCTAACCACGCTCAACCTTCCTCTGACTCAGGAATCTACTCATGATCCAACTGACGTTTTTCAAAAACCGTCTAAAGCTGTTGTATGTTTTCCTACTAACCCTACTCTTGCTCGTTTAGTCTTTGATGCGTGGAGGAATCCTGAAAAATCCTCTTCTGTTTCCAAAAAGTTTGCTAAACTTTACCCTTTTCCTGAGGCTGAACTGGCAAAATGGGTTCATCCTCCTAAAGTGGATGCTCCTGTCTCTAGGTTATCTAAATCTACTGCCTTAGCTGTATCTGATGCCTCTGCCCTGCAAGATTGGACCGACAAAAAGTTAGAAACTTGCCTTAAATCTATTTTTGCCTCTATTGGCACTGCCATGCGGCCAACCTTTGCTGTGGCGTGGGTTAACCGGGCTATTGCGGCCTGGACTGAACAGCTTACTGAGGCGGTTCGCCAGGATTCGCCAGCGTGTGAGCAGCTACAGCTTCTTGCTAACATATCAGAAGCTCAAAATTATGTTTCTGACGCTGCTTTTGATGCTGTGCGCATGATGGCGAGGCCTCCACTTCCTCTGTGGTGGCTAGACATGCTCTTTGGCTGAAAATTTGGTCTGCTGACACAGCTTCTAAGAAAGCCTTGCTTTCTTTACCCTTTCAAGGGACTTCACTGTTTGGATCTGAACTTAAGGAGATGATTAGTGAGGCTACTGGCGGTAAAAGTACTCTTCTACCATCAGTCTTCAAAAAGAAGTTTCCAGCCAAACGCAATCGGTCCTTTAGTTCCTTCCAAACTGAGACACGCTCTACGTCCCAGGCGGGTCCGTCCTCTGCACGCTCCTCCTCCAAGCCCAAACAGTCCTGGAAGCCCAAAGTTGCCCCCAAGACCAAGACCTCCAAGACTGCTTCGGCATGACTCACCGAACCCGGGTCCGCATCCGGCTGTAGGTGGACGTCTCCACATCTTTCCCCGGATTTGGGAGGAGTCAGTGGCGGACCCTTGGGTTATTCAGGTGGTATCAGAGGGATACAGGATCCCTTTCTCTTCCCTTCCTCCTTTTCGTTTCCATTTTACTCGTCCTTCTCAGGAGCCTACAAAAAGACGTCTGTTCGACGACGCTATTCAGGATCTTTTGGACAAAGAGGTCCTGGAATTGGTTCCATCAGAGGACACAGGTTCAGGATTCTATTCCAACCTGTTCGTTGTGGCCAAAAAAGACGGAGGTGCTCGTCCTATTTTGGACCTCAAGGATCTCAATTCCTTTGTTGTGAGTTCCCACTATCGTCAAGAATCCCTGCGTTCTGTGATAGCTGCAATGTCTCCAGGGGAGTTCCTTGCCTCCCTGGACCTTCAGGATGCATATCTTCACATCCCTATTCATCCAGAGAGCAGACGGTATCTCAGGTTTGCCTGTCACAAAGGCCACTTTCAGTTTTCAGCTCTTCCCTTTGGACTGACTTCAGCTCCTCAGGTTTTTCAGAGGGTATTGGGAGCTTTGATAGCTGTGCGTCATCGAGATGATGTCAGGGTGACTCCCTACATGGACGATCTGCTCCTGAAAGCTTCATCTGCAGAGATCCTCCACCAGCAGATTCAGTTGTGCATCCAGACACTCAATCGCCACGGCTGGATTGTGAATCTGGACAAGTCAGACTTGGTCCCATCTCAACAGATCCTCTTCTTGGGTCTCCTGTTCGACACTCAGCAGTGCATGGTGTTTTTACCGGAGGAAGTGGCTCATCATATTGCTCTCCGTGTATCCAAGATCCTGGAGCTCGAAAGGGTTCCAGTACCGAAGTTGACTTCTCTGGTGGGGAAATTCATTTCCACGATAGAGGCAGTGCCATTTGCTATGGCACACACCAGGGAACTTCAGAGGTTCGTGATTCAGACGTGCAAGAATCATCCAGATCATCAGCATCTGTTAGTCTCTCTGCCTCCTCATGTCGACTTGAGCTTGGAATGGTGGTTGGACCTGTCTCATCGTCTGAAAGGGAGGTCCTTTTGGGTTCCCTATTGGACCACAGTCACGACGGATGCCAACCTCCGGGTATGGGGGGCAGTGTTGGGTCGTTTCAGTGCTCAGGGGAAATGGGGACTGGAAGAATCTCTCCTCTCCATCAGTGTTCTGGAACTTCGTGCCATCTTTCTGGCCCTGAGACACTGGGAATCTCAGCTGGAGGATTGTCCAGTCAGAGTGGAGTCCGACAACGCCACCGCAGTGGCCTACATAAACAGACAAGGCGGCACAAGAAGTCTCACCGCTTGGTTAGAGGTCAAGGCCATCTTATCTTGGGCAGAAGCTCATGTGCCAGTCATTTCAGCAGTACACATTCCAGGCGTGGACAACGTCATGGCAGATTTTCTCAGTCGTCATACAGTCGATAGCGGAGAGTGGGCACTTCATCCAGAGGTGTTTCACCTTCTAACCCAGATGTGGGGGGTACATGTAGTGGATCTGATGGCTACCAGACACAACAGGAAGGTGCCAGTGTTTTGCTCTCGGTGGAGGGACCCTCTTGCTCTAGCAGTGGATGCTTTGTCAATCCCTTGGGAGTTTCTCCTAGCGTACATCTTCCCTCCTCTCCCTCTGTTGATCAGAGTCATCCAGAAGCTGAAGATGGAGCGTTGTCCTGTCATCCTAATCACCCCGAATTGGCCTCGTCAGTCCTGGTATCCGGAACTGACAGCCATGTCAGTGCCGGATCCCTTTGCGCTTCCTGCCCTTCCAGATCTACTTCTTCAAGGATATCTGTGGAAGGAGGATGTTCAGCATCTCCATTTGATGGCTTGGAGGTTGAATCCTCAATTTTGAAGAAGAAAGGGTTTTCCTCTTCAGTGGTGTCCACAATGCTTAGAGCTCGCAAGCCTGTGTCTTCCAAGATCTATCATCGCATATGGTCATCTTTTGTGGCATGGTGTGCTGATAAGGATCTATCACTTGATTTCCATCTTCCCACCTTCCTGGCTTTTTTGCAGGATGGGGTTGAGAAGGGACTCGGCCTGAGTTCTCTCAAGGTTCAGACTTCGGCTCTGTCTGTATTTTTCCAGGAACATATTGCTATTCTTCCTGATGTTAAAGTTTTCTTCCAAGGTGTGGCTCATGTTCGGCCTGCCTTCAAGAGTCCAACTCCCCAGTGGGACCTCAATTTGGTGCTGGGGGTTCTCCAGAGACCCCCGTTTGAATCCTTGGCTTCTACTCCTTTACGTCTCTTGACCTGGAAAATGACCTTTCTCTTGGCTATTGTCTCAGTTTGCCGGGTAGCAGAGTTACAAGCTCTGTCTTGTAAACCTCCTTACTTGGTGTTCCACAAGGATAAGGCCGTGCTCCGCACTTCCAAGGAGTTTTTACCCAAGGTTGTCTCCGAGTTTCACATCAATCAGGAGATTGTGGTGCCCTCTTTCTGTCCTAACCCTTCCTCTGACAAGGAGAGAGATCTCCATTTGTTGGATGTTGTGCGTTTTCTTAAATTTTACGTTCATCACACTGAGTCTATCAGGAAGTCTGACGCCCTGTTCGTCATTCCTGAGGGGCCTAGGGCAGGGAGACCGGCATCCAAGGTGACTATTGCATCTTGGATAAAATCTACCATTCGTGAAGCCTACAAGCTGCGGAATAAGCACGTTCCCTTCAGGGTTACTGCTCATTCCACCAGATCTATTGGGGCCTCTTGGGCCTACAAGAATCAGGCGTCTGCTGATCAACTGTGCAGAGCGGCCACTTGGTCCTCTGTGCACACATTCTCGAAGCACTATCGTGTTGATGTACTGGCCTCGGCTGATGCCAGCTTTGGGAGGAAGGTCCTGGAGGCAGTCTTGCCTGTTTAGGACCTTCTACTCTGTGGTTCTTAGTGCTTCTTTGCTGTTGAGCCCTGTTGGCTCTAGTTCAGTCTAGTTCGGGGGTTCGTTTTTACCCCTGGTTGGTGTCCGTTGACACTTCTGTTATTGGGCTCTATGATTAATAGGTTCATAGCAGTTCTGGTGACTTTTGGGCCGTGCGCTTGGTCCTTGCCTTACTTCCCGCCTCTGGGAAAGCTCAATGTTTGTACATCCCATTGTACCAGTGACCTGTATTGGACGACAGTGAAAATAGGATTTTAGTCTTACCTGTTAAATCCTTTTCACTTAGTCCATACAGATCACTGGTCTCCCACCCTGTCAAGGGACCATGCTTGGCTCTCCTGTGGCATTCAGTGGGAGCCCTTCGGGGCATGCTCACAGGAGTCCTCCTTTTCCTTCTTACCTCTGGTCAGTTTAGTGTCTCAAATCAGTCTGGCTTGTTCTGGCTGAAGGCAGCTTAAGAGGGAGGGGAGGCTCCACCCCCTGCATACATTTAGATGAATGTTCCTGCCTACTTAAAGGGGCGGATCGCCTCCCATTGTACCAGTGACCTGTATGGACTAAGTGAAAAGGATTTAACAGGTAAGACTAAAATCCTGTTTTATCCTGGAGGGTATGGCACGTCTAACAAAAAGCATCTCCTTCTCTCCACTTTACCCCATGCCCGCTATATTTAGTTTTAAATGACCTCCCACAGAAGAAGGGTATATGGGCACTGATTTCTAATTGCCCAATTCACAGGTTCATTTTCAGGACTGTGAACCTGTGGAGGTCGAATTGCTCACCTCCCTGGTTAGCTTCTTTGAAGCTCCTTCCACTCTTACTAAGGGAGCCCAAGGACTGAAGCTACAGGCAAGTTAACCTATTGAGTGCTATGGTTCTGTATTGTGCCTATTCTACCTGCATTCACAGAAATGTGCAAATTTTCTCTATACTAGCTGCTTAGATGTAAGGATTGTTAGTATTTTCACTTACTTGTGTTTGCCTTGTAAGGGTTTGGGCACCTTTCTCTCTTGGGGGGGACCAAGTCTTCATTCTAGAGGGCTTTTCTTATGATTCGCTCACTATTTACTTTTTTGGCTTTTTATACTTTTTATGGAAATTAAGCACATACACTTTCAGTTTGCATGCCTGTAGAGTGGCCATTTTGGATTCACACACACTTTGCACGTATGGGACATATCTCTCCTCTGGCTGATTGCAGGCAGTTCATAGTGGGCTCATATTGATTCTGGTGTACATATTAATCACCTGTGGGACCCTTTCCAAGATTAGGGGGGAGGAGGGGGATGGAATGGCTGGAGAGACTTATTTTCTGTAAGGAAAAGACTACTACAAACCCCAGAATTCCCTGTTTCTAGCATGGAAGGGGGGTCTATGAGTAATCGTTTTCCTTTTTTGCATGCCACATCCTGCGCAGAGGCACGATCGCCTCTCCCTCCTGCCTACTAGTTTAACCTCTTGCAGTTATGTAAGTGCCTTCTGCATACTTTTGAGTACTATTTTTTCCTTACTTTTCTGCTGTTTAGACTATCTCTTTTTTTCATCTTTTGGGGGGTGTTCTTCTGACCATGTCCGAACCCAAGGGACACACAAGCAAGTCAAGACTAAAGATTCTAAGGTCCCTCTTGCTCATTTAACCCATTGCTCTTCATGCCAGGCTGGGCTTCCTAGGACTATTCTGGTACTCTATTTGCCCTCTTGCATTGTGGCCACTACACCACCTTCATGAACCCCTTCTGCTTAAAGGGGAACTTTCACGTCAGAACATTTTTTTACCAACTCATTAAGCAGTTAAGCAGTGTTGATAAAGGTGCTTCTTTTTTTATTTCTACATACTTAGTAAGATATTTTATGTCCAAGCTGCACACTTCCGCATTCAGCAGCACAGGTATCTTCGGCACAGCTCCCAGCACTAGTTCATTCTCCTCCCACCTGCCCCGGCGAGCGTGTTCACACTTCACCTCGGTGTGCTGTGAACGGCTCCCAACGTTACAACAAGAAGCGATTCGCATTATACTGAGGTTGCAACCTCAGTATAATGCGAATCGCTTCTTGTTGTAACGTTAGGAGCTGTTCACAGCACACCGTAGTGAAATGTGAACGTGCTCGCCGGGGCAGCTGGGAGGGAGGTGGGAGGAGAATGAACTAGTGCTGGGAGCTGTGCAATGCGGAAGTGTGCGGCTAGGACATAAAATATCTTACTAAGTATGTAGAATTAAAAAAAAAAAAAGAAGCACCTTTCCCAGCACTGCTTATCCGTTTAATGAGTTGGTAAAAAAAATGTCTGAGCTGAAAGTTCCCCTTTAACAAGAACCAGTTTGGGTTTTAGCTCTTATTTCTACAGTCACCTGTATACCCTTCTCTATTCAAATTTTGGATGCTAACCAAGGGCATATTCACAAGGATGAAATCTTGGTGTTATATGCCATGGCCGTGAAGCAAATGCCTTTGCTTTGATCCCACCAGGTTCTCTGGGAAAGTCTTCTCTTTTTCTGTAGCTGATTGTTGCACTCAGTGCCTCAAGATCTGGTTGGCTAGCCAATCCTTTAAAAAAAAAAAAAAGTGCCTACTTTATCTTACCTTTGTTGGCAAACAGTTGTTTGTCCCTAACATGGAGGAGGTCCTCCGTCATATTATTGGAGGCAAGAGACCTTTGCTGTCTCAAGTGGCTCCTAAGCTATCTGGCCTTTTTTCCTAAGAGACGCCTGGCTTTCGTTAACCCAGCCAGTTCGGTTACATGCCCAGGGTTCAAGCCCTCAGGCACTTGCTACCCCAAAACCCAAACAGGCTTGGACCAGCAAGAAGAATATTCAGAATCCTAAAACTGACAAGTCCACCTCTGCATGACTTGTGGGGTCCTGTCTCTGCCTGTTGGGAATCAACTTCAGTTTTTCCAAGAGGCGTGGGTGACTTCGGTGATGGATCAGTGGGTTTCTATAGGTGATTTTGGAAGGGTACCACATAGACTTCAGGTCCCTTCTCCCTCACTGATTTTTCATGTCCAGAGTTCCTTCGGATCCAGATTTGGGCCATCTATTAGATGTGGCTTCTTCACTACTAGAAAATACAGGTGTTAGTCCCTGTTCCTTCATAGCATTTGAGTCTACTCAAATCTTTTCATTTTTTCCAAAAAATTGACTCAACCATTTTGTGGTTCCTTGGTTCAAAATGGAGTCTTTGTGCTCTGTCATCATCGTGTGTCCCAGAGACTTTCTTGCCTCCCTAGACCTACAGGATGCCTATCCACCCAAACAATTTTCTGTTCTCTGCTCTTTCTTTTGTCAAGTGTCTGCTCCAAGGGTCTTCACAGAGATCATGTCTGCCTTGGCAGCTCTCATCCACGCTCAAGGGATCTCCTTGACCCCTTATCTAGATTACCTTTTACTCAAGTCTCCTAAAGGGTTGGCTCTGCACAGTCAGATTCAGGAGTGTCTCGATTCTGGAGCAGCACTGTTCGGTGCTTAACACTTTTTCTAGACATGAGGTTCCATACTTTCCAAGGGAGGGTGTTCTTTCTAGATGGCACGATTCAGTCTTTGTCCTTTGAGGTGTTTCAGGAGATACCCTGGCTGTCAGTGACGGTGTGGGAGTGCAAGAATTGAGTATCTGCTGCCAGAGGAGAATCCCTATACATTGATTGGCAAGGTGAGCAGATGGCAGCAGAGGTTTTTCCAAGCGTGGCCTCCTCTGGCAGCGGATGCTTCTCATATTAAGAGCTGCAAATCACTGTGAACAACAGAGGCATAATTTTTGTCTTTCTTCTGTGTCCACTCCTCGGCAATAGAGTGGACTTAAGTCTCCACCTCCCAGCTGGTAGGACCAATCTGTTTGCTTAAATATCCCCCTTTCACCTTTATTCCTCAGTAAAAATTGGTCCTACCAAGCTGGAGGACGGAAGAAGACTTCCTCCTTACCTTATTTATTTTTTTAATTTTTTTTTGGTTTGCAGGTCTTCTCCTCGGTCCTGGCCGCATTTCAATGCTGTCCCCGGCTGTAGGTTACCTTACTTATGCTCTCCACAACCTTAATCGCACCTGGAGGAGTCTGTACGCCTGGGCAGTTGTTGGAGTCTTGGCATTTCAGGGCAGCATGTTTCCCTTTGCTGAGGCTTCCTCGTGCAGTCAGCATCACGTTGCAGCATTCCCCTATACTTACTACCTCAGTGGGTGGATGCATAGTGATGACATCACACATGCATTCCACCAGTGAAACACATGCCTTGATTCAGTGGAGGAGATAAAAGCAGCAAGAAGATCTATGGATTCAGGTTAGTAACATAGATATTTTAGTTTTTAGGTTCATTTAGCTTGTTTTTTGGTTTTTTTTGTTGTTTTTTTTGCCATGTCCAATCCTCCTAAGCAAAAATGTTAAGGATAGGGATTCTGCTAAAGCACAAAGTGAGGATGACAAGCTGCAGAACATTAAGCAATGTGCAGCCTGTGATGCCAGGTTAGCCCCTTCAGACACCACTAAAATATGCCCTGAATGTCTGAGAACAGCAGCAGGACAAGACATGCCATCCCATTTTCAGAATCTACTTACCTGCATGAAGGCATCCATGCAGAATAGTAGTTCCTAAAAAAAGAGCCCGTCTTGAGGATTCAGAAGCAGGTCCATCAGCACGTGCTAGTATACAGAAGGATATTTTGAGTATTCAGGATTTAGATTCCTTGTATTCTTCTGAGGAAGAGGGGGAAATCCTAGAAGAAAACACTTCTTTTAATCATGACAAAGCAGAGTCATTAATAAAGTTTGTTAGGAAGACATTAGGAATTACCGAAGTTCACAAGGAATTCAATATTATGGACATGGCTTTTATTGGTAAAAAGAGGGCTTCCTCAGGCTTTCCTGTTCACAGCTCCATCCAGGATTTAATTAAAACAGAATGGTCTAAGGTTGATAGACGTTTTTCCTTATCTAAGCGTTTTTGAAAACTTGGGTTGATCCTCCTAAAATAGATATTGCAATTTCTCAACTAGCTAAGAAAACAACCCTGCCAATGGAGGATGGCTCTTCCTTGCCAGACCCAATGGATAGGAAGCCTTACTTAACTTACTTAAGCCTCTACTTAAAAAATAGTTTCCTCTCCATGAAAGCTGCAGCAGCCATGGCTTGTCTGTCTAGATCTATGCGGATATGGCTGACAGATCTAGAGGAGAAAATAGAATCCTCCACATCCAGAGCCAAACTTCTTAAGGAAGTAGCAACAAAAAAGGAAGCGAACAACTTTGCCTGTGACTCCTCCTTGGACACCTTTAAGTTGCTGGCCAAGCCTACTGCCATGTCAGTTGTAACCAGATGTGCCTTATGGATCCGTTCATGGGTAGAAGATTCTACTTCCAAAGCAAAGCTTGTAGCTCTTCCCTTTTCATGAGAATTTCTTATTGGATCACAGCTAGAGGAACGGATTAAAAAGACATCAGTGTGTAAAAGCGAATTTCTACCTCAGGATAAGAGATCGCCAAAATCTTTTCATGGAACCGGATCTCGCTCCAGACGACTATCCTTCAGAGATAATAGAAGATATCAATCACATCGTAACTTTGAACAACCAAGGTCAAATGTCAACCAGAGGGGAGGATTTAGGAGGAATTTCTCCCGGAAGGTACAGTCTAGAAAAGATTTTGCCTGAAGTTCCGTGGACCTTTCCCAGAGTCAGTAGGGGGCAGACTGACTCAGTTCTCAGCGGTATGGGCTCAGTTGTACCCAGACCAATGGGTTTGTCAGACAGTGGGAAAAGGGTATCCTCTGGAGTTTTTGTTCATGCTGACCAAACAAGTTTTTCACAGGTCCAAGCTTCCAGCATCACTCAAGAAAGCAAGGGGCTTGTTGGAATCAGTCCAGAATATGCAGGCGTCCAATATCATAGAAGAAGTTCCATTGGAACAAATGAACAGAGGGATCTATTCCATTCTTTTTCTGGTACCAAAGCAATCAGGGGGTTACAGGACCTTTTTAGACCTGAAGTTTGTGAATTCCTTTCTAAAATTCACCTCCTTCTGGGTGGAAACTATATATTTAATAATGAAAATAATTCCTCCCCAAGGCTTCCTGTCATCCATAGATCTTCAGGACACATATTATCATCTACTCATCAGGCCCTGTCACAGGAGGTTCCTGCGTTTTGCTATAGGGATCCATCATTACCAATTCAGGGCAATGCTCTTCAGACTGTCCTCTGCTCCGAGGTTCTTTACAAAGATTTTGGCAGCCTGTTTGCAGCCCCTGAAGCAAGAAGGTATTACGGCAGTCCCTTATCTGAATGATATTCTAATAGTGGCATCATCAAGTCAACAGGCGAGATTCTTCATGGATCATACCAGAAGGCACTTAACGAACACGGGTTGGATTATAAACCATCTCAAGAGCCAGATGATCCCAAGCCAGAATATTATTTTTCTGGGAACACACTTCGATACTCTGAGCATGACAGCTTCACTTTCAGAAGACATGATAGACTGCTCAGAGCAGTACAACGTTTTAGGCGGATGACAAGACCAACAGCACACGGTTTCACGGTGTTACTAGGAGTCATCACATCTACCACCCAGATAATACCCTGGGCACGCTTCCACATGAGAGCCATTCAAAGCAATTACCTCAGGTTCTGGGACAGGAACCCATCAACACCAGTCAAACAATTCCTCTTCTTCAGTCTACAAGAAATGAATTACATTGGTTGTCTGACCTGAAAAACCTAGAAAAACATTATTCCCTTGTAGACCCAGATTGGGAAATAATAATGGCTGGGGAGCAGTATGGTGATTCACATCTCTTCAGGGAACATGGACAGTGACTGAGAAATTACTCCATATAAACATCTTGGAGATGAAGGCAGTCCGGAAAACCTTAATCAGACTGAATCAGTATCTCCAGGGCAAGGCAGTGTGGGTAAGGTCAAACAACCAAGCCACAGTCCTGTACCTCAAGAACCAAGGGGGAACAAGGAGCAAAGGTCTGATGCAAGAGACAAACAAGATATTCCGATGGGCAGAGCAGAACCTAACAAGACTCACTGCATCCCATATTTCCAGCAGACTGAACCATCAAGCCGATTATCTCAGCAGAACAAGAATAGACCAGGGAGAATGGTCGCTGAAAGAAAGCATCTTCAACAGAATTGTAAAAATGTGGGGCCAACCAGAGAGCGAGATTATGGCCTCGAGACACAATCGAAAATGCAGAAAATATTTTTCCAGGTGGAAAGAGCCAGAAGCCCAAAACCAGGAGGCTGTCAAGATAAAGTGGAATTTCAAGATGGCCTACATATTCCCGCCTTTCTCTCTTACTCCAGATGTCCTAAGGAAGATAAGAAGTAACAAAGTAGAATTAATTCTAATTGCTCCAAACTGGCTAAGAAGAGTTTGGTACAGTCAGCTGGTACAAATGAAAATTGCTTCTCCTTGGAATCTTCCAGTAACTCAGGACCTGTTGACACAGGGTCTCATATGCCAGCCCAACCCAGCCTTTTTGAAACTGACAACCTGGAGGCTAAGCAGGGCTCTTTAGCAGCATAAGGGCTTTCTAAAAACTAGCACCATTTTAGCAGGAAGGAAGAAATTAACTTCTACAATATATTACAGAGTTTGGAAGACCTTCAGATCATGGTGTCTGGAAAGTGGAATCACAAGACTTTCAATTTCCTCTGCAACAATATTGAATTTTCTTCAGAGAGGTTTTTCATTGGGGCTAATACCTTCATCTCTGAAAGTTCAGCTTTCTACTCTGTCCGCTATTTTTGCTAAACAATTTATTGATGATCCATTGGTTAAAAGATTTATTAAAGCTCTATCTAAAGTTAGGCCGACAGTCAGAGTAGTAGTCCCACCTTGGGACCTAAAACTGGTTTTGGAGCAACTAGCAAGTTCTTCCTCTTTTGAGCCTATGGCTAAGATTTCTATCAAGAACCTATCACTCAGAACTGCCTTTCTCATGGCAATCACATCAGCCAAGCAGGTGGCAGAGTTGCAGGCACTTTCCTGTAGATCTCCCTATATCATCTTTCATCAGGACAAGGTTGTTCTGCGAACTCGCCCTTGCTTTAGATCTAGGATATCTCAGACTTCCACATCAATCAAGAAATTGTACTTCCTTCCTTCTGCCGTAATCCTACATCCAAAAAGGAGAGGAAATTTCATAACCTTGATCTTGTCAAATGCTTGTCGTATTACTTGGATAGAACCAAGGAATTACATAAATCAGACTCCCTATTTATTCATTTTTCCGGAAAATTTAGCGGGACTACAGCATCCAAAGCCTCACTTCCCAGATGGATCAAGGACTGCATAAGACTTGCTTATAATGACGCCAAAATTCAGCCTCCAATGAAAATCAAGGCTCATTCTACAAGGGTGATGTCCACCTCATGGGCAAGCAAAGCAGAAGCATCACTAGAAGACATCTGTGAGGCAGCTACATGGACATCAATATCTACGTTTATAAAATATTACAAGCTTGATGTTCAGGCATCTACAGATGCAAAATTTGAGAGGAACGTCCTGGAAGCAGTTGTGCTGGTGTAATTGTAGTATGTTCCTTTATTTTATCTCTGTCCTGTATTCACAGGGATTTCAGTCTAAGGGGTGATGGTTTTCTATACCTTTGTAAATTTCTTCTCCCTTCTGGTACACTGCCTGTGTATATCCCACTCTACTGCCGTGGAGTGGACACAGAAGAAAAGGGGACATTTACTCACTGATATTTCTGTTTCTTCTGTGTCCCTCCACGGCACACCCAACCCTGTTTACCTATTTTGTTTATATCTCTAGAACTTTTTTAAAGAAAATAACTGAGGAATAAAGGTGAACGGGGGATATTTAAGCAAACAGATTGGTCCTACCAGCTGGGAGGGGGAGACTAAAGCCCACTCTACTGCCCTGGAGGGATACAGAAGAAACAGAAATATTGATGAGTAAATTTCCCCTTTTAAATCAACTTAATTTTTTAGTGAGGCAGTCTTGCAAATGGCGTGCTTACACAACATTGGTTCGCAAACAAGGATTTACACAATGCAAACATCAATAGCCATCCTTCCTGTATACTGCAGTTAATTATTTAAGCTATGCTGAGGTCACCTCTCTGGCATGTTTACCCCTTGAGTGCTAGAGAGGTCTTCACAATCACTTTAGCACTCATGGGGTTAAATAATGCAGTACATACATTATTCAGAAAACATCTTATTGCTGACCCGAGTATTGATTACTTATTATGATCCATCAATTTATCTTTCACATTTCCATTAACTGTCATACGTCCAAATGAAAAAGTATCTCACCAAATACCTTGGTTGCCTGCTGTACTACAATTATATTTAAAGAGGTGTTTTATTATAAACTAATATTGTTACAAAATATGTATTTAAACTTATCATTTCAGTCCAAATTTCGAACTACTGGACACGTAATAAGTACTCACAGGTGCAATAAGAGTAGTGATTACCTATTAGGATCTCTGTAATTGTTGTTCTTAGTGCAGTTTTTAACCCTTTCAATGCCACAGGCTTACAGGAACGAGGCAGTCTGAGGTGCTGAAGGCTGAGAGGATCATCTCCGCTCCCCAATGGACAAGTAGGGAGCAGAGTGAATGCACTCCTGTTTCAGTGGTGTTGAACCATATCACTTGTTCCAAAATTGTTCATATTTTACTTTCTGCTTAAGGCCATACAAGCCAACTTACAGCAGATCATACAAGTGTGCAGAGACCAGAGCCTCACTAGAGTGTGACTCATACCTGTGGAGATTCTTGCAGTGAACTTGGCGCACCTGGTATTTAGTGCTCTTCTTTAACCCCTTTGAGTGCCAGAGGGGAGTGAAATGCATTGTGGACCTCTCTAACTCTTAAACTGTTTATTATATTTTGCTGATTCTCTGCACTATCAAACATGTTACATCTTTATTTTCTCAGGTGGCAGAGAAGCTGGGGGGTTGCCCATAGGTGCAGCCAACTGCACAGTCTAAGCCGTTTAACTCAGCAGAGTCCAGAGTCTGTGAAGATGGCTAAAGGTAAATATGACATAAAGAATTATCACTCTTAACTCTTTGAGTGCCAGAGGGGTATGTAAAGTGCTGTTAACCGAAAACAACTTTTACCATTATACATTCTGCCTTTATTCATCAAGCAATCCTTTCAGAAAATCATCCTGGGGGGAATGTATTGGTGTCAATGGCTTGATTTGAAGGAAAATAAACCAGTATTTCTGCCTGTAAGCAATGCAGAAATCAATGAATTAGACTGTACTTGCTCATATATCAGGGATGGAGTGCAATGACACAGTACACAAACCAAAACACCCCAGACTAAGGCTGTAAAAATGTGATGTATTTGGTCAACGTTTGGTGTGTAGCTCATGGCTTTGAGACCACGTGACCATACGTCTTGATAACGGTGAGCGATACACAGCAGACACTGACCATTCTGCATTTAACTAGTCTCTTAGTCACAGGATCCTTTAAAACATATAATTTTGGAGGATTGTGTTACCCTTTACCAGCAGCAACCACCAACTACCATTCTTATGTTCTAGGATATACCATGGAAATAAAGTTTAATTATTCAAGGTTCTGACTTCCATACCCAATATTAGCTAACGTATCCATATACAGATGTTGTATTCCTATTTTATACGTGGAAAGAAATAGGTTTACATATGTAGAAGTAATTCTTTTCACATGGATTTCTTTCTTTAATAACCAAAGTATAGTTATGTATCAGTGCATGTGAGTAGAGGGGAACATGGTATCAAACAATACTGGGCTTGCCAATGGATTATTCTTGGTCTCTGCTTCATCCGCTGGGGCAGATTGATTTGATTTTGCAGGTGCAAGCTTAAAAGGTCAATATTCCAAACAAGACCCTTTTGCCTTGTAGATCATGTTGCTCTACAAGGCTGAGTCATGGAAGAACTATTTCCTTGCTGTAGAAGCCCCATCTCTGCATATCCTCTTTCAGTGGGCTTCTGTAGTGGGGAGACCAATTTCCCATGAGCACTGAGTGAAACACTGATGTCACCCAGCTTTGCAGATCATGGTTATCTGCAAGGCAAACTGAAGAACAAATTAAGATTTTTCAGCTATGGGAACTTGGTTCTCATAGCTCTTGGGACAAAGATAATGATATAACAGGGTCTTGTATGGACCCTATGTCGTGGCTTTAAATTAATTTTCATGTACAGAAGACTACTGGCCTTTTAAGTAAAGACAAAGTGAAGTGATTCTGGAGCAAACTGAACCATACTATGACAGTAAAATTATTAATGTCCATTTGTCTAATTGAGGCTTTTAACTCCTTGAATTCTAGAGGGGTCCCCAATGCGTTGCCAACCAATGCTTTGCAGATCTCTCTAATGTTCAAGGGATTAAAAGCCCAGTTTAAATCAGAGGGAATGGTTGTCTGTTTTTTTTTTTTTGGCCCCTAGAGTGGAGTTAGTTTGCCCCAAAATGTCTCCTCTTTTGCCATTATACATAATGCCTTATATATGCAGTATGTCTAGCAATCACAGACTTAACCACATGGATGCTAGAGACATTTCCAGTGCATTGCTTCTCTGTGTGATTCAGCTGTCTCTAGCACACAATGAGGTTAATAGTTACATTGGTTCATTTAGAAGAGTGTTTTCAAAAAGGATTTTCATGGCAGCCATTTTGGTCGTTCCAGGTCACACAGTGATCTTTACAGAGCTCAGTGGCATGAGTGCAGCTGGCCATGTGATGCTTGGAACCTCAGACGTCCATCACCACTGGATCAAGGTAATCAACAAAGGGAATCTGTTATGAAAAAAAATCTTCTGTTTACTGTAGTATTGTAGGCTTGTGTTTTACTCTTTATCTGCCTGTTTGAAGGTCTTCGTTTTTAAGGTGTCATGATTTTTGTGTGCCTGCCCCTTTCAAAAAAGCAAAACAAAAATGACTGCACTGTGCTTAACCTTTTCTGTAGGCAGTGGTGTAGTGGGGCCAGGGCTAACAAACTGTAATTTTGCACTAGCATTCAATATATTTGAAAACCTCTGTCTCGATATAGGTGTAGTGCATTATGGGTCTTTGATCCTGTTCGGCAGGATTTGGACTTGCTGTTCAAAGGGATAGTAATGTTTCATAATAAAAGCAGCTCTAATTAATCATCATAGTATTTGGACTTTGGAGTGTGTTATTTCAATACTGTCAGAGTTGTAGTTCAAGAGTAATTCAATAACAAAGTATCCCCCTCCCGTCCCTTTTACTGATGTAACACTGTTCAGCTAGATCAGAAGGGAGGTGCCCAGGTAGGCTGCAGAGAATGTGAATGCTAGAGTGGTCTTCAAAGCACTGGCTTACAAGTCAATCCTAAACTTGCTTTTTAACCCTGTGAGTACCAGAGGGGTACACAACGTGTTGCAAAGCAATGAATTGCATACCCCTCTGGTACACAAAGGGTTAATACATATGTAAATTATGCTGTATAAACCCCATTTGGTTCATTTTGTATGTGCAGTTAGTAATCCGGGACAAGAGTATCTCAGTCTATTTACAGACAACACAACACAATCACTCGAGAGGTGCCTATCAAGATAGCTATGGTAATGGGAGTCAGAGAGCCCAGGAAAAGTCGGTAATGGATACCCCCACAGAGCATATGTAAGAGTAGATTTTAGGTCTCAGGAAACAGATGCTAGGTTGAAGTACAACTATGTGAATGTATATAAGACCAGTTAATTTTTTTGGTGTTGGTATTCGTTTTAGACTTTCTCTTAATCCTTTCAGTGCCAGAGGGGTGCACAACGCATTGCTTTGCAACTCTGGCACTGAAACGGTTAAATCCCAGTGGTTAAATCTGATGGACCTTAGCCTGTTTTATTTTCAGCCTCTACCTTAGCAAAACAATGGATTCCTTAAGATACTAGTGACATATTGGTTTTGAAAGTACTGGAAGACCAGCTTGGCCTTAACAATGTATTTTTCTGCCAGCCTGCATAGCTTCACCTTTAATGGTGCTGATTAAACGAAGCATTCCCTCTGCTTCTCCTTACACAACCATTATTTAATCAGCTTAATGGCTCATTCTTCCTACACAGGATGAAAGGAAATTTGCTTCTTATAGCCCTGCAGCAAAAGAAACCAAGGAAACATTACATGCTGAAAAACCAGATGCTTGTTGTGTGCTAGTGATATGTTTGTATTTTATTTATAGAGGTTAGTATGTTGATACCATGCTATGAGGGTCACTTTTGTAAAAATGCAATGAATGAGCGCTGGACAGCACCAGAGATTCGTTAGCAGTAGCCCTTTACTCATACTTACAAACACTGGAGATCAGGGAGAGAGCTGGCAACATATGGCCCGGCGGCAAATATAATCAAGTGGCCTGTTTCTACTATGGGTCGAGCCCACTGTCCCAGCCCACCCCTTTTTGTTAATTTTAAAATTGGCATTAATTTTTTGAAGTAAGGCAAGTGATACCACAGAACTTATAGTTGAAATGGGGCTGCATTACCGATACTACAGATCTTACAATTTAAATAAAGCTACACTAGTGATACGATAGAGCTTACAATGGAAATGGGTTATGCTACTAGTGTTCCATTTGGATTGTAGCTTTGTGATATCACTAGTTTAGCTTAATTTACAGCAGCAAGAGAGAGATTGAGTGAGGCACTGGCCCACTATTCCAGACCTATTACCAGCCCAGGGGGGCACTGCCCCCAGGCCAGCCTTCAGCTGCTGGAGATGCTGTTTTTAGCTGGAGGCCCAGGGCAATCCTCAAGAGCCACATGTAGTCCAGGATGTTGTGACAACACAAATCTGAGCAAGCTTTCTAAACAAAAAATGGAGTAATTCCAAGGCAAAAGAGCTGTACCATATTTTTTCAAAGAGTCTTCTAATGAAAGCAATGAGATTGAAGCAATCTGTTGATGATGTCTGTAGAATCTAATGGAAGCCCAATTTAAATAATGGGGAATGCGTTTGTCCCCTACTGTGTTGTTGGTTTGCTCCACAATTTCTCGCCTTTAACGTCCTGTAGATGACTCACTGTTGTCTTGGTATTTGTGCTTCCAATAGTAGTTTTCTATTGCTATTGTTTTAGACCAAGAAAACAGTGGCAAATTTACATCAGTCTTCCCAGGCACTCTTGGTGGTCTTTGCTCATATCATGGACACACCCTTACTCCTTACATGACCCCTCCCTCAAGTCCCAACCCGTGTTTTCTGGCACAGAACAAAGAAGCTTTAACACCTTGGTTGCTAGAGAGATCTCCAATGTGCTGCTAAGCAGTGCATTGAAGATCTCTCTAGCATCCAGTGGGTTAAATAATAGCCTGTAAATGGGTATATAAACTGGTGTAGGGACACTAAGATGGTCTGGACCACACTCACAATTCATAATGTGATTGTGGCCAGCACAGCTGAGGCACATGTCAAATCTGGATCTCTAGGCAGCTGCCTTCTCTGCCTAATGGGAAACCCGGGCCTGGAAAAAAAACTTGTAAACACTGTTTGGAATGGTTTTTTTGCATGAAAATATAAGGATGCTTTACAAAGTGTAATTTAATAAAAAATGTATGTAATACTGTCTTTTATTGTTGAAGGTTTTCGAGAGGTTACCGAGCTACTACTACCTTCAGAAGAGGCGACTGCATCTAGAAGAACAGATTGGTCTTCTCTTGGGCGGGATAGAAATAGTGCACATTGAGGAACTGCAGCCCTTGCTGACTGTGGAGGAGTACTGCAAGACCTTAGACTACTTCTACAACAAACTACTCAACAAGAGAGTGCCCATCCACCCCCGCAGTCTGTGTGGTCTGCAGATGATATTAGAGAAGTACGTTTTCAGATCTATCTAATTCTTCCTGTGGGGCTATTCACTGAATGGTGGAAATTGATTTTTCCTGTTAAATGTCAGATTTGCATTTTTCCACATGGAATTCTGGGAATGCAATGGAAACATTGTCAGCTTTAGCTACTTTGCTGGATGCATGGTTTTGTGTTTGGTTCAGACATGTAAATGTGTCCAAAATTGTATTACATAGGTCCCTGTGGGGAAAAAAGCTCTTCATGCAGATTTACCTCTCCTCTTATATTTTACTCTTTAAGGGGTTAAAGGGATAGTAATGTTTCATAATAAAAGCAGCTCTAATTAATCATCATAGTATTTGGGCCTTGGAGAGTGTTATTTCAATTCTGTCAGAGTTGTAGTTCAAGAGTAATTCAATGACAAAGTATCCCCCTCTCACCCCTTTTACTGATGCAACACTGCTTAGCCAGATCAGAAGGGAGGTGCTCAGGTAGATTGCAGAGAGGGACAATCTTCAATTAAGATAAGGGAAAAACCTGAAAAACTTGTCAAGGGGGGCAGGGCTTTCATTGTTCTCATAGGAAGAAGATTGTCCCCTGCTGTTATCTGTCTGGTCTATGGACTGGATTACTAGGTAAAAGGGGCGGAAGGGGAAACTTTGCTTGTGAATATCTCTCAAACCATAAAGGTTTGAGAGATAAGACTTATATCGTTCTTCATGTGTTTTTAATGCCTACAAAATAAAATAAAGAGAAAACAAAGTATTACTATCCCTTTAAGAGGTTATTAAATGTCCAAACCATGTAGTATTTTTTCTGATTGCACTGTGGCCTTTGATACAACTAGAGCACAGGGTTGCAAAGATATAGCAGAGATGGGCAACCTGCAGCGCGCTCTCTCTTTCTCTCTCTCTCTCATTGGACTACAATTCTCATCATCTTGAACTGGCTGAAGATTATTGGAGTTCTAGTTCAAAAGCTGGCTTCCAGTTGCCTAGACTTGATATATAGACCAAGTCATAAGGTCCAGGACGTATGCAGAAAGCAGGAGATGAGCAATTCCATGGCAAACATCTGCTCCATAAGATGTGAAATAAACATTTCCATTTACTTTAACTGGGCTTTTAACCCCTTAAGGACTTCATGACGTGCTATGACCATCACGGTCCTTATACCCTTAAGGACCAGTGACGGTCATAGCACGTCATGTACTTTTTACTTACATCGCTCTACCGGGAGAGCTGTAAGTAAAAAAGGGGCCTAAAATTGATCGCTCCAAGACCGGAGCGATCTCTCTTAGGCCTCAAAGAGGCGAGCCGGTACGAGTAACAGGTCACGTATACCAGCGTGTCGGCAAGGATCAAAGCGGTCCTTAAGGGAAGGGAAGGTAACTTCCCTGGACCGCTGGTCCTTAAGGGGTTAACCCCTTCAGGGGTTAAAGTTCCATTTAAATCAATGGGAATTTTGATTTGTCCCCTATTTATCCTCTTCAATGCAGTTGGTATACTAACAGAATTGCTAATGTTTTGCTTTGTGCATGAGGGCCTTAATAGAGTATTATAATATAGTTGCAGATTATTCATAAAGCTGCAGGGTTCCACATCATCCAAATTGCTGCTGCTTCTTGTTTAGGTGAGATGAATGAGTCCAGGAGTAATACTTCACTAGCTTGTTTTGAGACCCATAATGCATTTCTCTATCAGTTAAAGGGCAACTATTGTTTTAAAGGGATAGTAATACTTAATATGTAAAAAAATATATATTGTAGTGTTTATCCCCCTGAGTGAAAATATTGTAGTCGTACTGCTGAAAGGTGTTTATTCAAAAGTTATTACGGCTCAAATTTGAATTTTTTGGGTGCAATATCACAGTTGCCTGAAATTGTACAGTGGCGCTGTTGTTACACCATCCTATGGACAGCTCTCATCCATATACCATAAATCTCCATAGCATGGTGTAGCAACAGTACCACTCTACAATTTCAGGCCACTGTGATATTGCACCTAAAAAATTCAACTTTGAGCTGTGATAATTTTTGAATAAAACACTTTCAGCAGTGGGAGTTCTCTTTTTTTACTCAGGGGGCTAAATCCTACAACATTTTTTTACATTTTAAGTATTACTCTCTCTTTAAAATAAAAAAAATTTTGCAGTGTTGGTTTGTGGATTTCGGTAAAACTAAAACTGTGTTTTCCTTTCTGTAATTCTTAAGGTTTTGCTGATAAAATGTATGTTTTACTGGTAGTAAATGTCTTTGCCCCACTCCCACCAACCATCCTATAGTTCCAATTATCTTTATCGGCCCAGCAGCCAAGAGTGATAGGAGTTCTATTCCAAAATGAGTTGAATGGTTTCACATGTTTATATACACATGCACTTTCAAACACTTATTTGCACACACATTTGCAGGAGCATGCATTCATGCTTATTTGCACGTGCTCGAATATGCACATACAGTGAGGGAATACAATTATTTGATCCCCTGCTGATTTTGTACGTTTGCCCACTGACAAAGAAATTATCAGTCTATAATTTAAATGGTAGGTTTATTTGAACAGTGAGAGACAGAATAACAACAAAAAAAATCCAGAAAAACGCATTTAAAAAAAGTTATTCACTCAGTAAAATGCAAATCAACTTATAAGTATTTGACTCCCTATCAATCAGCAAGATTTCTGGCTCCCAAGTGACTTTTATACAGGTAACAAGCTGAGATTAGGAGCACTCCCTTAAAGGGAGTGCTTCTAATCTGTTTGTTACCTGTATAAAAGACACCTGTCCACAGAAGCAATCAGTCAGTCAGATTCCAAACTCTCCACCATGGCCAAGACCAAAGAGCTGTCCTAGGATGTCTGGGACAAGATTGTAGACCTACACAAGGCTGGAATGGGCTACAAGACCATCGCCAAGCAGCTTGGTGAGAAGGTGACAACAGTTGGTGCAATTATTCACAAATGGAAGAAACAGAAAATGTCAATCTCCCTCGGTCTGGGGCTCCATGCAAGATCTCACCTCGTGGAGTTTCCATGATCATGAGAACGGTGAGGAATCAGCCCAGAACTACACGGGAGGATCTTGTCAATGATCTCAAGGCAGCTGGGACCATAGTCATCAGGAAAACAATTGGTAACACACTACGCCATGAAGGACTGAAATCCTGCAGCGTCCGCAAGGTCTGCCTGCTCAAGAAAGCACATGTACAGGCCCATCTGAAGTTTGCCAATGAACATCTGAATGATTCAGAGGAAAACTGGGTGAAAGTGTTGTGGTCAGATGAGACCAAATTCGAGCTCTTTGGCATCAACTCAACTCGCTGTGTTTGGAGGAGGAGGAATGCTGCCTATGACCCCAAGAACACCATCCCCACCGTCAAATATGGAGGTGGAAACATTATGCTTTGGGGGTGTTTTTCTGCTAATGGGACAGGACAACTTCACCGCATCAAAGGGACGATGGACGGGGCCATGTACCGTCAAATCTTGGGTGAGAACCTCATTCCCTCAGCCAGGGCATTGAAAATGGGTCGTGGATGGGTATTCCAGCATGACAATGACCCAAAACACACAGCCAAGGCAACAAAGGAGTGGCTCAAGAAGAAGAACATTAAGATCCTGGAGTGGCCTAGCCAGTCTCCAGACCTTAATCCCATAGAAAATCTGTGGAGGGAGCTGAGGGTTCCATTTGCCAAACGTCCGCTTCGAAACCTTAATGACTTAGAGAGGATCTGCAAACAGGAGTGGGACAAAATCCCTTCTGAGTTGTGTGCAAACCTGGTGGCCAACTACAAGAAACGTCTGACCTCTGTGATTGCCAACAAGTGTTTTGCCACCAAGTACTAAGTCATGTTTTGCAAAGGGGTCAAATACTTATTTCACTCAGTAAAATGCAAATCAATTTATAACTTTTTTGAAATGCGTTTTTCTGTATTTTTTTTTTTTTTGTTATTCTGTCTCTCACTGTTCAGTCTATAATTTTAATGGTAGGTTCATTTGATCATTTCTTTGTCAGTGGGCAAATGTACAAAATCAGCAGGGGATCAAATAATTTTTTCGCTCACTGTACATGCATTTGTATTTTCATGCATTCAAGTAAACGCACCTTTGCATGCACACACACATTTTAATGTACAGTTGCACAGGGACTTGCAAGCACAGTATTTGCAAATGCATACATTTGCCTGACGTGGACACACACAGACACACACACACACACACACACACACTCTCTCTCACTCTCTCTCACTTTACATCGTCCATGTATTCAAACAGCTAGTTTGCATGTGAGATCGTCAGCTAGATGAAATGTTCAAAAAATAAACTGATTGATTGTTTAGATACTAATGATAACATTTAGTGGGCCATTCCAAAAAGCAAAAACACACAATTATTTCGTTTAAGCTATGAAGCAATTATATCACACACTAAAAGAAAATATTGGGTCACCTCTCTAAGATTTGTGTGCATGACATTAACCCTTTGAGTGCCAGAGGGCTGAGCAACGCATTGCAAAGAAATGTGTTGCGTTCCCACTGGTACTCAAAGGTTTAATTTAACACCTTGGATGCTAGGGCCATCACAACTTACTAACTGTTTTTCACATCTCTGCCATTATAGTGATCGGTTTGTACCCCGATTACATGAGATGGGACATTTCCACATACCAGTGTCATGTGAGCCATCATCCCTACAATGGCTTCTACTGGCTCATGCCCAACAAGCAAGGCAAAATCTCAAAAGGAAAGAGGAGTAAGTACTTCTGTGCCTCTGCCATACACATTCATTACCTTCCTACTATTCGCCATTTGCTCATGTGAAGTAAAAAAAATACCTTCTAACAACTTCTTTGATTTTTAAAATCACCTATGTTAAATTAGCCATGTTTTATTTATCCGTTTTTGCAAATGAGCTAGTACTGGCCAACAGAGTGGCAGTTGGGATGGGGAGCAATGTGGAATACTGGCATACAGGCCAGTACTGTCTAATTTGCATAAACTGTCAAAACTAAATATTTAATAAACTGTATTTTTAAAAAAATTGTTAACATACAGGTGATTTTGAATGTTCTTTCAAAATCACCTAAATTGTTAGGTGTAACCTTCACTTTAATAGGAGCAAGCCAGGTTCTAAGTAAATTGGTTTACAATATCATTTCAATCTTGCGGTTCTGTGGAATGCAAAACTGTAGGTTTTGATGAAAGATATCTACAGGGTTTCACATTAATAGGCATCTGGCAAAAGATATCTACATACGGAGTCTCATGTACCAAGAACTCTACCTAGTCTGGTGCATACCAACTGCACAATGGGGAGCAAAAAAAGAAAAGCCCTGTTGATTTAAAAAGGGCTTTAAACTTCTTGAATGATATTGAAGTTTCAGAATTAATTGAATACCTCTCTAGCATTCAATTAGTTAAAATTTTTGGGATTTTTTTTGTCCGCTACAGTGCAACACGCACACACACGTGTCCCCCCCCAGGCTGGCCAGGTTAGGGGCATATTTTGGCTCCCCCAAATCCCCACCACCACCGAAACTTTCTGTGGATGCCTATAGAATAGCGTCCTTAAAAGGATAGTAATGTTTCATAATAAAAGCAGCTCTAATTAATCTTCATAGTATTTGGGCCTTGGAGAGTGTTATTTCATTTCTGTCAGAGTTGTAATTCAAGAGTAATTGAATGACAAAGTATCCCCCTCCTGCCCCTTCTACTGATGTAACACTGCTCAGTTTAGAGCAGCAGGGAGTGTCCAGGTAGATTGCAGAGAGGGACAGTATTCAATTAAGATAAGGGAAACAGCTAAAAAAAAACTGTCAAGGGGGGCAGGTGTATTCATTGTTCTCACAGTAAGAATATTGACCCTTGATGTGAGCTGTCTGGTCTATGGACTGGATTCCACATCTGAGGAGTGGGGGCTTACACTAGGTAAAAGGGGCGAGAGGGGGAAACTTTATCATTCAATTACTCTTTAACTACAACTCTCACAGTAATGAAATAACACTCTCTATGGCTCAAATACTTTGAAGATTAATTGGAGCTGCTGTTTTTGTGAAACATTACTAGCACTTTAAAGAGATAGTAATGTTTCACAATAAAAGCAGCTCAAATTAATCTTCACAGTATTTGGGTCATGGGGAGTGTTATTTTAATACTGTCAGAGTAGTAGTTCAAGAGTAATTGAATGATAAAGTATCCTCCTCCCGCCCTTTTTACTGATGTAACACTTCTCAGCTCAGAGCAGCAAGGTGGTGTCTAGGCGGATCGCAGAGAGGGACAATCTTCAGTTAGCATATGGGAAAAATCTGTCAAGGTGAGCAGGGCTTTCATTGTTCTCACAGTAAGAAGATTGTCCCTCTCTGTGAGCTGCCTAGTCTCAAGACCAGATTTCACATCTGAGGGGAGGTGGCTTACTCTAGGTAAAAGGGGCAGGAGGGGTAAACTTTATCATTCAATTACTCTTGAACTACAACTCACGGTATTGAAATAACACTCTCTATGGCTCAAATACTATGAAGATCAATTGGAGCTGCTGTTTTTGTGAAACATTACTATCCCTTTAATACAGCCTTTAGTTCCTGGATTATGCCATCAGATTGTTTTTATAATAGAACATTTACTCGTTATTAGCCCACTGAAAGAGGCAATTAAGATGTTAGATGCCCTATTTAAGTCTATTCAAATTTTGGGATATATATATATTTTTTGTTCCTTATAGTCCAGTTAATTTACTCCTGAATTGATCCAATTCTTCTTAGTAAATCATCCTAATTAAAAGGGACCCTTCACCCTTGGACAAGTTTAGGGTTTTTGTGTAATATGTTTTTTTACAAATAGCTAGCACAACATATAGAAAGTTTTTAATTCTTTAATATTAACTAAATTTAAGGTGAAAAGTACATTTTACAATATGATGCCCCCTAACCTTTTGGTGCCCCTAGAAATTAACTAATAAAGTAACCAGTACTGCTGGCAGGTCGTGTTGTAAGGTTATTCCTGCTTAGCAATGGTAAGTCAGTCCATATAAGGTTATAAGGTCCATGAGAATTTGAATTGCTGTGTACTCCGTGTGACACCGGATACACAATTTGTATTTCTTCTACAATTCTAAATGAAATGCACTGCTTCTTGCATATCCTTTGATGTTAACTACTTTGCTAATAAAACTGCTAAGGAATTCTCCCAGGGGTACTCAAAAAGCAATGCAGAATTTGAGCAAAAAACAAACTGTACGACCTACCAGAGGGCTGGCCCTGTGTACCCAGGGTCACCCTCTAATGGAACTCGTACCAGAGTCCCCCATGCATCCCCCTCTAATGGAACTCGTACCGGAGCCCCCCCCTGCATCCAGTCCAAGTAAAACACTTATCATTGGAAAGGGGAGAATGTCTTGGTGATCTCTTAACCACTGCATGGCTATCCACATGGGTATCAGTGAACAAAGTAAAAACAAAATATTTTGTGTTCTCTAATTAATCCTTTTCTCTTAGTCCATTGGGGAAACGGGGAGCATAGAGATATAGAATTTTACTGTAGATGACCATTCGGCCCCTCTACTAATTTTTCCTACTGTAAAAACTCAAATCTTATTTGGTCCTTGGTCTTGTCTTATTTTAAAACTAGCCTTATGTCTGTCCCATGCATGATTACAATACCTTCACTGTATTAACATCTACCACTTCTGCTGGCAGGCTGTTCCACTTATCTATCACCCTCCTATCAGTGAAATAAAAATGTATAATTTACATCTAAGCCAGTGACTGAGCTCTTGGCCTGGCATTTCTACTCCTCAGAAATGTACTTCGCTCCTGTACTTTGTTTAACCCCTTTATGTATTTAAATGTTCCTGTCATATGTTCTCTCTCTCCTTTCTTCCAAACTATACAGGTTTAGATCCTTGTAGTCTTTCCGGATAAATGTTATCATTTAAACCAGTAACCATTTTTGTAGCCCTCCTCTGGACTTTCTGTAGAATATCTATATCCTTCTGGAGATGGAGTCTCCAATTCTGTACACAATACTCTAAGCAAAGTGTAACCAGAGATCTTTAGAGAAGTATGACCACCTCCCTCTTTCTGCGAGTAATGCATCTAGCTATACAAGCCAGCAACCTGCTTGCATTCCGCACCGCTTTGTTACTCCCCGCTTACCTTTAAGACCGTGGTGTAAAGTATCCTGCATAACAAGGCAGGGCACTTAACAGGTAACTTCAGAAAAAGAAGAAACTCCACACACACACACACATTTCATTAGAGGTACATTTACATGTATCAATGAAAAGGAAGAGTCAACAGGACAGAGGAGCCAAGAAACCGAAGTGCAGCCCACCCCCAATACATTTTCTCACAATAGAAGGCCCTGTGTCCCCCAGTGGACTTAGAGAAAATGGAATAAAAAAAAGCAAGTTTTCTCTGGCAGTCAATGGGGGGGGGGGGGCATGGAGACCTTCCAAAGCAGTCCCAAAAACACAAGGAGCGAAAGAAAATATAGAGGGCAGCTGTGTGGAAGAGTCTGCATCCAAAGCTAATGTCTGTCCAAACAAAAACATGGATTGGCCATGACCATGTAGCTGCTTTACAGATCTGATCAGCTGAAGCCTAATATCTGAATGCCCATGAAGTACTCAAAGAAGAGCGCTTTAATTTGGAAGAGCACAGGTTTGGGCTTAAAGGGATAGTAATATCAGAGAAAAAAAGTATTAACTATATGGTAGATACAATTAAAAGAGAGTACTTGCACTTATTCGTATCTCTCAAACCATTATGGTTTGAGAGATATAGGAAAATAAAGTTCTCCGCTCCCTCCCCTTTCTGCTTGAAGAGCTGTAAAGCTGTATCTCGATACCAGTAGCTAAAGGGCCCTGTCTCTTGTCCGTAGTGTTTATGGCATCTCTCCACATCCAGGGACTGTTTTATGTTGGATGGTTAAGTCACCGGAGAGGTAGGACCAATTCCTGGTTCATATGGAATGCGGATAAGCACTTGGGCTGCAATTCAGGAACAGTTTGTACAACTGCCTTGTTTTGAGGGAATATTCGATGATGAGATCTGCAGGATAGAGGAATAAGTTCTGATACTCTGAGCTGAAGAAACTGCAGTTAGAAAAATAATCTTACAAGAGATATGTTTGAGTGATGTAGAAGACAATGTTTCAAGGGAGATGTCCTGAAGAACTTCAAGAACCAAATTCAAGTTCCAGGGAGGAACTGGTTCCTTGTAAGGAGGGCCCATCTGAATTGCTCGGACTTGTGGAAATTGTGCCATTTTATGTTGAAATATCGCCTGAAAATGGAAAAGAGGGATTTCTTGGAAGAAGATTTTCTTACCCGTTCTTCAACAATAAGTTCCTACAAGCTGCTACAAGAAGGGCAGAACACCTGGCTAACAGTCTAGCTACTTCAAAAATTGCTTCTTTACTGAGAGTTTGCCACTTGTAATAAATAAATTCTGCTTAGGATTATGTCTTTAGGAGCATCTTTTGACTGGTGTGTATGAGCTGAATCCCTCCCTCACTCCCCTAGGGTTCTGTTGCTCTTCCTGCTCAAGATGATGTGAATGCAGGTCTGAGGATTGCTCTGGTTCCAGAGAAGATTATTTTTTTTAAGGGTGAATCAAACTTCTTATCGCCTGTGTATTTGAAAGCTGCTGCATCTTGACTGGGCATGCAGTGGGTCTGGATAATGTAGAAATCTTTGTATGCACTGAAGTATAATCCATTTGTTTACACTGTCTTGTTGAAAGAGTTATGTTAATATATATAATCTAAAATACGGGAAAAAAATTATTTGGAATTACCAGTTTGCATTCTTGGACTTTCCATTTCTCTAATATAATCTGTTTCAGTTGCTCATGTCCTGGAAACAGAGGGGAAGACTTTATTATGATCTTGTCTATTGATTTTCTGAGAAATGCATCATCCTATATAATAATTCGCTAAGTTGTGTGTAACGCCCGACATGCGCAGTAGACACTGCTGCGCATGCGGCAGTCATGCGCAGTAGAGACTACCGGCGCTGCGCTGATACAGAGCTGGGCGCTCCGAAGGAGCGTCCAGCTCTGTATCAGCCGAGGCGCGGGCAGTCTGCACTGCGTGTGACTGCCCCGCGACCGGCTGCCAGAGGCACTGTGGCCCGTGTAACGGGCTGTTCAACTAGTCTCCAATATTGCCTTTTATAGAAATTCAGTCTCATCAGAAAGCTGTTTGTATCATTGTTCCAATTTTTAAACAGGTGAAAGGATATCATCATCGTCATCACTCTGTCAAAGTTTCTCCTCCTTCTGAGTAAACTTGGTCCACAGAGAGAGGGAAGGGTATATTTCTTTTTGGATTTAAATAATCCAATATTTTCCTTAGGTAACAAGGGGAATGGCTAGCCATTTGTGAAGACCGTACTAGCAGAGTGGTAGAGCTATAAATGACTGGGATAGAAGTTTAACAGATTCAGATTCAGAATAAGTAAATTTAACTGGCTGGGTTGTTTAAGAAATAGAATTCTTAGGAGGAGTGGACTACATGGTTGCAAGATGCACAAAATCCAGTATGATTGAGTTCCACTTTGTTACTATTTGTGCTTGATATAAATGCAATAATCACATGGTTAGGTATTGTCACTTTCTGTTTCGAGTCTACCACCCTGGGCTCTGACAAGATGACTGACTCTCGTGGTACTGGCTCATAGAAACTAATCTAAACCACCAAGCACACCTTGGTTTGAGTGAAGGTTTAAAAGGGATTCCCTTGCAGTTTGGGAACATACAGATCACTCCAGAGATTATAGTGAAGATTGTACCAGCATATTGGCCAGAGACAGGACAAAAGCTTCAATTCTCTGTCCACATGCAACATGAAAGAGAGAATGGAGTGAAACAGCCCTGCCATTCAAGCATGAAAAATATTTATGTAGACTATGAGAAACTGATGTCACTCAGAGTAAAGAAGAGAAGAAAAGTTTGGATGCTGGCCAATGCTGTATGCCAGATAAGTGTTACCACTCCGTGTACAGTGATGACAATTGTCCATGTGTTCCAACTTCTGTCTCCTGGAAGGCCTGACAAGGCTACAAGGATTCTGGAATAGTCCTCTACTGTCAGGGGAATCTTTCATGACTGAATAGCACTATCAAGCTGGCAACAGAGAGAACTGACTGGATTGCTCTGGTCCTAGTAGTCTGCTGTAACAACAGTAATCCCGGGGCCGTCATTGACCCTTTGGTTACCAATGTCAAATTCTTCTTTTGTACTAGCTGAACGAGGAGATAATGGAGAAACTATGTTTGTATGTTGCCCTAGCTCTAATGAATTGCGGGTCTCTGACTGAAGGTCACGGGGATGGCAAAGAGCAACTGAGAAGACATCATCTGCTGTTTTTACAGTTACAGAAGGGTGTCGGGCATAAAGACATACACAACCAAAAGCTTTAAAAGACTTATACAGGATGTATTTAAGGTTGGTGACATTACAGAGTTTATTACGTTTATTAAAATTGGGAAAGACGCAAAGGCTGTTCTTGCCTAACCTCACTTTTACAGAGTCTCATTACATGTACCCAATTAACCTTCATCTAATTTATACATTTTTTTTCTCCACACAGATTAATAATTTTAGAAATGTTCGATTTGTTGGTGGGAAATCTAATCTCATGGTGCTTTGTTTTCTAATTTGTCTAGATAAAGCTACATACAGTTATTCAGTCCAGAAAATCAACTCTCTCTACCTTCTTAGGATGCTAGACTATGTCAGATTCTATCAGAGGGCTGGAATAAATGCAATGGGGAGGAATAATTTTGCAGATCCTCTCTAGATGGAAGCTCCCACCAACGGGAGGATTTGGAATGGGGACAGGTCCTCTTTAACCTGGATGACAAAAGGGTGGTTTAAATGAAATGTGCTCTACATTGCAATTGCACACATTGCCCACCTGAATTGCTTTTTAAGAGGATTGGATAGCAGGAACCACTTGAAAGGTGTTTCAGAAAAGTTGTCCTACATTTATGGTCGCACTAGTGTGTTGTTTTTTTTTTTTGTTTTTTTTTGTTTTTTTTTTTTTGCTTTTTCATTTCACAAGCAAAAGTTGGCAGGTATTTTACTCATTTAAATTACCACATTTTAATAAAATTGGCATTAAATAATCAAATAAAAACGCAATTTGTGCTTATACCATCTTACAAATAAAAGTAAAATAGTAGTGTAGTTTGATGTGAGTGATAACAATTTTATGGTCTCCTTTATGAAGCATAACAGCCTAAAGATAAATCTTGTCAAAATCAGATGCAAATTAGCTACTTTTTATGAATTGTGTGTGTTTTTTTTTGTGTGTGAGACTGTAAATGTGGCCCATTGTATGCAAACACATTATTGACATCAAAAACATTTACCGACTCCCATGTGTCTCATAGCTTGATTGGACATTAAGAGGTGCAACTCTGCAATTTTGGTTGCCCATGTTAACATCTACACTGCAGTGTCCGTATTCTTCTGTGTAGAACCACAGTTCTTTAGCTTCTGTATGATCATCGTTCATTGCAGGAAATTTTCAGCATGCTGTTTTCAGAGACTCGCCTAAGACGCAATATAAATTTTGGGTTGTGTACAGTTGTGATTTCAGAGCAGCTCTTTTGTCACCCATGTGAACCTTTATGGATAATTCTAAAATGTGGCAGACAAATCCTGCTCTGGAAGTAGAGGCATTTTTCTGATTGTAATAATCTGTGGTAAATTGTAAACACACTACCTAACACTCTGTTTTCCTCCATAAACAGGTTAAAGTATGTAGAACAAGAACTGACCAAAGCATGCAAGGACAGATCATCCCTGAGTAGACTGTACAAGGAGTCCAGCATTTCATGTGTACAGATGATTGACTGCTGCAAACGGTTGATAGCAGAACCGTTACCATACTTAGAGGGCATGCACCTGTGTATCTCACACTATTATTCTGTTCTGCAAGATGGAGACTTGTGTATCCCCTGGAACTGGAAGAGGTGAAGAACAATATAGGATATCATATTCTTTGAGGTATAGTGAAGAACAATCACACAAACAAAAGTGCATATCTATCTGTCCACAAATCCTACAGAATCTAAATATCAATATGGAGGAGCAGAAGACAAAATAATTCACATGCTGTAGATACTCTGCTAGGGCGAGCTGGTTGGGATATTTGCTCTTCAGTAGTGTAGCACACCAGAAGCTAAAGAGGTGCAACCCTGGAGCAAATCAGCTGTGCTTGTCATTTAAAAGTTGCTTCATAGTGGAAAAATTCCCATTCATTTAAATGGGGCTTTTAACCATTTTAATGCTAAAGAGGTTTTCGATGCATTGAAGCCATCTCTAGCATTTAGTTAAAAGCCCCGTTTAAATCATTTCAAATTTTCTGAATTTTCAAGTGTCCTGTATGGTGCAATTGATTTGCTCAACAATTACACCTCATTTAACAATACAGCCTTTAATCCTTGGATAAGTTGAAGGACATTTCAAGGCATCCTGCTGCTAAGTATACTGAGGGTTGTCAGGTCAGCTGTACTTGAGTGGATCTGCAGGGTGGAAACATGACCAATTATCACCTATAACATGGAGCATTGGTTCTAAAACTTGTCATCAAGGATTACTAATAGGAGAGGACTTTGTAATGTCCTGACTTGAGCACAGGTGAGTTAATTAAAATGCCTGAGTCTGTAAAATCAACTTACTCATTCTCAAGCAAGGAAATAATCGAGGCCTGGGCTCTTGGTGGTCCTTGATTAAAGAACAGAGCTGACATAGAATGCTGATGTTCTTCTTGGTGTTTATGAGGAAACTGTAAAAACATTGTTATAGCAAATACTGGAAGGACAAAGTCATAGTCTAGATTCCTTTTTACTGTATTCAGACACTTTTCCACTATGGCCCATTTGGTAGTACATTGGTCCCCTTCCCAAAACATAGCATAACAATGTTTTGGGACAATGCAGGGATGATGAACAAGGTACTACTTGGGGCAAAGTCCTACTAATTGGTTGGGTTGATCTTTTTCTGGTAGTTCTGCGCCCTGGCAAAATCTAAATAAAACTAGAGATTACTTTAACAAACGTTCAATATGAAGCCCCGAGGCCATGTTTTGAAGACATTTTGGCTACACCTTGGAATCTATGTACAGGAGAGAGGTGCCATGGCAGCCATATTGATTTACCACAGTTTTGAAGATTATAAAGTATAATTGTACAGTTCACAATAATGTCAGTATCAGCCAACGTCATTCTGTTTTTCCAAGGCCCAGCAAATATTTTTATGTGAAATGAAAGCAGGTTTTTGAAGGTATTTTGATATACAGAGCAAAGAATATTCTTTCATTTTTATGAATCCTCTTCATCCCTTCATAAATATCTATGATGTCCTCTACACAACTGAGGCGTAAATAGACTGGAAAATGTTGGAATAGGCAAAAAGTCAGTTTAAAATAGCTATCTGTGTGTATATCCTATATAATAATTCACCAAAACGTGTGTAACGACAAAGTCATGTGCAGTAGAGACTGCTGTGCGTGCTGCAGTCATGCGCAGTAGAGACTGCCCACGCCAGGGCGTCTGTACTGCGCCTGACTGCCCCGCGACCGTCTGGCAGTGGCACTGTGGCCCGTGTAACGGGCTCTTCAACTAGTGTGTGTGTGTGTGTGTGTGTGTGTGTGTGTATATATATATATATATATATATATATATATATATATATATATATAGATATATAGATATAAAATTAACCCCTTCGTAATGCACTGGAGATATATCTAGGATCCATAGGATTTAAAGTTTTCATTTGAGTAACGGTTCGCTTGTACCATTATTTAGTTTCTGTTGTTTGGTACAGTACTAACCCATATACCTCAATTTGTTTTAGTGTTTGTCTCTTTCTAAGTTTGCCTCTGTTTCTCATCTGAAATTAAAAACTCGCTTTGAGTTGTGAATATGGTCTGTAATTCCCTCCTTCTCTTGAACATGTATAAACCTACCATACATTTAGAAATTGTTACAGTGCCAAATACCCATTAACTTAAATGGTGCATTTATACCCTTGAATGCTAGTGAGGTCTCCAAACTCATTGCAAGGCTTTAGATGGCTGTCTAGCATTCAAGGGATTAGCCCTTGGAGTGCCTGAGTGGTACGCAACAAAGCAATGCATTGCGTACCACTCCTGCACTTAAAGGGTTAAAAGCCCTATTTAAATCAATGCCGATTTTGTGAAGTTTTATTTGTTCCCTTTTGTGCAGATATTTTCCCTCCAGAATTGCTCATTGTTTTCTTTCTGCATAAGGTCCTATTTTTCAAAGTAGAATGTGAAGCAATTATAGAGAATAGCTACACCGTATTTATCAATGAAAATCCTCTGAAAGCAATACAGTTTTTATTGATACATATGGTACAGGTGTTGTACTCAAGTATTGCTCCACTGTTGCTTTGATAAATAAGTCCAACTGTGGTTAAAGGTATACAATCATCTAAAAATGAAACTGGGTCATACAATTTTAGATGTTATAAATTTATAGTTAGCATATCTATAATTTGTTATTTCTCTGTCATCCAATATAGTTTACTGGTAACTTTGGGTAGGTGACCACGCCTTTAAGTAGGCAGGAACAATTCTTGAAGAGAATGCTGGGTGGAGCCTACCTCCTATCCTTAGCTGCATCTAGCCACTTCCTCTCCAGAAAGATTTGTTCCTTGATGAAGATAGAGGCAAGAGAACAGTTCTGCTATAGTTTTAGCTTATTTATTGTTTTCTATTAGATATGGAATACCACCATTAGGCGGACTACCGTTACTGACATTCCCTAGTGGATAGCTCAGTTTCCAGGCGCTATGGTGGACCTCTTAGCCCTGGGGAAAAATCTTGTTTGGCAAGTTCTTTCCCTGGGAGTTGCCCACTGAAGCTTCTTCTTTACACATGGTAATCTGAAGATAGAAGACCTGCTGAAAAGATGAGCAACCCTTTGAGTGCTGAGGTCCACTTGTCGCACGTTTCCTCTCTGCACAGAGGTCTCCCTTGGAGTTCCTACTACATACTCCTGCACTCATTGGGTTTGTCTGTACATCTGTTGTGGGTTTGGAGCAGAGTTTCTTTGGTAAATGTAACCCTTTGTCTGACAGTTGGCATCCTTTTGAGGGGTTTTCACGCTTTTCCCTTCAGGGTACAGTGTTTAATTGTCTCTTAACATGTTTTTTGGTGTTTTACAACTTTTTACCTCACTGTAAAATATTGAAAATTTGAGTTCCACTCCTTTAAGGCGCGCTTTACCGCATAGACGCCATGCTCCATTCCCCTCTATAGGACTTTACAGTTTGGGACATTTCTCTGCAACCACTCAAAGTAGCAACTTCAGAGACGGCTCATTTTGTTTGTCAGTCCTTGCTCTATCATCCGGTCAACATTCTGTATGTTTTGGGGGGCTCAGGGGGCTTCGGGCACTGTTGGGGTACTTTTTTAGGGGAAACTACATTTCCCATGAGCGCTTGCTTCATGCGCTCATTTCTGATTGGCTCACGTCGCGGCAGCCATTTTCTGCTTTCCCTTCACGAGCATCTTACACAAGGCTTGGACTCTCCTCCCCTCAGCAGATTAACCCTTTGCCTACCAGATAAATGCAAATTGGCGATTTCAGGGGTGAAATTTTAATCATACACACTGTATAGGGTTGTTTCCTTATACGTGGGAGTTTTGACACTGCGAGGATATCAACTCCGTTGGAGCTTGTGCCTAGACTAAGATTACTGGGGTGTCTCTATCCCCCCATTGCGCACTGCTCCTCGTGTCAGTCAGGGTTACCTAGAGAGTTATCAGGTCATTTATGCCCAGCATGCACTGTTGCCCCTGCATCCTCCCCAGGGACCTGCAGCCATGCACAAGAGCCAGTTGGGATGCAAGAAGTTAAGGCCAGTACTAGAGACCTAAGCTCTACCTTACAACTCCTTCCATCCCAATTGCAGGGGGTTTTCCAGTCTTGGCAGCCCCCTACTCCTACCAGGTCTTTCCTGCCAAAACCGCAGGGAGTACCTGATATATCAGATACCTCTGAGGTGGAACTGTTGATAGATTCTGACAAGGGGGAATGTTCTGCAGTGGTCTCTTCCCAATTCTTTGGGGACCCACTTTGAGGCTGACCCTGATCCCTCTGCTGAGGGCCTGATCAGAGCAGTGTTAAACACTCTAAACATTCCCTTGGTTCCAGAGGCTCCTTCGGACCCCTCTGATGTGTTCCAGGAGCCTAAGAATCAGTTTGCCTGTTTTCCATCTAACCCCACTCTTGACCGGCTGGTGTCTGACAAGTGGAAAGCTCCTGACAAGAAGCCTTCTGTTTCTAAGAAGTTTGCCAAGTTGTACCCCTTTTCTGAAGCAGTATTAGATCAATGTGCTTATCCACCCAAGGTGAATGATCCAGTCTCCAGGTTTTCTAAATCCACTGCTTTGCCTCAAGATCTGGTCTGCAGACAATACCTCTAATAAAGCCTTGTTTTCATTGCCTTTTCAGGGTACCTCTCTGTTTGGGCCGGACCTTAAGGACCTCATCAGTGAGGCCACAGGGGGTAAGAGTACTTTGCTGCCTTTAGTGCCTAGAAAGAAGCCTCCAGTCAAGCGAAATCCGCTTTCTCACCCCTTTTAGGCTGAGGCATGCTCCGCAAACCAGGCGGTTCCCTAGGTTCCGCGCTCCTCCTCCAACCCCAAACAACTTTGGAGGGCCAAGCAGCCCACAGACAGACACCGTGGGGGATCAGTGGGTTTTACAGGTTTTGTCAGAAGGGTACAGGATCTCTTTTGTCTCTCTTCCCCTGTTCAGATTTTTTCATTCTCACACTCCTCAGGGAGCAGTGCCATACAAAAAAGTTCTGGAACCAGTCCCAGTGCCGGAAATGGGTTTGGGTTTTTACTCCAACCTGTTTGTGGTTTCCATGAAAGACGGCCGCTGACGTCCAATTTTGGACCACAAGGACCTCAGTTCCTTTGTGGTCACGACTCAGTGCCACGAAGAGTCCCCGCGGACTGTGATCGCAGCCATGTCTTCTGGAGAATTCCTTGCTTCTCTGGACCTTCAAGATGCATACCTGCATATTGCCATCCATCCAGAGAGCCGCCAGTACCTCCGGTTTGCTTGCGACCAAGGGCATTTTCAGTTTTCTGCTCTTCCCTTTGGTCTGACAACAGCTCCTTAGGTCTTCCATCACGTTCTGGGAGCATTAGTGACTGTCCTCTACTAGGATGGCATCAGAGTCACTCCTTACATGGATGACTTGCTTCTGAAGGCCCCCTCTCTGGAACTCCTTCATCAGCAGGTCATGGACTGCATTCATGCACTGACCCATCATGGATGGATCCTCAACATGGACAAGTTGGACCTTGTACCATCTCAGAGACTAGTCTTCCTGGATCTCCTCTTTGACACCAAGCAAGGTATGGTGTTTTTCATGGACGAGGTAGCTCACCAGATCGTCAACAAAGTGTATGCTGTTCTGGCTCATGATCCAGTCCAGGCCAAGAAGCTGACCTCACTAGTGGGGAAGTGAATTTCCACTATAGAAGCAGTTCCGTTTGCCATGGCTCACACCAGGGAACTTTAGAGGTTTGTGATCCATGTGTGCAGGGGTCAGCAGGATCTGTTGAAGATGTTTGTGTCTCTCCCTCTACACGTGGAGCTGAGCCTGTCATGGTGGCTCAACCTCTCCAATCTGCTGAAGGGCTGTCCTTCATGATATCCTTCAGGACTGACGTGACGATGGATGCCAGCCTCTCCGGCTGGGGAGCAGTCCTGGGTCGCATCAATGCCCAGGGTCGGTGCTCCCCGGAGGAATCTTTCCTTCCCATCAATGTGTTGGAGCTTCGGGTGATATTTCATACTCTTTGCCACTGGATGCATCATCTGGAGGGGTGTCCAGTCAGAGTCCAGTCCAACAACGCCACGGCCGTGGCTGACGGCAACAAGCAAGGTGGTACAAGAAGCATCAATGCTTGGTTAGAGGTCAAAGCTATTTTAACCTGGGCAGAAGTACATGTTCCTGCCATATCCACAGTTCATATTCCAGGCTTAGACAACGTTCTGGCAAACTTCCTAAGTCAAGACACAGTGGAGAGCGAAGAGTGGAAACTGAATCAAGAAGTATTCAACCTCATTGTTCAGAAGTGGGGACTTCCTTGCACGACCTGATGGCGACAAGGCACAATTGGAAGATTCCGTTGTTATGCTCTTGCTGGAGGGACCCTCTAGCTCTGGCAATGGATGCCATGTCAATCCCATGGCACTTCCCTCTGGCGTACATCCTTCCTCCCATTTCCAGGCTACGCAGGGTATTGCGGAAAATGCGTCTGGAGGGCACTCCAATCGTTCTGATTGTTCTGTACTGGCCTTGTCAAGCTTGGTTTCCGGAGCACCTGAGAGATAAGACTTATATCATTCTCTGTGTTTTTTTAATGCCTACAAAATAAAATAAAGTTAAAAAGAAGTATTACTATCCCTTTAAGGTTCAGACTTCTGCACACTCTGTCTTCTTTCAGAGATGCATCGCTGTCCTTCTGATGTCAAGGTTTTCTTTCAGGGAATTGCTCATACTCGTCCTACCTTTAAGGACCCTACTCCTCAGTGGGATCTTAACTTGGTTTGGGGCATTCTTCATTGCCCTCCATTTGAGTCCTTTGCTACTATTCCTCTGTGCATACTGACTTGGAAAATGGCCTTTTCTCCTGGCGATTGTGTCTGTTCGCTGTGTCACGGAGTTGCATGCCCTATCTTGTAAACCACCCTTTTGGTGTTTCACGAAGACTAGGCAGTTCTTTGCACTTCTCAGGAGTTCCTCCCGAAGGTGGTCTCTGAATTCCACATTAATCAGGAAATTGTGGTGCCTTCTTTCTGCCCTGACCCTACATCCGAGAAGGAAAGGGATCTTCACTTGTTGGATGTGGTGCGATGTCTCAAGTTCTATGTGCACCGCACTGAGTCTATTCGCCAGTCTGACGCCTTGTTCATCATTTCTGAGGGTCCCAGGGCAGGGAGACCAGCATCCAAGGTGACCATAGCGACTTGGATTAAGTCTACTATTTTTAAGGCTTATGAACTGCAGAAGAAGCCTGTTCCATTTACGGGTTCGGCTCATTCCACTTGATCCACTGGGGCATCTCGGGCTTACAAGAATCAAGCCTCAGCTTATCAGTTGTGCAAGGCTGCCACTTGGTTGTCTGTGCACAATTTTTCTAAGCACTACCGCGTTAATGTGCTGGCGTCAGCTGATGCCAGTTTGGGATGGGATATCCTAGAGGTGGTTTTGCCTGTCTAGGTTCTCCTTCCATTTCTTCAGTGTTCTTCACTTTTGAGCCCAGTTGGCTCGAGTTTCTGTGCTGTGCTATGTTCCTGGTGGTTATGCACCAGTTTTTGTGTCCGTTGACACTTCTTTGTTATTGCTGGGCTGTCTCTGATCTGATGGTTCATATAGGCTCAGTTGACTTTGGAGGCCATGCACCCAGTCCTTGCCTTACTTCCCTCCTCTGGGAAATTCAATGGTTTGACATCCCAAAGTTACTAGTAACCTGTATTGGACGCAGAGAAAAGAGGATTTTAGTCTTACCTGTTAAATCCTTTTCTTTTAGTCCATATAGGTTACTGGTCTCCCACACTGTCAAGAGACCATGCTTGGCCCTCCTGTGACCGAACGTGGGAGTCCTTTCGGGTTCATGCTCACAGGAGTCTTCTTTTCCTTTCTTACTACCTAGTCACTAGTTAGTGTCTCATATCTTTCTGGAGAGGAAGTCACTAGATGCAGCTAAGAACAGGAGGTAGGCTCCACCCAGCATTCTCTTCAAGAATTGTTCCTGCCTACTTAAAGGGACGGTCGCCTACCCAAAGTTAACAGTAACCTATATGGATTAAGAGAAAAGGATTTAACAGGTAAGACGAAAATCCTCTTTTATGATAACCCACAAATAAATGCCTAAATTACATCTATATGTGTAGACTCTCATATATAGACACCATTTTGTTTGTAATGAGGAAGAAAACATTTAAAATAAGTACTTGCTGCTCTTGCAATAATAACGTTTGGTACTTAATTGTAATCTATATACAGACAGACAGTCCTACACTGTAACTTTAGAGACCCCAGTCAAGATTGTTGTGATGATGGGACTCAGACTAGAGTGCAGGCCTCAGAAAATAAATAACTTTTACAGGCCCTAGCATGAAGTAAGGGTGTTTAACCCTTTTAGTGCCAGAGGGGTACGCAACACATTGCAAAGCAATGCGTTAAGTACCCCTCTGGCACTTAAAGGGTTAAGTGTATTTAACCTCCTTTCATTTTTACTTGTTAGTGTTTATTTAAACTGAACTCCTTTTGCTCCATTTAGGATATGTTTGCCTCTAAAAGAATACAATTGCAACTTTGCTTATGAAAATGAATGGTAATGAGGGAAAAATTACCAATTTTTTAAAATTAATGTGACGTTACTTTTTGGGAAATTTTTCACCTTTAATGTTCGTATGCAGAACAGCTCATTGCTGTCCCTAAATGAGCTAGCCTCATTCTATACTCTGACTTCCCAATAAGGCAGATAAGACTTTTTAAAAGGACCCTTTCACCAAACAACAATGATTTTGAAAGAGCTTTCAAAATAATCTATATGTTGTATTAGCAATTCTAGTTAAAAAACGAGTTTTTGAGTTTAGGTTTATAGATTGTTCTAATTAACACCTTAGCAGCTGGCACTTAACGCCTGCCGAGCATTTTTTGTCATTTTTTTAAATGGCTTCCGGGACGTACATGTAAGTCCTCTGTCCACCTGGGACATCCGCTTGGGACGTACATGTAGGTCCTTGGGCGGTAAGGGGCATGCTGTGCATGTATTTCATGTTTTATCTCTCCACTACCATCCCTTTTCACTGACATGTAACCCTTTCTGTGATAAGGGACCACCTCAATACAGTGCATTGCTGAGCAGCGCATTGAGTGGGGGGAGTAATGCATGTCATACCTTAACCTTTTGAGTGCCCGAGAGATATAAACAGATTGCATTGTAATCATACATGGGAACTGGGTGCTGCTCGGGGATATAATTGCTGCAAATTGTGGTGAAAAGGGGTGGGTCTTACAAGTGGGGGGAAGAGGCAGGAACTGGGTGGTGAAGGAGGGAAAGTGGGAGGAACAGGGTGAGAAGGAGCAGAAAACTCCCCGCATCCAGAGAATCAGTGTCAAAACCGGAGTCTCTGGGGCAAATCCAGAGAGTTCCCAGGCATGATTGTAATAATTTGGATATCTCTCTGGCAGTCAATGGATTTTAGATGCATGGTGAAATATTATCATAAAATAAACAAACAGAAAAACATATAATGTAGGTATTTTACTGCTGAGTAAAACAAGCGCACCCTATTGTTGATACTGAAAAAGTATAACTGTTTAAACTGTCAGGAAAAGATGAAGCTTTTCCTATCACGTTCTATGAAGAACTGTAGCCAGTGACTCACCTCTCCCATAGAATGCAACAGTATAACTGTCTGGACACCAGGTGAACTGTCTGGAAAACAGGTGGTACGGTTAATATATTAAAAAAAAAAAAACATTGAAACTGTGAAATAAAACATCTCTCAGCCATGGGAGTACCTATGATTTACTAAGCAGAATAAAACCCTGCAATATGTGCTTTCATAAAGTTATGCTACTCCATTAATTTGCATATTCTGTAAATCTAAATAACTCCAACTAGTTTTCTAAATAAAGAATGGCTTCTTCAAAATCACCAAAGTTGTCTTCTTAGATGATTGGTTTCCTTTAATAAATAATACTGAATAATCTCCATCCCTTTCTAAGTTGATATCAGAAGTGGGTACGATGAATCAATCCAGCACACCAACTCCCATCATCTCTGGCCGTGTACAAGCTGGCTGTGAATGATGGGAATTGTAGCCCTCAACAGCTAAAGAGCTGTCCATCACTAAGCAGCTAAAGAAATATCCATCTTGTCCACCCCTGTTTTATTTCTCTGGTTACTGGACTTCCTGCAACTCTTCCTCTTTCTTGTTGCATGGAAATACTTGTGAGCAAGACATAACAGTGAGGCCAAACAAAAATTGTGTGTTGTTGAATTTTCTGTGTGTGTGTGTATATATAGCTATTTAAATAAAGACAAATACAAATGAGAATGTGTTTTTGCTTTTTGTTGCTCTGATGTTGGGAAAAATATTGGATTGTGTGGTCCTACAATTTTCTCTCTAATAGTATGTGGCCACTCTAGCTGCTGTTGGACTGATCGCCTGCTGAGGATGATGAGAGTTTTAGTCCATCAGCAGCAGGTGCTGCCAGGTTCCCCATCCCTTTTAAGGAATAAACTTCTATAATGAAAAAAACACATATATTGTAGGCTTTTCCTGTTGATTAAAACAAAGGTACTCTCACTGCTCCAAGACATTTTTTTCTCCCAGAACTATCACAGCTCCAACTGCTCTACCACTTACAGTTTGAAATCTAATCACTTTTGAATTAATAATCTCCCAGCAGTGGGAGTACATTTGTTTTAATCACTAGAAAAGCCCCACAATAGATTTTTGATAGTTTTACATGATAAAACGTTTCTCCTTTTAGAGTGAATGCCTTTCATAGACACTAATATAAAAAAAAATCCAAATTTGTGGTCTGGTAACCAGGTTTGAGCCATAATAACTTTGAATAAAGCATCTCCTCTGTATTACTATGCTAGAAAAGTCCTGCAATATATGTATTCTACTACAACATTACTATTTCTTTAATAGAAAGGGTTTGGTCAGTATTGTTTAGCTCATTTCAGCAAACCATGGGCCAGAACTGGCCCACTGACCAATGTGATCTGGACCACTTTTCAAGCCATGAAATAAGTATACTTTATTTTTTTTATTTTTTTTTTTTAAGGTAAGTCTTTATTAAGAAAATGGGTACATTACATGAGATGCAAAAACAGCCAAAACTGTTATGTGATACAAAGGTATTGGCAAATACACAATGGTTAAGCAATATGAACAGTATCACAGGTAGTAATAGTTACATAATACCAATCACGGAAATTAAACAATGAATGTTAAAGGATTTGAGCGTGCCATGGACAAGTCCATGGGTATGGAACACTGTAACATAACCATAGAACAATAATACCCCTAGATAGTAGAGTAGTAAACATGTAGGAAATTGCGTTAGTCAGAATTGAGGAAATCTGATCGTAGATAGGCTGGACCAAAATGGTACAGAAGGAAATGGAGAAAAAGTCATTATGGAGCTGGGGAAATATCCATTGCAAGGGTACAGGGGAAGTTAGGGGTAGTGTGAAAAGAAGAGTAGAATGAGGGAGAGAGAATGAAAAGAGGGAAAAGAGAAACATAGGAGAAATAGTAGGAAGAGAGTAGAGGAAGAGAGAAGAGGAAAATAAGTTTACTTTAAACATGAAGTTAGAAGTTCCACCACATCCCCACTGGGCTTTCCTACTCACCACCACATAGTCACGACATCTGCTAGGCCAAAGTGATGTAGTGACATCACATCATGTTGACCATGCTTTGGTCACAATGGGACAATGCTGAATGGAGAAAAGTATATATAAAGTTTACAGTGTGTGTGTGTGTGTGTGCGCGCGCAAATGTGCAAGTCAAGTGGTCCACCCCCCTGTGAATTCTAACTCTATATGTGGCCCTCTGGCCCACCCCTGTCAAAGCTAGTTTTGCATCCTGACATGTTTAAAGTGATAGTAGTCTTTCACAATTATTATAGTATTTAAGCCGTAGACCGTGTTATTTCAATACTGTCAGTAATGATAAAGTTTTCCCCTCCTGACCCATTTACCTAGTTTAAGCCACCTCCCCTCAGATGTGGAATCTGGTTTTGAGACCAGACAGATCACAGCAAGGGACAATCTTCTTACTGTGAGAACAATGAAAACCCTGCCCCTCTTGACAGATTTTTCCCTTAAGGTAATTGAAGATTGTCCCTCTCTGCAATCTACCTGGACACCACCTCTGAGCTGAGCTGTGTTACATCAGTAAAAGGGGAGGAGGGGGATAATTTATCATTCAGTTACTCTTGAACTACTACTCTGATAGTATTGAAATAACCCTCTCCATGGCCCAAATACTATTAAGATTATTTGGAGCTGCTTTTATTGTAAAACATTACTATCCCTTTAAAACATTCAATATTTGAGTTAAAGTGCAGTTTTAATTGTCAGAAATATTGGTATATTTTTGTTTAAACTGTTATAATGAACCAAAATGCAAGTGTTTTGAAACTGGATAATAAGACGCTTTTAAAGGGATAGCAATGGATCTTTTTAAGTTAATTTAATATTGTAGATATTAAATAAAGAAAGTAATTGAGGCCAGTTCCATCTCTCAGACCTTTATTGTTTGAGAGATATTCGCAAGTAAAGTTCCCCCTCCCTCCCCGTTCACTGACATCAGCACTCTGTCTTACAGCAGGCGATCCTGGTCCGCAGACTGGCCAGCAGCTCTTCAGCATAGCCGAAATACCCCAATCTAAAAACAAATACTTAATTGGAACGGTCTACAAAGTGTGTTTGGTTTGCAGTCCATCTTAAAGAAATCTATATTGCTTCATGATTAATAGATACAGTAATATACTGGACTGGGCCATCTGCCAACTGTACACTAACATAAAGGGTGAATAATCTATAATGAATGTAGTGATACCTGGTTTTATTGGCCATGGACTTTTTATATCACTTGGGCACTGCTGGCACTGAATTCACTTCTTTAACTGTTTGAGTACCAGGAAGTGTTCTCCATGATCCCATGCAGATAAATTAAGTTCCGAGGCTGTGCAGCAAATGATACGGGAACAAACATAGCAGAGGAACAGATAAGTCAAATAATTACACTTGCTGTGTCCTTATTTCTAGATGATATCTGATAAAGGCTTCAGGAGTCCCATGCAAGTGCACTACCGCACCATACAATGTACTTGGGGAACATTATAAGATTACTGATGTTTTCTACTGGAAAATGCCTTTTATAAACCTTATGCAAACAAATTGGTCAGAGATGTTCAACAAGGACCGAGCCTGCTATAGAATTTAGCAGGCTCTATAGGAATGCTGTCCTACCCAGGTTGCAGTTTCTTATCTCACTAGTGCCTTTCACAGATAGGAGATATCCTAAAGCACATCATACTGATCCTGCCAAAACAGCAGTCCAGCCATGAAGGGCCAGGCAATTTCTTTCTGAACAAGAGAAGCAGCCGACCCCAGAAGTACATTTCAGTCTTGAGCTAAAAGAGACTGCTAAAGGTGAAAAAGACTGCACCCTGAGTAGGATGGTTCACTTTTGAGTTGTCGCATACTAATGAACGACCAACAAAACAGTGCAATAACTATGTTTCCTGGTTGAAAAGGGTGACATTCTGATGTTGAGACACCAGGTGACATAGCTGAGTCGAATGAGGAGAGGCAGGGAGGTGAAGAAAATAGCTATTTTGTTACCACTGACGTGCACCTCCGTCTAGCACTGGCTGTATAGCACACCCCAAGACCGACACTCATTATCATTCACGCTATGGGAACGTGATACATATAATGCATTAAAAATTACATATGAGAGAAATGACGATGCAAATGGATAGCAGGTAGGACACCATTTCTGTGGAGACTGTTTAATACTAGGGAAGGCTCTTTCCTAGTTGAGGGTCTCTGACCAGTTTGTTTGCATATGCAAATTACCCTTGGATTTGGTCACCCTGAGGGTAACAGGTGAATCCAGTCATGAACCCCTTGTTCACAGTGCCTAGAGAAACCAGCTACACCTCAATGATGAGGCCCAACAAGGCTGAAATGTACGTCTGGGGTTGACTGCTTTACTTGTTCAGAGGGGAAATGTCTGACACTTCGCGGCTGGATTGCTATTTTAGCAGGATCAGTACGATGTGCTTTAGGATATTTCCTCTTTGTGAAAGGCACTAGTGAGCTACGAGAGACTGCACCCTGAGTAGGACACCATTCTCATAGAGCCTGCTAAATGCTGACTGGGTCTACTAGAGGATGGCTTGGACTGTTTCAAATGGCCAAAGAGGGAACTTTTTTTTTTTATTTATTAGCTGGTGGCAGGGCATTACTGAGAAATTTTAATTTAGATCCAGACCAAAGTATTTTATTTAAACATACTAATATATACATATATATATATACTGACAGTTAAACATTAATGTGAGTTTTATTGCTATGGGTCAATGTGATATATAGTGGTTTACTCTCTAGGAGTCAAAGAGTTATGCGCTGAGTCACTATATAAATACAGGAATAAAAATAGAATTATAAAAAGGAGACTTAAAATTGCACTTACTTGTGCGTGGGGTGCTGCTCTCTGTAGTAGGACTTCACAAGCCGCAGTCCTGGTCACCAAAAAGTATTCTGCAAATATTATGTTTGTACACAAAGCGCAACCACAACGTCTATTGTGAAGAGGTTTGATTTGCCTCTCAATTTGTAAGTGCCAAATCAAAAGATAAAAGAATTAGAAAAATAAAAACGTCATATAGAATCAGTGATATCATCTCAAGTTAAAATATAAAGTGTGGAATGTTGTTCCCAAAGGAATTTCACACATCAATAATTGATATGTGTATATAAATGGGAACTATATAATATCATAAATATGTGATCAAAAGACCCTCACATGTAAGACAGTAGAGGTTAAAATGTTATATATTTATTGAGAATAAATGAAAAATAAAAAATAGAAAAAATATAAAAATAAAATAAAAAAGAAAAAAACAACATACAGAGCCTATTAAAGTCCAAAGTGGATCCAGAGGTGTGGGGCCATAGAATGAAGGTAAAGCCACCTCACCACTAGACTCCAAAAAAGTATCCAAATACAATGATATTGAAATACAGATAAAATGATATGGGATAATATGGAGAAAAAAGTTACCCACAAAGCATAAAAGAGGTACAGCTCAACGCGTTTCGTGGCGTTTATAATCACCACTTCCTCAGGAGCAATAATATTAAAAAGTTGTTGTCGTCCAGTTTAAATACCTGAAATACACGCCAGCGCTTCCAGAGATATCTTAAGACTTCCGGGTCGCCAGCCGCACTATGCCTACACGTGCACGTCGGGTGAGTCTCCCCGCTGCGTCCCAGAATGGAACGCACGTTCCCTAGGGGCGCACGTTTCCATGAGACGCACGTGGTACAGCCCTACTTCCGGCGACAGTGCAGCATCGGCTGGCATCTTCATCCCAATGCGCCTTACTATTGGAGCGCATTTGTCCACAGGCAGCAACCATAGTGGAAAGGGCCGGGGTTTCACCATATATTTAACAAAGTGATAGACAACCCAGTCTACCACACAGACTCCACCACACAGGAACAATAGGGGCCCATAGTGAAAAGCGCTGATGGAATCAAAGGCGTGCAAAACATGTAATAAAAAAGATACAGTAAAAAAGAGGGAGACAACAAAATATGTATATATATAAACAATAAAAATAAACCAAGAATAAATATATAGGAATTGGATGGAAAATTAAACCTTAAGTTTAAAGTCTAAAGTTTAAAATTCAAAATTAGAAAACAGCACACCTACAAAAATATATATATATGTATAAATATTTGGATAAGAATTGAAATACATAAAAATCCAAATATGTTTTTATTTGGATTTTTATGTATTTCAATTCTTATCCAAATATTTATACATATATATATATTTTTGTAGGTGTGCTGTTTTCTAATTTTGAATTTTAAACTTTAGACTTTAAACTTTAAATTTAAGGTTTAATTTGCCATCCAATTCCTATATATTTATTCTTGGTTTATTTTTATTTTTGGTGTTTATATATATATATATACATATTTTGTTGTCTCCCTCTTTTTTACTGTATCTTTTTTATTACATGTTTTGCACGCCTTTGATTCCATCAGCGCTTTTCACTATGGGCCCCTATTGTTCCTGTGTGGTTGAGTCTGTGTGGTAGACCGGGTTGTTATCACTTTGTTAAATATATGGTGAAACCCCGGCCCTTTCCACTATGGTTGCTGCCTGTGGACAAATGCTCTCCAATAGTGAGGCGCATTGGGATGAAGATGCCAGCCGATGCTGCACTGTCGCCGGAAGTAGGGCTGTACCACGTGCGTCTCATGGAAACGTGCGCCCCTAGGGAACGTGCGTTCCATTCTGGGACGCAGCGGGGAGACTCACCCGACGTGCACGTGTAGGCATAGTGCGGCTGGCGACCCGGAAGTCTTAAGATACCTCTGGAAGCGCTGGCGTGTATTTCAGGTATTTAAACTGGTCGACAACAACTTTTTAATATTATTGCTCCTGAGGAAGTGGTGATTATAAACGCCACGAAACGCGTTGAGCTGTACCTCTTTTATGCTTTGTGGGTAACTTTTTTCTCCATATTATCCCATATCATTTTATCTGTATTTCAATATCATTGTATTTGGATACTTTTTTGGAGTCTAGTGGTGAGGTGGCTTTACCTTCATTCTATGGCCCCACACCTCTGGATCCACTTTGGACTTTAATAGGCTCTGTATGTTGTTTTTTTCTTTTTTATTTTATTTTATTTTTATATTTTTTCTATTGTTTATTTTTCATTTATTCTCAATAAATATATAACATTTTAACCTCTACTGTCTTACATGTGAGGGTCTTTTGATCACATATTTATGATATTATATAGTTCCCATTTATATACACATATCAATTATTGATGTGTGAAATTCCTTTGGGAACAACATTCCACACTTTATATTTTAACTTGAGATGATATCACTGATTCTATATGACGTTTTTATTTTTCTAATTCTTTTATCTTTTGATTTGGCACTTACAAATTGAGAGGCAAATCAAACCTCTTCACAATAGGCGTTGTGGTTGCGCTTTGTGTACAAACATATTATTTGCATGGATCAATGTGATACATTTATATACACAGAACACAGTCTGATCTACTGAAAAGAGGAACACCAGTGTGGGACAGAGGGATTTGGGTCTCAAAGAGGGTATATCCCTCCTAAAGAGGTATGCTTGGAAGGTGTATGGGGTTCCAGGTCTGTGAGTGCACAGGTCCAGTGAGTATTTCCCTGTCTAGCAGCCTCATTCATGGTCCGTGTTAAAATTGCTAGTTCTGTACTCTGCTCTTCCTTTTTTGTGAGCTCCATTCCCCTTCCAATTTCCTCTAAGGGAGGTCTCTTTCAAGACTAAATTTTATCTAAGTTTAGTAAGTCTTTGGGATGTATCACTGGGGACTTTAAAGGGGAACTATCATCTCCGTTAAAGTCCTTCTTATCTAAATGTCCCACCTCAAGAAATCTTCAATCCATGTTTATTTCTTATTTTGATGCAGCATAGACTGAGATATCGGCTTTTGAAATTAAGCCTGTGACGTCCGTTCTGTACAGACTTCGGCACAGATCTGCCCCGCAGCCTGGTAATCTTCGGCTCTTCCCCTCCCCAGTTGTTCCCCATTATCACCTCATCCGATGACGGAGGAATCAGGCATGTGAGCTTGAGCACTTTCATTGGGACCTCGATGCATCAAAAACACTATGTATTATGGTGTTAGTGCTGTTGTTTTCTTCTTGCTTTTGCACATCCCCTGTGCTCATTCTAGCTGTTTCCTTGCTTAGTCAACTTAATCACTAATATAACGGACACATATTTTATTACACTTTTCTTTTTTCTATATTTAGAGGCCTTTAAAGACATGGCTATTGGCCTGTCTTGGCTTGCATACACCTTGTCTGTTTGTAATTAATTTTCTCTGTCGTCCAATACAGGTTACTGGTAACTTTGGGTAGGCAATCCTCCCCTTTAACTAGGCAGGAACAATTCTAGAAGTGAATGCAGGGGGTGGAGCCTACCTTCCCTCCTTGGCTGCAGGTAGCCAATCAGCTCTATTAAGATTTGTTCCTTGCTGAAGACACAGGCAAGAGAACAGTTCTGCAATAGTTTTAGCTAATTATTTTTCTGTTAGATATGGAATACCACCATTAGGCGGATTACTATAACTGACAATGCCCTTAGATGTGGCTAGCTCAGTATCCAGGTGCTTTTTGTGGTACTTAAGCCCTGGGGGGGAAATCTTGGGTTCAAGTTCTTTCCTCAGGAGTTGTCCACTGAGGCTTCTTCTTAATACATTGTAATCTGAAGACAGATCTGCAGGAAAGGTGAGCAACCCTTTGAGTGCTGCAGGTCCACATTTCCCACAGTGCCCCTCCGCACAGGGGTTTTCTTTGGAGTTCCTATTGCACACTCCTGCACTCATTGGGTTTATCTGTATATCTGTTGGGTGTTTTGGAGCAAGTTTCTGTGGTAACTTAACCCTTTAGCTGCTGGTTTTGCATCATTTGGGGGGTTCTTGGCACTTTCGCTAGTGGGTTCAGTGTTTTTTGGGTCTTCTAACATGTTCTAGTGATGTTTCATGTAATTTTTATTCACAGTTTCAACCTTGCAAAATTTGTGTTCCATGCCTTTAAGGCGCGCTTTACCGCATAGACGCCATTGCTCCATTCACTTCTATGGGACTGTACAGTTTGGTACATATCTCTGCAACTGCTCAACGTAGCGACTTCAAAGATGGCTCATTTTAATTGTCTGCCCTTGCTCTGTCATCTGGTTAACGTTTTATGTGTGTTGGGGGGCTCAGGGGGCTTCGGGCACTGTTGGGTACTTTTTCTGGGAAAACTACAGTTCTCATGAGCGCCTGCTTCGCACGCTCATCTCTGATTGGCTCCCACCGCGGCATCCATTTTGTGCCTTTCCCTGAATGAGTATCCAACGCAGGGCATGGACTCTTCTTCTCTCCTCTGCAGATTAACCCTTCGCCTGCCAGATAAGTGCATTTTAGCGATTTCTGGGGTGAAATTTTAATCTTACACACTGTATTTGGATAATTCCTTATACTTTAAACGTTTTGACACTGTGAGAATGTCTAATCCATTAGAGCTTGGGCCAGGCCTAAGACTAAGGATGCTGGGGTCTCTATGTCCCCTGTTGCGCATTGCTCCTCATGTCATTCAGGATTACCTAGAGAATTCTCAGGTCATTATGACCAGCATGTTCTGATGTCCCTGAGTCTCTCCCAGGGACCTCCAGCCATGCATTAGAGCCAGTTTGGGTGCAAGAGTTCAAGGCTGCTACTAGAGACCTCTGGTCTACATTGCAACTCTTTCCATCTCCGTTAAAGGGGGTCTTCCTCTCCTGGCAGACCCCTTCTTCCTTCAGATCTTCTCTGCCGAAACCGCAGGGAGTACCTGACATATCAGATTCCTCTGACGAGGAACTGTCGGTGGATTCGGATGTTGAGGAATGTTCTGCTGTGGGCTCCTCTCAGTTTTTAGAGGCTGATCCTGATCCCTCAGCTGAGGGCTTGATCAAGCCGTCTTAACTACCCTAAACATTCCCTTAGTTCAGGAGGTTTCTTCGGACCCCTCTGATGTATTTCAGGAGTCCAAAAAAGGCCCTATACTTGTTTTCCACCTAACCCCACTCTTGACCGCCTCGTGTCTGATGAGTGGAAGTCTCCGGACAGGAAACCTTTTTAAAGAAATTTGCCAAGCTTTACCCCTTCTTTGAGGCAACGCTTGCTCAGTGGGTTAATTCCCCCAAAGTGGATGCTCCTGTCTCCAGGCTAAGTCCACTGCCTTGCCAGTTGCTGATGTGTCCGCTCTGAAAGACTGGACTGACAAGAAACTTGAGGTCTCTCTCAAGTCCATTTTTGCCACTGCTGATACTGCCATGCTTCTAGCGTTCACTGCTGCATGGGTGAACTGGGCCATTGCAGTCTGGCTGTCCGTCAGGGTGCTCCTACTTCAGATATATTGCAGTTTCTTGCCAACACTATGTTTCTGCTGCCTTATTTGATGCCATCCATTTGGTGGCAAGGGTTTCCACCATGTCTGTGGTTGCCAGATGAGCTCTTGGCTCAAGATCTGGTCTGCTGACACTGCTTCCAAGAACACTTTGCTCTCATTGCCTTTTCAAGGCACCTCTTTGTTTGGGCCAGATCTTATGGATCTGATTAGTGAAACCACAGGGAGCAAGACGCCTCTCAAGCGTAATCGGCTTTTTCGTTCCTTCCAGACTGAGATACGTCCAGCGAATCAGGTGGTTCCCTCAGCTCCGTGTTCCTCCAAGCCCAAACAGCAATGGAAGCCCAAGGTCTCCTCCAAGCCTAAGGCTTCCAAGCCTTCTTCGGCATGATTCTCCAAACCCAGGTCCCCACTCAGCTGTGGGTGTCCGTCTGCGTCACTACCACAACGTCTGGGAGGATTCAGCGGCGGATCCATGGGTTTTACAGGTGGTGGCAGAAGGATACAGGATCCCTTTCGTCTCTCTTCCTCCCTTTTGGTTTTTCCCCTCTCATACTCCCCAGGGCACAGAGAAAAGCTGTCTGTTCAATGGCGCTATCCAGACCCTTCTGGACTAGGATGTTCTGAAGCCTGTTCCAGTTCGGGACAGAGGTATGGGTTTTTACTCAAACCTCTTTGTGGTCTCCAAGAAGGACAGCAGCTGTCTTCCCATTTTGGATTTGAAGAATCTCAATTCCTTTGTGATCAAGACTCATTATCACCAGGAGTCCATAAGGACAGTGATGGCTGCTATGTCCCTGGGGGAATTCCTTGCCTCTCTGGATCTTCAGGATGCGTATCTACAGATCGCAATTCATCCAGAGAGTCGGCAGTATCTCAGATTTGCCTGCGACCAAGGGCACTTTCAGTTTTCAGCTCTTCCCTTTGGTCTGACTACAGCTCCTCAAGTCTTCAACCGTGTCCTGGGAGCTTTAGTATCCGTCCTCCATCGGGACAACATCAGAGTTACTCCATACATGGAGGACCTGCTTCTGAAAGCCCCTTCTGCTGAACTTCATCAGCAGGTTCAGGACTGCATTCATGCTGTCACCCATCACGGGTGGATCATCAACATGGAAAAGTCATATCTTGTCCCATCCCAGTGTTTGGTCTTCCTGGGCCTTCTCTTCAAAACTCAGCAGAACATGATGTTTCTCACAGACGAGGTGGCTCACCAGATCGCCCACAGGGTTTCTGCTGCTCTGCCTCACAATCCAGTTCTAGCCAAGAAGCTGTCCTCTCTAGTGGAGGAATTCACCTCCACCATGGAAGCAGTCCCATTTGCCATGGCTCACACCAGGGAACTCCCAGAGGTTTGTGATACAGGTGTGCAGGGGTCAGCTGGACCTTCTGCAGACGTCAGTATCCCTCCCTCTTCATGTGGAACTGAGTTTGTCATGGTGGTACGACCTCTCCAATCTGCTGAAGGGCAAGTCCTTCCAGGTAGCCTTCTAGACCACGGTGATGACGGGTGCCAGGCTGTCTTGCTGGGGAGAGGTCCTGGGTCGCCTGAGTGCTCAGGGTCAGTGGTCTCCGGAGAAATCTCTTCTTCCCATCAACGTGTTGGAGCTTCGGCCGATATTTCATGCCCTTCGTCAATGGACACCACAGCTGGAAGAATGCCCAGTCTAGGTCCAGTATGACAACGCCACGGCCGTGGTTTACATCAACAAGCAGGGCAGAACAAGAAGTCTCGCCGCTTGGTTAGAGGTCAAGGCTATTTTGTCCTGGGCAGAAGAACATGTTCCTGCCATATCAGCAGTGCAAATTCCTGGCGTAGACAACTTCATGGCAGTATTCCTCAGCCGACATACGGTGGATATCGAAGAGTAGGAACTGCACCCAGAGGTGTTCACCCTCATTGTTTAGAAGTGGGGTCTTCCTTGCATCGGCCTGATAGCGACAAGACACAACCGGAAGGTTCCTAGGTTCTGATGTCACTGGAGGGATCCTCTAGCTCTAGCGGTGAATGACATGTCCATTCCTTGGTTATTTCCTCTGGCTTACATCTTTCCTCCACTTCGCATGTTGCACAAGGTGTTATGGAAATTGAGACTGGAGCGCTGTCCAGTCATTTTGATTGCTCCGTACTAGCCTCGACAGGCTTGGTTTCCGGAGCTTCTGGATCTGTCAGAGGTGGAGCCATTCCGGCTCCCTTGCCATCCGGATCTTCTTCTACAGGGTTAACTGTGGAAGAGGATGTTCATAGTCTAGCTTTGACGGCTTGTAAATTGAATCCTCAATATTGAGGAAGAAAGGGTTTTCTTCTGGTGTGGTGGCTACTATGCTCAGTGCCCTGTTTCTTCTAAGGCCTACCTTCGTGTCTGGTCGACCTTTCTATCTTGGTGTGCTGTTAGGGACCTTTCTCAGCAATATGATCTGCCTATGGTCCTGGCTTTCTTGCAGGACGGTATGGATAAGGGCCTTAATTTGAGTTCCCTTAAGGTTCTAACTACTTCTCTCTCTGTTTTCTTTCAGAGGCACATTGCTATTCTTCTTGATGTCAAGGTCTTCTTCCAGGGCGTTGCTCATTCTTGTCCTGCTTTTAAGACTCCCGCTCCTCAGTGGGATCTTAACTTGGTTTTGGGCATCCTTCAGCGCCCTCCCTTTGAGTCCTTGGTTACTATTCCTCTATATCTGCTGATGTGGAAAATGGCCTTTCTCCTGGCGATTATGTCTGTCCGCCCTGTTGCGGAGTTACATGCTCTGTCATGTAGACCACCCTTTTTAGGAGGTGCTTCGCACTTTGCAGGAGTTTCTCCCGAAGGTGGTCTCTGAGTTCCACATTAATCAGGAGATTGTAGTGCCTTCTTTCTGCCCTGACCCAACCTCTGACAAGGAGAGGGATCTCCACTTGTTAGATGTGGTGCATTGTCTCAAGTTTTATGTACATCGCACAGAGTCCATTAGACTGTCTGATGCGCTGTTCATCAATCCTGAGGGCCCCAGGGCAGGGAGACCTGCATCCAAAGTGACTTGTGTCTTGGATCAAGTCCACTATTCGTAAGGCATACAAGCTAAGGAAGAAGCCTGTTCCCTTTTGGGTCATGGCTCATTCTACTAGATCTATTGGGGCTTCTTGGGCTTACAAGAATAAGGCCTCCGCTGATCAGTTGTGCAAGGCTGCCACTTGGTGTCTGTGCACACCTTTTTGAAGCACTACCGTGTTGATGTGCTGGCATCGGCTGATGCCAGTTTTGGGAGGTAGATCCTGGAGGCAGTCTTGCCTGTCTAGGATCTTCTTTGGTTCTTTGGTGATTCCTTCACTTTTGAGCCCTGTTAGCTCTAGTTCAGTGTGCGGTGTAACAGTTCCTGGGGTGTTGTTACCCCTGTTCAATGTCCGTTGACACTTAATTTGTTTTGTTGGGCTATCTCTGATCTGATGATTCATATCTGCTCTGGTGACTTTGTGGGCCTTGCGCCTGGTCCTTGCCTTACTTCCCGCCTCTGGGAAACTCAATGGTTGGACATCTCAAAGTTACCAGTAACCTGTATTGGACGACAGAAAAAAGAGGATTTTAGTCTTACCTGTTAAATCCTTTTCTCTTAGTCCATACAGGTTACTGGTCTCACCTGTCAAGGGACCATGCTTGGCTCTCCTGTGGCAGACCGTGGGGGTCCTTTGGGGTCATGCTCACAGGAGTCTTCTTTCCCTTCTACTATCTAGTCAATAGTTAGTGTCTCATATCTTACTGGAACTGATTGGCTAGCTGCAGCCAAGGAGGGAAGGGAGGCACCACCCCCTGAATTCACTTCCAGAATTGTTCCTGCCTAGTTAAAGGGGTTCACCGCCTACGTAAAGTTACCAGTAACCTGTATGGACTAAGAGAACAGGATTTAACAGGTAAGACTAAAATCCTCTTATTCCTCATAGGGCCTGTGTGGGTGGTAACATTTTGCCTAAAAGGAAAGCTGGTGGATTCACAGTCCTCTTGGATGGGCACCCACTATTTGCAGGCCTATAGAGATTTCTTTATAACAGGCAAGTCCTTCTTCTACACCATTTTAAACTGTTGTATGTCTTTTGTTTTGTTTTTAATTGCAAATATTGGGACTCCCAAGCATCAAAAACACTATTTAAAGGGTCCCCCAATACAGAGCACACATTTGCACCTTGTATAGAGAAGAGCAGGTTTGTCTTGCATTTTTTTTTTTACTCATACCTCTTTGGGCATCCCCACAACTAGGTCTGAATATAAAATATAGAAAAAAAAAATATTTGAGTGTGCCACAGGGCTGTTTGCTTTGGATGTCCTCCTTGTGGCACACACAGGGTTAACTGTCCCTCCCAAAAAACTTTTCAATTCTGACCTTGTTGAGTGACCATCAGTACCCTATTCAGGTCTGAATAAAAAATAATTGCCCCCCCCCCCAAATGTGTCTGACCATTTTTTTTTGTGTGCGGTCACTGCATGCCAGTAATAGGCTTATTAAGTGGCCTTATTTCAGTTATACATCGTACGTGCTTGACACAGTGGGAACAGCTTTCCAAGCACGTACATACCCCCATGGCACTCAAGGGGTTAAAGACCAGGTAGCTATTCTCTCCTAAAGCAAATTTTGCAGCTTCTGATGTCACTTTATGACCCACCTTTGTGGCTGCTTGGATGAATAGGGCCATTGTTGTTTGGGGTGGGATCCAACATTTTTGAGGCTGTCCATGCAGATGTGACAAAGGAGGAGGATGTTTTTGTCATTTCTAAGATTCCTTAGGCTAATACTTATCTTAATGAAATGGCCTTTGATGCTGTCAGACTTACTGGAAAGGTCTTTACTGCTTCTCTCGGAGTACATTGCACTCTGTGGCTGAAGATCTGGTTGACTGACCAGTCTAATAAGTCTTTGGTGTACCATTTTATGTGTGCAAGCAGCTATTTGGCCTGGAATCGCAGAAGGTCATTAGCCGTGCTACCGGAGGTAAGATTGCCTTACTGCCTCAAGTTACCCCCACAAACATTCCTCCTTTCCATGGTAGGTAAATTCTCTGTGGTTTCATCCCAGGTCATTTTCTTCCTTGGCATAAGATAAACCTTTTTCAGGGACTGTTCTTTCTGCTGGAAGATGCGGTCATCTCTGCAGGTGTCTCAGGCCTTCACCCATCTTCAACTGTGTGCACAGTACATGAAGGTGTTGGGGTATATCATCTTTGCCTTTGAGGCAGATCCATTTGCACAATTTCACACTCGCGAACTGCAGCAGGAGAATCTAAAGAACTGGTCCATACATCAGTGTCTTCTCTCCCCTGTGCCATGTCTCTATCGCAGCGGACAAAGTCAGATCTTCATTGGTGGCTTCAAATGTTGCTCCTGTCCCTCGGTCTGCCATTAGTCATTCCCAGTTGGGCCCTCAAATGGCTCAGGGTCTTTTTACTGAGAGAGTTTTCTGCCCATCAGTGTAATGGAGCACTGGGTGATTCCTCTGTTGTACTGGTCTCTGCCCATCCAGGGTCTGCCAGTGCGCATACAGTCTGACGACACAACCGTGGTGGCTTACCTCAACCACCAGGGAGAGATCATGAGTGCAACCGCATGGTCAGAGGTTTGGCTGATCCTCATTTGGGCGGAGGTTCACATGCCATCTTACTCTACTGTTCACATTCCAGGGGTTGACAACGTCATAGCAGATTTACTCAGCTGTCAACATCTTGGCCCCAAGAATTGGGAACTCTACCAGACTGTGTCCTGAAAAAACAGAAACAGGGGTGGCCTATGTTTTGTTGTATCATCAGGTAGAGAATTTTAAAATATGAAGTTTTACCAAATGGCTACAGGTTGTTGACTAACGTGCATATGGGAGATACATCTGGTCACCTACAGCCCTTTCGGTGGATTATTCTTAGGAGAGCTGCAACCTTCTTATTTTTTGATTTTGAAGATGAATGTCTCACAAGAATCCGGCAAGGATGTAAATGGAACAAAATTCAAGGTGCATTTAGTCCAGCAACTGCTGGAGAGCCACAAGTTGATTTTTAACCCCTTGCATTTTATTTCTTGTATCATACAAGTGGGCATGGCCTATTGACATAGGTGGGGTTTAAACAGTAAGCAGGGAAGTGGGGAAAACAGGGTGGGAAGAAGGCAGAATGTATAAGAAGTGGGCATAGTTACTCAGGAAACTGAATACAGCCAAAGAACCAGACTTTGTCTCCAGAGACCTAGTAATTAACTTCAAGATACAGAGAGTTCTCAGGTATGACTATACATTACATTTCAAATAGTGATGATTTTTATCCTTACCTCTACTGCTCGCAGCTCAGCCGCGTTCTATCCTCCTCACGGCTCCACCCGCTTCTGGGCTAGGTTCCAGCAGGCAGCAGCGGGTAACGTCATATCGGGCGCACGTCCAAGGGCACAGACGTGCGCACCATTTAAAGGAGCCACACCAGTTTGGTGCTCCTCCTTTTCCTTTGGGGCAAGTATTTATAACTGCATGGACACTGGGCTCATTCACCCTTTCGTTGGTGTCCAGTGCAGTTCATTTGTTATTTAGGTGCTCAATGTATGACCTGGTTTGTCTGACTTCCCATCCTGGTGCTGACCTGTGGCTCTATCTGTCTACCCGTTCTGTGTATGAACCTGGCTTGTCTGATAACCAATCTGGTGCATACCTGCGGCTCTGGCCGACTACATGTTCTGTGTATGACTTCTGGCTTGTCCGACTAACTGTTCTGGTGCTGACCTGTGGCTCTGTCTGACTATCTGCTTCGTGTATGACCTCTGGCTTGTCCGACTAACCGTTCTGGTGCTGACCTGTGGCTCTGTCTATCTGCTCCGTGTATGACCCTGGCTTAGTCCGATAACCAATCTGGTGCAGACCTGCAGCTTTGGCTGACTATCATTGCGTACCTTGACCCTTGGTTTGTCTAACCATCCTAGCTAGTGCTGACCTGTGGCTCTGTCTGACTACCCTCTGTGCAGCCCTCCTTGTAGTCAGAGATGCAGTCTGGTCCGGACCTGGGGCTCTGGTAGACTCTAGCGTTACTGACTGCAGGCATGAGTCAGTAGTCGCTCTGGCTGCCTTCCTTTACATGAGACTGCCTTTCCATCACTGACTATAGGCATGAGTCCGTAGTCTCCCTCACTGCCTTCCGTTGTTTGATGGCCTTTCAGTATCAGACTGCAGGCATGAGTCCTTGGGGAGATCAGTTGGGTACGTTGAGGCCTATCTTGCATTGGAGACTACCATTGGCTTCGGCCTAGTCTCCGCAGTTTGGGAACCTAGTGGCATCCTCCTATTTTTGATAGAGGCTTGCTTCTTAGATCACCCTCTGCTCCTTCCTCGCACTTCTGTTATGATTATACTTCTAATAAATGTTATTAAAGTACTGTCTGACTCCTGTTTTGCTTGTCACCGTGACAAATAAACTTCAAGGACGGAAGGCAAGGTTTAGATGTTATTAAGGCAGGTGTCTCTGGCCTTGGCTCTCATCCATCTCTGACAGTGAGGGAGTACCTGAAGGTGCTGGGGTGTCTGGTTTATGCCCTGGAGGCAGTTCTATTTGTCCAATTTCACACTCGAGAACTGCAGCTTGAGATTTTTAGGAACTGGACCAGACAGCAGGGTCATCTCTACCAGTGGATGTCTCTCTCAAGCCGAACAAAGTTAGAACCTCATTAGCGGCTCCAGGACTCCCACCCGACTCTGGGTAGTTCATTGGTCATACTGAATTGGCCCATAATCACCATTTTTATAGAGGAGATCTTCATGGGCTAAATATGGTCTAGGGCTAGGCAAACTATTCAGGTCCCTTTTGTTTTGGTCACTATGATTTAGTACTGGGTGGATTTCAAAGTAATCTTTAATACTGGATATCATGAATTTGCTGAAACTAAAATACTTAGGAAGTCATCAGTGAAAAATAATTTGTGCCTCCACAATATCCAGTACTAAATAAAGATTGGTTTTGGAGAGCCAGTCCACACATAATTGATTCATAGTGGTCATTACGATTCTCTGTCTAGAAAAGATGAGGGGGGAGAGTTATTGTTACGAGTTGGTGTTGTTCCTTTAAATTTTGTGACGTGGCATGACTTTGAATGCTTAGTCTTTAACCCTTGTCTCCTAGAAAGGTCTCAAAAGTGTAGCATTGGAGAAATCTATTACCCAAGGGGGTTAAAAAAAAAAAAGAGCAGCATGCAAACACTTTAATCCCTTTCATCTGACTCTCTCATTTTACTTTCAGACATTCTCAGCAACATTTCTTACTCCCAAAGTCTCTGTTTTCTTATTTCCACTTCAGTTCTCACTAATGTCAGATCTATCCTGTCTACTGCACTGCAACTGTTTCTGTGTAGCTAGTGAAAGTCTTGTGGATAAGTCCAAAGACCGTATACATCATCTGTCTCTTACATCTCTCTGCAGCTTTTGATATCTGATCACCTTCTTCCTGCCCATTTCTCATCTCTTGGCATATGTGAAGCTTTCTCTGCTCTTCACTAAACTGTTCATTGGTTTTGCCATTATTTTCATCTTACTTGATGATCCCTGTTGACTCCTGTAACATTAAGAATCTTAGATTAGGCAGGCCATTTTCATATGCATCATCCATTTGAGAAGTTTTATGATAGATTAATGGTTTGAGTCTTTTTCTGTGCTGTATTATTCTCTCACCCATTGGCCCTTATGTCTAGACTCAACAACCACTTTTCAGATGAAAGTCATGAAATCACTACACAGTCAAGTGAATGGATATCTTGCTCTGCCTCTAGATAAAAACAGGGACAGTCCACATGGTGAAAATAGGGTTGAAAAAACCTTAAAAGCAAATTGACATTAATTATGAAAAAATGTATATTTTGTAACACTCTCTGCTGCTTAAAACAAGGGTCAGTGATTAGAATTTCCTATGGACAGCAACAGTACCACTGCAAGAGTGAAAAGGTTACATGAATCCTGCACTCGTCCTCCCAAAATAATGCAGTTTTGCACTACAATGACTTTTGAATTAGATGTCTTCCAGCAGTGACCGTAGCTTTATTTAGTGGGAAAAGGCCTCCAAATTACATAGGAATAAGGTGGTCTGTGAATGATGATACTCATAGGAAACCTCTTAAAGATTAATATACCATAGGTGGTTTTTACAGTCAAAGTGTTGGCTCAGACCTTGAGCCTTTATCAAAACTCAATATTCAATGTGAATAGGACCCTTTTTTGGCCAAGTAACTGCAGATACTTCTACCCTCCAATTACTTTCATTCCCCAGAAAGCATACATGTTTTGCATTGTACTACCAGTGATGTATTTAGGACTAGTCCTAGGGCAGCAGATTTTCAAAGGTGTTCATATGCATCATCCATTTGAGAAGTTTTATGATAGTTTAATGGTTTGAGTCTTTTTCTGTGCTGTATTATTCTCTCACCCATTGGCCCTTATGTCTAGACTCAACAACCACTTTTCAGATGAAAGTCATAAAATCACTACACAGTCATGTGAATGGATATTCAATGTGAATAGGACCCTTTTTTGGCCAAATAACTGCAGATACTTCTACCCTCCAATTACTTTCATTCCCCAGAACGCATACATGTTTTGCATTGTACTACCAGCGATGTATTTAGGACTAGTCCTAGGGCAGCAGATTTTCAAAGGTGGCATTTTGTGTGTTTTTTGCATGTTCTATTTCTTTCATTATTATATGTCCACTTCATTTCTGCGATGCCACAGCCCAAGGTGAAGCCCCACAATTTACATTGTACTATAGCAACATTGTGATGTCATGCATGTGACAAGCCCCTACAACTAATTGGCTTTGGCACCTTGTATATAAACATACTGTATGACACCCTAGCCTTGTTCCACTGTCCAAAGGTATTCACAGAATCACACTTAGTATCTGACATCCTGGTACCTTTACGATATCTGTGAGAGTCGTTTGAGTCGGCAGGCCGAGCGGGACTTCGGACAGACTAATGTATCCCCCCCGTTATGATGCAGGGACACGTATGTGTCACTCTGTCAGCGTCATGAACATCGGTGGGTTCCTCGGGGTTGATAGACAGGTGTATTACCCCTGTCATGACACGGCGTCACTTTGTGCCACTGTCACCAGTTACTATTTAAACGCCTGCCTCCTCTAAACCGGTGCTCTGGTATTAGTAGAGCTTATGTTGTCAGTTTGCCTTTTACCTTTCTGCTGGATTGACCTGTGTACTGACTTTGGAACTGGATACCGACCCTGCACCTATACTGCCTGCCCTGACCTCTGGCCTGGACTATGACCTTATTCCTCTATGGCTTCTGCTCTGCTCTTGGCTTGGGACTTTGCTCACCTATATAACCAAAGAATGTGGGTGAGTGAGTTCAACCAATATGTACCAAAAAAGTACTCCTATGTTTTATGTGAAGAAAGAAAAAAGAATTGAAAGAATAATAAACTATAAAAAAAACAAAAAATAATTATAGTGACAAGATGATCCCTAGAACCCCATATTAGGCTGAAAGTGTAAAAGTTTTTAAGAAAACTGACGAGCCGATAGACAAGACTCACCACACAGAGTGGCATAAGAAGATTAGATTACAATAATAAAAGAAAGATGTGTAAACCTAAAAAGAAATAATAAATCCTGTACCTAAACAGACATATTACCAAAAGGATTCAGTACTCTATTGGGATCCAAAGGCAATTGTAAATTCTTGTAGGTGAAGAAACACATCAAGGTTATACACACTAAGTGTGTGGTGAGTCCAGTCTATTGGCTCATCATTTGTTTTTTTTTTTGTTTTTTTTAATACGGGGTTCTAGTGATCATCGTGTCACTATAATTATTTTTTGTTTTTTATAGTTTATATTTCTATTACCCTTTTTGCTTTAAAGGGATAGTAATGTTTCATAATAAAAGCAGCTTTAATTAATCATCATATTATTTGGACTTTGGAGAGTGTTATATCAATACTGTCAGACTTGTAGTTCAAGAGTAATTCAATGACAAAGTATCCCCCTCCCGCCCCTTTTACTGATGTAACTCTGTTCAGCCAGATCAGAAGTGAGGTGCCCAGGTAGACTGCAGAGAGGAACAATCTTAAATTAAGATAAGGGAAAAACCTGAAAAACTTGTCAAGGGGGGGCAGGGCTTCCATTGTTCTCATAGGAAGAAGATTGTCCCCTGCTGTTATCTGTCTGATCTCACAACCAGATTCCACATGTGAGAAGAGATGGCTTATACTAGGTAAAAGGGGAGGGAGGGGGAAACTTTGCTTGTGAATATCTCTCAAACCTTTATGGAACAGACTTATATTGTTCTTCATGTTTTTTAATGCCTGCAAAATAAAATAAAGATAAAACGAAGTATTACTATCCCTTTAAGATGAATGTTAATTAACACACCTTTCCTACTGATTTGTGAGACCAATTAGAGTACGTCATACGGGTGTGCTAATTGATCAGACACAAGGACTCTAACGAAGTACTCTGTATTTAAGTTAGGTCTTTGCACGTTAGGTTGTCTTGAGAAAGGCTCTTGAATGAGCTGAAAAGTTGATCTAAAAATAAAACCTTATGTTTTCTTTCTTTACATAAGACCTAGGAGTACGTTTTTAGTCCATGTTGGTTGAATTCCCCACATCCTTTTGTTGTAAATTTTGGATGCAGCACCAAGGCAGTTTCATACAAACATTTTGTATTGGAGTGCCCACCTCTTCCTATTGTGTGTGTACATATATCAATAGGCACTTTATCAAGAGAAAATAGAGAGCTGGGGTGTCAGTGTGTTTGTGGCTCTGTGACTACCAGTGGACAGTGGAATCTCTGTTGTGTCTAGTGATGGAACAGAGGTTCTGTAACTTTGAATGGACAATGAAACATCTCTCCCTTTCCCTACCTTTTTTCTCGCAGGCAATGATGTGCTTCTTTTGCTAGTTAGATCTATTAAGAAATGTTATCCCACTAAGAGATAAGTATTGTGTGAAATCCAATTCATGAAAAATAAAACCTAAAATAAAAAAGTGAGACAGAGTGTATAAGTGTATGTGGATATCTGTGTGAGAATGAGTATCTGTGTTATATCAGCGTCTGCCCCTTTTCTAGTCATATGTTGGGCTTTTAGATATTAATTAATTTGAGTGTTGGGGTACTTTTACAGCTGAAGGGGTACTTGCCAATGAGTAGACTGAGAACTATTGGAATACAATTGCCATCATACTCTAGTCCAAAAACTGTGAAAAGTCACAGTTTGCCAATCTTTATTATTTACAGTAATATTAATATATCATTTCCAACAAGTAGTAGATCTAATGTATCAAACTTACATATCCTGAGCAAAAAGTCACACTACTGTTACTACTACTAGATTAAAGTATTATCCAGCCACATGAGTCTGTTGAGAATCCTGTGCCTGGCAATGTGCAATTAAAAATGAGGATTTGCTCTGGGTTATAAGTAGCTTTTATATGGTTGTGTATAACAAATGGCAGCTGACTAATGAACTGGGCTGACGTAGCCTTGGAGGACAACCGAGGTCAGATTTTTATTCTCTTCTAAATTCTGAAGAAATAGTCTAGAAATTAAAAAAGAAATATTTTTATACAACATATATTGCAGGGATTATCTCTCTGAGTAAAACAAGGGTACTCCCTCAGCTGTGAGAGATTTTATTCAAAAGTTCAAGCTAGCATTTTTTTATGTGTAGAACCTCCTTGGCTGAAATCTTATGGTGGAGCTGTTGCTACAAAAGTCTATGGACAACATAGTCAGTAATAGTAACCTTAAAGGAATAGTAATGGTTCACATTAAAAGCGGCTCCAATTAATCTTCATAGTATTTAGGCTATTGAAAGTGTTATTTCAATACTGTCAGAGTTGTAGTTCAAGAGTAATTGAATGATAATGTATCCTGCTCCTGCCCTTTTTACTGATGTAACGCTGCTCAACTCAGAGCAGCAGGCCTGTCCGGATGGATCGCAGAGAGGGACAATCTTCAGTGAGCATAAGCAAAAACCTGAAAACCTGTCAAGGGGGCGGCAGGATTTTCCTTATGCTCACAGAATGAAGATTGTCCCTTGCTATGAGCTGTCTGGTCAAGTGACCAGATTCCACATCTGAGGGGAGATGGTAAAAGGGGTGTGAGAGGGAGACTTTATCATTCAATTCCTCTTGAACTACAACTCTGACAGTATTGAAATAACACTCTCCATGGTCCAAATACTATGAAGATTAATTGGAGCTGCTGTTTTTGTGAATAATTACTATCACTTTAAAGGGATAGTAATACTTAAAATGTAAAAAAAAATATGTTGTAGAGTTTATCCCCCTGAGTAAAACAAGGACACTCCCACTGCTGAAAGGTGTTTCATTCAAAAGTTATTAATTTTCAAAGTTGAATTTTTTAGGTGCAATATCACAGTGGCCTGAAATTGTAAAGTGGCGCTGTTGCTACACCATCCTATGGAGATTTATGGTCAACTGACCAGAGCTGTCCATAGGATCGTGTAGCAACAGCGCCACTGTACAATTTCAGGCCACTGTGATATTGCACCTAAAAAATTCAACTTTGTAAATTAATAACTTTTGAATGAAACACCTTTCAGCAGTGGGAGTACCCTTGTTTTACTCAGGGGGATAAACCCTACAACATATTTTTTTTTACATTTTAAGTATTACTATCCCTTTAAATAGGCTGCTGTAGTAACTGCACCACTGTAAAATTCCAGGCCTCGGTGGTACTGCACCCAAAAAGATGCAAGCTTATGCATTAATGGCATGACACTTAAACCCAACAGTATGCATTTTTTTCCATATTATCTTCCTGAGTTAAACAAGGGCACCCTCATTGCTGAGAGGTGTTTTATTCAAAGGTTATTGCAGCTCAAACTTAAATTTTTTAGGTGCACTATCTCAGTGGCCTGAAATTGTACAGTGGCACTGTTGCTACATCATCCTATGGACAGCTCTGGTCAGCTGACCATAAACCTCCGTAGGATGGTGTACCAACAGCACCACTGTAACATTTCAGGCCATTTAGATATTGCACTTAAAAAACTTCACCAGCTGTCTCTTTGCTATATTCTCCTAGACCAGTGATTCTCAACCAGCGTGCAGAGGGACGTTGTCGTGCCACAGACATCGACTTATGGTACCTCTTTTTTTCATGAAGACTTTGACAAAAATATGAAGATTGATTTTAAAAATGTATATTTATTGCAATTGATATGTACAATATGTTTGTTTTTATTATTCTGATTGTGGAAGCTTAGAATAATTATATTTATATACTTGTAACCTTTATTAAAACCTTGGCAAATGCCATATAATGTTTTAGGGGTGCCCCAAAAAATGTCAGAAAGTGTATTATGGTGCCTTGAGCAGAAAAAGATTCAGAGCCACAGTCCTAGACATTCTAATGCTATATGAACATACCTGGGAACTCTCCGGATTTGCCCCGGAGACTCCGGTTTTGATATTGCTTTACCGGGTCTCCAGGATGTGGGGCGTTTACATTGCCCACTTCTTCTCTTTCCCCTGTGTTCCTTCTTCCCCCAGCCTTCTTTGAATAGCTTTGTCACACTTTTGAGCCCTCCCCCCAACTCGCGTCAAGCCCTGCTCCTTTTTGATGCGATTCACGTCGTTTTTCACACCCCCTGCTGCACCAGAGGACTCCTCTCCGGGTAGAGAACAATTGAAAATTCTCAGGTATTTATATGAAGCTTAAGGAAACTATACCTCTCCAGCCCCACATCTGTAGGTCCCTTGCTGGATATCTGGGACCTTTGGGAACTCAAGATAATGCCACTGGGTACACCCATGCATTAATATGCCTCTGGAATAGACAGTATAAGGATAAGCTCTACTGTAAAGCACACCTCCCAACATTTCAAATGATCAAAGAGGAACACTTTTATTTTAGGTGGTGTTGCTTGGGGTGCGGCAGGCATTACCAATAATTTTTTTTATTATTTCATGACCTATGGACATCTCTTAGTGTAACTGAATAAATGATTTAGAACAAGATCAAAGTATTTTATTAACACAGAATAATTGATAAACACATTTACTGAGTTTTATTGCTGTGGAGCAATGTGATACACTTATATGCACACCACACAGTTTGATCTCTTACAAAGAGGGACAGATGGATTTGGGTCTCAAAGAGGGACACTTGAGAGTTATGGTAAAGTGTAAAACAAGTTTATCAACATGGCCCAGAGCCTGCAACATAGACAATACATATGCTGACATACTCTCTCCAACCAGATGATGTCACTGCAGAACCATAATATATTCACTCATGTATCAACATTGATTACTGTGCTGAAACCTATTTAAGACTGTGTTAGACACATGTAGTTGTAAGATCAAAGGCAATACCTTTGACTTTTTGAGAAAAATAAATCAAATTGATACATTAAAAATAGATATTTGCATTAATTAACTCTTTATTAGGTTGTGCCTTAATTTGCTTCTGGGAGGAACTCCAGTTTCTTACTGGGACTAGAACCTAGATCCTACAGGTGGTGCATTAACCAACTGATCTATCGCACAGGTAAATTACTGAAAACTCATCATAGGTGTGGAAAAGGGCAGAAACCAAAATGAGGGCAATATGTACTATTGAGAGAATAGCCCTCCCACACACAGACACCCACCCACTCACTAAGTTGTAACTTTTTTTTTTAATTTCTCTCAATTTAGATTTTAACTAGTTATCATAGCGTCTCATTAGTCCAAATGAAACGAAAGCAGAGGCGTAACTAGAAGCTATGGGGCCCTGGTGCAAGAATTGCCATGGGCCCCCCAACCACATTGGCCATCTCCACATTGCCCCTCAATCTCCAAATTGCCCCTTCCACAATGCCCCTCAATATCCACATCGCCCCTTCCACAATGCCCCTCAATCTCCACATTGCCCCTTCCACAATGCCCCCATCTCCACATTTCCCCTTTCACATTGCCCTCATCTCCACATTGCCCCTTCGACATTGCCCCTAAATATTCTACCTCCCTGGTGGTCCAGTGGCAGAGGACAGGTCTGTGCTACTTTCTGAACAGACCTATTCTCCCGCACGGTCCTCTTCAGTAATGCAGAGTGCTGGGAGAGTATGTCATCTCCCAGTGCTCTGCATTACGAGAGTGACGGTCTGCCGGAGGGAATACTGATCTCCCTCCAGCAGACCGGCACTCACCTAATGCATGGCCCCAGCGATCTGCATTACTTAATTGCGGGCATCAGGTGAGGGGGTCGCAGGGAGAGGCCGGGCCCCTGGAGTGACGAGCCCGGTCGCAGGTGCGACCCCTATAGTTACGCCACTGAATGAAAGAATAAACTTTTATAGGGTTGAGAATGAAAATTAGGAGAAAAAGGGGTTAGCTAGCTTCAGTTTCATGATGAATTATATCATTTTAAACAATCACTCTCAGTCAATTACTCAGAGGTGAATCTAAGCATGCGTAAGATTTGTTAATTAAGTGCATATACCCACAGTATTGACATGTACAAGATGTTCCACGTTCATATGATGTAAACACAAACTGTGGTAGGGTACATGATTTTGTTGAGGGCCAGCCCAGCACATCCACACTAAGGTCAGGTCCTCTCTTTATCTGCTGCCTGTGTTCCAAGTACTCCCTGGGGCACTCTAACATGGGTTGAGAAACACTGCCATAAGGTACAAAACGAACATTCATTGGATGTGCATTCATTTTTAGCATTCAAGGGGTTAAAATCTTCATTTAAAGTGGAACTATCATCAACCTTATACTGAGCCCCAAATCCTAATTACAATAGCGATATACATACACGTACTTGTATTTTAAGAATAATTGTGGCTTTAGTGAAAAATAGGCAGACAGGCAGCGGGAGTCACCTTGCAGAGAAGGCATCTCTGAGTCTGTGCTGTCAGTCCCCTTCACCTCCACGATTGTGGCAAGATCCCTGCCGATGCCTGTCTGCCTAAAAAGTACTATTTTTCACTAATGACGCAATTATTCTTGAAAATACAAGAAGGTATATGCATATCGCTATTATAATTAGGATTTGGGGCTCAATATAAGATTCATGACAGTTCCGCTTTAAATAAATGGGAATTTTTCTATTATGGTGCAGTTGGTTTACTCCAAAATTATTCCAGGGGCTTATGCACTAAACCAGAAGTTAGTGACATGGGATCGACTTGCTGCAATCATCCCTAACATGATCTATTATCTTAAAGGGATAGTAATACTTCGTTTTATCTTTATTTTATTTTGTAGGCATTAAAAAAATGAAGAATGATATAAGTCTTATCTCTCAAACCTTTATAGTTTAAGAGATATTCACAAGCAAAGTTTCCCCCTCCCGCCCCTTTTACCTAGTGTAAGCCATCTCTTCTCAGATGTGGAATGCAGTCCATAGACCAGAGAGATAACAGAAGGGGACACTCTTATTCCTATGAAAACAATGAAATCCCTGCCCCCCTTGACAAGCTTTTCAGGTTTTTCCCTTATCTTAATTGAAGATTGTCCCTCTCTGCAATCTACCTGGGCACCTCCCTTCTGCTCTAGCTGAACAGTGTTACATCAGTAAAAGGGGTGGGAGGAGGATACGTTATCATTCAATTACTCTTGGACTACAACTCTGACAGAACTGAAATAACACTCTCCAAAGTCCAAATACTATGATGATTAATTAGAGCTGTTTTTATTATGAAACATTACTATCCCTTTAAAGAGGAACTTTCCCTCCGATTAAACTTCATCTGTGTAGAATCCTCATTTGTTATGTGACATAAAGCAGTTTTTGTTTTTCTCAAATTCATACGTTATATCCAGAAATCATTTATTGCCTTCTTTGTTACTTCTCTCGTAACCTTTTGAGTGCCAGAGGGCTATGCATGCATTGCTCTGTAATGCGTTGCATACCCCTCTGTCACTTAAAATGTTAAACAAAATCCAACCCATGGATGTATAGCTAGCGCCAGAGGCGTAACTAGAAGCCACGGGGCCCTGGTGCAAGAATTGCCATGGCCCCCCCCCCCGACCACATTAGCCCCCCTCAGCTACATTGGCCACCTCCATATTGCCCCTTTCACAATGCCTCCATCTCCACATTGCCCCTTCCACAATGCCCCTCATTCTCCACAGTGCCCCTTCATCTCCACAATGCCCCTCATTCTCCACAATGTCCCTTCCACATTGCCCCTTCCACAATGCCCCTCTTTCTCCACATTGCCCCTTAATCTCCATAATGCTCCTTCCACAATGCCCCTCATTGTCCATAATGCCTCTTCCACAGTCCCGCTCATTCTCCACATCGATCCTTCCACAATGACCCTACTGACCGCTCCCCTCCTCCTACCTCAAGTCCCTGGTGGTCTAGCGGTGTGCGATGACAGATCTGTGCCTCATTCGGCACAGACCTCTGTCTGCATCGCAAGCTCCCGCGCGGTTCTTAGCAATGCAGAGCGCTGGGAGATGATGTCATCTCCCAGCACTCTGCATTACTAGAGCGCCGGCTGCCGGGAGATCAGCTGTTTTGCGGGCGCATGGCGAGGGTGTCGCAGGGGGCGGCCGGGCGGCCGTGTCGCAGGGGGAGGCCGAGAGTGATGGGCCCGATCGCAGGTGCGACCCCTATTGTTACGCCACTGGCTAGCGCTCTGATAGGACAGGAAACAAAAAGGGGCAGTGTTTTAACAGGGGCATTGACAGTCACGTCAGCAACATGGGAGGGCTCTCTCTACATCACTTGATGGAAACGGAGGCAAAATTACTACACTGACCATGTTTATTAAACATTAAACTATGTTTTGCCTCAAGGTTTTAATTTGAGACATTGATTGAGAGGTAAATGTGTGTATGTGACATGCTTTAACAGCATATGTCAATGGTCCCTCGCCTTTACAGTCATATGTTATAAAACATATGTATGCTTATATTGCCTGTTTATATAGATAAAACAACTGAGCCAAAACAATATGCACAAAATCTGTTAAACGTGCAATACTGGGGAAAAACAACTATACTGTAGATCAAAATATATCTGCTGGGCAACCTTGCACTAAATGGTTATAAATTGGTATCGTCTCCAGTTTCTGTGGTATTCTGCATTTGTATTTCCCCTACACTCAGAACACATCAGCCTTGTTCCACTGTACATTTGGAGCAATACTGCCTGACACCCCGGCCTTGTTCCATTATCCACTCTTAGTGACAGTGACAGAACCACACTGACTGACACCCCAGCTTTGTTCCGCTGTCCACTAGTAGTGACAGAACCACACTGACACCCCAGCCTTGTTCCAATGTCCACTCATAGTGACAGATCCACACTGTCTGGCACCCATAAGGAACCATCAGGACACTTATTTGAAGTGGAGGGGAGTTGGAAGGAGTGTTAAACAGTGTAGTGTAGTTCTATCACTACAAGTGCACAATAGAACGACGTGGACCCAAGTGGCCCCCAGAATTAGAACAGCCAAGGCATTTGTCCTATCATTTGCCACAGAGGAAACCACTTTAGGCAAATGTTTTTATAGTTCTGTAGGTCTCACAAAGTTACAGGCTGTCCTGACCTATGCAATCTTAGGGAAACAGGGTGGAACATTGGTGTAGCAAAAGTTCTTTAACCCTTTGAGTGCCAGAGGGGTACACAACACACTGCAAAGGGTTAACCCTACCCATCCAACTCAGGGATTTCCCTAAGTACAATCAATGGGTTTTCATTGAACAAAACGGAGGACAATAGAACATTGAATCACCTGTGTTTCCTGTAACAGAACATACAACTACCTCGTGACTGTGACCGGATACATTACTGGCATAATAGATGTGCAATTCAATAAGTGAAAGAAGAGCATTTCTGGATAAAACCAACTTTACCATAACAAAAAAAATAAAACTTCCCAAATTCCCATGTAATTAACCCTTTGTGCATCAGAGGGGTACACAACAAATTGCAGAGAAATATGTTGTGTACCCCTCTGGCATTCAAACTGTTAAATGGTGTTTTTAACCCCCTGGAGATCTCCGAGGTATTACAACACTGCCTTGGAGCCCTCTCTAGCATTCAAGGGGTTGAAAGTTCATTTAAATCAATGGGAATTTTCATTTCTCTCCTCGAGTGCAGGTGGTTTGCTCCAGCATTGCACCTCTTATGCGTACTGAATTGCATCTTAAATGTCTTAAGTGAATCAGAACAAACCAGCATCCACATACATATAATATTAAATGAACTCCTTGGAGGAGATTCACTAAGGCGTGATAAACAGGTGATAAAGTGGAGATGACCTCTCCAGTGATATCACTTCTCCAGTTCCTATGTCATTCTATGGAGCCAATGCACTAAGATCTCTCCAACTTTAGAGATCTTACTGCATGGGCTCCAAAGAATAATATAGGAAGTGGAGATGTGATATCACTGGAATTGTCATCTCCGCGTTATCACCTCTTTATCATCCGTTAGTGTGTAACCCCCTTGAATGTTAGTGAGGGCTCCAGCATCCAAGGAGTTAAATGTGTTCATTAGAAACTGAAGCTTCACAGCACAGCAAAATGTTACGAATTTCCAGTCCAGACCTGTGGTTCTCAAACTGGGCTCCATGGAACTTCACAGCATCCTGAAGATGTGCAGCAGGTTGCGTAGAAGGAATGCAATTAATGATGGACAATGGAACAAGGCGTGAGTGGCAAGTAACAGACCGTTATCTGTGGTTCTGTGACTACCAGTGGACATGTGTTATAGTCATACCTGGGAACTTTCATAAATGGCTCACCCTGAGATTTATAAAAAAATAAAAAAAATATCTGTTGTGCAACCAAAGAAAATGGACCAAAAGTACTAATAACTGTTTATCATCATCACTGATGATGAATGTACATTTATTATAGTACTTTTGGTCCATTTTCTTTAGTTGAACAATAAAAAAATTATATTTATAGTGTTCAGTATATGTGGCTGTGACCCTCAATTGTTTGCATTTGAGTTGCATGGCTTAAAAAACAGACTAGATAACCACCAGACAGTGTCCTCCTGCTAAAAACAGGTTGTCCCCTGCCCTGGCTGGCTTCAGTTTGCTTAAAGGGATAGTAATACTTCATTTTAACTTTATTTTATTTAGTAGGCATTAAAAAAACATGAAGAATGATATAAGTCTTATCTCTCAAATCTTTATGGTTTATGAGATATTCACAAGCAAAGTTTCCCCCTCCCGCCCCTTTTACCTGCTGTAAACAATCTCTTCTCAGATGTGGAGTGCAGTCTATAGACCAGACAGATAGCAGAAGGGGACACTCTTATTCCTTTGAAAACAATGAAATCCCTGCCCCCCTTGACAAGCATTTCAGGTTTTTCCCTTATCTTAATTGAAGATTGTCCCTCTCTGCAGTCTACCTGGGCACCTCCCTTCTGCTCTAGCTGAAAAGTGTTACATCAGTAAAAGGGGCGGGAGGGGGACACTTTGCTTGTGAATATCTCTTAAACCATAAAGGTTTGAGAGATAAGACTTATATCATTCTTCATGTTTTTTTAATGCCTACAAAATAAAATAACGTTAAAACGAAGTATTACTATCCCTTTAATACCATTTACATGTTGATGATCCCATACCCCAGTCTCCACTTCCCCACCTCTGGTTTGATCATCATCAGCACATTAATTCAATGTTGATGAGTCAATGACTTGAGGAAATAAAGAACATACAACACTGGAGAGGTACACAGCATAGGTTCTCTGATCCGGACTTCCTTCAATTCTTGTCCCGCTCTTCGTGCCCTGCAATGCCACACACATCACACAGCTCCTCCTTTCTCGCCAGCAACACCAATCAATATTGGTTGGCTCAGTCATCATAATCAAGTCAGGTGACAGGACACATACCACTTGCAGATATATATTTATTGCTGTGATGCTATGCCTAGCGTTCAGCCTCACTCTACTGCAAGTTCAGTGGCCATTGTATGCAAGTCACACCATACAGGAGGTGTTCAGTATCAAACTATGATTGAAATTGTTTCTATTATTATTTTTTTTTTTTTACAATATTTTAGCTGTGCCAGAGCAGCAGAGGAACCTCACCCGGATAATTCATCCAGAGACAGTGTTCTAAATCTGGAGTCTCCGGGTGAAACCTGGCAAGATCCCAGCTATAGTACTGTTGTATTAACCCTTTGTTTTCCAGAGAGGTATCCAGCGCAGTGTGTTGGATACATCTATGGCACTCAGAGGGTTTTGTATTATAACCTAGCCCCTTAAAAAATAATAATCAGATGCAGTTACCCAGTAACTGCTACCTGTAACCTACATGTACCATCTAGCAATCAAATACCATATTTATGATGTTGATGTTATGATACCTCAGGACTTACAGGGTTTGATTGCTAGGGGTCCAATGAAATTAGAAGGTTCTACCACAGTAAAAATTATGAGACCCTTTGGTGTTGCAGCAGGTGAAAATCCTTGGTGCCCTATTGCCTTAATGCCTCCAGTCCTTTCTTGTGATTTGGGATGGCAAATAACTCTTTCACTATTGCCCCATTCTGTATTTCTTCCTCTGGGTTTGAAACAAATTGGAGATTTCCTGACCATGTTCAAAACATGTTTCATAATGTTGCTTCCAGTTTCCATGTGCTTGCTAGAGCACGCATATGAACATATATTATACGTCATAAAATGGATGCCTCCAGGAACACTGCTTGTCAAAGTTTATTGCCAAATAGCTAAAGTATTTACAGTTAATGGGATATAAGCACAAAAATATGGGGTAATTATGGGGAAAACCCATTACACTAAAGGGAACAAATAAAATATTTAAAAGGATACTTAAAGTGGGAGTCAGCCCACTTTTTGAGTTTACATATATTGCAAGTGCATAATATTTTAGTCAGGTTACTTTTATTTCTTAATTTTCAAATAAGCCACTCTTGTATTTAACCCTCTAAAAACCACTCTGGATAAACATATGCTACTACATTAGAAGGCAAAGACACTTTACATACCACCACTATGGTATTAATATTAATTATTATCCTTTATTTATGCCCAACAACAAGAGAATCAACACAAAATTTGTGAACTGATCAGCAGGTGACACGGTGCAATATCTTCTGACTGGAACACAGTAACATAGTTGATGAGGCTTAAAAAAGAGAAATGCATCAAATTCAGCCCATGTCACATCACCCAAAACATTTAAGCCATTTCCATTTAAGCTCCAAGTTACTAGAAACATTCTGCTCTGGTCCTTAAACCCTTTGAGTGCCAGAAGCAAAGCAATGTGATGGATACCCCTCTGGCACTGAGAGGGTTAAGGTGTTAACTAAATTGAAATTGTTGTGACATATGTAGATTGTTTGCCCCCAAACTGCTTTTGCACACCTCCGAAGTGTCCCTCTTTAGGAGAGACAGTCCCATTTTGAGACCTAAATGCCTCTGTCCCTCTTTCCCACCCTGATGTCCCTCTTTTGAGGCGATCAGACTGTGTGGAGTAAATATCAGTATATGTGTTTATAAACTAGTCTGTGTAAATAAAATACTTTGGTCTTGCTCTAAATAATTTATTCAGTTACACAAAACTGTGTCAATAGGACATGAAATAACCTGAAAATTCTCGTTAATGCCCTGCCCCCAGCAAACCCGCCTAAAACACAAATGTTCCTCTTTGGTCATTTGACATGTTGGGAGGTGTGCTTTTGTGCCCAGTAAAAACGGCTGCCTTGACTCTGAGCTGTAGTAAAAATGCGTTCAGCTACTTAGGTGGAAAGCTGTATATTAAATAAATGCTTATGTATTCAATGTAATTGGTAAAGAAAACCCCCTGTTGGTTACCAGCAGCCGTCATTACAAATCCAATTCAAATCCAATTAAAAAAAAATGTAATTGTCCCAGCTGATGTAGGTTTTGTATGTAATTGCTGTATAGCATGCAATATGAGTGCTGGTCTAGCGATCTGCATAGTCGTACTGGCATTCTGTGTCTAATCTCACAGCTGGCATACAAAAGGCAGTATACCTGAGTTTAACCCCTAGCACAACTTTTTTATTTATTTTTTTTATTTTTTAAGATGTGTATATATTGGTCGCTGTCAGAGAATAAAAATGTTCTTTCAAATAAGGGCTTCACGGTCTGTTTTTTTAAACAGATAAACATGCAGCTGTACTGTGTTGTTTCACATTTGTGCTTCTTAATAAAAACAAAAACTACACAATTCCATATTTCTCAAGTTCTATCAAGAGAATGTTTATAATGATTTTGGTGAATTTCATAAAATATTTTTCATAAACAGCTGCTTTTTAAAGGAACACTGACAATAAAAATGGAATATGTTAATACAACTGAATATCACATACATATAGCTAGCATATGTACACTTTAATTAATTATTCATATTATAATCCTAAAATATAATCCTAAACTTGCTTTTTAACATGTGGAAATTGTCCGTTAATAGAGTGATTAGGAATATTGTTTTTGCCATTTGTATTGAGAAATAAGATTAATGCCAGTTAATTGATTATGATTAGCATACCTGGGAAACCACAGAGTTTGACCTTGAGACTCAGGGATTTGAACCAAATCTCAGGGTGAAGTGCCAGATTCACAGGATGAGAGTGTCCATTGTTTCTTACTATAGGATTTACACTAATGTACTGCTTATATAATGTCCAAATTAGTGATATTCCTACCAGGCAAAGGGAGAAGTCCTGCTTGACTATGGGCCGTATGTTCAAAGGGAAAACAACAAAAAATTGTCGTATGTAAGACAAAAATAAGTCACTGAATGCCTGAACGACATATTTTCTATAGAGTATACGACAAAAAACTAGTAATGTCCATTGTGTACGACACAACTCCAGAACTGACGGGCAAAGGGGCGTGGCTAGGGCGTGGCTAAACTATTCTCCAGTGTCGTATAGAGAAAAAAAAAGTTTGTCATAACTAACGACAAACAAATGTCTCTCAAAAGACATAATTTCTAAGTTAAGAAAAAAGTGGAGGTAATGTGTTCTGAATGTGAGAATTTTTGTCTTTAGTTAAGACATTTTTGTCGTTAGTTAAGACCTTTTTAAAGACCTTTTTGTTCTTAAGACATTTTTTAAGACATTTTTGTATTTAGTTAAGACATTTTTTTGTCCTTCCATATGACAATCTCATTCAGGACAAACAACATATTTCCAATTACAACCGACACTCTCTGAAAATATTATTAATGATCCCAACGACACTGTACTTTGAAAAGTCGTTACAAACGACAAAAGCTATTTCACTACTTCTTTGAACATATGGCCCTTTGAGTGATATCTCAGAACTGTAGCATGTTAAAAGTCCCCTGAGGACTGATTGAGTCATCTCTGGGCTAGAGCAAACATTCATATAGGACCTAGAATCTACTTTCTTGGGGGCATTAAGGGTTCATATTTCAAAGGTCTAAGGGTGCCCTTATTTGATAACTTCCCAGGTATGATGATTAGCGGCCTCTATAATAATAATAATAATAACAACTAGTATTTATATAGTGCCTTTCTCCCAGTGAAACTCAAAGTGTTGTCAGTGCACACTCTCAGAATTAACCAAATCTGCAGCTGAATAACAGGTGTTATTATTACCCAATCAATGTTACTCATTTTATTGACCTCGGAAGGATGAATGGCTCAGTTGACCCTGACAGGAGTTGAACCTGCAACCTTGCAGTTTGAGCAGACTCTGCAGTCAGGGCATTTACCACTGAGCTATCTCACTAGCCACTGGTCACTCATCGTAGTCAGAAAGGGTGTCACCTTATCTCAGCCCACTCACAGGTAATCTTGGACAATCAACGGGCATCCTGGAAAAGGTAGAATGTGTGATCCCTCAGACCACATGAAAGACTAGAATTTAGGCCTTTTTACAGATGTTGCATGATGTTCTAGGTATTTAATTATATAACCCCTGTTCATCTTTAGGTGTTAGTGTTAATTTAAGCACCAATTTCCCTTGGATTAAATTATCTAAGCTTACATATATTAAAGTATAACTAACAACCAGGGAGATGATAAATATTGCACACTGCAGGGTTCCACTCATTCCTATGCAGTCCTGCAGAAATACATTTTCATAAGCATCCTGACTTTCTGGCCATACTAATAGTAAGCGAGGGTTTTACTCGGAGGGTTAGTTCTCCTTTACACAGAAAGATCCACTCACACATACGATTTAGATTAGTCTGTTCAGATTCTAACGGTTTATTATCTTACTGGCGTGTAAACAGAAAGAAAAAATAAAAGGAAAACCATAACTGAATATTACACAGAAAAATAATTATATAGTTGATACACATAAAGCACATTTAATTTTGGGAAAAATAAATGCAACATAAACGAGAAATAAAAATTCCCCATTGATTTAATGGGGCTTTTTTGTTGGATGTTAGAGAGATCTCCAACACGTTGTAAAGCAAGGTGTTAACCCTTTCAGTGTCAGAGGGGTACGCAACACATTGCTTTGCAAACTCCTCTGGCACTGAAAGGGTTAAAGACCTCTAAAAAGGGAAAAAAAAGGAGAGCGCTGGCAAATAAAACAAAATTAAACTAAATGTGTCTATGGTGTGCATGCTCCAGATTAATATCGAGGGCCCACATGTGCACACTAATAAACCAATAAGACAGTGAGGTACAGATCAAAAAACATCAAGTTAGGTTGTACAAGATAGTATAGATGACGTTTAATGAAACAAATATATCATATTTAAAGGGATAGTAATACTTAAAAAGTAAAAAAAAATATGTTGTAGGGTTTATCCCCCTGAGTAAAACAAGAGTACTCCCACTGCTGAAAGGTGTTTCATTCAAAAGTTATTAATTTTCAAAGCTGAATTTGTTAGGTGCAATATCACAGTGGCCTGAAATTGTACAGTGGCGCTGTTGCTACATGATCCTATCGACAGCTTTGGTCCCGGGACCATAAATCTCCATAGGATGGTGTTGCAACAGCGCCACTGTACAATTTCAGGCCACTGTGATATTGCACCTACAAAATTCAACTTTGAAAATTAATAACTTTTGAATGAAACACCATACAGCAGTGGGAGTACTCTTGTTTTACTCAGGGGGATAAACCCTACAACATATTTTTTTGACATTTTAAGTATTACTATCCCTTTAAAATGTCAATAATACACAAAAAAATGAGCTAATAGAATAACCCTTGGCAGTATAATCCCAGAGTAATAGAAAGCTATAGAAGTATGGATCCAATGTCCTCCATAGAATTGGACTTTCAACTCTTTTTCCACACAACGGAATTAACAGTCTGATGTATCAATCTTAAAGAAACAAAGTACCTCTCCCATCTGTAGTCCTCAACTATGCATGATGTTAATAATAAAATGCTGTTGTTGTGAAAGTTTAAAGGTACAGTATTAAAAAAATTGCAATTTAATTCATAGCAAAGTTTTACAGTGGAAATATATACATCCAAAACACGGCTCCAGTACTCACATCCAATTTTGAAGCTGACTTAGGCCTCAATTTCATTGCAGCTGATAACTTTTCCAAGAGTTTTATCTAAAATTGCTGAAATATGTCAATTCGAATATGTTAGATCAACTGCAAGGTAATCTAGGCCTTAAAATGAATCGGGGAAAACCAACTGTGCTATATGGGACAAATAAAAATCCCATTGAGTTAAATACCTCGCTAGCATTCAATGGGTTAAGTAATTTTTAACCCTTGAGTGCCAGAGGGGTGCAAAAATGAACTGCTTTGCAATGTGTTGTGTCTGGCATTCAAAGGGTTAAATAAATGGGATTTTGTTTGCCTTTATTGGTGTAAATGGTTTGCTCCAGTTTTCCTTATTAACCCACTGAGTGCCAGAGAGGTATCCAATGCAATGTGTTCGTTACCTCACTGGCAGTCAGAGGATTAAAGTGGCCTCATCGACTGTTTTTCTTCAAACTTAAATTACTTTGTTACCCCGTGTCATTCTACGGTCTGCTTCTCAACATCTCACACAAATGCGGAGTATTCATATCAAAGGGATTAAATATCAGGATATGAGCTTAATAAGATAGCTGGTTTTAATTACACAGGGTTTAAACGTTTACGGTAAAACTCAAAGGCTCTTCCCGTATTAATTTATAGTATTTCTCCAAGGGCTTGTCATACACTTATCAATCTTTTTGATGCCTCTGTTTGCAATATGTAACCAGAAGCAAAATGAACACAAAGCAGATGGAAGTCACAAAATAAGACAATAAAATAGCAGCCTCTAGTTTTACAGAGTGATTGCTTAGATTTCCAGGTAACAAGACTGATAGCTTTCCTTCAGATCTGATTCAGAGGCTCCAAGGCTCATTGAGTCATTGTGACTCACTCCAGATACTGGAAACCTAACTCCATGCAATTTATTTACATCCTGCTTTGTTAACTATCATCAGATAGTTTTCCTATCAGCAGATCTTCCCTGGGAGCAGGACCTGACAAATGTAACTAAGACTGCATTGTGGGCAACCAGCACATTAACAGGGGGGCAGAACAGGAGTCTGAAAGGAGACCAGTGATGCATCACTCTGGACAGTTTCCCATCTTGCATGAGACAATCCCACACCTGGGAACTACATATATCTGACCCAGAGACTATTGTTTTTATACTTAATTACCAGGTCTTCGGGGACAGTGGTTGATTTTATTGTCACTCCGCCACCATCCCTGCCTGTTTCAGTCACCTACTACCCTGTTCTTCCCACTCTCCACCCATTTTAAGAGCAAACCCCAACGCCCCTCTTTCCAGTCCTGCCCACTCCAGTCAAGCACCATCTACTTTATGACCAGAATCATGTCGGTTGGAGACTCTCACCCCAGACTTTAGTAGTCCTCTGGCTGCTTGGGTTAAGAAGATTCCCATTTATAGCAGTTACCCATAGACGCGATATATCGGGCTACAAAGCCTGACAGTGTGTTTATGGGGAATGTGCATGCAAACCAGGAGTTTGTGAATGAGAGCCACAGACTTCCACTTTGCTTTTCAGCCAAGGACGCACAGATAGAAGCTGTTCTGGGGTTGTACAGTGCTTTTTTTTTTTTTACCAAGTAAATCCCAATGAAGCAAGCTTTTTAAACCTTGATAATTGCTTTTGATTCAGGGAAATACAGCCGTTGATATAAATGAGTTCATATGGACTCTGAATAGATCATTATAATAGAATATTAATATATAGCTCAATTAAAAACAAGTAAAATATATAAATTACCTCATAAACTGCACAGCAAGAGACATACTGAACTCCATCTTACAGTTATTCCCTTTACAATCAAAGCACAAATGAGCACAGAAATGAAGCAATTCTGGAGCATACCAACTGCACAGTAGGGGACAAATAAAAGATCTAATTGATTTAAATGGGGCTTTTTTTTCAAATTTGTCTTTATTAGTACAGTAATAGCTGATACAGGAGAGAAGTGGAACAGGAGGGAAAGGGGTACATGATAAAAAAAGTAATACAAATAACAGTAATAATCAACCCATCACGGGATCTACCAGCTGTGTAGGATACATTAACACTGTGAACTTGATGGCTATATCACTGATTTACAAGACCATGGTTGGCATCTGGGATAACTGTTTTCGATATAGCAAACAAACATAGCATGCCTGTATAAGTCAAGTAGTTCTAAAGCTAAAGCCAACTTTGTGATGCCTATTGTTTAGTTTGGGTTTTTGAACGACAAGGTTATTAAGTTGAAAGATACAAAAATGAAGGAGGAGAAGAGGAGGGGAGAGAGGGAGGAGGGCAGTAGGAGGGGAGAGAGGGCGGAAGGAGGGGGGATCATCAATAGTGTTCGCAAGGCATAGAATCTTTGAATAGCAAATATCACAGTAAATGGGACTTTTAAAGTGTAACTACCACGTGCACTAAAGTCGCCCTGCAATAATTAGGCAGGTGGTGACTAGCTTCTTAATAGTTCTCTTACCTCTCGCAACAACAGGATGATAGAGAAATCCTTAATCTTACGAGACCGGAAGCCAGATATCAGTGCAGACATCTTATCTGCGCTCCTGCGTTGTCAGTCCCGGACTCCCTACAGATGCATTGCACTGGCCCAAATGGCACCGGAAGGGACTGGTTGCACAGGCGCACAGACTGCACTAACCTGCCTGTCAGTCTCGCAAGATTAAGGATTTCTCTATCATCCTGTTGTTGCGAGAGGTAAGAGAACTATTATGAAGCAAGTCATCACCTGCCTAATTATTGCAGAGCGACTTTACTGCATATGGTAGTTCTGCTTTAACACCTACAGTGCTAGAGAATTTGATGATGCTCTGCCCCTATAGTACAGTTTATTTGCCCCAGAATTGTACATAGAGTGCCTTATGCACAGAAGAAAAAATAAACAATTTTAGGGCAAACCACCTGCTCCATTGGAGATATTTAAAGGAAATGGAAATAGGCTTATTACTGCACCTATAGATGTAGGTGAAGGTGCCATGTAATTATATATGCAGAACTGTTCTTTTTTCTTTTTTGTATAAGGCCCATAAGGTAGGCTGGCTAGACATCACCTTTAATTGGGGACATTTGAAAAATGCATACTGCAGGGCTGCTTTGATTTTAGCACTGCCCTCACATCCTATATAATAATTTGCTAAATCGTGTGTAACGTGCGACATGCGCAGTACACACTGCTGCGCGTGCTGCGGTCATGCGCAGTAGAGACTGCCCATGCCGCGGCTGATACAGAGAGCTCTGTATCAGCCGCGGAGTGGGTAGTCTCCTCTGCGCGTGACTGCCCCGCGATCGGGCTGTTCAACTAGTATGAAAATGTGTCCCCAGTTGATGGTGAGCTCTGCTTAGCTTACCATAAGGCTGCATTCAGTAAGCTAAAGAGGTGGAATTCTGGAGCAAATCAACTGCACCTCAGGTGAGAAATGCAGACTCCTAATTGTTTTAAAAAAAAAAAAAAAAAGCGTTTAACCCTTTGAAGGCCAGATGGGTGTTAATTGCATTGCAAAGTAAGGCATTTCTTACCCCAGAACTCAAAGGGTTAACCTAGAGTTGCCAGATCATCCATTTAATAGTAAGTGCTACAGTGATTGTTACTGGGCTACAATGGTTCAAAAGACTCAATGTAGCATGATTTTTTTCCTAAGTGTAACTTTTTAAAGGATGATCTGGTGATTATATTTTAACCCTTTGAATGCTATAGACATACCTGGGAACTTTTGAAGCAGGGCTACTCGGAGGGTAACCCTGTCAGTGTCGACCAGGGAGGAAAATGATGCGATTCGCGTCATAAAAGGGGCGGGGCTTAGTCGTGGGGGGCGGGACAAAAAACCCTGCAAAATTGAGGTAAGAGGGAGGGGAGTGGGAGGAATCGGGCGGGATGGAGCACAAGTGGGCAGAGTTTCTACTTAAACTGTGACCACCCGGTGATCCACACATTGCCCCGGAGACCCGGTAATTCAGTTTGAAAAACCGGAGAGTTCCCAGGTATGGCTATAGAGACTGCAATACATTGCAGACTTTATTATCATGCAAGCAATTTTTTTTTCCCAATGGTACAGATGTTTTGCTTCAGAATTTCTTATTTAATAAAGCCCTTTGGGGGAGATTTCAAAAAAGTGTTCTTGTTTGTTTTTGTGAACGGATCCTTAAAATGTCCTTATTCCTTATTATGAGTGTTGGTATTTAGAAAGTATTCTAGTTACATCTATAAATGTGGATGCCGCAAAATATAAGAACAGGTCAGACATGGCCTAAATATTTGCCCCGGAAATTCTGTCTCTAAATTGTCACAAATAGCGACATTTCTTTATAAATACACCAGTGTGACCAGGCCTCACCTTTAACCGGGGACTCATATGAAAAATGCATACTGCAGGGCTACTTTGACTTTGGTGCACTCCTGAAATATGCCTATTTTTCCTATGTGTTCCCAGTAGTGTTGAGCGAGCACCCCGATGCTCGGGTGCTCTGACCGAGCACCGCTGGAGGCTCGAGTGCTCGGCCGAGCACCCGAGCCCCATTGAATTCAATGGGGCGACACGAGCATTACACCAGGCACCCCCTGCTCTGATGAGGGGAGGGTGCCTGGTCAATGCTCCCCTTCATCTCCACAATGCCCCTCTTCCACAATGTCCCCCTTCCACAATGTCCCCCTTCATCTCCGCAATGCCCCCTTCATCTCCACAATGTCCCCCTTCCACAATGTCCCCCTTCCACAATGTCCCCCTTCATCTCCGCAATGCCCCCTTCATCTCCGCAATGTCCCCCTTCCACAATGTCCCCCTTCATCTCCGCAATGCCCCCCTTCCACAATGTCCCCCTTCCACAATGTCCCCCTTCATCTCCGCAATGCCCCCTTCATCTCCGCAATGCCCCCCTTCCACAATGTCCCCCTTCCACAATGTCCCCCTTCATCTCCAAAATGTCCCCCTTCATCTCCGCAATGCCCCCTTCATCTCCGCAATGCCCCCTACCTCCAGTCCCTGGTGGTCCAGCGGAGCGTCTGTAAGATCTGTGCCTCCTTCGGCACAGATCCCTGCCACCCGAACATGGCGGGCGAGCACATGGCGGTACTCGTACGAGTACCGCCATGTGCCGAGCAGAGCGATGCTCGAGCCGATCCGAGCATCGGCCGAGCATGCTCGCTCAACACTAGTTCCCAGTTAAAGGTGAGGTCTGGTCAGCCTAAAATACACTGCACCACTTTTTACAACCTTCCTAACTCCATTTTTTTTTTAAATGTACTACACAGCGTTATGTCCTCCTAAACTGACCATAGTACTTTTATAACCAGCAGAGACAATCTTACAGCCATTTTAATGCATTCTTTTCCATTAACTCCACTTTTATAAATCTCCCCTGCACACACTTCTTCATGGTTTGATTCAGAAGGGACCAACTGTAAGTTTTAAAGGGATAGTAATGGTTCATATTACACATAGCTCAGAACATTGAGCATGTTTAATAGTTGTGCTCCGCGATGTACATTTGAAGCATAACTTGCTACTTATTGTGTAATAGAATAATGAAGATCCCTCTCACCCATTTTCTTGTCCAGAAGCCACCTCCACTTGGTTCTGAACTCTGGTCCCTTGACCAGACAGAGCACAATGAGGAACAATGTCCCTCGTTCAGTATAAGGAAAAACCTGACCACTTTGATGTATGAGGGCAGTTTTTTCCTTATACTGCATGAAGATTGTCCCTCGTAGTGATCCGCCATCGGATCTGGGTCTGGGACAAAAACCATGACATCATGGAAAGGGGCGGGAGAGATCATCTTTAACATTATTTTACACTGTAGGTAGCAAGTTATGTGGCAAATGTACATCGCTGAGCACAACTATTACACATGCTCAATGTTCTGAGTTATGTGTAATATGAATCATTACTATCCCTTTAACTGACATGATGCAGTTCACTATGCCTCTTGATGTGGGTCACTTGAAATTGTTTATATTTTACTCTTTATCATTTGAACTATATATATATATATATATATATATATATATATATATTCAATTATAATTATCTGTTCAGTGTCTCTATGATCTCAATCATGTCTACTAGTATAGTTTCTCTTTAAATGCTCCCAGGCATGCTGGCAGGAGCCTTATTGACTTCATTAGCTAATCACACTAATGAGGACTGTTCTTTAAAGACAATTAGATGTCTCAGTGACACATCTGATATTAACACACGTCACTAGCAGATCTCGTCTCCCCATTATTATTCTTACCTACAAAATGATTCACCACTGCTGACTTCATGCCCCTAGTCATTCTCCATTGTGATGACTGAGCTTCTGGGAATTCAGGTGGTGTAGAGCTACCAATCTGCAGTGTAGATCAGAAGAGATCGGTTTACATTTGTACCCTGGAGATGGAAGCAGCCTTCCCTGCACTTGTAAACATTTATCTGAGCTAGGAAGAGATTATTCATTCCTTACAGACACTAGCAGCAGCCACCAGGATCGTGTATTTTATGATGATATAGTTTGGGAAACATAACTTTTTACTGGCAAAATAATTGTGATTAATCCAAAGAAGAGGAACGAGAAAAGAGAAAAAGCTGGATAACTTTTTTAACCCCTTACATTCCAGAAACCCCGCATTGCTGTGGTTAAAAAAGTTAAAAGGTTCATGTACTAACCGTGTAGCTAGGGTTGCCACCTGTCCGGTTTTGACCAGGACAGTCTAGTTTTGGACTCCCGTCAATTTTTTTCCAGGCTTTTAAAGGTTCTAAAACCCAAACAAATTCAGTTTTAAGCTCTTGTACTCCCATTGGTTAGAGCACACATCTATCACCACAGCACAATTTTTAATCGGCTGGTAATGCAGTTGCCTGCTGATTTTAAAATGGGATTTTTAACCCTTTGAATGCTATAGATTATATCTATCTCATAGCTAAAATTCTAAGGTTCACCCAATAGGATCATTGTCCAAAGTGTAAGTCATCAGGAGAGAGTCTTGTACATATGTTCTACCTATGCCCTTTAATTAGAACATTCTGGCAATTTGTGATACAGTTCATCAGGTTTGCTGAAAAATTAAAATAACTGCAACCGTATATAATCTTACGTATATACACCTTTATCAAAGCTCTATCTAAGCCACATACCAAACTGTTGGACATTATCCTGATGCTAGTGCTGAAATGTGTCATAACAGTTTGGACAGCACCTACCTCACGCACACTACGACATCTCAAAGGAAAAGTCCTACATTTAACATACATTCACTGGTCCATTACCATGCAAAATAGAGAAGTGGAGGGGGGATTCCTTTACTTTTAGTAGCCATTTATCAACATCCTCCATCTCACACACACACAGAAACAGGATTTGATTAATGCTTTCATATATACAGGTTATTTGGCCCATAGATAATTGAGTAGTTAGCCCAATTGATATTTGGGAAAATCCTGCTGGTGTCATGGTACATGGTAAATGTTTCACATAAAAAGTAATACATGAGAAGAGCTTTATGTTGTTACTAGTTGAAGAGCCCGTGTACACGGGCCACAGTGCCACCCAGCAAAGGCCGTGGTGCAGTCATGCACAGTAGGGACTGCCCGCACCGCGGCTGATATGGAGTGGGGAGATCCAAATTCAGACCTTAATCCTCTCTGCTACGGTCTGAACTCTGAGCGCCCCTCTCCGGAGCAAGCAGTCTGAACTGCGCATGACCGCAGCACACACAGCCGACTGTACTGTGCATGACAGCTTCTGACAAACATACATTTAGCAAATTATTATATAGGATGTTGTTATCACTTGTTATTGATTCAGTGAAGGTATCTTACCACATATGTTGTAGACCATACCAGCAGAACCTATTTCAGGCCTCTCCTACATGATACTTTGGTTGTAATGACCATGCAACTGAATGTATCTTGGATTGTCCTGTCAATGTTTTGCCATGGTCCTGCACAGTTGTAACCTAATTATTTTTATTGTAAGATGCATAACCTCGAATAAAATGTTTCTATATATATATATATATATATATATATATATATATATATATATATATATATATGAGACAGAGCAATTTTGGGGCAAATTAACTACACTGTAGAGGATAAATGTAAATTCCTAATGTTTCCATTGACTTGTAACCTCTTCAAGCCCAGCCCGCTGTCCCAGCCCACCTCCTTTTGTTAATTTTATAACTGGCATTATTGTTGTGAAGTAAGGCAAATTATACCATAGAGCTTACAATTTAAATGGTGTATTACTAGTAATACCACAGTCCTTACAATTGAAATGGTGCTACACTAGTGCTAAAGCAGAGATTATAATTGAAATGGAGCTACACTAGGCATACCACAGAACTCACAATTGATTTGAGTTACATTAGTGATAGATATGACTTGAGGAGCTCCATTTCATTTGTAAACTCTGTGGCATCACTAATGAAACACTAGTGGTACCACAGAGCTTATAACTGATATTGATCCACGCTATTGATAATCAGACATTACAACTGAAATGGTGCCTAACTAGTGATGCCACAAAGCATACAATTGAAATTGAACTACATAATATTGCACATCTGTGAAGTGGAGTAATGACATTGTGAAAGTAATGCAACATTCTGCTTGCTGGATGTTAATCAAAAATTAAATCTGGGACATCAGAATGTAGCCCTTTTCATACAGGCAACATTCTGATCTCTCCATTTTTAACCCCTTAAGGACCGGCGCGCACACGCGAGGCCAGCAATTGAGGACCACGGGGCATTTTTTTTTATTATTGCTTCCGGTTCAGGGCTTCTGGAGCGGCGTGCAGCCACGCCGGGAGCCCTGAACTCCATGCCATGCCAGGACCGTCATTGGTCCTTAAGTGCCGGACCGCCATGACGGTCCTGGCACGGCAATGGTCCTTAAGGGCTTAAGCAGGCAACATTTTTATTGCTCCATGTTGTTGGTTGCCAAATATATGACGACATTTTGATAGGATACCGACAAGGACACAGTTATGCAGTAATTCCAAATGAAAAGTAGGGAATCTTGCACTCCAGATATCAAGAATGTACATGGGATAAAAAGCTAAATGGGACAGAAAAATATTGTTTTTTAAACAACCGAACACAGTGGCAAATTAAACAGTGACAGATAAATGAGACAAAAGCAAAAATAAAATCCTTATCCTTTTCACACAATCTGTGCTTACACATAGCATAGTAAGTACATATAGAGTAAAATGTGTAAGGCTTTTTTTTGCTTTTGTTAAAGGAGTAAAACGCACTGGTAAATATATAGTGCATTGAAAGAAGTATATGTTTTCCTGGGCTTTTAGCCTTTCATCCTATGATAATTAGATTACCTTGGGCTTTACATCTAATGGAAAGTTAACACTAGTAACATTACGGCAGTGTGTTAATACTGAGCTAATTGGCAGAAAATAGAACACATTGGCCCCAGTGTAGCAGCTCACAGTGGCTATTATCGTCTTGCTTGATGTAGCCAACTGCAGCTGTCGATGTAGATGTTGTGATGCACAACGTGACATTCAATGAACAATCCACTTATGTGGGCATCTGTTAAAGATGTGTAACTGAGGGGAGGCCCGCCCCTTAGTCATTACTCCTTGGCGAATGGATTGTTGTGGGCATACAGGACAGAGCTGCGGTGTAGCGTTGTTCAAATTCCCTGATGAAAACAAACGTTACTCTGTTTATGCATTTGTAAGTAACCAGACATATTATATTTCACCCCTTTAACACTGATAGTACATACCAGCCAACTGTCCCGATTTACGCGGGACAGCCCCGGTTTTAGGGCCCAAACCAGATGCCCTGCCCGCATTGAACAATGGCCCACTTTCTTGGCCTGTTCCCCACTTCATATATTTTGCCCATACTCTAGTACCGCTCCAACAGCCCACAGATATCACGCTTATCATTTGAGCCATGCTGCTGAGCGGTGAGACTCCTAACTGATTGGCACTACGCATGTATGTCACCCTTGATATATGCGCATGCACACAATTTTCGTGCATTACTCCTCATTCTGAGCAAGAAGACCTGAGTGAGCACTACAACACTAATAGAAGGAACCGACGAGGCTGAAAACGGAAGGGCAAGCAACTAGTTGTCTCTCAGACTCCTCCAGGTACAATTGTTTCTCACTCAGTCACTAACTTTGTCTCTCTGAGCAGCGGCACCTGAGTTTGATCATTGCATGGGGGGAGTGTCATGCCTCTCCAAGTTCAAGGAGGACAGGACCGACATGATGAGCGCACACACACTGATGCCACTACCTGCCTGGCCTCGAAGGGACATGGAAGTGCCGGAGGCAGGCCAGGACGGAGGAGGAGATGATCATACTAGTCCAGCCGTGAGTTAAACATTTAATTAGTTGAACAGTGTATGCCTGAAGTGGGTGAACCATCTACTGAAGGACTGCATGTCAGATATTCCTCTGGGAATAATGAATAATGTCTGAATAGTTAAATGACACCCATATTCACCTAAAGCTGTTCAGCAGCTTATATTAACAGCTTGGCTGCTAGACAAGTCTCCCACTCATTGAAGATTTATCTACTAGCCAAATGGGTCAATCCATCTGTCTAGTTTCTTTGATTGTCCTTGTTCCTAATCTCAGTGTTCTGTACAATGGAAATATTTCTGGAAATTAAACAGGGGAAACATGGGGGAAGAATATAGCGAAAGGGACAGAAAAAGATGGGGGAAGTGTGCTGAGGAATACAGTCACTTCTGAAATGGAGGAGGAGGGGTTACACGACCAGTGTCATCTGTCTTCATTGAATACATGTTGTACCAGTCATTTCACATCCCCTAAGAATATATATGTCCTATTATTCATCTGTATTATGTGTCTGAAATATATATGAATAATACTATTTGAAGGGTCAAAATGTAACAATGTAAAAATTTTCAGTAATACCCTGCCCCCAGCCACGCCCCCTGTAACACCCCCTAAACCTAAAGTATCCTTCTTTGGCAAATTGAAATGTTGGGAGGTATGACAGTGTAGAGCACAGGTGATGAGCCAAGGCTTTCCAGTCAATGTCTGGCTGAGAATGAGCTGTATTGTAGTCAAACAGCTGGAGAGTCACACATTTCCCTCCACTGATATCCACATTTCCCTTCATGCCTTCATAAGCATACCTCCCAAGTGTCTCTCTTTAGGAGGGACAGTCCCTCTTTTAGATACAAATCCCTCTGTCCCTCTTTCTCACCCTGATGTCCCTCTTTTTAGGAGATTAGACGGTGTGGTGTGTGTATAAGTGTATCATACTGCTCTACAGCAATAAAACTTGCATTAATGTTTGTTTAAACATCAGTACGTATATGTGTTTATAAGATTAGTCTGTGTAATTAAAATACTTTAGTCTTGTTATGTCATGTATTAGGTTACACAAGAAAGTGTCAATAGGTTATGAAATAGCCTAAAAATTCTCGGTAATGCGTGTCCATCAGCCATGCCACAGCAACACCCTCTAAAATACAAGTGTCCCACTTTAGCAATTTGAAATGTTGGGAGGTATGCATAAGCCTGAAGTCTCCCAGCACAAACTCTTATGTAAGCTGTATGTAAAGGTTATTCACAGGCTGATATTCTACTGAGCAACTCCACGTGCTATTATTAGCTAATCTGTGTAACATAGACACATGAGCCCTCAGCAAATGCATGCCTATTAGGGTATGTTCCTCCCCCATATAACTCACATATAGTACATTCAATACTAAAGTCCAAATATATAGGACCAGTTCACTAGCTCCCATGCTGAGAAATTAAATCCTGTGAAGTCTCATATATCACAACATATATGTATAAACCTCTCCCTGCCTTAACAATATTCCAAATTTACTAACAATAAAAAAGTTTCTTCTTCTTATGTAATATAGTGCAGCACATTTAAGCCACTTATTGCCAGTTTATTTATTTTGTGTGCACACCCTAGCACCAGACTACAAAGTGTGGTGGCACTTCAGAGAAGGATGTATTATTAATTCTGGCCAGCTATAATTTCCATACATTGTACAAAAAGGCTGGTGTACTCGGATGATTTGGAGTGATTATGGATCAAAGCAAATGCATGACTATGGACAAATAAAACTTCCCATTGTTTTAAATGGTGATTTTAACCCTTTCAATGCTAGACAGGCCTTCAAGGAGCTGCTCTGAAAAACTGCACTAGAAACCTCTCTACCATTCAAGGGGTTCGAAAAAATCCTATTTAAAGTGTAACTAACTTTTTAAAATGACAGGTGATTTTTGGTCTTTCAAATTCATCAATATTTACATTGGCCACTCTTTAGGTAAAACTATAGTTTATGAGATGATTTAGCTTTATTTTTCAGTTTATGCAAATTAGCCAGTATTTCCTGGTAGAAAATGGCAGTTGGGAGGAAGTGTAGAATATCAGTATCTGGCTAAGGCTGTGCCAGCAACTACTGTTTAATTTACATAAACAGACAAATACATAACACTAAATATCTTATAAACTATTGCTGTATTGTGTATGCTATATTGTATTGTTATAGTTCTCTTCCATTCAGATTCACAATGTTCTGCTATTTCCCACCTATCTCCCGCCTCTGCTTTGTACTATATATATATATATATATAAACTCTTTCTGATTATGTCCAGTGGAGGGAGATGAGCTTAAACTGAGTTCTTTTTCTGAGTTGCTTTCTCACTCTCCCTTATTCCCTTCCTTCTTCTTTCCCTCCCTTCTATCCTTTCTCAGAATGCAAATGGAGACTCTCACCAACCTTCTCCTCTGGTAAAGCTGTGGCTAAAATCTAAAAAACAAAAGAAAGGGTGTCACTAGTGTAATATTGTATAGTGATATTTTCCCAACAAAAAAAAGGAAATAAATGCACTCCTGTGATGATGACATCAGAAGGGCATATCCCCTTGCCAGTGACAAAACCAGTCTGTCTCGTCTCCTGGAACACAATGCAGAAGATGGAAGAAGATGAATAAAGGCCGTTCTCTGTACTCGTATGCTGAACTTTGATAAAGCAATGTATAACAGCAAAATGTGTCCGATATCGGCTGTATTGATTTTGTTTGTGTATTTGTTTTATTATATTACAAGTTAATGTAAGGAGCACATTGTTTTAATAAATCTTAGTTGGGTCCAATCCATAAGCTTACTCCATATCTAAATAAGATCAAAAGCTATTCCACATACACAGTCTTATTGACTATTCTTTCTACTCTCTCTCTCTACATAATGCCTACTACAGGATTGATTTCCTATTTGTTGAATAATATCACCTGAACTCCCTCCTTGATGTCTCTATCGACAATGTTACATTGTCTGATCACCCTATGTGACAGTTCGCCTACAGTTTCCATCGGGCTCTCCCAAATTCTCTGCTTGGAAGATGAATGGTTCTATCCTCAATAATACCCACTCCTCTGATCATACCTCCCAAGTGTCCCTCTTTAGAAGGGACTGTCCCTTTTCTAGACCCAAACCCTCTGTCCCTCTTTCCCACCCTGATATCCCTCTTTTTAGGAGATCAGACTGAGTGGTGTATATATAAGTGTATCACATTGTTCTACAGCAATAAAACTCACATGCTTGCTTGTTTACACATCAGTATATGTGTATTTATACATTAATCTGTGTAAATAAAACACTTTATTGATCTAAATCATGTGTTAGGTTACACATGGAGGTATCAATAGGTCGTGAAATAGTATAAAAATTCTCGGTAATGCTCCGCCCACAGACAATGCCCCCAGCAACACCCCCTAAAACGCAATTGTCCCTCTTTGTCAATTTGAAATGTTGGGAGGTAGGCTCTGATACTCTGAAAACCATATCCGCAACTATTTTCGGAATAATCATACCATTCCCCTCCGACCCTTTGGGAAGCACATACATGTGTAATAAGGGGAGAGCCCAATTCAAACATAAGACACAAGCTTCTATAATGTCCCTGCTCTACCAGATTAATCTCATTGAAACCCAAACATAAATTGTCCCATGACAATACTTTATTCACCCAATTTAAGACAACGTGACAAGGTCTATCATGAGTCTTGAAAAGACATTCCCTTACATATTTTCTTTGGCTGAAATATCAAAACTACTTACAAGGCAATAAATGTGGGAAGACACTTGCTAAAGTTAACTGAATCAAACTTGCTCAAAATTATGTACATAATATAAAGGATGCTACACAGTGTACACAGTACCTTACAACAATAAATAAATGGTGATTAAATAAGTGTCACAATCATAGAAAGAATAGGAAAGGTCCCTGCCCCAAAGAGCTTCAAGTCTAAATTATAACTCTCCATACATCTTATCTTCCACAGAGCCCCTTGCTCCACACTTAGACCTCAGCTATTTACTTTATCACAAACCATCCTGAACACTCCCAACACTTGTTGCCATTGCAACCAGGACATTGGTAGGACATTCGAGACATTATGGAGTGCACAGAGGCACGCTGCTATCATTTAAGCCATGATGGTCCAGGACCGTCATGGGTCCTTAAGGATATAACAACCCATGACGGTCCAGGACTGTCATGGGTCCTTAAGGGGTTAATCATTCCTTTAGACCTCTTTAATGCTTCTTAACACTCCATTCTGCCCCTTGATATAATATAACATCTTTTTTCCACTCTCTAGAGTCTTTGTTGGCAATTAATAATCAAATAACCATAATAATTTATCCCTCTTTGAGTAGCCGTGATGTATTACCCTTCTCTCTCTCTCTCTCTTTGAATTATCATCCTATCTCCTTCTTCCACCCTCTTTTGTTTCTTTCTCCTTCTTTTTTTCTTTCTGCTCTAGTCGTCCATTTTTCTCCTTTACTGACAATTTATCTTTTCACATAATGATATGCGATATTTTTATCACACTTTGATTTTATTATTCTATCATGTACTCCTCTGTTATGTCTTATTGCTTTCTTTTAGATTGTGGTGTATCTGTTACTTCTCAATAAAGTTTTTGGGAAAAAATAAATATATATAGCACCTATATAAAAACGGGTGTTGCATTACACTTAATCATATAGCATATCATTATTGTCATATGATATCATAGTCCATAAGGGAAAGGTTATGAGCAAGGTTGTCCAAATTTTTCCCTCAAGGGCCATTTTACTAGGGGGCCACATAAGAATAAATATGATAAAGACAAGTATGTTCACAGACACAAAATGAGATATTATGAAAGTAATAGTATGCTCTTAATAGACATAATAATGAAACACCTCATATTTTACTGCATAAATTTATATACACTGTGTTACATTTTTGGCTCCATGATAGAGCTCAAGAAACGATTACATTTGGGTATGAAAACAGGCCAAATTTAATGCTTTACTTAGATTTTCATGGGGGTCAGATTGATAATGTCTGTGGGCTGCAAATGGCCCCAGACCATGTTGTTTAGTTCAGAAATATTGAGAGAACTAAACAGAGTCTTAAGGAAAGATGTCTGGAAAACAGAAGTAAAATTATTAATAGGATTATTCTGTGCATAGACAATTTTGCAACAGTCTAATGGGAAACTGGAAGATGTGTCAGAGATTAGGTTACAGCAAGTGTCGAGCGCCTCCCTGCATATTTTGAAAAGGTTAAAAATGAGTGAAACATTTTATTTAAAAGCTTAATATTCTGTCTCCAAATGGTCTTAATAAGGTGCTCAACACTAGCACAGTTATCTCAATGGTGTTATAATCTGATATATTTTTAAACTATCTTAACCCATTAAAGGGATAGTAATACTTAATAACTATTTTAACCCATTGAAGGGATAGTAATACTTAATATGTAGAAAAAAAATGTTGTAGGGCTTATCCCCTGAGTGCTGAAAGGTGTTTTATTCAAAAGCTATTACAGCTCAAATGTGATTTTTTTAGGTAGACTATCACAGTGGCCTGAAATTGTACAGTTGCTCTGTGGCTACACCATCCTATCGAAAGTTCTGTTCAGTTGACCATAATTCTCACTATGCAATATCATGTCTGTGACCTTCTCACTATTTGGTATCCTGCCTGTGACCTTCTCAGTATGCGACATCCTGTCTGTGACCTTCTCGCTATATGTCATCCTGTCTGATATCTTCTCGCTATATGGTATCCTGTCTGTGACCTTTTTGCTATATGTCATCCTGTCTGTTATCTTCTCGCTATATGGTATCCTGTCTGTGACCTTCTCGCTATATGTCATCCTGTCTGTTATCTTCTCACTATATGGTATCCTGTCTGTGACCTTCTCACTATATGTCATCCTGTCTGTTATCTTCTCACTATATGGTATCCTGTCTGTGACCTTCTTACTATATGTCATCCTGTCTGTTATCTTCTCACTATATGGTATCCTGTCTGTGACCTTCTCGCTATATGTCATCCTGCCTCAGAGTTTCTCACTATATGTCATCCTGTCTGTTATCTTCTCACTACATGGCAGCCTGTCTGTGACCTTCTCACTATGTGACATCATGTCTGTGACCTGCTCACTATGTGATATCCTGTCTATGACTTTCTCACTATATGTATCCTGTCTGTGACCCTCTCACTACATGGCATCCTGTCTGTGACCTGCTCACTATGTGATATCCTGTCTATGACCTTCTCACTATATAGTATCCTGTCTGTGATTTTCTCACGATACATCATCCTGTCTGTGATTTTCTCACTATGAGATATCCGGATACCTTCTCACTATGTAACATTATGTCTTTGTAGTATGTTGAAAAGAAAAGTGGAGGAATACTGGGATAACTCAACTGATCTATAGGTGACAACTAAAAATTCGCATTGATTTATATTGGACTTTTACCACAAAAATGTCAGAAAAGTCTCTAACACATTGCTACATAGACTAGATGGGCTGAATGGTTCTTACCTGCAGTCAAATTCTATGTTTCTAGCATTCAAGGGGTTAAAATCCCCATTTAAATCAAGTAGTATTTTTAGTTGTCACCTATAGTTCTACTGGGTTGTGCCAGAATTCGTCCACTTTTCTTTTGATCATTCAGCACATACAGAATGGTGCATAGTGAGAATGTCACAGACAGGATATCACATAGTGAGAAAGCCACACACAGGATATCACATAGTGAGAATTTCACAGACAGGATATCACATAGTGAGAAAGTCACAGACAGAATGTAGCATAGTGAGAAAGTCATACACAGGATATCACATAGTGAGAAAGTCATACACAGGATATCACATAGTGAGAAAGTCATACACAGGATATCACATAGTGAGAAAGTCATACACAGGATATCACATAGTGAGAAAGTCACACACAGGATATCACATAGTGAGAAAGTCACACACAGGATATCACATAGTGAGAAAGTCACACACAGGATATCACATAGTGAGAAAGTCATACACAGGATATCACATAGTGAGAAAGTCACACACAGGATATCACATAGTGAGAAAGTCACACACAGGATATCACATAGTGAGAAAGTCACAGACAGAATGTAGCATAGTGAGAAAGTCATACACAGGATATCACATAGTGAGAAAGTCATACACAGGATATCACATAGTGAGAAAGTCACACACAGGATATCACATAGTGAGAAAGTCACACACAGGATATCACATAGTGAGAAAGTCACAGACAGAATGTAGCATAGTGAGAAAGTCATACACAGGATATCACATAGTGAGAAAGTCATACACAGGATATCACATAGTGAGAAAGTCATACACAGGATATCACATAGTGAGAAAGTCACACACAGGATATCACATAGTGAGAAAGTCACACACAGGATATCACATAGTGAGAATTTCACAGACAGGATATCACATAGTGAGAAAGTCACAGACAGAATGTAGCATAGTGAGAAAGTCATACACAGGATGACATATTGTGAATCTGTGAAATGTGGATTTTTCTCCTATGATGTAGCCAGTTTGCCCCAGCATTCATCCATGTTTTCATCTGAACATACGTCTGTGATATTTTCACTATGCAGCAAGCTGTCTATTTGATTTTCTCACAATGTAAGCACCCTTTAAATCAATGAGACTTTTAGGATTTTTTTTCTTCAATAGTACAGTTGGTTTGCTCTAGGACTGCATCAGTTTTCCATAACACACCAGCACTTTACAGGCTAATGTACTAAGTAAACTAAATAAATTCTATACCAGATCAACTGCACCATAGGGACTAAATAGAAATTCAGCAAATCGCAAATAAATTAAATGGAGCTTTCATCCCTCCCAACATTTCAAATTGCTAGAGGGACACTTGTGTTTTAGAGGGTGTTGCTGTGGCATGGCTGGTGGACACGCATTACCGAGAATTTTTAGGCTATTTCATAACCTATTGACGCTTTCTTGGGTAACCTAATACATGACTTATAACAAGACTGAAGTATTTTAATTACATAGACTAATCTTATAAACGTATACTGATGTTTAAACAAACATTAATGCAAGTTTTATTGCTGTAGAGCAGTATGATACACTTATACACACCACACAGTCTAATCTCCTAAAATGAGGGACATCAGGGTGAGAAAGAGGAACAGAGGGATTTGTATCTAAAATAGGGACTGTCCATCCTAAAGAGGGACACTTGGGAGGTATGGGCTTTTAACCCCTTTAATGAAAAAAAGTTCTCCACTACATTACAGAACAATTAATTGGAGTCCTCTTTAGCATACAAAGAGTTACAGCATCACTAAAATCACTGGAAATTGATATTTTTCACCTGTGATGCAGTTGTTTTGCTCTATAAATGCTTCAGATCCACTGAATACACTGGCCCTTCTGTGTTGTGTCACAGACCAAACAGGAAGAACATATAAGATGAACTTAATTTTAAGCTTTACTGCCCTTTTAAGAATGTTTGCATACTGAATTTCTTGTTTGTTTTACACCTGTTCGAACATTTCTTGAAGCAGTCATGCTTATCCAAAGAGAGTAAAACTCTCAAAAAAGCAAGTTTAGAAGCCCAGTTCAGAAAGCTTTTCTAGGTGAAATGTTGATAGTTTTTCACTGTAGGGGCCACCAGCATACATCATGACAGTTTATGAATAAGACTACCTTAGGGAAAATCTGAATGAAATGTGTACAGTTTATCAACTGTGAGTAAATGATTTAAGCGGAACTATACCTTTAACTGTAACTGACACTTTCAAATAAATTTGCATATTTGAAAATATCACTTGAGGCTGCCTACACGTCATGTATTTAGGAAATACTGGTAATGTTAATTCTAAAATGTGATCTACTGTAAGTGTATCATTGTATGCCGATAAAGATCTTTGCTGTCCTGAGAGTTTAATTAGCATATGGCTCTGCACTCAGTGAGCTCACTTTTCAGAAATAAATATATCAGTGAGGGTAATGTACTAAGAACGTGACCAGTGTAAACCAGTTGCATCATAGGGACAAACAAACATTTCTTTTGACTTAAATGAGCCTTTCAACCCATTGAATGCTAGAGAGAAGACCTCTCTAGCGTTAAAGTTAAATTGCTACTTTGTTGGTGCTTTCAAAATGACCTATTTTTTTGTGCCCAATTTTTATTTTAAAGTAGTACTTTGTGAAATGTTTAGATTTGTTTATTTGTCTGATTATTGCTGGCATTCCCCAGTACTGGATGGTGTGCCTTCTAGATACTAACATTCCACTCTGCTGTCCCTGCCATGCCCTGCCAGCCAAAAACTACATAATCTAAATATTTCTTAAACTATTTGAAATTAAAAAAAATGGCTAGTAAATATGAGATTTTGAAAGCTCTTTCAAAATTACCTATTTGTGTACAAAAGTGATAGTTCCACTTTACAATGTTTTTTGCTGTTTGACAATGTTAAAGGGATAGTAATGTCTAATATAGCATGTAGCTCATAACTATGAGCATATGTAATAGTACTGCTGTGCGATGTTTATAGGTTGCAAAATTTGCTAGTTACAGTGTAATATGTTGAAGATGATTCCTCCCGCCCCTTTCTCCGATGTAATCTTATTTGTCCCAGATCCGGCAGTGGATCATGAGGGATAATCTTCATGCAGTATTAGGAAAAACCTGTTCCCCTTCGTCAAGGATGGCAGGGGTTTCCCTATACTGAACGAGGGAAGATTGTCCCTCGTTGTGATCTGTCTGATCAAGTGACCAGATCTTTCCCCGATAGCAAGCTACCTCCCCATAAATCCGAAGTCAGGTCGCTTGACTGGACAGATCACAACAAGAGACAGTCTTCCCTTGTTCAGTATAAGGAAAACCCTGTTCTCCTTGACAAAGGAGGGCAGGTTTTCCCAAATACTGTGTGAAGATTGTCCTTCATTGTGATCCGCTGCTGGATCTGGGACAAATAAGCTTACATCGGAGAAAGGGGCAGGAGGGATCATCTTCAACATATTACACTGTAAGTAGCACATTTTGAAGCCTATGAACATCTCACAGCAGAGCTATCACATATGCTCAAAGTTCTGAGCTACATGTCCTATTAGACATTACCATCCCTTTAACATTATCAAACAGCCAAAAACATTGTAAACTATCACTTTATAAACAAATAGGTAATTTTTTATTACACTGTAACTAGCATGTTTTGAAGCTCATGAACATCGCGCAACAGTACTATTACACATGCTCAACGTTCTGAGCTACATGTGAAATGAAACATTACTATCCCTTTAAGTAATGAGGTAACGCATATTTTTGGTCCACATATTGGTGAGTCATAAACATATTCAAATGAAGTAGTATTTTATTGAAATATAATCAAATCTATGGAGTAGTTAGACAGGACATTGACCACGCTAAAGCCATTTGGGCCTGCAGCTGGTCAAACAAGAGGCTATAATTTGGTTTTCTTAGTCCTTCTGTCACTATGAGAAAAAAAAAAGATTCCTTTGAAAGTGATGTTGCTAGTGCATTGGATGCAATGAACAAATATTTTTTTATAAATTCATGCTTGTGTACTTAAAACTTTATTTTCCACAACTACTGTACTTTGTGTTAGACATAGGGTTACCACCCAGCTGGTATTTTACCGGCAGGCCGGTAAAAAATTGGATTCCGTCCAATGTTAAGTCTATGGAGGGAATGCCATGGCCGGTATTTTTTTTTTAAGAAAAGGTGGCAACCCTAGTCAGACAGTACAGGTGACGTGTAAATGCAAATGTGGAACAATTTGGGAGGGAAGACCGACTGCATCACAGGGAAAAAAATAATAATTTGCAACATAATGGAGACCTCTTGGGCAGTTTGGAGGTGGGGTTTTAAAAGGAACATTTAAATCAATGGTAATTTTGGGAATTTGTATCTCTATCCATTCTGTTGTAGCTGGAGTGCTTCAGAATTGATCTAGTTCTTAGTATATGAACCTCAACATCTTCGGAGGTGGACATGACTTACTGACAAGGCCGGATTTCCGAATAGGCAAAGTAGGCAGCATGTCCAGAACTCCAAAGTTTGAGGGGTGCCTCTGCTGTGCTTACCACACCCACATTCTTATTTGTGGGTGTGGCCAGAGCAATCTCAGTGTCCCAGCTCCAGTTTTGTACCGCTTTGCAGGCTACTATTTAACCCCTTAGATGGTAGAAAGATCTCCAACGCATTGCGCTGGAGATCTCTCTAGCAACCAAGGGGTTATAGCTTTTTTTTGTTGTCCTTGCTTGTTGTGGGCCAAGGGTATTTTCTGTCTCAGGAAACTGTGAATAAGAGAAGGGGGTGGGGTTAGGTAAGAAGTGGGGGTGTGATCATGGGTGGAGCTAAGGGCACCTAGCATGCCATGCCTAGAGATACCTGGGATATAAATATGGCCCTGCTTGCTGGAAGATCTCCTGGACTCCAATTTCCATCCACTGCTATAGTAGAGTAAGTGGAAGGTTATTATAAGGAGCTGTTGTTGCTATTAGAAATACCTTTTCCAATTTAACTCCATGGATGCAGTAGCACATTCAATGTAAATACAAAGCAATTTACTGGAGATGTGTCTAGCATTCAAGGGGTTAAAGGAAGACTAGGATTACATGGTATAATACAATTTACCTTTAACCCTTTAAGGAACAGATGGGTGTGTAATATGTTGCTTCACAATGTGGTGAGAAGCCCCTCTTGTGTTCAAATGACTGAACATGGCAGTGTAGTAGAAGTATCAGTTTTGTTATTGTGCCGTTTGCATACAATTCTAGATTTGTGGATGTTGTATTTTTGATTGATTTTCTATTATTCACTATCCTTGTCTCCTCCACTAAATCAATTGCTATGTCTTTCTCTACTTACATAACACTGATGTAAATAATATAATGCCTGGGGCTTTAACACAGAGATCAACTGACGTTGTGGATGTATGATGTGATTCCATGCTAAATCAAGCGATGGAATCTATTTTTAACCGTCTGTATGTATAACGTCAATTTACTAAGCAATGTGAGCCCAAATCCTCCCTTAATTCTGCATTCGCCAGGAGGAGGTCAGTGGGGCAATCTATGGCCATTTTTGGGTGTTTCTTTCCGCTACATAAGTGATTGGCTCCAGTCCTCTGGATACATCAGTAGGTCAGGTTTAACCCTTTGTGTCCACAATGTGTTGTGCATCCCTCTTCATACCGCCCAACATTAGAAATGGTCAAAAGGGGACACTTTTGTTCTAGGTGGTGTTTTTGGGGCGTGGCTTGTGGATGGGACATTACAGAGAAATGTCACCTCTTTCTGTAACTGAATAAATGATTTAGAGGAAGATCAAAGTATTTTATTTATACAGACTAATTTATAAACACATACACAAGTTTACACAAACATTAATGTGAGTTTTATTGCTGTGGAACATTTTTATACACTTATATACACCACACAGTCTGATCTCCTAAAAAGAGGGACACCAGGTGACAGAGGGATTTGGGTCTCAAAGAGGGACACTTGTGAGGCATGCCTCTTGCACTAAAAGGGTTAAGGATATCCCTAATTAAGCACAGGTAGATCAATCAAAATTACTGAGCCACTGATTACCCACTTGTGATCAAGCATGGATATCCTGAAAACTTCACTGCTGGTGTATCCTGAGGACTAACATTTAAAATAAATGCTCTATACCTTGTTTAATTTGTAATGTGTTGCCTTCCCCTTTGACATTCAAATGGGTTTTCATTATATGTATCAACTCTTTCAGTGCCAGATCAGTGTGAGAACTCCACTGGAATTCAAAGGGTTAAGCAGCATGCAGGGGAAACGGTGAGAATTCCCTGCACGTGATATGGAACAGGTCCTAATGCTAGTGGAGAGTATCTTCTGGTATGAGCTACAGTTATCATACACTGTCCTGCACATTCTGAACTGCAGCCACTGACACCTAAGTGGGAGTCAATGTGTTAATCGTCGGCATAAAATATCAGCAGTCTGCAGTGCTTTGATCCGGAGGAAGCAGTTACAAGTCACATGACTGCCTAAAGTAACAGTCTAAAATAAGCAGATAAAAACTATGGACCAAACGTACAAGACAAAAAGGGAATAATTCTGGGGCAAGCCAACTGCACCACAGGGAACAAATCAAAATTCACAAACTTGCCATTGATTTAAATTAGGCTTTTAACCCCTTTAATGCTAGAGGTCTATACACATTACTTTGCAAGGTGCTCAACACCTATCTAGCATTCAAAAGGTTAAAAGATCCAAAGTTAACCCCTTAACAACCCATGACATGCCAGGACTGTCATGGGTAAACTTCCCATAAGGAACCATGATGGTCCTGGCATGTCACGGTGCACGCTGCTATCATTCTGCAGGGGCTGAGACTGAGTGGTCCAGGACCAGATCGCTCAGTCGCAGTCCTTCTCTCTTCTGTCGGTACACTTGATCGCTCCAGGAGCGATCACATGTACCAGCATTTTCATTCATTCATTTTTCATTCATTCTTAGAGTAAGGAAGAGAGAAGCAGAGAGCAGAAACAAAATCAAATAAAATCTGGCAATAGTTGGGGGTATTAACTCCTTCAGTGCTGGTGCTGTGGGCAGGTTGGATGCAGGTCCATTTCTGCTAAGAGAAACTTTTTTTTTTTTTTAATAAATTTCAAACAGAGTAAATATTTCATTTAAATATAGAAGTTATTAAAAAATCTTCTAAGTTTAAACAAAAAATAATGGGAGTGTGATTAGTGTGGAGCCATGTAATACAACTGTACACACCACCAAGTCTTACCAATAAAAAAAGTGGGAAAATAGGGTGGGAAAGAGGGACATGGGGATTTTCACCCAGGGGAGACAGTGCCCACTTAAAACAGGCCATTTTGTAGGTGTGAATGACTAGTCATACCTTGCATGCAGTCTCCAAAAAAATTTAACCCATTGTGCCCAAATGATCACAAGAAAAAAAATAAAAATTGTGTTTTTTTACGTTTTTTAACCATTTTCTGTAATTTTAATAAAGTAAATGTGGATTATCCATATAAGTGTGGTAAAAAAAGAAAACCCTACTTGTCTGTAAAAAAACATATATAATTTATGTGTCTGGAATAAAGCAAATAGAGGGAAAACACTGTTGAACAAAGACATAGTCAAAAAGGTCAGAATTGCTCCGGTCCTTAAGTGCAATCCTCCCCAGATTTTCCCTGTCCTTAAGGGGTAAATTAATGTAAATGTTTATTTTTTTTTTCCCGCGGGTGTCGTTGGTTTGTCCCAGATTTGTTCCACTTTTGTAAACTACTTTACTCTTTACACACACATACCTCCCAACATTTCAAATGGCCAGAGAGGGACACTTGTTTTAGGGGGGTGTTACTGTGGGTGTGGCTGGCGGGTGGGGCATTAAGATAATGTTTATGGTATTTTATGACCTATTCGTGCCAAAGGGAAATGCAATGCATTGCTTGCCACTCTGGTACTCAATGGGTTAACTCGTTACAAGAAATGTCTCAAATCAGTTGTGCTTTGGAGATATGCACTAGCATCCTAGGAGTTAGCATTTATCAATCAGCAAAAGGGCAAACAAAATATATACCCAAAATTATCTTCTTAACCCATTATACACATATAATAAAATAACAGATTAGGGCCATGTTAAACGTCCTAGATGCAGATTTAACAGCAGCTTAATTGCTTATCCCCACTGCAAAAGGCAGCATGCTATCCACATTAGGGTAACCTTTTCCCTTTCAGTCTCCTGGATTAACTACTTGGTTGCAGCTAGAGAAGTCTTGAACTTACTGCAATGCAATGTGTTCCAGACCTTACCTATATAGCAAACAATGGATTAACATGACATAAATCATGATGGCAGTACTCAGACTCAACCTTTACCACCTATGCCTGATCTCAACCACATCAGCAGAAACCACTGATTCTCCAGCTCCATCCAGTGACAACCACAAGTTGCAAGAGATCAGAAACAAGGGGAAGCTTGATTCACCCACCGTATACACATCCAGGTGCCTCCTGGGGTCCAAGGACTGCAAATGACCAGCAGCAATGGAGAGGAAAGGATGGGTGTTTACTATAGTGGAGATGCACTAGCTGATATCAAGAAGTGAGGTGATCAGTCTTGTCCACGGCAGGACTCTGTTCACTCTTGCTGGGCTCAGTCTCCGCCCGAGCAAGAGGTTGCTCGACTGACTGACTGCGAGCCGAGCATTTTCCATGTGGGTATATGCCCGCAGGTGTCCGCATGCTCACTTGCTGCTCTGATGCTATTTCTAAGGGGGACAAACTAAGGAGGTGGCCAAATGTAGATTACAGCCTGCATATGCATATTATGAGGAGCAAAGCGCATACGTGGTTCAATTTTCAGGGTCTCGCCGCTACTAGAGCAATGCGGCTCTGGTAAATAGTGTGTGTGATGGGAATTGAAGAGAAACTGTTAACACGGCGGGACAGCGGGACTGGGCCCCAAAATCAGGACTATCCTGCGTAAATAGGGACGGCTGGCAGCTATGCGCACACACACATATGCAGACACATTTATCTACATCTACACACAAAAATATACACACTCATTCAGACACCCACATCTACACATGAACATATAAACACACACACATATACAGACACAGCCAGACACGCACACACAAATGCACACAGACACACATATACAGACACGCACACATACTCATATACATACTCAAATACACTCACAGACACAAACACATACACACTCAAATACACACAAAATCACTCTCACACACACACAATAACAGGCTCAGACATATAAATACACACATATACATACAGAGATACACGCGTGCACACATATATATACACACATATTCACACACACACAAACACACATGCTCAGACACACAAACATATATACACACGAACACATACATTATCATACACATACACACACCAACACTCTCACATATACACACAGACTCAGATACACACACACACCATTTTATTTATTTATTTATATTTACTATGCCTTCCTTTGAACAACTGTTCTTCGTTTATCATGAGTGGTTTGAGAATGTAAACTGCTTTTCCTAAATAGATTAGGGGTTATTGTGTTTCATTGATCTGACATTTAGACTCAAGGAAATATGTAAAAACATTCAGTGTACATAGCCCTAAGGGGGTTATTAAAGGGGAAATTCATTTAGTGAAAGTCACATGTTTGTCAGAAATAGCTCAATGTAATCTGCATGCATCCCCCCCACCCCATTGCCTTTAGAGAAGGAAGTTTTGTGTTAACTCTATCAGTGCCAATAGCATCCACTCACGGTTCCCCTTCATTTCTATAAAGCCTTTGACAAAAATGTGAATGTTGAGTTTCAAATACATATTTATGGAAATTGTTATGCACAAGATGCTTGGTTTTGTTTTTGTTATTCTGATTGTGGGACCGAAAAATAACTACCTATTTATGACAAATGACCTATAAAATGTTACGGGTGCCCTGAAAAATTCCACACTGTTAGAGTTTCTTGAGCAAAAAAATTGACAACCACTGCTATAAACAACGAACACTTAGCATAATCCAAGATCAGCTCTAGTGAGGCTGTAAATAGGCAATCATAAGACAGAGGGGCAGATGTACCACTGGGATTCCGCACAAAAACATGGGCTGAATAAACGTTAAGTCCCTATGCATGCCTAACATTATTTTTCTAAGCTGCATATGCAGGGATGGATTTCCCAACAGGCAGAGTAGGCAACTGACTAGAGCTCCTAATTTTTAGGGGTGCCTCAGCTGTACTGGCCACACCCACATTCTGAATTATAGGTGTGGCCAGATCAGTCTCAAGGTCCCTGCACCAGTTTACAGGCTACCTCTCAATTCCAACTCCCCATCCATGATCAAGAGCATGCAGAGAAATCTACATGCTCTTGATCTGCAACAGTTTTCCCTGTAACCTTACTTGCCCTGAACAAACTACTGCTCTTACAACAGCAGTCACACAACAGCCCTTTGACACAGCTGCACCTGCAACTCTATGCCACCCTCATAGAACCCCATTACAACCTTGGCACACAACACAATTGTGATACCTCCAAAGGTGCTCACAAACTGCTGAAAGGCACTGGAGGATATCACACTCCTCAGCTGACTTTATACACTACAAACTAATTCTCTGTTCTTATAGCTCTTCCCTCTTCCTGGCCAATTATATTTTTCCACTCTAATTTCTAATCTTTCCTCTAACCCAAAACACCTTTTCTCAACCTATAAATCTCTTCCACACCCACCAAAACAAACCTTCCACTAACTTCTCTGCCCAAGATCTCACCATCCACTTCAAGGACAAGATCAACTTTATCAGATATGAAATCTCATATCTTCCACCCCCTCACATCCAGCTTAGCCATGTCACCTCTCCCACATACACACTTAGCTCCTTTTCACCCTTGACTGAGGATGAAGTCTCCCTTCTCCTTACATGCTCAAACTTAACCACATGCCTTCTTGACCCAATCCCCTCTCAGGTCACTCAAGAACTTTATCCTCTACTAACTCCAACCCTTACTTATTCAACCTCTGGTTCTCATCATATCTCTGCAACCGCTACTTCAATGTGTCCTACTCTGGCTCCACTTCTTCACCGCTCCCATTGTCTGTTGGAATACCACAAGGTTCAGTCCTGGGCCCCTTGCTCTTTTCAGTCTACACATTGTCCCTTGGCAAACTAATAAACTCTTTGGGTTTCACCATCATAGCTCTGCTGATGACACTCAAATCTATCTTTCCTCACCAGAACTCTCCCCTTCCCTCCTGTCCCAGATATCTAATTGTCTCTCTGCTGTGTCTCCTTGAATGTCCTCCCGTCAACTCAAACATAACCTTAGCAAAACCGAACTCATAATTTTCTCTCCCTCTCCAACCTGCCTTACTCCAGATACTGCACTCACTGTTAAAGGGTTATTAATAGCTTAACCCTCTGAGTGCCAGAGTGGTACGGAATGCATTGCTTTGCAATGTATTCCGTACCACTCTGGCACTCAAAGGGTTAAAATAATAAAAAGTAATATTGTAGATAAGGAAAATAGAAATCCATCGGTGCAAGTTTTATCTCTCAAACCTCTAAGGGTGAGAGATGGAGCGTTTTAAAGTTTTCCTCTTCCTCCCCTTTCCCTGATGTCAGAGTCTAGCTGACATCAGGAGATCCTAGTCCAGGGACCATCAGGCAGCTCTTCAGCACAGCTGAGATACCAAAATTTAAAAAGAACTACTTCATTGGAACAGTCTACAAAGTGTACTTGCAAATCAGGCACACTTTATAGCCCATTCCAATGAAGTAGTTCTTTTTAGATTTCGGTATCACGGCTCTGCTGAAGAGCCGATTCGAGTCGGCCGACTCAATTCTCCTGCTGTCAACCATAAAGGTTTGAGAGCTTTTGTCCTTAGCTACAATACTACTTGTTATTAGTTTAAGGCATTACTATCCCTTTAACAGCACCACTATCACACCAACCTCTACATTATGCTGCCTGAGGATCAACTTTGACTCCGACCTATCCTTCATTCCCCACATTCAGTCTATCTACAACTCATGCCGCCTCCACCTCCGTAGCATCTCTAGAATCTGACCTGTTCTCACCTAAGGTACTGCTAAAATTCTAATCCAAACACTCGTGTGCTGTCTCAAGTATTGTAACTCACTCCTAATTGGCCTTCCTCTCACCCGACTAACTCCACTACAGTGCATAAGAACTCTTCTGCAAGACTAATCTACCTCACACATTGCTTCTCTAACACCACTCCTCTTTGCCAATCCCTACACTTGGTCCCATTAGCATATAGAATTAAATTAAAAATGGTGCTAACTTACAGAGAGCCCTTACTAAAACAGTGCACCCCCGTGTATTTCATCTCTCATTTCCAAATACTCTTCCACTAACCATCTTTGCTCTGTACAGGACCTTCTCTCTCTACAGCTCTTATTACATCCTCCCACTCCTCCCTACAAAACTTCTGTGCTGCACCTGATGTACTAAGAACTGGAAGGAAAAATACTTGCATCATGTTTGGTGGCCTGTCCCCATGATTCCATGTATATCTTCTGAGACAGGGCTGGACAACCTGAGGCCCTACAGCTGTTCATGATTATGTATACAATTCTAATCATCTGAGAATGGTGGGAACTGTAATCCTGAACAGCTGGAATGGACACAGGTTGATCATCAATATTCAAAGACCTCTGTGCCCAGGACTTGGCAGAGATTTCTCTTCAAATTCCGCAATGCATTATATAGCCCTCAAGTGATAAAAGGGTTAAGCAGCAAGCCAGCAGGCAAGCTGTCAGTGGTAGAATAACTCTTTGCTGTTTAACCTGATGTAGAGCTGCAAAAATATCTATATTATTTATTCATTGGAAGTTGCACAGAACAGGAAGACCCCCTGTGTAGTTAATATCCACTGCTCAGAAATGCAGTGTGTGCATTTCTATTGGATTCCCTACTGCTAGTTCAGGGATGGGCAATGTAAGGCCCTCCAGCTGCTGCCAGACTACAGCTCTCGTCATTCTCTGCCAGCCAACACGAGCGTGAGGGCCTCCATTGCCGCCCACTGCGCTAGACAGTGATGCTGATGTGCTAAGAAGAACTGAAGTAATTCTGTAGCAATCCAATATGGGGGGCAATTGGGAATTCCCCAGATTCTCAGTGATCTAAATGGTGCTTTTAACCCTTTGAATTCTAATGAAGTATTGGATCTGTGATTTTATAGAAGTCTTCCAAGAACTCATTCAGTTAGATCAGTGATTCTCAGCTCTCCAGACCCCAGGGCACACCAATAGGTCAGGTTTTCTGAATATCAATAATTAAGCACTGACAGCCCAATCACAACTACTGAGACACTGATAACCTGCCTGCGATTAAGCAATGATACCTTGAAAAGCTGACCTGTTGGTGTTAATAAAGGATTAACATTGAGAAACACTGTTAGATGATGTTTAATTCCAAATCAGGCACCAATCATATATAAAGTACCTTGGGTACCCCTATACAGGAAGTGACAACCCCCTCTATCCTAGCTTGGAAATTTCTTTCACTTAAATTAGACTGCATTGAACTAGGGAGATTATATTATACTAGTTGAACAGCCCGTTACACGGGCCATAATGCCACTGCCACCCGGTCGCGGGGCAGTCACGCACAGTAGAGATTACCCGCGCCGCTCCTGATACAGAGCTGGACGCTCCTTCGGAGCGCCCAGCTCTGTATCAGCCGCGGCGCTGGCAGTCTCTACTGCGCATGACTGCAGCACATGCAGCAGTCTCTACTGCACATGTCCCGGCGTTACACACGATTTAGCGAATTATTATATAGGATTTTTTCAATGTTTAATTGAAGCTTCTTGGCATTCTGCTATTCTTGATTATGTATAAATTACATAATTTGTGAATCAGTCAAATATCCACATTTAAGTCTAGAACCAGTCAGTCTCTATCACAGTACTTTCCCTTGCAGAGCAGTGAGGGGATCATAGTCCTTGAGATCTGCTTGCCCTGTAACCTGTGGGATTGATAACATCTATGTGATAATCCTTCATCTTTACTGGTATAAAATGTAGGGACTGGTATCTTGCTATAGGACTGAGGTTTCAAAGATGGTGGAGAAAGAGCTTAGACGTGTGGTACATGTTATATATACATTTATTCTAGGTCAATAAGAAGAACTTTCAGGGGAACTTTCCATTCCTAGACTATGCACAGGGTTATCCAATTACAGCTGAAGAATGCTAGTTTCTCTTTTAATGGAAAGCTTCTTTATAAGTAAATATATATTGGAGTTGGTACTAATGAAAGTTGTACTGGTAAATAAAGAAAATATCTTCAAGAAAGAATCGTATCTCATTTTAGCACAGAAAGGGGTACACTGTTTTGTGACATAACATTGCATCCTTTTCTTTGCTTAAAAAGGGATTCAATTATTTCATGAAGATATATCCTGTATCTGCCAGTACAGCTTCCCTTGGTACCAAATACAGTGTATTTACTATGTCAATGAACTAAAACAGATTGGATTCCCTTAAATTATGGGACTCGGGAAAATGCAAACACTCCCTTACTTCTGCTGTGTCTTCAAAGACCCCTCTTCTGGGCAACCCTGCCTTTCTCCCAGGCTACAATAATAGTATTTTTTGTAACTGGTTCCCCCTTCTATCCATTGTGCTTGGCCCAATGTTTTGATGGTGATAAAATGATTTCCTTTGATTCTATTGCTACTAAACACAATCTCCCTAACACTGTATATCTCCACTATTTTCAAATTACCCACTTCATTCACTCTATTTCTCATACCATCCTTCTACCTGCCCTGACCTGGTTTGAGAAGCTCTTCTTGCGGACTTCACATGCTCCAGGCCTGCTCTCATGGATCTATCAATCCCTTACTGGCTCTCCTATTGAAACTAAAACTAAACAAATGCTAGCCTGGGAATGATGCATTGGTTCCGAGCTGCCAATTGAATCCTGTGTTCACATCTGGGCCAGTGCAGTTCTGAACTCCATTTGCACTACCCACAAAGAAAGAGCCTATAAATTATTGCCATGCTGGTACCTAACCTCCTCCAGGTTACATAAAATGTATCTGTCTCATTCTTCCCTCTGTTTCAGAGGCTGCCAGGAGTGTAGGGTTGTTCTGTGGCCCAACTGTTTTGGGGGGGGGGGGTGTACAGCTGATACAGTTGGTAACTGAGGTCTCTTTAGATCTTGACCCTTAGGTTCTCCTACTGGGTCTGTATCCCTCAGACCTTCCAATGGTCTTGTGGAAGTTTATAGCTCACATTCTCCTGGTAGACTGAAACCTGATAGCCACAAATGGAAGAAACCTATTCTCCCTGCTTTTCTGGATCTCACCTGCTCCATTTCAAGTATTTTTGCTATGGAAAAATTGACATCTCAGCTAAGTGAGACCTATCCCCAGTTCTTGTGCATCTGGGAGCTGTGGTTCGTGTTCTTGGCCCCCTTACAGAAGTGATGTCAACTCGTGGTTTCCCTGAGGTAGGGCTCTGTGACATTATCCTCCCCCCCGGGAAGCTTTCACTTAGCTTCCTCACTTGTACACCTGTGTGGGTGTGTGCACACGCATGTGTCTTCTCAGTTATATTTCAGCCCCCCCGCCTGTTTTTTTCCCCTAGGCTTCTGAGGCATTAGCTATGTAGCAGATTTTATCACCCCATCCCCTCAAGCATCTCATCTTTTGGCTGGCTTCCTATGGGCTTAGCAATCAGGACCCTCTCATGGCTCCCTTGAAGCCACTTTCCTAATAAGGGGAAGTCCCCCCTGCTGCATGGCGATGGACCACATTAGTTCTCTTACATATTGTGGATTTGCTTCCCTTCTTCACTTAGGTACTTAACTCTGTTATCTTTTTCTTGCTGATTGTTTTATACAAAATATTGTACCATTCACAATGTCATTATGCCGGTGATGCTACAAGCCTTGATGCTCCCATATTTCCCTTACCTTCTCTTATCTCTGTATGCCATCTCCTTCAGACTCGGAAACCTTTAAATAAAAATATAAAAAATAAAAAAGATTGCATGACAGGCCAGCTGGATGATGTATTTTCCCCATTAGAAAGAAAATGGATTCAGTGAGGTTATTGTTTGATTTCCCGATGATCAATAAGTAAGATATATACAAGCGGTAGAACTTCATCAATTATGTTACTACAGACTTTATTTCTGAGCTGTAAATTCACTTTAATGCTATATTCTTTAGAATTCATTAAAGGGAGAGTATAGATCCCACAAGGGACCCTTTTAACTTCTAGTCTGTATTCCAGGAACTATATGAATTGTTATAATAGCTCTAAATCCCTCTATTGCTCTCTGGTAAGACTTGCAGATTACAATATTCTACAAGGCCGGGTGACATCTGCACAAAGTGAAGGGCTTGTGGGATATTGCTCTTCTCTATATTAAACTCAATAGAAGCTTTGAGTTGGCATGCTCTGTCCCAGTAGTCACAGACCTCCTCTTCCCCTGTTTCTCTGGTCAGCCACTCCCTGTGTCCCTGAGGTGAATGGTGTTCCTTTTGTCTAACAGAGGGCAGTTTTAAGAAACCCTGAGGCCCCTGACCAAATTGTGAATGAATGCCTCATATAGGTAAACATTTAGGATCCTCTTAAATTTAGTTGTAGACTTTCTTTTCCTTACTATTTATGAGAAAAGTAATCAATTATGGCCTCAGGATTAAACAGGTTCCTTTCTGTAAAACTGGAACAGTTGGGAACCAAAGGTGATGCCCCTGAAACAGGATACCACCATGCACTAAAATGCCCCAGGTCTAGGGGCCCATCTGTTGTTGCTCCTGCTACTGCTACACTCACTGATGCTGCTCCCCACTGATTACTATGGATGACCAAACATGTTTCCCCTCAAAAGAGAAACATGTGAAAAACAGCACTTTCTACCTTAAACATAGAAACATAGAATCTGACTGCAGATAAGAACCATGCGGCCCATCTAGTCTGCCTTCTGTGGGAATTCCCATGAAAACTGCAGTTATTCAGGTTTCGCCATTGCATCTAAATGAATGATAACTTAAAGTGTTAGTAATGTCCAAGTAAAAATATTTTGCATTGTGTAGAGCTTAAAAAGTTGAATTGAATGCAAACAAACGTGGTTTTTTGTGTTAAACTCAACTTTTTAATCCCTACAAAATGATAAAAACATGTTATGGGACATTACTATCCCTTTAAATAACACGATTGCGATTGTGCTGCAGAGCCTCCATGTCAGCCGACACAGATCTCCTGCTCACAGCTTTACAGCTGACAGCAGGAAACATCAAACTTTGAATGCATGTATCTCTCAAACCATAGCTGTTTGAGAGATACATTTTTTTTGCATTCAATTCAACTTTTTAAGCTCTACACAATGCAAAATATTTTACTGGGACATTACTAACACTTTAATTCCCCACCATGCAAAGAGTTTCTCCCATGTATTCTCTTCTTGTTAACTCACCAATATAAAAGGGGGTGTTTTCTGTATTGAGGGTTTCTTGCCTTCTTTTGGATCAACAACGGCAAACAGGAATAGAAAAAGGGTTGAACTTGATTGACACAAGTCTTTTCAACCTAACTATGTTTACCACACATTGTCAGTCTGTGCTTTGGGGGAACAAGAGAGTGAGAGAAAGTTGACAAATCTTTGATTCTCACTAGTGTAGAGGCAGACAGGCAAGGAGAGGGTGATACTTTTCTTTAGGCGTATTGGATGGTAGCCGCTTGTTCTCTGGGCAGGTGGGGTGCTGACAGTGTGGGTGTGAAGGACGAAAAGAGAGTTAAAAAATATATATAAAACCCTGATAGGAGACAGTGTCAAACAGGCAGGTGATCCTTTCTAGGAAAAAAAAAGAAAAGTGCAATATCACCTTTAAGGATCAGAGGGATGTGCAATGAATTGCCTCATGATGAGTTTCACATTGGCCTGGTCCTTTAGGATTAAACACTAATTTTACTCTCCATCTCCTAGAAATGAGTGCATGTATCCCAGAGATTAGAGAGATGAGTACTCTCCCTACAGTGCTTATTAACCCAAGTCTATAAGTAGTTCTCAGCTCCCTCACTTAAAGAGCTGAGCAAGTCAGAACGTACAAATTATTGTATTACAAGGTCTAACAATAAAAGTATATATGGGAAAATCAGGGGGGTTATGCAGTAAGGCATGATAAAGAGGTGATAAAGAGGAGATGACTTCTCCAGTAATATCACTCCAGTTCCTGTTATTCTATAGAGCCAACGCAATAAGATCTCCAAAATGATTTTAAAAAATAGTGCATTGGCTCCACAGAATAACATAGGACTTGGAAAATCACACCTACCAAGTGTCCCTCTTTAGGAGGGATAGTCCCTCTTTGAGACTCAAATCCCTCTGTCCCTCTTTTCTACCCTTTTGTCCCTCTTTTTAGGAAATCAGACTGTGTGGTGTGTATTACATTGCTCCACAGCAATAAAACTCACATACATGTGTTGTTAATCTTCAGTATGTGTATTTATAATTTAATCTGTAGAAATAATATACTTTGGTCTTGTTCTAAATCATTAATCAGTTACACAAAGAGGTGCAGATAGGTCAAGAAGTAACTTAAAAATTCTTGGAAATGTCCTGCCTACCAGCCATGCCCCCAGAAAAGCCACCTAAATCAGAAGTGTCCCTCTTTGCCCATTTGAAATGTTGGGAGGTATGGAAAAGTGATATAACTGGATAAATCATCTCCTCTTTATCACCTCTTTATCACACCTTAGTGCATCTCCTACCAACAGATATGAGGCTTTGGAGGATAATTATACTTTAAAGGGATAGTAATACTTCATTTTATCTTTATTTTATTTTGTAGGCATTAAAAAAACATGAAGAACGATATAAGTCTTATCTCTCAAATCTTTATGGTTTGAGAGATATTCACAAGCAAAGTTTCCCCTCCCACCCCTTTTACCTAGTGTAAGCCATCTCTTCTCAGATGTGGAATCTGGTTGTAAGACTAGACAGATAACAGAAGGGGACAATCTTCTTCCTATGAAAACAATGAAGGCCCTTCCCCCCCTTGACAAGTTTTTCAGGTTTTTCCCTTATATTAATTGAAGATTGTCCCTCTCTGCAGTCTGCCTGGGCACCTCCCTTCTGCTCTGGCTGAGTAGTGTTACATCAGTAAAAGGGGCGGGAGGGGGACACTTTGTCATTGAATTACTCTTGAACTATAACTCTGACAGAATTGAAATAACACTCTCCAAAGTCCAAATACTATGATGATTAATTAGAGCTGCTTTTTATTATGAAACATTACTATCCCTTTAAGGACCAGAAGGGGTATGTAATGTGTGTGTACACCATTCTGGTTCTTAAATTGTTAAAATGCAAGCTGAGAATGCAGACAAAGTCATGAAATGCAAACTGGATACAGCCATCTGGAATGGACTAGTTCCACATTCCTGACTTACCTATTAATCATTTCAATGCAAGCTCAGTACCTCTCTGAACACAAAAGGTTAAGTTCTTCAGACAAAGTGTAAGAGTGACTTCAGTTACTTGATCAAGAAAATGACTTTTTTTGTTCGTTTTACTTGCACTGTTTAGTTTAACTATTTAACCCTTTGAGTGCCAGAGGGGTATGCCACTCATTGCAAAGCAATGTGTGGAGTACCCCTCTGGCACTCAAAGGGTTAAATATCCGATGTGTGTGCAGTTCATTGCATTGTACAACCATCCAACACTCAAATGTTTAAAAAATGAAGCATGTATTTTTTATGTATAATCTGTGTGGGGATAAGTTAATTCCTTGGATAATCAATGTACTAGTACAATTGTTTTTATCATGTTAGGAAATAAAATTAATAGCTATGTGTGTTTGTGTACAACACACAGTAAGTGGAATGTATGAAGAGATTCCCTGACCATTATGTGCAAAGAACTGTTTTTGTGAGCTGTGCCTTCCTAAAGCATAGCTAACTAAACGGTTCGCTGTTTAAAGGGATAGTAACACTTATTATGTAATAATATTTATATTGTAGGGTTTATCATTCTGAGTAAAACAAGGGTACCCCCACTGATGAGAGGTGTTTTATTCAAAAGTTATTGCAGCTTAAATATTTTTAGGTGCAATATCTCAGTTGCCTGAAATTTTACAGTGGCGCTGTTGCTAAACCATCCTATGGACAGCTCTGGTCAGCTGACCATAAATCTCCATAGGATGGTGTAGCAACAGTGCTACAGTAACATTTCAGGCCATTGAGATATTCCACCTAACAAAATTCACGTTTGAGCTGCAAAAACTTTTGAATAAAACACCTCTCACCAGTGGGAGTGCCCTTTTTTTTACTCAGGAGGATAAAACCTACAATATTTATATTTTTACGCATTAAGTGTTACTGTCCCTTTAAATAATTCCTTTGTGCAACATACACCAAGAGTATTGTGGTAGTGTATGGCATATGCTATGCACTAAATGGGCACAGAGGAAATAAGCACAACATTCTTCCCTTGCCTTATCTCTGTAGATATAATATAGGTGTGAAAAGGGGCTTGGGTGCTGAATTAACCCTTTGAGTGACAGAGGAGTAAACAACATATTACAAAGCATTGAGTTGGATAGCCCTCTGGCACACAAATAGTTAATTTGGGCTTTTAACCATTTGAGTGCCAGAGGGGGCTCCAAGGCATTGTTTCACAATGCTTTGGAGACATCTCTAGCAGTCAAGCGTCATTTTGATAATCAATCCTCTATTTCTTTGTATGTACATCCCTTCTGTAATTTATTCTAAGGGAAAAATGAAGCTAGGAGACAAAAAAAAGTGCGTAAGAAAGAAGTTGAACACTGAGAAGAAACAAAATATATTAACCACTCGCTGACAAGGATGGAAATTAAAAACAAACGTTCTCCCACACACTCAGCAATCTATAGTCAAATATAACTTGTTTTATATATCCAAAGCTCACATGGTAATATGTAATACAAAGCTTTATGCTGTGTCACACTGATAACAGGCTTAGAATTACATACCTCCCAACATTTCAAATTGCCAAAGAGGGACACTTGTGTTTTAGGGGGTGTTGCTGGGGGCGTGGCTGGTGGGCTGGGCATTACTGAGAATTTTTAGGCTATTTCATGATCTATTGACACCTCCTTGTGTAAAGTAATAAATGACTTATAACAAGACCAAAGTATTTTATTTATACACGCTAATTTATAAACATATATACTGATATTTAAACAAACAAAAATGTGTGTTTTATTGCTGTAGGTCAATATGATCCACGTATATACATACCATGCAATCTGATCTCCTAAAAAGAGGGACATCAGGGTGGGAAAGAGGGACAGGGGGATTTGGGTCTTAAAGAGACACACTTGGGAGGTATGGAATTATCTCTTTGAGTACCAGAAGAATGTCCCACATGTTGAACACCCCTCTGCCACTCAAAGGGTTAATCTGACCCACTTATATCATAACATTTATCAGTCTTACCACCTGGACATCCCTGATTGTGGTAAGACAGCAAAGACAACAAAACAAATGTCCACAGCTATACCTATGTTTTGTTTGAAATATAAATAGTTTGTTAGAATTTAACCTTTACTTGGCTGGAAAGTGTGGCACTTTATGGTACTTGGTTTCAGGGCTGGGCCAATATTACTATTCTTCTAATCTGGACAGTGCTCATACACTGGAGCATTTCTAATAGCACTGGCCTTGAACATGGCTATTTAGTATACCATGCAGGGAATTAGTATAAAGTGCCACCAATTTATAAAGGTTAATTTCTCAAAAACATTTTATTTCAACAGAAAAATGGATAATCAACATATAGGTAGATTTTCATTTTCTATAAAGCAAATTAAACTTTTCTTAAGTAATAACCCCCATTTACCTTAACCCCTTAAGGACCATTGCCATGCCAGGACCGTCACTGCGGTCCGGCGCTTAAGGACCAATGACAGTCCTGGCACGGCATGGAGTTCAGGGCTCCCAGTGCGGCTGCACGCCGCTCCGGAAGCCCTGAACTGGAAGCAATAATAATAAAAAAATGCCCCGTGGTCCACGAGTGCTGGCCGCGCGTGCGCGCGCCGGTCCTTAAGGGGTTAATCTGGGCAGAAAATTCTAAAACACCATAAAACAAAAATTATGAATACTGGTTTTCGTGTTAATGGAGGCAGACTTGATTCTTTGTTGTGGGACTCCAGGACCCCACACTCTACCCACTGAAGTCCTAAGTTCTAAAAAAAAAGATTTACGCATTTGCATTATTACAGAATCCTGCCTTAAACAGTGGCTATATTGGGTCATATGTATTAAGAAAAAGTTCAAATTCATGCTACTCTGCCATGTCTCTGGTCAAACAAGCTTACTTCACCTTTCACGTCTCATCTCTGTCCTCTAACCCAGTGTTCCCAGGGCACACCAGTAGTGTATGTTGTTAAAATGTCCCTGCTTGATTACATCTGGGCAATCAGTAGCTCAGTGTTTCTGATTAATCCACTTTTTCTAAATTAGGCATATACTAAAAACCCAACTTGTTGGTGTAGAGACTGGAGTTGAGAATCACTGCTTAATCCTATTACTGTTCAGTACCTTCTGCTCCCTTCTCTGTCTCACCCAACACACACACTTCCCCAACATATTTCACTGCCCAAGGTCTTGCCATGTATTTTAAAGCTAAGATCAACATTATTAGACACATAGCCTTCCCCTAAAACCCAACCATGGTCCAGGGGAGGGCTGGCAACTTGTGGCCCGGGGGCAAACACAATCAAGTTGCCCGTTTCTACTATTGTTCGTGCCCACTGTCCCAGGCCCCCCCCCACACACACACACACACTTTCTTAGTTTTAAATTTGGTCTTAATGTTGCAAAGTAAGGTGAGTGATACCACAGATCTTACATTTAAAATGGGGGCTACACTACTGATACTACAGAGCATATCATTTAACCCTTTGAGTGCCAGGGAGGTATCCAAAGCATTGAGTTGCAAGGCTTTCAATACCTCTCTGGCACTCACACTGTTAAAGGATGGTAACCTCGAAAAAAAGTACAGGTGAATTCATAGGTACAATTAAAACATACTTACTTGCCCTCATTCCCATCTCTCAAACCGTTATGGTTTGAGAGATATAATAAAATAAAGATCTCCGCTCCTTCCCCTTTCTGCCTGAAGAGCTGTAAAGCTGTCCGAGGCAGAATCCGGTCGACCGACTTTAGGCGGCTCTTCAGGACTGCTGACATTGAGATATCTAAATATAATTACTTCATCAGAATGGTCTACAACGTGAGCTTGCAAGCCAGGCACACGTTGTAGACCATACCGATGAAATAATTATAGTTATATATCTCGGTGACAGTGCTCCTGCAGAGCCGCCTTCTGGTCCCGGAACTCATGACATCCGCTATACAGTGGACGCATGAGAAGTGGGAGGGAGCAGAGACCTTTATTTTATTACATCTCTCAAACCATAACAGTTTGAGAGATGGGAATGAGGGCAGTAAGTATGTTTTAATTGTACCTATGAATTCGCCTTACATTTTTTTCGAGGTTACTATCCCTTTAAGTATAGCAACATTAGTGATACTATAGAGCTTACAAGGAAAATGGGTTATACTACAGTGTAGCTCCGTTTGGACTGTAGAGCTGTGGTATCATTTATGCAGCACCATTTACAGCAGCAAGTGGGAGACTGAGGCAATGGCCCACCAGCCCAGACATGTGACCAGCCCAGGAGGCAATTACCCCCCCTGCCCCCCAGACCAGCCCTCTCCTGCCTTGGTCCATCCCCACTTCTACCAACACCCTCAACACATTCTCCCCTGTAACAGAGGAGAAGGTTTCTGCTCACTCCCTTCACAACTCCTCTCTTTCATCTGTGATTACTCCAAAACTAATTCCATCTTCATCATCTTTCTCCTCTGGCACTTTTCCAGATGCCTTCAAACATGCTTTGATTATTCCTGTCTTATAACAACCCCTTCTGGCCCATTCTCTGTCTCAAAATTACATCTCATCTCCTCTTTGTCTCAAAGTTCCTCAAGAGAACTGTGTACAGACTGATTAATTTTATCACTTCTTACTCCGTTCTGGTTCCTTTACAATCTGGATTCTGCTCACATCGCTCAACAGAGACTGCGCTCATTAACGTGGCCAATTATATGCTCTTTGCCAAAGCATAAGACCACTGCACATTACTAATGTTTATTGACTATTTTGACACAGAAGACCACTCAATTCTCCAAACCCTCCACTCCATTGGACTCCTAGACACTGCTCTATCCTGGGTTTTATTCTTTCTCTCTCTTTGAACACTCTTTAGTGATTCCTTTTTTCAGGAACTACTTCTTCTCTGCTCCTTCTTTCAGTTGGGGTTCCTCAAAGCTCTGTTCTGGTTTTTGATTAATATTTCAAAACCCCCTCCTGAAGTTATCATCACTTTGAATGATCCTCTATACCTCTCAACTGCCACGGTTGCTGCCGTTGAGTCCTCTTTGACTCTGCCCTCTCTTTCATTCCCCATATCAAAGCCCTTGCTAAATCCTGCCACCTCCATCTTGGAAGCATCTTGCACATGAGTCACTTTTTCACACAAGTTGCAACCAAATCCTAATTCATGGCCACATCATCTCCTGTTTCAATTATTGAAAACTTCTCCTAATCAGCCTTCTTTTTTTCCAGACTGTCCCCTCATCAATCTCTCCTGAATGCTTCAGTAATATTAATCTTCCTCACTCATTGCACTACTAACACAACTCCCATCTCTCAATCCCACTGGTTGTCTGTTTCATCTACCTGCAAAGCACTATATAACACAACACTATATATTTCTATCATTTTCTCAAGATAAATCCCAAACCATTCCTATCACTCTGGCCAAGACCTATGCCTCTCATCTCCACTCTAATTACTACTGATTACTCACTTCTACAAATCTTTTCTAGAACTGCTTCCATCCTATGGAACTCTTGCTCCATCAGATTTCCCCTAACCTCTAGACTTCTTAAAGGTCCCTCAAAACCCACCTCATCAGGGAAGACTGTCCGATAACATATTATCTCCCTCATAACCTCCTCCTGTCAGAGAGGCGTCCATGTAACATCCCACCAGTATACATATGCAAATGTAACACATCTGTGATTATGAACAAATTAAATGTGCAAATGTATGCTGGTGGGATGTTACATGGCTGCCCTAGTTGCTGTAACTAAACAGAGTGTAGACACTTTGCATGTGGTGATTGTTTCACTTATTCCTTTTAGATGTTTTATGCACTAATTCTCTTTCGCATTTATTTTTCCTAATGTACTTAGATAAGGTTTTGTATACTGTTTTAATGTGACTTTATTTTTATTTATATTTTTAACTTTGTTAACACTTTTTGGTGATTTTGTTTTCTGATGCGAGGCTACACCTGGTTAACACTTCCAGGACTTTGCAATGCATTGTGCACCCATACTCAAAGCGTTAGGAGGGGTGGTGTGCACTATGAGATTGCCTTGATAAAGATGTCAGTGAGGACTGAAACATTGACCCTTTCTAAATAAATAGCAAATGACTGAAACTTGGAAAAGTCCTTAGAGTGTTGATTCTAAAACATCTCTCTCTATGTATGTATATGTTTATATATCTATAGATTATATATATATATATATATATATATATATATATATATATATAAAGAATAAGCCTCACTGCATAATTTATGGTACCTCACACACAGAACATAATTTATGTCTCCTCAGAAAACATACACACATTGAACAGAATGCCTCATTACATAATTTATGTCTCATTAGGAGACACAACTCCTATTGGGTGATTCAATGGGGACTTTACTGCTCCCATTGGGTGATTCAATGGGGGCATGTTTATCATACAGGGAGTTGGCCCGCCCCCTCCAGCCCACCCACCACTATCCAACTGACAAAAAAAATATAGCTGCCACTCGCTGCTGAAGTAGGGGATATCAATAACTTCTCCTGGTCCACACACACTCTCACTCAGAATCATTACCCCACAAACACACTGTTTCACCTCCCACAGATAATTGTAACCCTCCATACACTGTGTTTCAGTACGAGGGTGTAATGTTTCCATAAAATACACACTCAGGGATAAACTTAATAGCAACTCTTTTATTTAACTCTTTTCATCTCTTCAGTCAACCTCACTAACTGTCTGTTTTCAACTGTCACTCCTCCACTTCCTGCTTCTTGATTCCCGCCCTTTCTTCTTAAAGGTAGAGAGATGCTTTGCTGTATGTTACAGAGGGCAAGCCTCAAACACCACTATCTATTTGTTCCCTCAGCATATTGCTACGCTGCCTCAACTGAAGAGCCACCGTGTGTTATATTTCTATGTTACCATAACTTAACCCTTTGAGTGCCAGAAGGGTACGCAACGCATTGCAAAACAATGCGTTGTGTACCCCTCTGGCACTCAAAGGGTTAAGTAAGGAGGAGTTACTGCTCCCATTTGGTGATTCAATGGGGGAGTGATTTAAATCATGCAGGGAGTTGGCCTGCCCCCACTATCCAGCCTGCCCACCACTATCCAAGTAACTGAAAAAACAAAATGGCTGCCACTCGCTCCTACACCACAGACACAGACACAAACACATCAGCCAAAAAACACACTCACGCTCTCACATACACTCTCACACACACTCAGTCATACACACTCACAATAATTTACACACTCTCACTCAATCACACACACTCAATTACACACACTCAATCACTCACACTCTCACACACTCTCACTCACACATGCAATCAAACACACTCACACTCTCTCATTCACACTCTCACTCTGACTCACACATTCTCACTCACACACTCTCACTCACACACTCTCACTCACACTCTCTCACTCTCACGCAATCACTCTCACGCAATCACTCACACGCAATCACTCACTCTCGCACTCACACTCACTCACACCCCGGGAGCCAGCATGAGCCACCTTCTACCATAGTATGTGCAATTACCACATGCATTTCAACTACATGAATGAATGCCACTCACTCACACTCACTTACACCCTTGGAGCCAGCACGATACACCTTCCACCATAGTATGTGTAATTACCACATGCATTTCAACTATATGAATGAATGCCACAGTGGAGGCATAAGTACAAACACAAACTCATTACAATGACACATAAGTCACCCCTTATGACTCATTTTTGTGTGTTTGTGCCTGTGTGTTCCTCACTGTGTGTGTTGCATGTCTGTATCACACTATGTTGTGCATTGCATGTATGTGTGTATGACTGTGTCGCTCTTTATGCATCTCAATGCATGCGTGTGTGTCTCTGTGTGTGTTTGTCTTGCATCCATGTGTGTGCATTAATTCCCTATATATCCTGACAGGCAGCGCCGTCCCACATTGCTAGTATATAAAGTCAAAATAATGGGCAGCACCCGTGGGACTTGACTAATAAAGGTATTGCAAAGATAAAGTGGAAATATAACTGGTCATTTTATCTTTGCAATAAGTTTATTAGTCAAGTCCAACAGGTATATATATATATACATACAGTAGAGTATGTGTGTGGGTATATATCCACACATACACACACACACACACACACACACACACCAAGGGACCCCAGCAGCCAGTACTGTGGTCATCCTTGTAGGGAAATGCTGAGTATGCAGTCCTCCACTGGATTTGAGTTTGCCATGCCTGATGTAGGTGTTAGTGCATGAAGGCAGGAGATTCTCCACTTTCCAACAAGGGGTGATATGAAGAGGTTTATGTCATGGTATCATTAGATCACTTGGTACCATATAAAAAAATATTTGTGAATAGGAACTGGAGGAGAGCAGCCCCCTCCAGCTACTATCAACTTAACGGTATCCTAGTTGGAAAGGGGAGAGTCTCTCCTTTCCAACAAAGTATGGCGTTAAATTACACATGCCCTATTTTAAGTGCCCCAAATAAATAGGATTAGGAAATATATTATATTAAAAAAAACATTTAAAGCACCTAAAAATATATATGGGAAAACACACCAACTTTAAAAAAAGGAATGGAAACAAACATGTTTATTGTTACAAAAAAATCATCATACATAACATATAAAACCTCTGCAGCCACAGTAATATGTATCTAAAATACGTCTGAATAGTGAGTCGTGGCTGCTCGCAAGAAAAATGCTTGCAATGTTAACCCCTTGTCTTCTCACAACCACGCCACTGACATATATATAAAAAACTTCTATGGATGCAATCATACAGCATGAATATATGACAAAATCAATGTATAAATTTACTAATAAAAAGTTCAAAAAAATCTATGAAGCGCTGAACATAATATAAACCAATATACGTATGAAAAATACATGTATCGTGATATCCTTTTCATACCCTATACTATGAGAATAATCTTAATCATAGTGCTAAATTGTCCCACAAATTGAATATATTATAAGGGAACAGTTGATTGGAATACTGGAATCATCATAAGCACAATCCATGCATTTATATAAATGAATGAATGATGCATTAATGATATGAAATAGAATATTGAATAGCTGAAATCCAGTGATTCAGTGCTTGATGTTTCAATAAACCATTGATAATTTTTGTGTTCCCATTACAAGGGTATTTTCCAGAATAAATGAATGATGAAGAGATTAAATGGAATGGATAGAAGCCAAATGAATAAACGGCTCAAAGAATAAATGGTGAATGATCTCTTGTGAATGACTGACTGAAAAGTCCATGAATAAAGGGTCTCCAGTAATGTTGTAGCAACCAGTGAGATAAATTCAAATAAACTGACAACACTGAGATAAATCCGTATTGTGCTACAATGATCATTTGATTCTATATCTGTGTCTTTGAAAACTAAAGCAATCCATTCAAAAAATAAATATGACAATTTGTATAATAAAAAAATAAGTATATATGTACTTATAATGCTGAAATCTTGAACTGATGCACAGTTGATCTTGTGTGCATATAACCACATACTCTTATTTTGGAGGGACTGATGATATATGTTAGAATATTTGCCACTTAGATAATCTTGTCTATGGATATATCAAGGGAGACTTCTTGCTCATTAGGGTAAATGTTGTAATAGAATGCTCACCCTTTGTGTTGTCTTCACTCCCTTCAACCTGGATCTTCCATGGCTATTATAAACTTGTGTACCCTTCTGGCACTCAGAGGGTTAACCCCTTGGATGCTAGAGAGATCTCCAACAATCAAGGAGTTAAAGTTGCTTTTTTTTGCCCTTGCTTGTTATAGGCCAATGGTATTTTCAGCTGGTATGGGGGAGTGGCCATGTGAGGAGTGGATAGTGACCATGGGTGGAGTTAAGGGCACCTAGAGTGCCTTGCCTAGGGGCACCTGGGACATAAATCCAGCCCTACACAGATAGATCTGTTTTCTTAGTGCAACCCATTATACAATACACTATTATACATCAATGCATGAGCATACATACTGTATTATGGGCTTTTTACAGAAATAAAAAAAGGTGAATAATTCTGCAAAACCAGTAAAACAAATACTATTCTAACACTGGGCCACATTTAGTAACCCTTTGAGTGTCAGAGGGGTGCCCAATTCTGGCACTCAAGGGGTTAAAGGTATGGAAGAAAAAAAAAACAATTTGCAAAAAGAAGTTGTTAGTTACGTGTTTGCTGAAATTTAGCAGTAAACTAAGTTATGCATAGTAATCAAGCTAACAGCTGTTTTATTTCATAACATTTTTAAAGGGTTTTTTTAATACCATAATTTGTGTTTTAAGATTTCTGGACGTACACAGAGAAATTATAAAGAAAATGCTATTTGGTTTAGCTTCTTAAGGACTAGAGGGGTGTGGAATTAGGGTTGCCACCTTTTCCTAAAAAAAATACCGGCCATAGCTGTGGGTCGGTGAGGGCGGAGTCACAAAAGGGAGGAGCTACAAAAGGGAGGAGCCACAAAAGGGAGGAGCCACAAAAGGGGCAGAATGTTGTATGACCACTCTCAGACTAAGCAGTCTCTCTCTCTGACTAAGCACTCACTCTCTCAGACTAAGCACATACACACACTCTCTCTCAGACTAAGCACACATACTCTCTCTCAGACTAAGCACTCTCTCTCTCTCTCAGACTAAGCAATCTCTCTCTCAGACTAAGCACTCACACACTCTCTCTCAGACTAAGCACTCACTCTCTCTCTCTCTCTCAGACTAAGCTCTCCCAGACCAGTGTGGTGAAGGATCCCCTACACACAAAGGTGATCAGACCTCACAGTTAAGCCTTTGAGGCCTAGATGGGAATGAAACACATTTCCAAACATTAACCTCTCTGGTTCCCAAGGAGGTTAATGCAGAATCCCTTTGTAATAATGTCATAAAGGCTGGCAGCTGCCCTAGAACCAAAGAAGAACCCACAAGAGTATTTCCTACTGAGTAAATACCTCTCTCTCCCCCATATACTTCTCTCTCTCTCTCCCCCCTTTTGCCTCTCTCTTTCTCCCCATGTACTTCTCTCTCTCTCCCCCTTTTGCCTCTTTCACCCCCATGTACTTCTCTCTCTCTCTCCCCCTTTTGCCTCTTTCTCCCCATGTACTTCTCTCTCTCTCTCCCCCTTTTGCCTCTTTCTCCCCATGTACTTCTCTCTCTCTCCCCCTTTTGTCTCTTTCACCCCCATGTACTTCTCTCTCTCTCTCCCCCTTTTGCCTCTTTCTCCCCCATGTACTTCTCTCTCTCTCCCCCTTTTGCCTCTTTCTCCCCCATGTACTTCTCTCTCTCTCCCCCTTTTGCCTCTTTCTCCCCCATGTACTTCTCTCTCTCTCTCCCCCTTTTGCCTCTTTCTCCCCCATGTACTTCTCTCTCTCTCCCCCTTTTGCCTCTTTCTCCCCCATGTACTTCTCTCTCTCTCCCCCTTTTGCCTCTTTCTCCCCCATTTACTTCTCTCTCTCTCCCCCTTTTGCCTCTTTCTCCCCCATTTACTTCTCTCTCTCCCCCTTTTGCCTCTTTCTCCCCCATTTACTTCTCTCTCTCCCCCTTTTGCCTCTTTCTCCCCCATGTACTTCTCTCTCTCCCCCTTTTGCCTCTTTCTCCCCCATGTACTTCTCTCTTTCCCCCTTTTGCCTCTTTCTCCCCCATGTACTTCTCTCTCTCCCCCTTTTGCCTCTTTCTCCCCCATGTACTTCTCCCTCTCTCTCCCCCATGTACTTCTCTCTCTCTCCCCCCTTTTGCCTCTCTCTTTCTCCCCCATGTACTTCTCTCTCTCTCCCCCTTTAGCCTCTTTCACCCCCATGTACTTCTCTCTCTCTCTCCCCCTTTTGCCTCTTTCTCCCCATGTACTTCTCTCTCTCTCCCCCTTTTGCCTCTTTCACCCCCATGTACTTCTCTCTCTCTCTCTCCCCCTTTTGCCTCTTTCTCCCCATGTACTTCTCTCTCTCTCTCTCCCTTTTGCCTCTTTCTCCCCATGATGTACTTCTCTCTCTCTCCCCCTTTTGCCTCTTTCACCCCCATGTACTTCACTCTCGCTCCCCCTTGTGCCTCTTTCACCCCCTTGTGCCTCTCTCCCCCGTGTACTTCTCTCTTTCTCTTCCCCTTGTGTCTCTCTCTCTCTCCCGTACCTCGTTTTCACTTTCCTCCACTGCCGACATCCGGAGCGCAACCACTCCAAACGCGGAGACGCCGCATGGAGTGTGCAGGGGTTTTCTTCCTCTGTCTGGGCACCAGTTTTAAACTGGCCTCAGAACAGAGGAAGAAAATACCTGCACGCTCCACGCGGCGTCTCTGCGTTTGGAGTGGTTGCGCTCCGGATGTCGGCAGTGGAGGAACTAAGACAGCAGTATCCGGCGGCTGTGGGGCTGCACAACTAATCGGTGCTCAACGAATCGATTAGTTGTTGCAGCCCTAGTCGGCAACATCGTTAAAGGCTGCCAAAGTGGTCTGGGAAGCGGGGCAAAGCATTAATACCGGCTTTTCAATGGCCGGTATAGAGGTTATACCGGCACCGGCTCAGCAGTGCTAATTACCGGCTGTGCCGGTAAAATACCGGCCGGGTGGCAACCCTATGTGGAATGCATTTCTCAATGTGCTGTGCACCCCTCTGGTCCTTAATGGGTTAATAAACATGAGCTGTACTAAACAATTTATTATTTATGTTTAATATAAAAAACAAACAAGCAAAAAAAAATTAGAGGAACCTTAGTAAATGTGGCCTCTAGACTGTAACTCTCTCTGATCCTTTTGTTTATGTTCCATTTGTACTGTTTTATGTCTCTGTATGTTTAGTCCCTATTGTACTGCACTGCAGAATAAGTCGGTGCTATACAAATAAAGGATCATTCTTTGCCTTTCACTCAATGCACCATAACTGGGACTTAACGTGCAGTACTGAGGCATGACCACATGAATGTGTCTACTTGGCATTTGCCAGGCCCTTTTTTTTTCAGTAGACTTCACTTTGGGGGTTCACTTTTAAAAATTTGTATGCAAAGCAGCGTGCGACTACACAGCACGTTCAGCATGTCGCCATGATCAAAAGGCTGACATGAGGATCTTGCACTGCATGACAGAGTGAGATTCTCATGTCGCATATAAAAAGGTTGCATACCTTTAACCCGTTCATCCCCCTCATTCATGATGCCTCCAGAATAATCATAGAGCCGGTATCTGCACCTTTCTACTGCTTGGGCCACTAAGGTCTGGAACCGGGAGCAGATTTTCCGTGATTCTCTTCACCTCCTAATCAATTTACCCTTGTATGTGGTGCCACCATTGGGGCCCAGCCACTCACTGGGTGGCAACAAGAGGCTGTCCTGGACCATCATTGTATGAGAGAAAAAAAGAAACAAAAAAAAAAATCATTAATTTAGCTAAAAGCTGAACGACCAAAGTATTGCACTACAACTCCTATCATCCTTACCCATCTGGTGGCCACAGAGAAGAAGGAAAGGCTCTTTTTGAAGAAATAACCTCATCCCAGTCTTGCTGAGCCCTGCCCCGGCTCTCTCTCCCCTTCTCTGCATGCAGAATCACAGGGCAGAGCAGTACACAAAGAGAAGGGGAGAGAGAGTCGGGGCAGCGCTCAGCAAGACTGGGATGAGGTTATTGCTTCAATAAAAGTCTTTCCTTCTTCTCGGCGTGCACCAGATGGGTAAGGATGATGGGAGTTGAAGTGCAATACTTTGGTCGTTCAGCTTTTAGCTAAAGTTATGATTTTTTTTTTTTTCTATCTCATACAATGATGGTCCAGGACAGCCCCTTCTTGCCACCCAGTGAGTGGCTGGGCCCCAATGGTGGCACCACATACAAGGGCAAATTGACTAGGAGGTGAAGCGAATCATGGAAGATCCGGTCCCGGTTCCAGACCTTAGTGGCCCAAGCAGTAGAAAGGTGCAGCTACCGGCTCTATGATTATTGTGGAGGCATCATGAACGAGGGGGATGAACGGGTTAAAGGTATGCGACCTTTCTAAATGCGACATGAGAATCTTGCACTTTCATTCAGTGCGAGATCATCATGTCAACATCATGGTTAATGCGTCATGTGGTTGCACACTCGTGTGCGTGCAGCCTTTTAAAAGGATACCACTTTGGGTTACCAAAAGTTCCAGTTATTCAGGAACAAACCAGTTTAATCCTGTGGTGAGACAGCCAAGGAGGCTGTTCTTGGTAAACAACACATAACTGACTGCTTTTCACACAAATAGGGAAAAAGGGAGACTACCTGTTAATGTGAAGGGCAATTTTCATGTTTTACTAAGTCAGCTTCTATAGGAACAGATTTACTAAAAAGCACTGTGCAGATCCCAAACCACTCTTATCAGCTATGTGGGGGGGTCAAAAAACTGACCCCCCCCCCATTGGTATCAGGCTGGAAGGTAGCAAAGACATAAGCAAGTTGTTAAGTAGTTCCAATAGCTCTCAACTGACGTGCTTGGAAGCATTTACTGGAGCCTATGAGTGCAAGCCAATGAGCTAAAGTAGCGTGTGGGGTTATTATTGGAGCTGCCCTCCAATAATAAGTGGACAATGGTGGTAATAAAATTTGTAACAAGGTACTCACACTTAGTGCCGGTCCAGAAGAGTTTAATCAACCCAGGACTTGGAAGACTTCTGAGGGTAATTTTAAACCGCCCTCACTCGGTCACTCAAGGTAGTTCAGAAAATTTTTGTAGTTCAAAGACTTCTAGCTGGTTGGACTACGAATGATAAAGGCTGTTGAGAAGGAACAGTAAATAAAAATGTTCCAAAGATAATACAGAGTATTTGTCCTAAAAAAAAACACTAGTTTATTACAGAAAAGAAAGTTCAAAATATAACCAATAAAATAAAAAGTCTTTACAATATAAACATTGGTTATTATTATAACAAGCTCAATGTGTTTCATAGCCCTCAAGGCTATTTAATCAGGGGCATAAAATAATGTGTATAATTTATGCTCCTGATGAAATAGTCTTGAGGGCTATGAAGCGAGTTGAGCGTTTTATATTAATATCCTGAGTTTACATTGTAAAGACTTTTTATTTTTTTGGTTATATTTCTAATTTTGTTTTCTGTAATAAACTAGCGGGGGGGGTTAACCCAAATAAGCCTGTATTATCTTTGGAGCGTTTTTATTTACTGTTCCTTCCCAATATCCTATATCATTCGGAGGCCAACAAGCTAGAAGTTCTGAAACTACAAAAATCTTCCAAACTTCTACCTAGAGTAACCGAGTAATGGAGATTTAAAATTACCTTCACAAGCCTTCTAAGTCCCGGGTTGATTGAGTTCTCCCGGGCTGACGCTAAATGTGAGTACCTTGTTACAAGTTTTACCACCATTGTCCACTTTGTAAAGATACTCCTTGTCATTTGATCCTGTTAGGCTGAGTGAGGGCAGCTCCAATACTAACCCAACATGCTAATTTAGCTCGTCTGACCTCACAGTCGGTCAAGCTTTCAAAAGCAAGTTTGAGTTTCTTTCCATTCAGAATACAAGCTTTGTGCCAATGAAATCCTTCTATATTTCCAGCCATATACATCTATAAGATCTTTGTTTAGATATTTTCTGATATATTTGGTTCAAGTCCCTTTGAATTGTATCCTATGGACTCTTCATTACTTAATGGATTATGTTATGTGTTTTTATGTGTAAACAGATTATGCTATGTGCTTTTCACTGAGTTGTCAATCATATTGGTAAATATAGTGTTCACATAATCTTTATATTTAGATCAAATTCTTAGAGAATTTTTTCACTACTGACACAATATATTATTCTTATCTTTATTATAACTATATAACTTTATAGCGCTTACCTAACAAAATTATTTTCAGCCTTTTGTTCTGTTCACCTGCCAGGCCTCAGGATACATCCCAAGCATCATCAGCAGGTCTGCACCCAGGCAAGCATATCTCCACATAAAAGCTGCCCGTTTAGAGTATCTTCAATGTTTTCATATATTTGGGGGCCTCCATTCACTATTTCATCTGGGTCCTCAGGGTATTTTAATACTGCCTTGGTCACATGCAAACTGTGTTTGTGCATTAGCAGATTAAGTCCAGGGACAGAGCAGATAGAATGTTTTACTATCGAGCCAGAAGTCCTGAGCTATACTTAATAAATGAGCTTCTGGCTGTTTCACTGGTAATTACCCTTGTGACTCCAGGGTCTAAATAATGCAAATGGCTCAGGGGGCAGGTAGGTTCATATGCAAAAATGAACTGAAGTAATTCTGGAGCACAACAATTGCAGAATATAGGACAAATACATGCTCCCAAAACGTCATTTTGTTTAAATGGGAGCTTTTAACCCCTTGAATGCCAGGGGCTAAAGGCCCCATATCAATCATAGACTATTCATAATTGACCCCTATGGGCCATGGTGCTGTTGGTTTTCCCCATAATTACCTTAGTCTTTTTTGGTATATTAGCCTTAGAGAATGCAAGGTCACTTTAGCAAACAGCCATTAACTCTTGTGAAGAATATCTGTGATCCAATACAACGCACAAATATGGTAAGCTCAATTGTCTCTCTTTCAATAGACAGGTGTATACATACATACATACATACATACATACATACAATGGGGAAATGTACATGCAGCTGCAATTTGGGGATATACCAGAATATATGAATGCTTTTGTGCATATTGGTGCACAAGCGACCCCATCATCAGGACTCTGATACTAGCAAGCTGTGTACACCACCCCCATGGCTGGATTTACATCCTAGTCTCACCTAGGCAAGGCACCCTATGTGCCCTTAGCTCCACCTATGATCACACCCCCACTCTTTACATGACCCCACCTCCAACCCCATCCAGTGTTTCCTGGCACAGAAAATACCCTTGACCTGTAACAAACAAGAAAGAAAAAAGGCTTTAACCCCTTGTTTGCTAAAGAGATCTCCAGTGCATTGATCTGTAAACTGGTGTAATGCAGATGTAGGACTAAGAAATTTGTTCCAGTGAATATTACAGAATTAGTATTAATATATCCCCTACAGAAAGACACTACCAGTCACAGTTAGTATAATGACTACATTTATAGGGCCTTATGTTCGAAAGAAAAGACACACAATTCTGGGGCAAATCATCTGCACCACAGGGGAAAAATAAACATTCCTCTACATTTAAATGGGAATCATAACCCCACTGAATTCTAGAGAAGTATCCATTGCATTGTGAAACCTCTCTCACACATCTATACCTTCACACAGCCGTACCTCTGTCACATATCTATATCAAACAGTCAACTATTCATACATACCTAAAACCCTCTATCATATTCACACACCTCACATCTATATTGCTCTCTAGCTCTCATTCACATAAACACACATATACCTCTCACATATCTATATTACACTTTTTTTTTATACATACAAACTGTGTAACACCCTCTTTTTTATACATACACACATCCCTCATATCTATGTCACACTCTAGCACTCATTCTGACATGCACACCTCACACATTTATACCACTTTCCCTTATTCACACATACACAAACAAAACACATATCTCTTATACACATGGCCCTCACATCTATATCACTATCTTGCTTTTATACACACACACACACACTTCTCACATCACTGTTCACATCAGAGCAGCAAGGTGGTATCCAGATGGCTTGCAGAGAAGGACAATCGTCAATTGGCATAAGGGAAAAACTTGAAAACTGTCAAGGGGGCAGGGTTTTCAATGTTCTCACAGTAAGAAGATTGTCCCTTGCCGTGAGCTGTCTGGTCGCAAGACCAGATTCCACATTTGAGGGGAGGTGGCTTACACTAGGTAAAAGGGGCAGGAAGGGGATACTTTATCATTCAATTACTCTTGAAATACAACTCTTGACAGTACTGAAATAACACTCTACACGGCCCAAATACTATGAATATTAATTAAGGTTGCTACTCAATACTTATGATGCTTGATCTCTCAGCTGCTTTTGACACTGTCAATCATGCTCTCCTCGTAAATTCTTCACTCCTTAGGCATCTGTAACTTAGCCCTGAACTGGGTGATAATTGACAATGCTCTCTCTCTCTCTCTTATTCTCTCTTCATATTAATGATATCTCCAAATGCTGCCGATTTCTCTGGTGTAAGATAGTAAAAATCAATCCCTTACTCTGTTCCTCCACAGCTAATATAAATACACATGCATTCCCCCTAACCCGTATGGACTACTGTAACATTCCCCTCTGGTTGTCCTGCCTCCCAATTCCATACACTTCAATCCAAACAGAATGCCTCAGAACAAGTTACCTTAATGTTACCCAAGTTTGTCCGTGCCCCCTCCTCCTCCTCTTCCATTCTCTTCAATGGCTGCTTATCAAACTCTGAATATCTTATAAAATACTAGCAATGTGGGACAACATTGCCTGTCATTGTTTGTAGTGTTGTAATGTATTAGTAATGTTTTCATCATGTGGGCATAGTGAAAAGGGCGGCATGAGAATTTCGCCATGCATAACAGCTTGAGATTCTCATGTGGTCCCATGAAAGGTCACAGTGGAGATCCAATTGATGGAATGCCTCATCGAACGAACAAAAGATCTCAGTTGCCATGCGCTGCTCTTCTGTCTGGCAAGCAACAGTTTATAGATTGATGTGTATAATGGAATAATAATAAGTTACAACATACCCTTTAATGAAATTGTATATCTATATCACACTTTATACACATATCACCCTCTTTCTTATTCACACACTCCACACACTCCATCTCACATCTATATGACTTTCTTGCTCTCATGCACACACACACATGCTCATGCACGCACACATCGCTCCCTATCACCCTCTCTAGCTCTAATTCACACATACCTCACAATTATATCAATATCTAGATCTCATTCACACAGACACACAACTCACATACATACACACACACAATTACAATAGCACACTGTTATTCACACACACACACACACCTACAGCACACATCTATATCATACTCTCATTCACATACCTCTCTCATATATACATTATACTCTGTCTCATATATCACTCTCTCACTCTCATTCATGCACAATCACCTCTCACACATCTATATCACACTCTCATTTACATACATCTCACACTATATCACCTTCTCACTTATTCACAAGCACTCCTCTTAATCACATACACATACCTCTTGCAGCAATATCATTTTCTCACTTATCCATATACCCACACACCTCAAATCAATATCACTCTCTAGCTCTCATTCATACACACACACCTGTCATACACACAGAAAATATCTCTTATACTATCACACTCTCTTTCATACACACACACCCACACATAAATCACACACCTTCTCCCACACACACACCTCTCATTCACACACACACACACTCTCTCTCTCTCTCTCCCAGACACACATCTATATCATACTCTCTCTTATTCAAAAACATACACAAACAACACTCTCATACATCTGTATCACACTCTCTTTCATTCACCACTCTCTCTCCCATCAATGTTACTCTTTCTTTCACCCAAAGTTCAGTCAAGAAAACTACCACATAGCGGGCTCATCTGAACATATGGTAGACCTATATAGTGAGGCACTCAACTGAAAATAAAAATGTGTAATGATTGTTTTATTGAGTAATTCATACAAAAAATATCCAAACTCAATTACATATAAAAAGAAAATCACACAAACAACCCATAAAGGAGAGATTCCACTAATCCCAAAAATAAGTGGCACTGAACCAGTACTCTCTTTCACACGCATACTTCTCATTTGTTACAAATCTATCTCATGTTCTCTCATTCTCACATATCACATCTATATTACTATTGTTCACACCCAATTCTCACACACTTATATGACACTCTGTCTTACATGCACACACATACGCACCTTAAATATGCTGTCTTAAATATCTTAACTATCTTACTATCTACCTATTGATGTGAGAAAATACCCATGCGTATTATCACCTGGTGTCATGACCAGGAGTAAGGACAACTAAGGGACTGGGAGTACCTGGGAGCAGGAACAGGGCACTCCTCCAACAAGCTAGAGAGCGTAGGTTGCCTAGGCCAGGGTTGTGCTGCGGCCGAGCCGCCTATAAGTGCTGGCCGCGAAGCCAGATGTTGTGGTCCCCAGCAGAGAAGCCGCTGGGTAACCCCGGATAACCCCAACCCAGACAAACGATACTCAGAGGACCCCAGGGAGGATGGTAATCTCCAAACAAGAAGCGGTACTCACTCAGGTCTCCTAGGAAGAAGGATCCCTCGTGGCAGGAACTGCTGATGGAACACACCAAGGCTGGCGGTGAAGAAGTAGGCACTGTCCTGGAAGATCCACTGGATGCCGGTAAGCTGGAACAAGAAGAGGCAGGGTCAAGAACTGGTCTGGGTCACACACAGGAGATTATAGTCATAGGGTACAGGCAGAGGCAAGGTCAAAGGCTGGTCCTGGTCATACACAGAAGAACTAGGCACAAGGTCAGGCAGAGGCTTGGTCAAAGGCTGGTCCGGGTCATTACCAGAAGGACTAGGCACAGGGTCAGGCAGAGGCTTGGTCAAAGGCTGGTCCGGGTCATACACAGAAGGACTAGGCACAGGGTCAGGCAGAGGCTTGATCAAAGGCTGGTCTGGGTCATACACAGAAGGACTAGGCACAGAGTCAGGCAGAGGCTTGGTCAAAGGCTGGTCCGGGTCATACACGGAAGGACTAGGCACAGGGTCAGGCAGAGGCTTGGTCTAAGGCTGGTCCGGGTCACACACAGAAAAACAAGGCACACATATATCACTGGAAGGCATACACTAACGCGTCTAAGCAGAGCAGGAAGCAGGCAGATAAAGGCCCCCAGCCAGAAGGAGCCCTGAAAGTGAGGCTAGGATGCCGGCGGACCATAGAGAGGAGTCAGTAAAAGGTCTGCCGTCGCCACTGGAAGTGGGCGCATGCGCGGAGAAGCCAGCTTGGAGACCGGTGAAGCGGCAAGGAGCCATCAGAATACCCAAGGTAAGGGCGATGGGCGAGCGGGACGTAACACCTGGTAACATTGCAGCCAGAGAAACTATGGGAACATATATTTACATAAAGATGTATATCCCACATAGGTAAGTACTCACAGGTTTCAAAGGCTATATCCACCTCTCTATCTCATTGATTCGATCACACCCCAACCTCGGTCTCCTCTTGGTACCTCCCTCACTGCCCTTCCTTAGCAGGAGGGAGGAACTTTAGACGCTTATAACTATTAAACTATACATGTTTGAGTGACAGGACATACATCATTTCATTTATTTTTTTAATATGTACAATATTAAAATTTCTTCAGATCAAGTACTACTATCTCTTTAAGCTTGTTAGCACATATTTCCTAATATCTCCAGCACTTGCTGAATAGTAGAACCCCATGACACCATACACATTTGATACATACTAACTCACTGAAACCAGAGAGAACATGACAGAGTTCCCACTTTAAAGGGAGCCACCTGGCAGCTTGTGAGATAGGTGAACTCACAACTGGAAATGGACCATAGTTTGAAGTCAACAGAGAGATTGATGCAGGAAGCTTGAAAACTATTGAGAAACATGCCCACAACTGGCAAGCTGGTAAACCATAGAGGCTGGACCACAGTTTGCAGAACAGGTAAACTATATGAACCATAGAGCTTGCATTTTATTCTAAAGCTCATTTAGACTGATGCACTAGTGAAAAGAGTGCAAAGGGTATATATACAAATGTCGAAATGTTACATTGATTTAAATGGGGCTTTTAACACCTTGAATGCTCAAGATGAATCCAATATGCTGGAAACTTCACTAGCATTTGAGGTTTTAAACTCTCCAATAAAATTAGACTGGTAGTGTCTTCACCAAAAAGGCACCACACCCCACCTAGAGCAGCCTTCTGCTGGTGGGCTTGTTTGAGACTGGCACAGCAGCATTGGCAGGGGTGGATCATCTGTGACTTTCACATACTGTAGCATACAGCTCCCACCATACTCTGCCAGCCACTAGCTAAGGATGAAGTAAACTGTATAGTCCAATAACAGCTGATGAACCACCGACTGACCATTGCAGAACAAAGATCAAAAAAGTAGTGTCAGTAGACTTAACTATAACTGATTTGGAAGACTGCTATTCCATTACCTGGAGAGACACATTGAGGATGTTTGAGGAGATTTTTAGTCCATTACCTGGAAAGACACATATGTTGCTGAGGCTACCTCATTGTTACTCATATGGTGTACTGCCCAGAATCCTTTCTTACCACTGCAATTGGAGTGATAGGCCAATATAGAGTACCCAGTGCAGTTTTTGAGCAAGGCACCAACGAATTAAATGAGAGCACCAACAGTCAAAGACTGAGAGATGGCAACAGCATTCTGTCTATGAGGGAGCGAGCATCGGTGGGCTTCCTTCGATATCACCTTGCTTTCTTCATTGGATGGGCCCAACCAGCTTCCTGTCTCACAGCTTGAGGGGGGGGGGCAGAGTTGCAGAATACCAGCAAATAAGTGATAGAGAAGTGATACAATCCACCTCTTCTCTTTACCTCACAGATAGATTGCACTACACTAGACTTGTGCGAATCGTTTAGGCCAATTTCGGAATTCGGACGAATAAGGGTCATTTGGTGTCATTCGGACTGTCCAAAAGGAAAAAGTGTTTTTTTTAAAACCAAATCCGAACAGCCCTGGTTCAGAATGTCGTCGAAAATTTCGGACATTCAGCGACAACTACCAGCGCATACGATACTTTCCCTCCATATGTTCCCTCCCTCTCTAGTCCAATTAGCTTCTTCGTTTCATGATGGAGGTTGGTCTAATGACACGTCAGACACCCAGACAGCCTGCATTTCCTGTTAGTCCATTCAAGGAGCTCAGAGAGAGAGCAGAAGGAGATAAGAGAGTGTCCAGTTGCTGTGTAGACAGGCAGGTAGCATAGGCAGGCAGCCAGCATTAGCACCTTATTGCCATTGCAAGGGAGAGTCATCTTTGTTCCTGTGCAAAATATTACAAATATTAGGAATTTGTTTTAATAGTTTTCAGAGTGACACAGCCAGTCTCACAGTTGTGTAGGCAGGTAGGCAGGCCTAGTACCTTATTGCCACTGCAAGGGAGAGTAAGTATGTTAAATTCGGCAGAATAATTTGGAATGTCTGCAAATTTTGTCCAAGTCGAACAGGTCTGATCCGAAATGCAGATCCTCCGAATGACAATAAAAACAATTAGTCCAAAATTGAATTTTACAGAAAATTTTTGCCGTGCATAAGTCTACACTCCACTGTTTCCAACCATCTCCCAGTCTTTAACATTAGGTGCACTCACTTGCTTCTTTGGCAACTTACTACAATGTGGCACTGGATGCTCTGGATAATTTTTCAGAGATGCATTCCAGAGAACTGCAAGCCAATGTAAGGGCCCTTAAAAACCCTGTTCCAGCTGGCAACATTAGGAGCAAAGTAGGAAGAAGGTTCCATGTTTCTATTCCCCTTGCATCACTGATGTGGTGTGAGATACCAATGAGAACACATGTGCCTCCGCACTTGTTGCCTCTGTTTAATCTAAATATTACCATTATCACATGTGGTGGAGGATAGTGGAACTAGCAACTTATGACAACTTAGGTTCATTTGAAAGCCATTTATGTCAGCCATTTTTCCAATTTAAAGTGGTACTGTAACTATTTAATAAATAAGTGATTTTAAAAAGAGCTTTCAAAATACACCTATATTTTTGTTAGCAATTTTATTTAAAAAAAAAGTTTAATAGATTTAGTTTTATTTAATTGCATGGCAGTATCTGTCAGATTTTCATTAACTGACAAATAAATAAACAACTGTTTTAAATTTAAAAATGACCAACATAGATAAAGGTGTTTTAGATGCAAAGTAACAGTTTCACTTTAAAATGATAGTTTATGAGATATTTAGTACGACAGACAGTAATGACTGACAGCAGTGTGTCAAATACTAATATTCTACACAGCTATCCCTCTCAGCTGCCATCTCTTCATACTCTGGCATTCAAAGGGTTAAAATAAACTTATTTCATACTGCCTGTTTCTCCTGCTAGTATAATAGGGAAGAGGAAGGAAGAGCATGAAGGAGTGGCACTTGGGAGGGTAAAACAGTGTAGAATGTTAATAATTGGCAAATGACAATGCTGCCAGTGCTAACTTGCATAGACTGACAGGAAAATACAATTCAATGGCCCATATTTATAGAAGCAACTGGAGATATTCTGGGGTAAACCAACTGCACCATAGGGGAAAATTAAAAAAAAAAAATCCTGTTAAATTGTGCATTTAACATTTTGAATTATAGAGAGGTCTCCTGCATTGGTGACTTATGCGTTAAAAAGGTATATTCAAGTGCATGGGGATTTAGATTTTCTTATTTTGTCCCCTAAAGTGCAGTTGGTTTACATCAGAATAACTCCAGTTTCTTTTATAAATATGGGCCAATATCTCTTACCCAGGGGCGTACTGACAGGACCCAGGGCCCCTGGTCCAAAAAGAGGTCTGGGCCCCCTGCAGAAATCTCCACATTGCCCCTTCCACAATGCCCCATTCATCTCCACATTGCCCCTTCCACAATGCCCCCTTAATCTCCACATTGCCCCTTCCACATTGCCCCCTTCATCTTCACATTGCCCCTTCCACAATGCCCCCTTCATCTCCACATTGCCCCTTCCACAATGCCACCTTCATCTTCACATTGCCCCTTCCACAATGCCCCCCTCATCTCCACATTGCTCCTTCATCTCCACAATGCCCCTTCCACAATGCCCCCTTCATCTCCACAATGCCCCTTCCACAATGCCCCTTCATCTCCACATTTCCCCTTCCACAATGCCCCCATCTCCACATTGCCCCTTCATCTCCGCATTGCCCCTTCCACTATGCCCCTTCATCTCCACACTGCCCCTACCTCCAGTTCCTGGTGGTCCAGCGGCGAGGTTTAACACTTTGCGAAGTCCCACGCGCCTCTAGTAATACAGAGCGCTGGGAGATGATGTCATCTCCCAGCGCTCTGTATTACTAGAACGGAGCGTTGGCGGCCAGAGTGGGAGATCAGCTGAGCAGCGCTACAGACGGGCCCCTAAGTGGCACGCGGACATAATGTATTAAAATTAGAATTGCTGGAAGCGGCGGCGGGCCCCCTTGGTGCCGGGCCCTCGGTCTGTGACCGAATGCCCGTATGGTCAGTCCTCCCCTGCTCTTACCCACTTTTTATGTAAAATAAGTTTAACCCTTTGAATGCCAGATGGGTCCACAATGCATGCACCCTGACATTTCAGAGACTTTGCATGACATATTGATGATTTTTGAATGCCCTCTCAACTTATCATAAAGTGTTACTTCTACTTTAAGACAGAAATGCTTGAACATGCTCAGAGCTTGCTAACACCTCATCAGTGATGAAAGGGGAGGAGAGACATGGACTTCTACTCATAACTTTATTGTAATGCATTAAGCCCATGTGAAGCCCTGAATATCTGAGAAAGGCATTATACTAAACTAATGGAAATGAACACTTACATCAATAGAAATATTTTTTACCTGTGGGGCAGTTATTTTGCTCCCGAACTTCTCATTTTGTACTTTGTACATTCAGCCCTTGATTTGCCATACAAGGTAATTATTTGAGGACATCTTGGTGCATATAAATTATTTCTGGAAACACTTATCTCACGGTGAGACTTTCACATTATTGTTCACACAACTCAGTGGTGACCTTCACCAGTCACTGGAAAGTTGCAGCACATTACATCCACTAACAACTTTCAGCATGTCAGTTGATCATGTAAACCAACCCACAGAGACCAATGGGAACACATTTGGGTGACGACTGCTTGCGGTGGCTTTTTCGATGCAGCATAGTCTCACTGCTACAAAGGGCCTTACCATGGAGAGTTTTAAAGGGACAGTAATACTTAAAATATAAAAAAAAGTTGTAGGATTTATCCCCCTGAGTAAAACGAGGGTACTCCCACTGCTGAAAGTTGTTTTATTCAAAAGTTATTACAGCTCAAAGTTGAATTTTTTAGGTGCAATATCACAGTGGCCTGATATTTGACAGTGGCTCTGTTGCTACACTATCCTATGGACAGCTCTGGTCCCAATTCATGTTATATAGTTCTTGTACAAGTTCCTATAAGCATGAATCCGTACTACTAGATCGAATGTTAAGCGTTCCAATGTCTAGCCTGATATAGTCCGGTAATTCTTATAACCTTCTGTCCTTGAGCTGGTCTTCCTGCTGCTGTAGGAAGCAGCTTGCAAGCCTCGAGGGAATGAGGGTCATTGTTTTTGTTGTGAAGCCATACTGAGGGATTGAACCATAATCTGCCACGCTGGTCCAGTGTGGGTTGGCAGAGTTTGGATCGACTTAGTCTGGTGTCATAGTTTTGATCTGGCCACCTTGAGTGAAACTGCAAGGAGTAGCTCCTCCAAATGGCATAGTTCCTGGCTTCAGTGATACACACAAACACTCCTACCATGATAAGGCATCAACTCATGGGAGTGGTATATAGATGTATATATATATATATATATATATATATATATATATATTGGAGATTGTAGCCGTATTAGTCCAGTGATGCAGATGTAAAATAACAAACAAAATAAGTATCTTGTAATACCTTTTTTATTGGACTAACAGAATTTTGGATTGACAAGCTTTCGGGAGAACCTCCTTTTCTCAAGTCTAAAGCATTTCTGACTAAAAGGACACAGAATTCACAGTGATACATACAATTCAAAGTTTAGCTGTGTGTAGGGTTAAGAAAACTACAGATAACACAAGAGAATCTACACTTTTCTTGCAGAGGGTCGTAAATACCTTTTGTAAGGATTGGGGGGAGGGAAAAAAATGCAGGAGATGGTAATGGAGTGGGGAGAATTAAAAAAGTTTGCACATGTTAAGAGTGCAAGAATTGCCATCCAACAATCTAGCATGTGCATGCAGGCCTATATACAACATGCGCCCATACAATAATATAAGTAATATAAGTAATATGTGTGGGAAAATCAGAGTCCATGAAGAACAAGCACCCAATTAGTTTTTTGCATCTTCCTCTGAATGCTTCAGCAGGGGTAGTTGACAAGACTTATCCGACAAGCCAACTAATAGCAAACAATTTTGTGGTCATAATCACATTAAACCAATCATAAAAGTGATAGCATGGGAGTCCCGTTCATTCAAATAACCGATTCCCACCAAGTATTTCTCGATATACAACAATCTCATACAGCTTTCCATAGCCTTTCATGTAACCTTCCCAAGAGCCAAACACAAAAGTCATCAAGCCTGGATACAAAGAATCGTCCAATCATCACAGAATGATAATGAAAGTTTTCTACTGTCTGGTTATAACCTACCACGGATACCCAATTTATGGGAATCAATCACGAACACCCTTAAATCCCTAGGGTCCTTGCTGTGATAACACTGAAAATGTTTTGCAACACTGGTGACCTGTAGTACTCTTTACATTATTATTAATGTGTTCCAAGAGCCTGTGTCTCAGCTGTCTAGTAATCATCACAAGATAGTTCACGACAACTGCTTTTCAAACAGTAGATGTGTATGACTGTAATTTTTTTTTTTTATCTCGAATTCACGTGTTAGAGCTATCTCTGAAAACCAAAGTGGTCTTCTTATAAGGCCATGCTTTACATGACATACACGCATAAGATCCTTTGATAGGAAGACTGTTTTCCTTACCCTCTCTTGTGGTCTTGTAAAGTGACTATCAGTCAAAAAGTCACAAAGATTATTGCTCCTCCTAGATGTAAATATAAGTATTGTCCCCTTCTTTAAACGCTTCGCAAATGACATGTCCATTTTAACGGTTGCCTTGAGCAAAGGATGGTTGAGAACAACTTCTCTAGGAGGCTGAGAATTATAGGAGTCAGAGTCCAGTAATAGCTGGCTAGGGAGCCACAGGATGCCCAAAATACAAGTGACATTGAAATGAAAGGGTATTCTGTAACTTTCACCCGTTTATGCATGTGTGCAAAAGTTCGTATACCGTGATAGAACCTAAAATAGCTACTAGATGGTGAATTAACCCTTTATGAACATTATAGAGGTATGAGCAAATGTTTCCTCTCTCATTGAGTTATTTATTGAAGTGTTTACTCAACCAAAATTGTACCAGTGCACTCAATCCTTGCATACACAGGCTCATATATTAATTCTATACTATTATAGTGATTATACCTGGTGCTGCAGGAGAAGACATGAAACGTGTGAAAATAAGAAGAAAAGATATCCTGCCTAAGTAGCACTCAAAGTGACTGTACACTTATAATATATGAATAATGAGTCAAATACTGGGATAAAACTTAACTTTTAATGATACAAAAATAAATGAGAAGAAAGAAAGAAACTGTGAATTACACAAAACTAATAGATCGTCCGGATAGTGAACGAGATGCAATTATGTCCACATTATGAGAAAGATACATCCAAAAGATTACTTAAATATATAATATATGGGCTAATAGTCTGATTAATCTACATTGACTACGATCGTTGTTCGCAACAAAAATCTAAATCTAATATGACTAGTAAACCTCACCGGGGCACTAAACCGGCTTGCCAATAGTTAATAACGATCATTGTAAGTCAAAAGGCATATAGCCTAGCTAGAGCATGACCACATTCGCACTGTGCGCGTTTCGCCATTATGCTTCTTCAAGGCTAATCCTTAGGATTAGCCTTGAAGAAGCATAATGGCGAAACGCGCGTCGGCGTTTTAATTTGATCAAGGGGTTATCTCTCTTTGATCGTAGTACCTTCTAGTCCCATTCAGTGAGCTTCTATGCAATTAATACCTGAGGGTTCACTGTGATCAGCTGTTATATATAAGCGGCACAGTGAGGCATTGGCAAGCCTGTTTAGTGCCCCGGTGAGGTTTACTAGTCATATTAGATTTAGATTTTTGTTGCGAACAACGAGATGCATATTGTGTATTAATATTATACACTTGTGTTTTTCACACATTGTGTTTGTGATCTCATTAGATTACTTTTTGGCAAGCCGGTTGTGTGTCCTGGTATTTTTGACTAACTACCTCTTTATGAGAGTCTCATTTTGTTGATTTATCAGATCTATTTTTTCATTCATTAATATCAAGGGCCCTTTTTAGGGCTGGTAACCTAGGGGTTAAGCAGCCCTTTCAAGGGCTTGTAATAGGACGGTTTATTTATAACTCTCCAGGTGTCAGTGCGTTTCTTTGCACCCATGTATTATTGATAGCTTTATTGTAAGCTTGATACACATGGGGTGTGTTTAATATTGCACTGACTATTTAAGGTCGTAGTCAATGTAGATTAGTCAGACTATTAGCACATATGTTATATATTTAAGTCATCTTTTGGATGTATCTTTCTCATAATGTGGACATAATTGCATCTCGTTCACTATCCGGCCAATCTATTAGTTTTGTGTAATTCGCAGTTTCTTTCTTTCTTCTCATTTATTTTTGTATCATTAAAAGTTAAGTTTTATCCCAGTATTTGACTCATTATTCATATATTATAAGTGTACAGTCACTTTGAGTGCTACTTAGGCAGGGTATCTTTTCTTCTTATTTTCACACGTTTGAAGTGTTTACTCTCCTTGACTCTGCTTGCATTTCTGCTACAGCCGTAAATGTGTGCAACCTGTGGGAAGACTACAAACAGATCACCATGAATGAGGCCAATAATGCAGTGAGCTTTGTATTGGGCCATTTATGAAGGTTCTCCCATTCATTTTTCAACTTGTATATAATTTATTGTTTGTATTCTAATAAATATGAGATTGATTTGTGGCCATTCTGGCAGGTAAATACCCAAATTCAACCATATATTATTATATATTGCATATGCTGTTTTTTCTTTGGGGGGGTAATATCCTATGTACTCCTCACATCCTCCTCAGGATGCTAACTGCATTGTGTCATACACAATGTGATGTTAAATGTACACAGGAAAACTGCTTCTTCCACTCTGCTGAAAATCAGCACGTGCAATATCCTATATTTTAAAGAAAAGTGATAACATTGGAATAAGCAGGTCTTAGGGCCCTATATACAAAAGAAAGGTGGAGAATTCTGGGAAAACCACCTGCACCACACTAGACAATTAAAAAGTCCCGTATATTTAACCCTTTGAGTTCCAGAGAGATATCCATTGCATTGCGTCAAATTTCTCTCTGGCACTCAAATGGTTAAATAGAGTATTTAACTCCTTGAATGCAAAAAAGATCTCCAGAGCATTGAGAACCTCTGGCATTCAAGGGGTTATCCAATGCATTGCAAACTCCCTCTGGCACTCAAAAGGTTAAAGTAAGTTTTCTTTTACACCTACAGCAGGAGCATTTTAATGCATGGGTGTACCCTGGCATTCGCTGGGGCCTTCAGTCTCAGAGGACCTTAATTTGGGCTTCCAACAGTCCAATTTTTACTGAACGGAACCAATTTAAGAATTTGGTCACATGGCCAGTGACAAGTGAGGCAGTTCTGGGTGAACAACATGTAAATGTGTATGATTTCCCCACAAATAGGAAGCATGAAAGAGGAAGGCTACAACTAAATTTAAATGGCTAGTAATGTTAGCATTAAACTAGATCGCGTTGTCTTCTTTATAATAAATGTAACACAATGCGCTATTTTTAGCAGCTTACTTTTCTGTAGTTCATAGGATATTAAATGTAGAAAGATCCCCCTACTGCCCCTTCTGGCCACGTCACTCTGAATCTGCAGTCTGGTCTGGACAGATGCAGCGAGGGACAAACTTCAGTAAGCAAAGGAAAATACTGCTCTCCTTCATCGAGGGGGGTCAGGGTATTCCTTATACGTATTCACTGAAGTTTGTCACTTGCTGCATCCCTCCATTCCCGGCACCAGACTGCAGATTCAGTAGGAGGTGGCCAGAAGGGGCGGGACGGGGAGCCTTCTACATTTAATATCTTATGAACTACAGAAAAGTAAGCTGCTAAAAATAGGGCATTGTGTTACATTTATTATAAAGAAGACTCGACAATCTAGTTTATTTCAAACATTACTATCCCTTTAAAGCAAACCTGTCACCTTGAATCAAGTTTCTTATTTAGAAATGTCATTAAAAACTACCTATGTGTCATGTTAGCCAAAAGAGAAGCAGATACTATGCTTATTGTGGAATCTGTACATGCAATTCCAGTAAAGGGTGTGTGCTAATTAAAGGGATAGTAATACTTCGTTTTAACGTTATTTTATTTTGTAGGCATTAAAAAAACATGAAGAATGATGTAAGTCTTATCTCTAAAACCTTTATGGTTTATGAGATATTCACAAGCAAAGTTCCCCTCCCCACCCCTTTTTCCTAGTGTAAGCCATCTCTTCTCAGATGTGAGTCTGGTTGTATGACAGGACAGATAACAGAAGGGGACAATTTTCTTTGTATGAAAACAATGAAAGCCCTTCCCCCCTTGACAAGTTTTTCAGCTTTTTCCCTTATCTTAATTGAAGATTGTCCCTCTCTGCAGTCTACCTGGGCATCTCCCTTCTGATTTGGTTGAACGGGGGGGGGGGGGGGATACTTTGTTTGTGAATATCTCTTAAACCATAAAGGTTTCAGAGATAAGACTTATATCATTCTTCATGTTTTTTTAATGCCTACAAAATAAAATAAAGTTAAAATGAAGTATTACTATCCCTTTAAGTTTTTCAGTAACATTTCTTATACCGATGAAGCCTTTTCATTGTCATTTAATTTGCTGATTAAGCACTATGCTGCATCGGGAGACTTTCACTTTTCCCAGAAATAAGAGTTAATATTTCCTAAACTATACATTTACTGGACTTTTGATTAATATGACAAGCAGATAGTTTTTCATGAAATTTTGAAACATGAAAAAAAAAATTCAAGGTGACAGGTACACTTTAAGGGCCTATATTTATCAAAGAAAACTGGAATTATTCAGGATTAAACGAACTGCACCAACAGGGACAGATAAAAATGCCTGTTAAATTAAATTGGGCTTTTAACCATATGAATGCTACAGACGATACAATGCATTACTTCATATTTGAAGGGTTGAAAAGCTATATTAAAGTGCATAGGAATATTTATTTGTTCCCTATGGTGCATTTGGTTTACTCCGGAATAACTCTGGTTTGTTTTTATAGATATGGGACAAGTATCCTAAGGTTAACCTATATATATTTATGTATTTGGGGGGCTCAATTCACAATTCAACCAGAGGCCTCACAGGTTCTTAAAACTGCCCTGAACTGTGGTGCAGCCGGTTTGCTTCCGCAAGACTCCATTTTGTTCTATATAAGGTCTAAAGAGTTAACACTTTGAGTTCCAGAGGATGTTGCACGCCCCTCAAAGTGTTAATATCATGCCCAGTAAACGAATCTGTCAGCAGTTCCTACTCTATGTGCATGCTTGTGTGCTGCTGGCTGCTAGCAGACAGTGAGGTAGGCGGGACAGCTACTCTAGCGCTTCCTGTTTTTCTGTATGCTCCCCTCCTCTCTCCTGCTGGATCCAGCCCCTCAGAGTTCTGGCGGAAGTGAGGGCGCTGCTTCTCTGCACATTAGGCATCTCGTGAAAGCTGGAAACATCTACGGCAGTTTCCAGTGGTAGCGCTGGATTTACTACTGGGAGCAAACAGCCCCTCCTCCACCCTATTGCACACTGAAACCAGCATAATCAGGATATGTACCCTACTGACAGCATGTGAAGAAGCGTGGACTGGAGACATCAGCACAGGAACATGGGGGGACTAGTACAGGTCTCAGCGCAGAAAACTGACCGGGGATCAGCTTGCTGTACCTACATGGAGCTCGTGTAAAGGACCTACGGCTGGATGTTACTGGAGAGCTGCTTTCGTTGGAGTTAAAATAACTGTTTTTCTTATTACACACAGTGTTTCCTAGTGATGGAGATGGCAGTGTGGGTGGTGATCTGATGCAGGGGGTGTGACAGGTCAACACGGCTACGGACATCTCGGGAGCTCAAGGAGTCGTAATATCTTGTTATCTGGACAGATTGAAATAGTGTATTGAGAGTGCGATCTGGAGCACGGTTCTGCATTAGTAGGAGACGGGGCACCCTAGGGTGGTGTGCGCCTGGCATGCAGTGTGGGTCAACAGCGTCTGTGAAACTGTTACATAACCCATTGAGAATTGTCCACACTGTGGTAAGAGACCACCTATACCATCAGCCTGCCAGTTCCTGTCTCCGAGAGCCTGGCATTCTATAACCTATACCAGCGTGCCCATCCCTCTCTCCAGATATCTGACTTTAGAAGCACACTGGCACTCTATGTCCATTCAGAGTATCCTGGCAGCGATCTGCTGACTCCAGGGAAATGAAGCAGTGTGTCAGTTATTGATTACACCTGGAAGGTCGTTCCGATCACTCAGTGTAAACAAGCCCTAGGGGGGAGAGAGAGAAGGGGGTGTGAGCTCATGCCTTCTGCACACAGTATAGTGGCATGCCCACCTCACACTTAACCCTGGGCTGAACCCGTTCACTAGTGAAGATTATGCCCTACCCTCAATCTGCCCACTCCATATAGTGGACCTCATGCACTCCTTACACTGCACCCCGTGCTGTACCCAGTATTGTACCCATGGGTTTCACCCGGGACAGTGTTAATGAAGATTGACATGCTGGTTCTGCAGTCCTGGCTTACATTATTAATGCTAATTTAACTATCTGGGTTTTGGAATCCTGACGCTGCCTCTCACCCTCCACATGTAAATGGCTTCGTTCCCGGAGTCCGATTTCCAGCTGTGCCCCCTGTGTAAGGAGATGTGTGTGTCCTCTGCCCCCATCTCCTCCTCCAGCTCTTCCTCGTCCTCCTCCCAGACGTCCAGCAGCAGCAGTGCAGGAGGAGGCGGCTCTAGCCTGGCTCCGGCTCCCCGCAGGCTGCACGTCCTGCCCTGTCTGCACGCCTTCTGCCGGCAGTGCCTGGAGGGGCACAGGAGCCCCGGGGACTCGCTACAGCTGCGCTGCCCGGTGTGCGACCACAAGGTCCTGATCTCCGAAGCAGGCATGGACGCTCTGCCCTCCTCCACCTTCTTGCACCTCAGCAACCTGCTGGACGCAGTGGTGGGAGCTGCTGATGAGCAACAGAGTAACGGAGGACGGACCGGTGGTGCAGGGAACTGTGGCCGTCAGCAACACCGACCCCGCTCGTCGTCCTGCTCTTCATCCAGTCTACTGCGCAGGGCGCCCCCCGGCCAGAACGAGCCGCGCTGTTCCTCCTGCGACGAGGGGAATGGGGCTAGCTCTCACTGCTTGGACTGCCAGGAGAACCTGTGCGAGAACTGTCTGCGGGCTCACCAGAGAGTTCGCTTGACCAAGGACCACTTCATAGAGCGCTTCCCCGGCACGGGCAGCAGAGCACCCGCCTCCCCCTGCAACTCAGCAGCCTCCAGCGCTGCCACTACCTCATCCTCTTCCACCTCAACCTCATCTTACCAGGGCAGCGCCTTCTCCTTACTGCCCATGTATCCAGAGAGGCTTGCCTATTGCCAGCAGCACGACGAGGAGGTGAGTCTGAATGGGTAGAGAGTGAGCATCAATTGCTGGAGTACCACATTGCTTCTGGGAGTCCATTATGGGCAGGGGTTGGGTATCACTGACTGGATGATCACACTGATTTAGGGAGCTCTGTATGGCCAGGGAGAAGGTACCACAGAGCTGAGGATCACATTGTTTTAAAGTGCTCTGTATGGGCAGGGGGTGGGCATCATTGACTGGCGGTATGTAATCATAACTATTTTTGTAGGTCCTGCATGGACAAGTGGTGGGCATCACTAACTGGGGGTCCCACTGGTTTAGGTAATCCTGCACTGACAGACAGGTGGGCATTACAGACCGGAGAAGCAGTGTATTAATTATCCCTGAATGGGCACTTAAGTGGGCATCACTGATTTATAAGTTCAGATTCTTTATAGTAGTGGTTCTCAATCATTTCTGCTCAAGGCACACCTAGCATTCGTTCTGGAATTTTTAAGCCTCCGTCATTTAACAGGTCATTTATCAAAGACAAAACACGGAACAAATATATAAATAGTTACTTTTTGGATCTCGAAACCGGAATGACCAGAACAAACCTATTATGATTATCAATTTTCAATTATGTATTCCCTGTCAGAGCCTTTATAGAATAAAAGGGGCATCCTAAGTGGCTGATGGCACCCTGGTTGAGAACCACTGCTTTATAGACAGGGTGGTCTCCTATTACCTCTTGGTCTCTAGTATTTGTTGTTAGTTTCACCATCACGTGTTTATAATGCAGGAGTGAACCGTTGTGGAATAATAATGTTATGTCTTTCAATGAGCACCTCCCGGTAAATAAAAGTTTAATCCTTTGAGTACCAGAGATGTATCCAACGCATTGGATACATCTCTAGCATTTAAATGGTTAAAACAAAAATAGAGGTACAGGGGCAAACCAACCCAATTGTTTATAATTTTCAATACTGTCTTTTGTGGATATATTAAATCATAACTATGACAGCCTACAGTCCTCTAATAATAATATGTAAATTAATTAAAAAATAAGTGTAACCCCTTGGACGCTTGAAAGGTCTTTACATTGCAGATCTTCCTAGCATCCAGGATGGCTCACGTACCTCTCTGATGGACATATTGACTACATTGTATTGAAATGCATAGGAGTTTTTTTTATAATGGTGCTGCCAATTCTTAACCCTTTAGTGCCAGTGTATTGAAGGTCCAATTTGTTTCTGTTTACTGCATATGATTGATCAGTTTATAAAGCCCTGAGAGCCCCAGCACTGAACACCACAATTAAGAATTAATCAGTGCATGCATTTCTTTCAGCTGCAGCTCTTTATTTTCTTACATGCTGCTTTCTGTCTGTAACCTACTGTTCACTATTCTAGAGCGATATAAATAGAGGTAAACATCACTTAGAATAATCTGTAGTCATTACATGATATATTGCATTTGCACATCAATTCCACTCCAAGGCAATAGAATATAGCTGCTAAAAGATCATTGCTTATTTAGCATATTACAACATTTTGGGCAGAATTTTATGGAGAGCTGTATTTCCAAGTACATGTTGGGTGGCGTTTTGTAATTATAGTGACAACGTGCCCTTGTGTATTATTATACTTGCTGCAGTGTTTTATTGCCACTTTGCAGTAAATATATTCACAGAAAAGGGCATCTTGGGGCTCATGGCCATTTGACCGTTTGAATGTGGTTAAAAAAAAAAACACCTTTACTGAAAGGGGACCTGTCATCATAAGATGTGGTTTTAGTTGTTAACCCTTTGAGTGCCAGAGGGGTGTACAGTGCATTGCAGAGCAATGTTTAGCATACTGCTATGGCGCTCAGAAGGTTAAAGAGAATTCAAAACTGTCTCTATGTCCTGTTAGATATCTGTAATGTAAATAGGTTTTGAGTATTTAATCTTTATTTTTATGGTGGCATGGTGTGCTATTTAGTTGGTCTTTAAGTATTACCAGAATTACCGTAATCTAGGCAGAAAACACGCACGCGCACACACATATGTGCACACTGTGCCATCAAAACAGAAATGTTAATTTCTCAGAAACAGTTTATGTTGAGGAAATGTGGTCAGTACAACATTTAGGCACACTTTAATACTGTGTTAAACAAATTATGTGTTTTAAGGGGACAAATCCATTTTAAAACATTGACATTCTTGCTGTTGGAGCCTCTTTATAATGTATTGTTGGTAAATTTCTGATAGGTAAATATTTAGATGCATCACTCCTCTTTTTTTTTTTCTTTATTTCAAACCATTGTGACCGTCTCCTAAGTGTGATGTGCTTTGTGCAACCTTGTTCTCAAGACAGGAATTAATACAGAATTTATATATATAAAGAACAACAAGCAGGTGCTACCTGCTTTATTGTAGTAATCTATGATTTAGCAATGTTCACCTGGGTATAGTATTAAATAGTGTGTGCGTCCATCATTTTTCACTATATACGTGTGTGTGTGTGTGTGTGTGTGTGTGTGTGTGTGTGTGTACATATGTATTTACAGATATTGAGGGTAATGTACAATTATATATATATTAGAGAGATTGACGATTTTCACAATGGGCTTTATGTATAAAGGCACATTGGAGCAAACCAACTGCATCATACAAGAGAAACGTTCTAAAGAAACCCCATTGGTTTAGATGTGTGTTGTTTTTTTAACCCCCTGAATGCTAGCCTGTAGCATTAAATGGGGTTAACTCCCTATGTAAATAAGTTGGAATGTCTTTGTCCCCTATGGTGCAGTTGATTTGCCCCAGATTAGCTCCAGTTTGCATTGCTACATGAGGCCATTGTTATCCCTTAATAAGTAATCCTGGACCAAAAGCTACTTACAATGGATTACTTTCTTTTTATTGTAAAGTGGCAGTTTTATGTCAGTAATGATTTTATGATTTTCACTTCCCCCCCAAAGTTTGCATCGTCATATGCCATTCTACAGTTGTAATCATTTGCTTCCTCTTCTCCCCAGAAATACATTTCCGAGCTCTGAATGTTTGTACATAGAGTTTAATCCATTAGATGCTATAGAGGTTTCAACACATTGTGGAGTAATGGTTGGTTACCTCTCTAGCATTCAAGTTGTTAATAGTCGCCACAGTTTGGTCACATAAGTAGTCTTACTTGGGGAAGAACATTGCTGTGGAACAATGAAGTAATATTTTGAATTAATTGCTATGAATATTCAGATGTTTTATGGTTGATTTATATATATATATATATATATATATATATATATATATATATATATATAATAAATCCATACATTTTGCTCATTGTCAGTATTTTGTTTCCCTGTTTTCCTCTTGATTTGTTAACCATTTGAGTGCCAGAGCAACAGTTTTCTTTGCAGTGTGTTGCACACCCCACTGTCTTACCGCTACCTTTTCTTTTCCTCCTGGTGTTTACATGATTTTCATCATTATCAGTACCTTGTATCTTTTCTCTGCTGTTTTGCAAAGGGTATTTTTGTGTGTGTGTGAGTGTTGTCTAAATGTAAGGGAGTACACACACCTACTCAATTTTCATAAAAATGCTATTCCTTATCTAACATTTCAAATCTCAGAATTCTGCTTCTGTTGCAAAATAAACTGGATGGATTTTCAGTCAGCGGGAATCTTGCTTTTTTTACTGAAATACAGCTCTGCTAGAGGTTTTGTAATCGATGGGGGGAATTCCTGACTTTATTTACAGTATGATATTATGACTGCATACAAGGTGTCAGTTCTCCACATTTGAATACAGTGGGGAAGGTATATAAAATGGTGTAAACATGCCTTTATTTTTCCATAAAATTAGAAGCATGTATGTCTAAAGGTGTCTGTACATAAAAAGTCATTTTTTTTTGCCAAAACAATTATGGCATAATATGTGGGTGTGGTTTAAATAATATTGTAACAGTCAATGTAAAATAATTGTTACACTATGCAACAGTTTTAAAGGGGAGCTCTCACTTCTATTAATGTTGTCTTCATTTGAATGATCCTTTGGAGTGAATCTGTAATATTTTGTTTTATTTTATTTTTTTAATATACTGTATTGCCTGAGATATTGCCATGTAAAGTTAAAGGGATAGTAATACTTCGTTTTAACTTTATTTTATTTTGTAGGCATTAAAAAAACATGAAGAATGATATAAGTCTTATCTCTCAAACCTTAATGGCTTGAGAGATATTCACACGCAACGTTTCCCCTCCCGCCCCTTTTACCTAGTGTAAGTCATCTCTTGTCAGATGGGGAATCTGGTTGTAAGACCAGACAGATAACAGCAGGGGACAATCTTCTTCCTATGAAAGCCCTGCCCCCCTTGACAAGCTTTTCAGGTTTTTCCCTTATCTTAATTGAAGATTGCCCCTCTCTGCAAAGTATTGTCTCCTTCCCACCTCCTCTGATGACGGAGGATTCTGGCATGTGACCTGGCACGCTTTCTTGCAAATGCACTTCCAGGTCATTGTATAGGCACAGACTGAGCACAGTCCTTTATAAAAAGTGGCAATCTGCTTGCTGAAGTAAAAATAGCAACGGAGGCAAACAGACTGATCGTTCATTGTGATCGTTGGCCAGTTATTCCTTCCTTGCACAATAAAAAATAAAACTGGCAGGTATGTCAATAAATGTTTTATTTTATTATAGACATCTTCAAAATTTAATCCTCTTAGTGCAGAGATGTACCACATCTCTTTTACATATTACGTTGACCATAAATCTCCGCCAGATGGTGTAGCAACAGCACCACTGTGCAACTTCAGGCCATTGAGATATTGCACCTAAAAAAAATTCAAATTTCAGCTGCAATAACTTTTAACTTTATAAATAAAAGACCTCTTAACAGTGGGATTATCCTTGTTTTACTTTGGAGGATAAGCCCTACAACATATATATTTTTTTAAAATATTAAGTGTTAATATCCCTTTAACACCTTATCGTTTAAAGTCTAAGCGGAATCCTTAACCCTTTGAGTGCCAGAGGGGCATGTAATGCTTTGCTTTGTAAGGCGTTGCGTACCTCTCTGGCACTCAAAGGGTTAAGATAGCACTGATCCGTATACATCCATAAATATATAGCTCCGCCCTACCAACCATGAACAAAATTGCACTTAAAGGGATAGTAATGTTTCATAATAAAAGCAGCTTTAATTAATCATCATAGTATGATGGCCACAAAAAAAATAAATATACGCAGCCGTTTGCTAATCTTGAATTTTCATGCACAATTCAACAAAATCATACGCAAACCGATTCCCTAGTGGTTTTCACACGGGAAATAGTGATTGCGCATGTTTCCTGCATCGCGCCATTTGTTTTGCTGCTACATTAGGATCAGTGTATACAGATCCCCATAATAGGCTGCCCCATGTGTTAATCCATATGCTTTGCACCATTGCTGGTGGTTTTTGTATCTGTGATGACATACTTTACAGATATTGTGACTCTAACACTGGTTTTCATCTGCCAAGGCATGTGATGTTGCTCGTCATTTGCAGTGTATTTATAAGTTTTGCTACCATAGCAATGTTCAGGGGGTATATTTAGCGAAGTGTTACCCTCTTTCACTACTGCTGTGCGTCATCAAAGTCTTGGTTCTCAAAAAGCCTTACAGTGTTTGGATGTGTCCTGAATTAAAGGGATAGTAATACTTAAGTATTATAAATCCCTATATTAAAGCCCTAGTAAAAACAAAACGTATTGCCCCCAGTGTCATCTGTCAAACCTTTATGGTCTGAGAGATGAACGCTTCTAAAGTTGCCCTCTCCCTCTCCCTCCCCCTTCCCCGTAGTCAGCATTCTAGCTGACTCAGGGAAGTCCAGTCAGAGATCATCAGGCGGCTCTGCAGCAGAGCCGCGATCGCGTTAACTAAAAAAAAAAACTTTTACTAAAACGGTCTTCTATGTGTGCTTGCAAACCAAGCACACGTAGAAGACCGTTTCAGTGAAAGTTTTTGTTTTAGTTAACGCGATCAGGCTGTGCTGGAGAGCCGCCTGAAAGTCGTACGACTCTGTTCCCTGCAGTCAGCTAAAATGCTGACGAAGGGGGAGGGAGAGGGCAACTTTAGAAGCGTTCATCTCTCAAACCATAACGGTTTGAGAGATGACACTGGGGGCAATATTTTTTTTTTTTACTAGGGCTTTAATATAGGGATTTGTATCCCTTTAAGAAACTCGCACTCAGTATAAGAAGTACAAAGGAAACTTGCCTCCTCATGGATAAACCTTAAGCTATATCAAAGTACAGAGCCATTTACACACATGCTTTCTTTTCAATAAACTGCTGTTTAAAACTCTTGGATGTTAAAAATGTTGCCAGTGTATTGCTTTGCAGTGTACTAGAGATGTCTTTACCATCCAGTGGGTTAAGAAATAGTTTTCTTTCATGTAATAAAACAAGGGACTACTAGCAGAGTTCAAAAAGAAATATACACGCCCTGCAAGAATCCCTCGATGTCCCCTATGAGTGTGTGTGTGTGTATGTATATTAAAGTGGAACTATTACCCCACATAACCCCCCAATAATTAGTCATATAGCGATACGCTTAGAAATAGTAGTATAATCCAGCGTAAGTGCAGCGTTATTAAGAAATCTTACTTTATCTGTGACTGATGCCCAGGCTTCTTGCTTTAGAGGAATCTGCACTCCTGCACCATCAGTCCCTTCCTGTTACCTTAAGGCACAATGCAATGCCTCCTAGAGGAGACTGGGACGGACAACGCATGCACATATGTCTCTAAGACAAGATGTCTGCACTGATGCCTGACTGTCAGTCTCAGAAGAAGTATGATTTCTTAATAAAGCTGCACTTATGCTGGATAATAGTACTATTTCTATGCATATCGCTATATGACTAACTATTGAGGGGGTGCTTTATTTGGGGTGATACTTCCACTTTAATTATATAATGGTGGGGGGAGTCATTGTACCGAGCAAGATTCTAGCTTTACTATCTGGGGAAAATTTAAAGGTTGTCTTCCTACTTTAACCCTTTGACTGTCAGTGGGGTATCCAACACATTGCAATGCAATATGGTGGATACCTCGCTTGCACTCAAAGGGGTTAAACATTCAAGCTTTTAGAATGAGTATAAGTCCATAACAATATGCAATGCATATATCTACAGTGCGCTTCATGCCTGATTGGCTGCGTAAAAGTTAATAGCTGGAGTTAACCCATACGCTCCATTTTGTCGTGCTCTTGTACATTTTATTCCGCACAGAAAGAAGAGTGAGTTTTACTGGGGTCATTCTCCAGGTAACAGAGAAACACATGCAGAAGTGCTCTTACACATACACTGCAATCACACTTACTTTGCAGGACAGAACAATACCAAACCACATAAAGAAAGATCATTGTTATGTCTATGACAACTTCTGTTCACATTCCTCCTGTGTGTGCAGGTTCTTTCATAGATCAGTATATGCAGTACATGTGTTTCAGCAAGTGCGAGTGAAAATTTAGCCATGGCGAATAGAAATTCAGCCTTGCTTGGTATGTTATGGCTTACAGTGACGAGTTACTTTTAGGTCTGGCTAGTAGCAAAGGACTTCAATTTTTAAGATAATATAAATATATAATATATATATATATATTATGGCATTGTACACTACAGATGCTTTCAGTGCATTGCAAAGCAATGTTAGAGACCCCTACCATTCAAGGGCGAGAAGCTTATGTTCGTGAACCTAGGCTCTTTAAAAAGTGTGATTTTTCTTTTTTTAACATTCTGATTGCCAGAGGGGCTTCACAATGAGTTGCATACCCCACAAGCACTAAAAAATGTTAATCTTTTTATGTTGCTCAAAAAACTGAGCACTGCTTTCCAAGGCAAATGGGATATAAGGTGCAGCTGAAAAATGCCTTCCCTTATGTGTATATTGTAATGAACGTATGGTATGGTATCTCCATGTTAGAACATTTTTATTATAGTAGTATCTGTTTGCTAAGAAAAATCTTGCACTATTAAAAGTGATATAAACTTGGAATAAGTGTCTCCATGTGTTTAGCAGAAGAACTTGTCTAGGTGGGCTTCATTCATAAAGCTGTCAGATGTGTGTCTGTATATGATCCAATATATACTACACTCTTTCATTTGAATTCTGATGTAATTTGTAGCGGGACAGGAATACTTCACATTCTGAAGATAGTATACAACAGGGGTGTCAAACTGCATTCCAAGTGGTCCAAGGCAGTGCACGTTTTGGATATCCTGATTTTGAACAGGTGTCCATTTGGAATGCAGTTTGACACCACTGGTTTGCAAGATTCCAATGGGTTGTAGGTGCATCTACCTGATACAGGCTGATAATTTATTGTTAGGCTAGTGTAAAAGCCAGTGTACATGGGCCAAGGTGTGGGTAATGTTAACCCTTTGAGTGCCAGTGGGGTACGCAACACATTGCAAAGCCATGCGTTTGCGTTGCGTACCCCTCTGGCACTCAAAGAGTTAAGCGGCTGCTTCATGAGCAGTAGAGACTGCCCGAACACAGTCTATACTGCACATGACGGCTTCTGACAAACACCCTTAGCGAATTATTATATAGGATGTAAACTAAATGCAAAAAATGCTGATCAGCAAAAACAGGCAACTGTAAATACTATACTAAATATTTCTAAGTAGATGTACATTGTTTAAAGAGATAGTAATGTCTCATTATAATTTAAGGTCTGATCATTCTTATACTTTGGCAACAGTACAGAGCATTATTACAATGTTCTTATTGGTGTAGTTTTTGAGTAATTATATTATAAAGTTACCCCCTCCCACCCCTTTTATACATGTCAGTCTTCTTGCAGATCTGAAATCTGGTCACTAGACTGAACATATCGCAATGAGGGACAGTATTGTAGCTATCAGTATAAGGAAATCCCTGCCACACCCTGATGGAGGGCAGACTTTTCCTTATTTTAATATAAGATTGTCCCTTGTTGTGATCCAACAGCTTTCTGACATCTGTAAAAAGGAGGGAGGGGGGAAAGTTTATTATAATTATGCAAATTTATGCAAAAACAACACAGATTAGCAATTGTGCAGAGCGTTATTACAGTTTTCTAAAGTATAAGGAATGATTGAATCTTAATGTAAAATGAGACATTACTATCTCTTTAAACCTTTGAGCGCCAGAGAGATATCCAGTGCAGTGCATTGGATACCTGTCTGGCACTCAAATGGTTATTATGGACACTTAGTCAGGTAAACACTTCTGTTAAATGATGAGGTCACTTATTTGAAGAACTGAAGAAATTTATGTGCAAAACCTGCTGCACTAATGGGGACAAATACAAATTCCCATTGATTTTAAATAGGGCTTCATTCCCACTGAATACTAGTGATATCACCATCATGCTGGCTTGCAATGTGTTGAAGGTGACTTTAGTTTTCAAGGGATTAAAAATCCCATTTATATCATTGATAATTTGGGGGATTTTATTTGTCCCCTATGGTGTGGTTAGTTTGGTACAGAATTGCTCTAGTTCTTACTTGGTCTGTCTTGGTGCCTTTGCATATTTGTAGCTTTCTCTGATTTAGGATTACAGTGTTGTTTACTTACTGTTTATCAGGGTGTCAGAATCTCCCCTGCGATTATTTCACTTTGCAGCAGTGGAGGAAATATGTTGTAATATCTTAGTACAGCATTGGAATGCTTATTTGTCCACATTCTCATTTATACAAAATGTCACGTTAAAATAAAATGCAAAATGCAATGCTTACATTTCTTATTTACAAAACAGTGTGTTGGAAACATATCTTTCGGCCAAGGGCTTAATGAAGAGAGTAAACAGGACATGTGCTGTTATTAGTTGTGGGTGTGGAGTAGTCACATAGAAAGTAAGGGTAAATAAATCTTATCTGATTTCACCTTTTCTGAGGAGAGAACTGCCACAGCCCCTGTGTCATTTGTTTCCCCAGTAGTTCACTTGCTGCCTTCCTGGGTTCCACCACTGATCTAGAATGTGGGGGGTGGGGTATCTTTCAGTTGGCACAGGTGAGCTTCATCCAGTATATGTACTGGTTGGTGCACATGTGGGTTGGCCATTCATTGTAGTTGGGGATGAGCATTGCAACCTCCAATTCGGCTTGTGTGAATAGTCTTCTTGTGTCCCATAAGCATACCAGGGAACTCAAGGTTTGGCCTTGAGTCTCAGGCTTTTCACTCAAGTCTCAGGGTGAGTGAGTTCTTTGTTACCTACTATATGATTTGCCCCAATTAAATGCTTATTTAGTCTCTAAATTGGTGCCATTTGTACCAGAAAGACAGGGGAAGATGTCTTGTTCATGTTTAGACAGTGAGATCTCTAAATTGTAGTGTGTTAAAGGTTCCTTGTAGACCAACTGGAGTACCTCTGGGTTAGAGCAAGAAGATACATATTGTATAAAATCTGCATTAGGGGATGCTTTTATGATTAATATTTCAAAGATCTCAGGGTCAGCTCACTTGAAAGTTCCCAGGTATGCCAATAGGCCACTGGGAGACCTTGCTTACTGCAAGTTTACTTTGTTCCTGAAGGAACACCGTAACAATGCACTGTGCTGGATTTGATGTGATCACACAAGGAGATAGTCACCCGTGTGAAAGGCACCATAGTCAAGTATGTTCCCTTTCACCAGTTTGATAGATTCAAAGTGGCATTGCTGAGTTGATGTCACCAATGTAAAAGGTATGTGAAACTTACAGCTGGTCCCTTCTGAATGAAAGCATGAACACAAAAGTATAGGAACGAGCTACCAGGGAATTCTCAGGGTTTGACCCTGAGACTGGGAGTCCAAATCTAAGACTGAAGGGGTCCAGCCATAATGGAGCGCTAACATGTAAAAATGAAATGAAAGTACTTATAGCTAGCATAAATGTAAAAAAAAAAAAAAAAAAAAAAAAAAAGTGTTACATCCCTAAAATAAAATCGTTATCTTGCTTTTTAATATGGGAAAACTGTCCTATTCAGAGAGCCTTTGTTTTGTTTTGAGCAGTTTGTAATTAGAGCTAAAACAAATCAATTTATTGTGATTAGTGCCTACTGCTCTTGTATATGGAAATGCTAGTTTTTCATCTCAGATTAATTATACACAATCCTGGGCAATTGTTTAAGATTGCTGGGGTACTTGCTGCTGTCAAAGTCTAGGATGGCTGCTTACACAGAGGATACGAAAGACTAGATTTTAGGTCTCAGAAAAAAAATGTTGTTTTATAGAAGCCAGCTTTGAAGTACAAGGGATGGATTTGAGTGTATATAACCCCAGTTCAATTTTAGGTTTTAGCTTTCTTTAATTCTGTGATTCACAGCTCCAGTCTTCAGGGCACACAAACAGGTCAGGTTTTATGTATAATTACTAATGAAAATGGAACAAACACTTTTTATAATGAGTTGGGAGATTTTGAAGGAGCTTTTAAAGTCGCCTATATTTATATTTGCCTTTCTTTATTTAAAGTTATAGTTTGAGATATTTAGCTTTTATTTGCCAGTTTATGTACATTAAGTAGTACTTAGCAGCACAGTCTTGTCAGATACTAGCATTCTACTCTCCCTCCCAGCTGTAACTACCTACCAAAAAGCACTGTTGAATTTGCAGAAACTGATAACGCTAAATGTCTCAAACTATTGTTATGTTAGCCATTCATTATTTAAAACTAATGAATGCCTGATGAACTAAAGGAAAGTGGTGCAGCCCACCAAACTGCATTATAGGGAATAAATAAACATTCCAATTGGTTTAAATGGGACATTTTAGGCACTGAATGCTAGAGGTGTAGCATATGCATTGTGAAACTTTTTTTAAACCAATGGCTAATTTCCATTTTATTATCTATGGTGCAGTTAGTTCCAGAAATATACCACTTTTCTTTAATGCATCAGTTTAGTACATCTGTGAATGCTTTTGTTCCTGATCCCACACAGCCCTAGCCAAGCAGTCTGAAATTGGATTGCATCTATTAGGTCGGAATGACCTGATCTCACAGCCCCATGCAGTATCGCTGTGATTTGGTCTGTTGAGACCACACACTCGAGATCTGATCACCAGCTGATCAGAAATTTCAGGCAGGGCTGACTGGTCAGACTTGTTTTATGTATCCATACTCTGTGTGCTAACCAGCCAATCTGGTCTAATTCGACCGACAGGATCAGCCGACAGAATAGCACTGCTGTTCATGGGCATTTTGAGGAATAAATAAAGATTGCCGCTTTTTAAAAATTGAACTTTTAACCTCTTGAATACTAGAGATGTCTCCAGCTCATTGCAAAGCAATGATGCTTAATGGAGATGGCTAAAATTACCTTAAATTAGGGGTAATTGTTGTATGTTCCCTCTGGTGCACTTGGTTTGATTCCGTATTGATTCAGGGTTTTTTCTTTTAATTACAATCGCTTCACTGGACTTTGTGTATAAGTAAACTGGGTCAATTCTGGGGCAAACCAGCTGTGCCATGAGGGGGGAAATCTCCAAATTCCCATGGTTATTAGTTTGCCTTTTAGACTTTTGAATACTGTGGAGGACTTCAGCCCATTACTTTTCCACAATGTACTGGAGACTTTTTTTTTTTTTTTATAGAGTTGAAGGGTTAACCGCTCAATTTATATAAATGGGAATGTTTACTTGTTCCCAGTGATGCAGAACTGAACCTCAGAATCGCTCCTTTTTTATTATATAGTTAAGCTTTTATTTAAGTGTCCTATAATAGGTATTCTTTGTTATATGAAATGGCACCTTTATTTTTCCCTCTGCTATCTGGGTGCTTGACCAGACTGCCCAGGCAGCGAGACAAAATAAGGCCTGAATTCAGGTTTGAATACCTGTCCTTGCCGGTGTGCATTTGTGAGGTTATGTGACAAAGTAATAGTAGTATTTCAGGAAGGACTGTAACAGTTTCTGAATGAGACTCCGATCAAAGAAAGTGTGTGAATGCATGCTTGCAAGTCAGCATTGATCCAAAGCCTTCTGTGGATGAGTTTAAAAAGCTGTTCCTAAGATGACAGGGCTTGGTTAGGGTTAAACAAGATGGCAGATTCAATGGGGAGGGCGAGAGAGAAGTGGGCATCAACCCTGCTGTTGTGCTTATTGTAACATTTTAAGTGAATGCTCAGCTTTTAGTTGAAAAGCATTTCTGTTCCTTTAAGGTCCACTGTCTTTTAGAGCCACTGTTGCCATTATGGAAGCTTCGTGCTGAGAATTTTGTTTAAACCCACACACATTCTTTAATGATTCTGACATCTTTTTATAATGAAATAATAAAAAGTCTGAGTTCTCATCCCAAACCAAAGTGTATGACTAAGCCATGACTCCCCCTTTGTTCAAAATCAAACTACATCTGTCTCCATCTTGACAATTGCCTTCTAATATTTATAATGATGAATATTGAAGCAGACTTGTGGTAGTGAGTAAGAGTCGTGTTTTTCAGACTTAGAGAATTAGTCACTTTTTGTCCAGTTTTGCGGTTTTCAACAAAAAAATATGCTGGAGTAGTCTGAGAGAGTGGTTTTCCTCTTCCATTCAAGCTGTGTTAGACAGTTTCAGTTTTCCTTTTCTGAATCAGAATAATCAAGATAAAAATAATTTAGATTTGTTGGCCTGCGATCTGTAAAACCAATTTTTATTGCTACAGATTTTTTTTCCCTAAGAATATCTGTGTAAAGACTGATTGAATCTCATGGTTAGGTAAGGGTTTAGTTCCAGAGGGGTGTACAACACATTGCCAATCAATGTGATTCACACTCCTAAATTTGTAAAAGGTTAAAGTACCTCAATGGCATTTATCTAATACCGCCTCAAAGTTACAAATCAACCTCTAAAACTCCTAAATTAAAAAAAAGTGTGTCTATGTATGTGTGTGTGTATATAAAATATAAATCTTTGGAGCTAAAATAGTTTTTAGAAGCTGTAGAAGTTTTAGGAGTTATTGAACAGTTGTGTGCACATAGGGGTTTATTAAAATATTACTGATATTTGTAGCAGCCAGAAGTAAACATTTTATTACCACCGACTCATAAGGTTATGGTACTATGTATTTCTTCCTGTGCTCTAAAACGTTTAAGTACATGTTTAACTTGGTTCTGAAAATGTTATTGTTCACACTGATCAAGAATTTAACTGTAGCATCTCAGCTTGGTTCTTTGGCAATATATTTGCAAAGCTTGGGTATATTTTTTGGTTTTTCAGATTTGCTTTTATTTTTGTTTTATTTTTTACTTGTATTTTTTGGCCACTAGATATTGGTTCATTTGTTCCTTGCATAATTTTCTAGTTTTTGCTCACAAGAAAAATGGCAACACTTACTTTGATAAAAATGCAGCTACTTCAGATTTGAGAATCAGTAGTTTAAGGCTTTATTCAAATGAACCCATGTATGGTTTTTACTAAATGAATTAAGGCTGCTGTTTGGCAGTTTTCAGTATTGTAAACTGTGTAAAATCTGAGATGAAAATGAGCGACTGTAGACCAGTGATAGGCAATGCAAGGTCACCCACTTTCTACTAACTACAACTCCCATCATTCCCCTCCAGCCAGTGGCTGGTGGGGAATGATGGAGGTTGTAGTCTGGTAGCAGCCTGAGGACATTATGTTGCCCATCCCTACTGTAGGGTTAGTGATACTAAGAAGAGCAAGAGTAATTCTGGGTCAAACCACCTGCAGCATAAGCAACACAATTTCCATTGATTTAAACAGAACAATTAACCCCTTCAATGCAAGAGGTAATCGCTGAATTTTATCCATGTATGTTGCAGACTTCAATGGAATTCAGGGGCTTAAAAGCCCCAATTAAATCAATGTGAAAAATGTATTTGATGTCTCAGGTGCAACTGGTTTGGTACAGAATTATCCCAGCTCCTCATACCCTGAAAGTGTTAATAAAAACAAAAAACCTGCCTAAAATATCTGCTTATTTTAAACTAAAATATATATTTAGATATTGCAGGAACAGTTTACTAGAATAAAGTTAATTTGTGAAACTATTTTCTCAGTTGCACACTTACAAAATAAATATATACAGTATATGCTTCCCCTTAGTGAAATATTTACCTTAGCATACTAATATGCTTAAAAGAAACAAATTACAAGTATCACTCTGTATTAAATAGGTGTTTTTGAAATAGCTTTCAAAATAAGTTATATATATATTTTTACTTTTTCATTTAGACTACAAACTGCATTTCCAGTTTTAAAGTAGGTTAAAACAATACTTTGTGCGTAGAAAAAAAGTGTAGATTTTAAATGTATAAAACCGATATGCTACAATGTGACAAACAAAATTTATAGATATAGACTATTGGGAAGCTGCAAAATGTTATGTAACTAAAGACAGATTTTTTTTTTCTTATTTAATTTCTAGAATACAAAAATTATTTTTAAATATACAGATTCATGCCTTTTGTTTATTTCACAGCAATATAAAATAAGTACTAATTTATCACAAAGAAAATGTAATAATTCAGTAATTATTTGAACTCTAATTTTAAGCAACTGAGCTCACTAAATTTACCGAGCTTTTTAGTTGGTGTGATTGGAAAAGGGCATGAAAAATGAAGTTAGTATTTTCTTTGACAGTCCTCTAAATTGGTACAGAGGAAGGTGAGATAAAAACCAAAGCCAACCAATTTCATTTGAATGGAAAAAAAAATTTCTCCTCAAAATTCTACCTGGATCAAACGATTGAAAAATAAGAGGAACTTTCATTTTAATGTATTTGGTTGCTTTGTTTTATTTAAATCACTATTAAAACACAATATTTTATATAAATGGAAATGATCATACATTTAAAAGGAATGTATTTCCATAGAAATAAGTGTCTCTTAATTTGTTTTAAAGAAGGGCTTACCTACTGTAACTATGAGCCTTTCACTCAACATACTGTCATAGCTATTTTTTTCTTTGCATTGGATCTGCAGTTGTCTTGTCTACTGAGCTCCATTTTTAGACATGTTTTTAGTTTACACTTCATCAGTTTGAAATAGAAATCCCTCAGAATAAAACCCCAATCATGGTTATCTAGGTCACTGTAAACTGGTTTAAATAGTTAAATGCCACTGTTATATTTATATATTATATATATATATATATTTATATATTATATATATATATATATATATATATATATATATATATATATATATATATATATATATATATATATATATTTCACATCTGACGTGTTAAACTCCAACTTTTTTTTCATATTGCACCAATATTTTAAGCTTTGCAAGTGCAGATTTACCGATATTCCATTTAGAGATTTGTGGGAAAACTTGTAAAAGACTGCTTTCTCCAACCATTAATATATTATATACACTGTTAAATATTTAGAAGCAGGAACGTATAGAATTTGGCTACAGATAAGAACAAATTGCCCCATGTCTATTTAAAAAGAGCATAATTAATTGATAGAATAGCAGTATTCTTATCCCAAATATTTTTAAACTCATTCACAGTTTTGGCCCTTTCTTTTACTTCTGCTGGAAGGCTATTTCATATATTTATTTAGAAAATTTTACCCGAAAGAAAAAAACCCCTTTGAGTGCCAGAGGGGTATGGAATGCATTGCTTTGCAATGCATTCCGTAAACCTCTGGCACGCAAAGAGTTAAGATTGCTCTCATTTTCAGGTATGTAATGGAGAGCATTTACAGTAAAAAGTTACATGTTAACACAAGTAGAGAAATAATATATGTGTATGTGTGTGTATATAATATATATAACACACACATGCATAAACATACATAAAAATTATTTTATTGGCATGGTCTCTCTGTCGTTTCAGAAAAAATGGTATTGAAGTGAACTGAATCTGAATCTAATGATGGTTTCAGTCAAGAACCATTCTTTTAAATGTGCTTGGTCTCTCTGTCTTTGCAGAAAAAGTGGTATTGAAGTGAACTGAATTTGAATATAATGATGGTTTCAGTCAAGAACCATACTTTTGGATATGCTTGTTTTACATTCTAAAGACCTGATATCTAGAAGAACATTAACAAATTCGGACGGTTCAGATTAGGACTTCTAAAATGGCACATAGCTTGGAGGATAAAAGGAAATGGGTGATTATAACTGAAGTATTTTACACATTCAGGTGAAACCATTTTAAAAGCATGAGTGAACAAAATTACGTGATCTGCATTTAAAGGGCTGGAGACTACTATAAAATATTCAAGGGCAAATATATAAAAACCCTACTCTCCATAAAAGGTGATGGATACACTGAATTGCCTCCCAGCAGAAGTGGTAGGGGGTAAAACAGTAACTGAATTTAAGAACTCGTTGAATAGAATATAGCTATAAACCATTTTTTTTCTATCAGCATAATCTAAGTTTCTATGATATTTGTGTTCGTAATCAAATAATATATTTTTGTATTAACTTTTATTTTGTGCGGCATTTATTTCATTTCTGAAGTGTTTTCTACTTTGTGTGCTTTTTATTTTAGTACGGTCTGTAAGACATCAGGAGCCGTATCCACAAAGAAAATGGAGCAATTCTGGGGCCATCCCAGAGCCCTACTGCCCATTAGGCAGATAAGGCAAGTGCCTAGATATTCAGATTTTGAGGGGAGCCTCAGCTATGCTCTTGACGTCCACATTCTCTTGTTTTGAATGGGGTCAGAGAAATCTCGGTCTCAAATCTGTCTATGTACCCCTTTTTATAGGCTATTATTTGACACCCTGGATGATATAGATAGATCTCAATCTCATTACAAAGCAGTCCATTGAAGATCTTTTTAGCAGCCAATTGATAAATTATTTTTTTTCTGGTTGTTTGTGATAGGCTAAGAGTATTTTCTTTTCCAGGAAACAGTGGAGAGGACTGAAGGCAGGGCTATATAAGCATAGTTAAGGGTGCTTTGCCGAGGTGCCCTGAGATGTAAATCCATCCTTGGGCAATCCAACAGCAACACAGGAGAGTCAGAAAAAATCCCATTCAGTTGAATCAGTAGGAATGTATATTTCTCCCCTGTGGTACAAATGGTTTTCTGCAAAATGGCTCTACTTTTGTTTGGTGCATATGGCCCTAAGTGTAAACTCTCTGCCACCCCTGTTGAATCATGGGCAGGACTTCAACGCTGGCTGATGATGCTGGATCTTTTTGAAGACCCTAAATAGCAGGCAATAGTCCTCTATTGTTTTGATAGTAGGCACCACAGTGTCTGTTTTCAAACATTCCCTGAACACGTCTCTGCATTTAAAGTAATGAGCTCAAACCCCATTGTCCCAGAGTCTATAAATTCCTCCAGGGTTTGATTTCCTTGGGGGTGATTGAACAGGACTTCAAAGATGTGAAGATTTTAACCTCTTCAATAGCAGGAATGTTGTGAAAATCCATGTAAGATACAGTCTTCTAGTAAGTGCTACTTTGTTGTTGAAATTGGAATACTTAGTACTCGATTGCTTATATAAACTACGTTAACATATTTTGGCTATGTTAACCCTTTAAAAACAAGAGGGAAGCAGAAGGCATTGCACAATCATCTGGTCCTGAAAGGGTTAATGTTGGCATCTGTTTTACACTTTGACTTCACATGAAAAAATAAAGCAAAAAGCTGCTTTTTCCTCATGCAGTCTTGTAGCTAGCCAGAAGACAACCCTAGAAGGTCACTGCATATTTAACCCTATGAGTGACAGATATTCAATGCATTGTGTTTGATACCTCTTTGGTACTCAAAGGGGTTAAGTCTTTTTTTGTTAGAGGGCCCCGTGCTACAAAGAGAAAATATAGCCATCATTAGAGGCAACATGTTATCGAACTTCAGTTTTCAAAGTGATAATGTCCAATTTATACCAGTCAGTACCATCATTTTAAATAAATGTACATAAAAATGTTTGATCTTAAAGGGGCAGTAACACTTAATATAAAGTTAAATTTATATTGTAATGTTTATTCTCCTGAGTACAACAAGGGCACTTCCACTTCTGAGAGGGGTTTTATTCAAAAGTTATAGCAGCTCAAACTTGCATTTTTTTAGGTGCAATATCTCGGAGGCCTGTTGCTATTGATCAGAAATCTCCATAGGATGGTGTAACACCAGTGCCAATGTACAGTTTCAGGCCATTAACATATTGCACCTAAAAAATGCAAGTTTGAACCACTATAACTTTTGAATAAAATCATTTAAGCAGAATGAGTATGTTTGTTTTACTCCGGAAGATAAACCTTACAATATAAATTTCACTTTATGTTAAGTGTTACTGTTCCTTTAAAGGTTAAATGTCAAGGTTTTCTAAGTCTGCTTGTATAGTAGTGTAACCTGAGGTTTGCTTCCTATGCACAGCTTCTATATAACCTTAGTGAGAGGCTTGTAAGCATTTTGCTTGGGTCTCTGGGGGCTACATGTTCAGCTCCAAGAGACTGAATTGAGAAACTTCAGTCTCTTCTTGTATGACAGTCCATCCCCACCATAAAGGTTATTTAAATTTCCTTTTTTTTTTTTTTTTTTTTTTTTTTTTTGTATTGGGTTGTTAACCCATTGAAAGGATTTTACAGGTCAAAGTTGTTTTATTTTAACTGACCCTGCAAGGTGGCATGGCAGCTATTTCTTTCTGTGGAGTGCTTGACTCAAGCTTTATTAGAGAGAGCAATAAAAAAATGCAATTTTGCCCTCTCGTCAATGGTTGGTGTTTTTGCTAATCGTTTGACTTAAAACATTTTGAGCTGATTAAAATGTCTGCCAGAAATGGGAATACTCCTTTTGTACTCTGCATATACATATGTTATAACAACTTAGGTGATTTTTAAAAAGAACTTTCAAAATCAACTATATTTGTTAGCTTTACTTTATTTAAAATAGTAATTTATGAAATATTCAAATTTATTTCACTGGCAGTCTATGCAAATTAGCCGCTACTAGTGGCCATACCAGCCAGATTCTAACATTTCACGCTATTCTCGCTCTACCTGCCACTCCCTGACAGCCAGGATGAACTCATTTTCATAAACTGGTAATCATTCAAATCCTGTTAAGATGGATGCCTTTAGGCACGTAGTAGACAATACTGGCTTACAATATAGCTGGTTTTACTTTGTAGCAAATATATTATACTATACTCTGGGAATAAATATTGAAATGTCACTGATAATCAGTCCTAATACTTTTTTCTCATTGTGTACGAGCTAATTATCCTTTTGGAAATTTTAGTATATTCTCCTATTACAATTTGCTCCATGACTTACCTGTCTCAAGCAAGCACGTCTCATCTTTGACTATTTCTTTTTTATATTGTTACACTCTCTCTATATGGAATTGCTGTATTTAATATCCCTTATTCTTTCACACCAGAAGTATCATTTTATTTATAAGACCCCTTCAGTACCGGCGCAAATTAAGGGATCAAGCACAGTTATTATCCATGTGTTCCAGTTTTTAACACGCTTAGTCATAGGAGCTCCCCATCTGGCACTGAATTCTATAGGTCTTGTGGTGAGATCCCAACAGTTGTCTCTATAGCGCTTGGTTTGTTTAGCACTTTAACACAATTATGCCTCACTCAAATATTGCTTGGGGTGCTGTTACAGATACATATTGTGACTCGATCACTATGTATATATGTATGTTTATTTAAATAGCTAAATACATGTACACAGCACTTTACAGAAATAGTAATAGTAAAATGCAAAGATATAGGACTGGGTTAAGAGCATCAGGCTAAAGTGCGATCATTATATTATTACCGGGAGAAAAAATGGAATCGTACATTGGGAAAGGGACTACGTAGTGAGTTTCTGATCACGGCTATATATGAATTCCGCTATTACACATTTCCACATGGGAGAGCAAGTTAACTTTTAATTGTTGCTTGTTTTTATTTATTGTAAATAAAAGCTATGTTTTAATACTTTCACCAACGGCTAGAAATCTCTTCATATAATTTTTCTCACTTTAGATTTACTATCTTTCATTTACTGCCCAAATAAAAAAAATTTATTATTTGCAATTCTTGTTTTTTGAATCCTAGCATGATGGATGCCTCACTGAAGTGAGAATATGTACAGATGACATCATGACAATTCCCCTTGAAGGTTTCTTTGTACCATGAAGCATTTATTTTGCTGCTGTTATGTAAATAGTTCACCACAATTTGTCTCTGATCCCTGACCACCAAAGGATGAATCTCTATTTCCACTGAAGGATTCTTCTGTTAAAGGGATAGTAATACTTAGTTTTACCTCTATTTTATTTTGTAGGCATTAAAAAAAAAACATGAAGAATGATATAAGTCTTATCTCTCAAACCTTTATGGTTTGAGAGATATTCACAAGCAAAGTTTCCCCTCCTGCCCCTTTTCCCTAGTGTAAGCCATCTCTTCTCAGATGTGGAATGCAGTCCATAGACCAGACAGATAACAGCAGGGGACAATCTTCTTCCTATGAGAACAATGAAAGCCCTGCCCCCCTTGACAAGTTTTTCAGGTTTTTCCCTTATCTTAATTGAAGATTGTCCCTCTCTGCAATCTACCTGGGCACCTCCCTTCTGATCTGGCTGACCAGTGTAAAAGGGGCTGGAGGGGGATACTTTGTCAATGAATTACTCTTGAACTACAACTCTGACAGAATTGAAATAACACTCTCCAAAGTCCAAATACTATGATGATTAATTAGAGCTAATTGGAGCTGCTTTTATTATGAAACATTACTGTCCCTTTAATTGACGCATTTTATAGGCATGAGGGTCATATATTGCAATATTGCCATGGGCATTTTCAGAAAATAAAAATATAGCTCAGAAACCACATTCTCAAGATGAACATTTTCAGTTCAAATTGGTACAAAAAAAAGGCAATGTTCAGGGGTTTTCTTTTATTTTCACTTTATAGGGAAACTAAACCATAGGAACAAGTGGTTCATATAGTAAAGCTTGAATAAAAGTGTCCTCCCCCTCTCTGGGGGCAGACCTGACAATGAAGCTGGGACATAATGTGAACCCCAGTGGGTCAATGGGAGAGCTGATCGGGGGGTCTGAAAAGAAGACCCCGGTGCTTTGTTTTAAGTAGGCAGACTTCAAAAAGCATTACAAATAGGCAACTGCATATACTATGTAAATTTATATAAAGAAATATAACTGATTGCTATATGAAGGATACCTTAAAGCGGAATTACCACCTCAACTACAGTCGCCCTGCAATACTTAGTCAGGTGGCAGCTAGCTTAATAATCATTATTTTACCTCTCAAAAGTGCCCCTGAATAAAGTTATCCTTAAGCTTCCAAGACTGGAAGACAGGCATCAGCGCGGACATCTTGAATGCGCGCCTGTGCTGTCAGTCCCCGTCATCCTTCATAGGCATAGCACTGGTCCGAACGGCTCTGGAAGAGACTGACGGTGCAGGCGCACAGGCTGCAGTAACCTGTTCTTCAGCCTCAGAAGCTTAAGGATAACTTTATTCAGGGGCACTTTTGAGATGTAAAATAATGATTGTCAAAGGGTTAGGAATAATTCATTATTATTATTATTATCTCCCATGTTGTAGCCAGTGGCATCTCTCAAACCTTTATGAAGTATTACTATCCCTTTAAGCTAGCTGCCACCTGCCTAAGTATTGCAGGGCGACTTTAGTTGGTGTTAGTTCCGCTTTAATTGTCAAATACTTCCTTTAAATCAAAAGAGCAGTGTAGAGTCCACACAGTTGTGTCCCAAGAGATCCCAAGAGTTTTCATAGCTCAGATCTCCTTTGTTGCTCTCCAGTTTTCCTTGCAAATCACAGTGATCTGCAAGGCTGGGGCATGTCATTGGCTCAGTTGGTGCTCATGGGAGATGGCTCTTGCCATCAGTGGGCTTCAGTAGCTGGGGCCGCAATCTCCTATTAGTCGTAAGTGAGAAGTTCTCTCCCAGCCTTGCATATAACTGATCTGCAAGGCAGACCGGGTCACAATGGGAGTTTTGTACTATGGGAACTCAGTTCCCGTAGCTCTTGGGGCACAGGATTTAAAATAATGTTGTATGGACCATACATTGCCTCTTTAAGATACAACTACTCTTTTGCGATTCCCTGACTGTTCCTCTGAGATGCTAAAACAAAGTCTGTGAATGTGCTGCCCAAAATACAGACATGTTAAGCTGTTTTATTTCAAATGGATCTATCACCTTAATTCAAGTTTGCATATTTGAAAACTGCATTAAAAACTGTTTATATGTCATGTTAACCAAAAGGCCAGCAAATGTACAGTTCAGGAGATATTCACACTTCTTTCATATGCTAATATATGCTAATTGTGGCACAGTGTGAGTGATGTTTTCATATGCTAATTAAGCAAATTACTTAATTTTCAAGTGCTAATGAAGCCTTTTCAGTGATGTGTCATATGCTAATAGAGGTTTCAATTGACGTTTTATACGCTAATGAAGCTTTGTGCAGTACCAGGAATTGTTCACTTTCACTTTGTCCAGAAATAAAAGTGTGAATATCTCCTAAACTATACATCTGCTGGACTTTTGGTTAACATTACATATATGCAAACTTGAATTAAGATTATATATCCACTTAAACAGGAACAAAAAAAGCTTTTTTTTAAAGGTATTAGTAACTGTTTAACCTCCTTACTGTATCTCTGGCTCTCAAAGAGTTAAAGGGATAGTAATGTTTCACAAAAACAGCAGCTCCAATTAATCTTAATAGTGTTTGAGCCATAGAGAGTGTTATTTCAATACTGTCAGAGTTGTAGTTCAATAGTAATTGAATGATAAAGTATCCCCCATGCCCCTTTTACATCGTGTAAGTCGCCTCTACTCAGATGTGGAACCTGGGACCAGACAGCTCACAGCAAGGGACAGTCTTCTTTCTAAGATGTCTCTTATTATCCAGTGTGCAAACTAGTTGCACCTTTGGGAACAAACAGAAATCTCCTTTGATTCTTAACCCTTTGAGTGCCAGAGTGGTATGCAACGCATTGTAAAGCAATGTGTTGCGTACCCCTCTGGCACTCAAAAGGTTAACCACATGAATGTTAGGGAGAGCTCAAACACCTTGCAAATCAGTGGGAAATTTTATTGGTCTGCCATGGTTCAGGTTGTATGCCTAGAATTGTTCCAGTTCGTATTTATACATTGGTTTCAATGTCTGCAGTTGTCTTCATATAATGCTCTTCATTTATTTTATTCAGCCTTTAGACAGTAGTCCTCGGGGGTTAAAATGGCTATTATAGGCTTTTTTTTTATTTATTTATTTTTTTTGTTACATGGATGACAGAACTGTTGCACCCTTCTGTAACTGCTAGTCGTCTATTGTTTCACTCAGTTTTTTTCCTGCGTTCACAGTGACATAGGAGAGGCATGTCTGCTGGTCAGCCCATGTGAGCTCCATCCATTATTAACTGGCTGATGCTCATGTGGGTTAGTCATTCATTGGAGGTTGCAACAAGTATCTCAGTCTCCATCAGTACTCGTATGTAAGATCTGCCAACAGCCTGATAGTCCTCTGTGCAGACCTTCCCAACTGAAACTTTACTATGTTCCTGAGCAAAGTTGAAGGTACTGGACTTTTGCACAATGAAAAGGAAGCATAGCAGCCCATGCTATGCCTTAACCAGGCATGCATCCTTCATATATATTTTATAATTGACATTATGCGTGCAGTTTTCTGTTGAAGTCTGCCTCCTCTCTACAATCAGTGGGTTCCAATAGACCTAAATTACTTAAAGGGACAGTAACACCAAAACCAAAATTGGGTTATATCATTTTAAATTTCACATACTTCTACATAGCATCTATAAAATGTATTTTATGCTAGATCCCTATCTAATCCTAAACTTGCATTTTTAATGCACGTGCAGACAATCCTACATAGACACAGTTAGATAAATTGTTTATGTACAGCTAGAAATGTATTGAGATTAGTACCTACTGTTCTTCTAGGCTGGAATCAGGAATGCTGTGGTAAATGGAGCCCACAGAGGGCATATATGTAAGACTAGATTTTTGGTCTCTGAAAACAGAGATTTTTTTATTTTTTACAGGGGCTAGCATGGACTAAAAGGTATTTAAAGGGATAGTAATACTTAAAATTTACTAATCCCCATATTGTAGGCATTAAAAAAAGAAATTAATTGCCCCCAATGCAATCTCTCAAACCTTTATGGTTTGAGAGATAATCGCTTGCAAAGTCCCCCCCCCCTTCCCTGAGTGAAGGGGAATCCAGTCTTACGTTCATCAGGCGGCTCTGCAGCAGAGCCGAGATCGCATTAATAAAAAAAGAAATGCTTCACTGAAAGGGTCTTCTACGTGTGCTTGCAAACCAAACACACGTAGAAGAGCATTTCAGTGAAGGTTTTATTTTTTATTAGTGTGATATCGGCCCTGCTGCAGAGCCGCCTGATGGTCGTACAACAGGATTCTCCTGCAGTCAGCTAGAACGCTGACTTAAGGAGAGGGAGGGAGGGGGAACTTTGTGAGCGATGATCTCTCAAACCATAAAGGTTTGAGAGATTGCACTGGGGCAAATTAATTTCTTTTTTTATGCCTACAATATGGGGATTAGTAAAGTTTAAGTATCACTATCCCTAATTATTTTAGATGTCATTGTTCTGACATTGTAACTGACTCCAGCTTGAAGGACGGACACCTAGGTAAACCCTTCTGATAAATTCTAAACCGCTTACTCCTAGGAAAAGTTCCCCTTTACACTAAATTTAGTTCATTGTAAAATAATTAACCTACCTATATGCTGTGCAAGCCATTAGTTTTTAATATGACTTTACATGAAAGAATATATAAATAATAAACATTCTATTCCTTTAAAAACACACACACACACACACACACACACACTCTCTCTCTCTCTCTCACTTAACTGGAGGAAGCAATTCTCCTTGACATTCCACACATCTTGGACAAAAAGTTGTGCTCTGCTAAATCAGATGGGGCGGGATGTGAAGAGTGCTAAATGACACTGGGCAGGATTCAATAAAAGGGAACAACCCCAAAAATAAATGGAAAAACCTCAGCAGCAACTGAGTATGTAGTCTTATTGAATTGCACATGGAGTTTCAACCTTTGCACTCACATGTACTTAAAGGGATAGTAATGTTTCACAATTAAAGCAGCTTTGATTAATCTTCATAGTATTTGGGACATGGAGATTGTTAATTCAATACTGTCAGAGTTGTAGTTCAAGAGTAGTTGAATGATAAAGTATCCCCCTCCCTCAGCTTTTACCTAGTGTAAGCCACCTCCCCTCAGGTGTGGAATCTGGTCCACAGACAGCTTACCGCAAGGCACAATCTTCTTACTGTAAGAACAATGAAAACCCTGCCCCCTTGACAGGTTTTCTCTTATGTTAACTGAAGATTGTCCCTCTCTTCAAGCCATCTGGACACCACCATTCTGTTCTGATCTGAACAGTGTTACATCAGTAAAAGGGTCAGGGGCAGGATACATTAGCATTCAATTACTCTTGAACTACAACTCTGACAGTACTGAAATAACACTCTCCGTGGCCCAAATACTATGAATATTAATTGGAGCTGCTTTTATTATGAAACATTACTATCCGTTTAATAGATGTATCAGGCAGTAGGGAGAAGGTCTTTAGAACGTGTGAAATCGCTCCTGTTTTACAGTCTGCACTTGTTATTGAATTGTGCATGAGCAATATTGTCTTGTCTATACAGATGTTAAAGGGAGAGTAATACTTAATATATAAAAATATGTTGTAGGGTTTATCCCCCTGAGTAAAATAAGGATACTCCCACTGCTAAAAGTGTTTTATTCAAAACTTGTTACAGCCCAAATGTAACTTCTTTAGGTGCAGTATCTCTGTAGCCTGAAATCGTACAATGGTGCTGTTGCTACTCCATCCTATGATGATTTATGGTCAAACTAGTTGAAGAGCCCGTTACACGGGCCACAGTGCCACTGCCAGCCGGTCGCGGGGCAGTCATGCACAGTAGAGACTCCCCACTCCGCGGCTGATACAGTACCAGCCGGTCACGGTGCAATCATGCTCAGTAGAGGCTGCCTGCGCCGCGGCTGATACAGAGCTGCATGCTCCTTCGGAGCGCCCCACTCTGTATCAGCCTTGTCTCGGGCAGTCTCTACTGCACATGACTGAGTCGTTACACACTTTATAGCGAATTATTATATAGGATGACCAGAGCTGTCTATAGGATGGTATTGCAACAGCGCCACTGTACAATTTCAGGCCACTAAGATATTACAGTTCAGACTTGAATTTTTAAAGGTGCAGTATTTTTTTAATAAAACACCTTTTAGCAGTGGGAGTATCCTCGTTTTACTCAGGGGAATAAACCCTAGAACATGACACAGAGTGGAGATTTTAGCCGTATTAGTCCGGTGATGCAGATGTAAAATAACAAACCAAATGAATATCTTGTAATACATTTTTTATTGAACTAACAGAATTTTGGATTGACAAGCTTTCAGGAGAACCTCCCTTTCTCAAGTCGAAAGCGTTTCTGAGCAAAAGGGCACAGAATTCACGGCTGATGCATAGAGTTGTGTGCTGGGGTTAAAGCAGCGTGGCTGCAGATAAGAAAGGGGTCAGAGGAAATCGACACTTTTCTTGCAGAGGGTTGTAAATACCTTGTGTAAGGATCACAGAGTGGAGGGGGTGGGGAGAGAAAGAGAAAAAAATGCTGGAGATGGTATTGGAAGGGAGAGAGTTAAAAAAAGATTGCACAAATTAACAGTGCTAGAATTCACATCCAACAGTCCTTTTGCTCAGAAATGCTTTAGACTTGAGAAAGGGAGGTTCTACTGAAAGCTTGTCAATCCAAAATTCTGTTAGTCCAATTAAAAAGGGATTACAAGATATTAATTTTGTTTGTTATTTTACACACATGTAAGTCCTATATAATAATTTGCTTAAATGTGTGTAACGACAAAGTCATGCGCAGTAGAGACTGCTGCGTGTGCTGCAGTCATGCACAGTAGACTGCCCGTGCCGCGGCTGATACAGAGCTGAGCTTCTGTATCAACCGTGGCCTGGGCAGTCTCTACTGCGCATGACTGCCCCGCAACTGGCTGGCTCTGTATCAGCAGTGGTGTGGGCAGTATCTTCTGTGCATGACTGCCCCGCGACCGGCTGGCAGTGACATGTGGCCCATGTAACGGGCTTTTCAACTAGTGTGTGTGTGTGTGTGTGTGTGTATATATATATATATATATATATATATATATATATATATATATATATATATATACATAAACAAAAAATCCGTGCACTCTCCTATAAACAAGTCCACAGCCTGGGTGCTTGATCCCATGCAAGATACATACAGTTTTGTAGTTCATGAACCGCACTCACAGGACTTCCAATTTGTTGAACAATAGTGCAATATTTATTATTATTATTATTATTATAATAAATACTGCACTATTGTTCAACAAATTGGAAGTCCTGTGAGTGCGGTTCATGAACTACAAAACTCTGTGTATGTGTGTGTATATATGTATATATGTGTGTATATATATGTGTATATTTATAATATGTATATATTTTTTTTTTTTCCCCAACATTTTATTTTCAGGTTTACTATCCCTTTAATTCAGGTGGCACAAAACCAGACTTGGCACAGTTCAATAAACATTAGCAAATTATGTTCCGATCATGACAAACACAATCTACTCATTGTTTTCCCCTTATTCCTGAATCCCACCTATTGCTTTCCCTAGCTTGCTTAATATAGCACATAAATATATATATGAACGTTGCTACACGTTTTATAATAGCATTACCAGTTTGACTTTAACATTCACTTTCATTTCAGTTTATCCAGTACATTCTTTCACTTTCTATTATGCAATTGCATTATTATGGAACCTGCACTAAAAATGTAGTCAACAAAATGATTTGAAGAATGTTACATAATGTTCTTGGTTAAATAAACATCTTATGTATCATGGTGAATCCTTTAACTTTTTTTTTTTTTTCCCTTCACAAACTGAAGGAGGGGTCTGTTGGTAGCAGAAGCATTAAAATTTAACATGTGTTGTCATAAGTAATTAACCACATTGATAATTTTATTGGTTGTCAGGAAGGGGAGAGGTCAGATCAACACAACTATGTGTTAGTGAGATATTTCCTGATTACACTGTTTGACAAGCCTGACTTATTAAAACTAAGGAAATTATAGACATGTGTCAAACATGACAATCTATTTCTTTGGCAGATGTGGAGTTCATTAATACAAAGGTGCTCAGAGCCCTTCAAGATTGTTTTAACCTCTGAGATGGTAGAGTTCTCCCAGTGCATTGGGATGTAATGCATCTGGGTGAAAGTTCCCTTTAATCACTTTAGTTTAGTTATTCCAATAGTTATGTTACTGTATAATATTTTGGCACTATTATGCATTTTTTAATTTGACAGCTCCCTGTGTGCATAACTGCACATGCTCAGTAGAGACTGCATGAACACGCCGGCTTCCAGTCAGAGGCACTGCTGATCCGGAGCAGAGCACTTCTAACGGCCCATCACCCCCTGCTCCAGGGCAGCAGCCGAGGCCGCTGACTGACACTTTGGCCCCTTGTACACGGGCTTTCATTACTAGTAATCAATAATTTTATTTTAGTAAGTGTACAGCAGGGGTGCTGATAGGTAGCTCTCAATCTACCAGTAGATCACCAAGTCGTGACTGGTAGGCCTCGAAGATTCATACTGAGTAGTGTTTGCCAAACCTTTCAACATTGAAGGATTTAATATGGTTACAATCTTGTTGGCAATGATGGGAGTTACAGTCCCCAGCAACTGTGGAGTGCAGAAGTTTGCCTACTGTTGTCTTAAAGGGATAGTAATACTTAAAATGAAAAAAAAAAATATGTTGTAGGGTTTATCCCCCTGAGTAAAACAAGGGAACTCCCACTGCTGAAAGGTGTTTTGTTCAAAAGTTATTACAGCTCAAATTTGAATTTTTTAGGTGCAATATCACAGTGGCCTGAAATTGTACAGCAGCGCTGTTGCTACCATCCTATGGAGGTTTATGGTAACAGGTCCAGAGCTGTCCATACGATGGTGTAGCAACAGCGCCACTGTACAATTTCAGGCCACTGTGATATTTCACCTAAGAAAATGCAACTTTTTAGCTTTAATAACTTTTGAATAAAACACCATTCAGCAGTGGGCGTACCCTTGTTTTACTCAGGGGGATAAACCCTAAAACATTTTTTTTTTTTTTTTTTTTTAACATTTTGAGTATTACTATCCCTTTAATACTTCGTTTTATCTTTATTTTATTTTAAAGGCATTAAAAAAACATGAAGAACAATACAAGTCTTGTCTCTCAAACCTTTATGGATTTGAGAGATCTTCACAACCAAAGTTTCCCCTCACTGATCAAAACGGCCATCTAGCTGTCAGATTTGGAATCTGGTCCGTGGACCGGCCGTGGCTCTACAGTAGAGCCGAGATTGAGAGATATAAGAAGAACTACTTCATTCGAACAGTTTACTAAGTGTGCCTGGTTTGCAAGCACACTTTTTATACCCTTCCAATGAAATAGTTATTTTTTAATAGATGACTATAAATCACTATTTTTCGCAATGAAAATATGTGATTCTCAAACATAAGGATTTCGATTCATGTTGCCCACAACTCAAAAACTTTGATGTCCCAGTTTTATGTTTTTCTTCTCAGTGGGGCTTGTACTTTGTGGGTTTTTCTCATTAACCCTTTAAGCTCCAGAGGCGTACACAACGCATTGCTTTGCAATGTGTTGGGTACCTCTCTGGCACTCAAAGGGTTAAGAATATTGCTGCTTATTGGGGAGGTTGGACTAAATGGAGAATTTAAATGGAGATCTGTAGACCTAATTCAAGGAAAATGTGTAATTTGGTACACCTAACTGCTGTATGAAGGACTCCTACCTAAGTAAGAAATTACGTGAAACAAATTAAGAGCCAGTTATTACTACAAGTATCATTTCAGTTTTTCTAGCTTTATGTGAAAGGCATTTTGAAACCTCTACATTGCTAATCAGAATTATGCCAGATGTTTGTTTCTTGTTTGAAGTAACACTAACAAACTCTGTCCTGATAGACCCTCACTTAGTCTGGGCAGAAAATCCTAAAGACTGTGTGTACTGATTTTCCAAAATCAATCTTTAATCAGTACTGAATATTACGTACATGGAGGCCGACATTTGTTCTTTTTGAATGACACCTGGATCAAACTCCACCCACACTGAAGACTTCTTGGAAGCCTTCAGTAGTAGGAATTTGGATTCCTCATGGGGAGATTCACTAAGCGGAGATAAAGAAGTGATAAAGCGGAGATGACTTCTAAAGTTTATCACTTCTACAATTCATATGTTATTCTATGGAGCCTATGCACTATGATTTCTTGGAGATCTTAGTGAATTGGCTCCCTAGAATAACAGTGATATTACTGTAGATGTCCTCTTCACTTTATCACCTATTTACTATCGCTTAGTGAATCTTCCCCCCCCCCCTGGAGTCCTGAGACAAATAATAAGTTCTGCCACTGTGATCATGAGATCCAGTACTGATTAAATCGGAACTATCATCACACTTTTATATTGAGCCCCAAATCCTAATTACAATAGCTATATGCAAATACATACTTGGATTTTTAAGAATAATTGCGACATTAGTGAAAAATAGAACTTTTTAGGCAGACAGCAGCGGGGAACAGCGCACACATCTTGCAGAGAAGGCATCTCTGAGTCTGCTCTGTCCATCCCTTTCACCTCCACGATTGGTGAGCTGAATGCCTGTTAAAGGGATATTATTTATTATTGCTATCCCCTATATTGTAGGTATTTGTAATATAATTTAATAGCCCCCAAACCTTTAGAGATAACAAAAGGCAAAGTTTCCCCCTTCCCTGAAGTCAGCGTTGTGCTGACTGCAGGGATATCCGGTCTGACTTTAATCATGCGGCTCTTCAGCTGAGCCGCGATTGCGTTAATGACAAAGAATTATTTCACTGAAACGGCCTTCTACATGTGCTTGCAAACCAAGAACATGTAGAAGACAGTTTCAGTGAAATAATTCTTTGTCACTAACGGGATCTCGGCTCAGCTGCAGAGCCGCATGATTAAAGTCAGACCGGATATCCCTGCAGTCAGCACAACGCTGACTTCAGGGAAGGGGGAGGGAGGGGGGAACTTTGCCTTTTGTTATCTATCAAACCATAAAGGTTTGAGAGATGAACCTGGGGGCTATTAAATTATTTTTCAAATACCTACAATATGGGGGACAGTAATAATAAAGTATTACTATCCCTTTAAGGCACTGTAAGGAACAATAGGGCGGGTGCAGAGACCACCTACGGCAAGATCCTTGCCTCTTGCTGCCTCTCTGCCTAAAAAGTTCTGTTTTTCACTAATGCCGCAATTATTCTTTAAAATATGTATATGCATATCGGTATTGTAATTTTTATTTGGGGCTCAATGTAAGTGTGATCATAGGTCTGCTTTAACCCTTTGAAAGCCAGAAGGGTGCCCAGCTCATTGCAGAAGAAAGAACTCGTAAGATTTAAAAAAGAAAAAAAAAAAAAAAACAATACACACAGAACGGATTCAGTCACCATCAAAATGTGAGAGTGATGTGAGAGTTTTTAAAGAGGTATTAGTGTTCCTTTAACTGTCTGAGCGCTGTAGGGGGGGATAGCTATAATATGTTGCACTCAAAGGGTAAGGAGGGTCTTCAAGACATCCTTGCAAATAAAACCAAATAATAAATGGGATTAATTACACATTTGCATTTGTAAGCCATTCTCATACAAATGCGGTTATTTAAAAATCAATTTCCATTAAATATGCAGCCATATTTCACAGAATCCAGTTAATTAGAGGCATGGCATTACATGTTTGTGTCGTGTATTATGCATGGCGATGACATCCATCTTCTTTGTGGAGGAACAAAATAACAAGGTTCACTATTTACAAGGAATAACATGATCACTGGGGAAAGCAGAGAAACCTTCATCAACAACAACAACAGTATTTCTTTGAAAGTCAAGGAATGGGGGATGAGCAATGTAAAATAAACTGTATTATTTAGTGCATTTAAATGTGTGACTGTGACCTAAGCAGCTTGAATTCCCTGATTTAATTTAATTAACAGCGATTGCTTCAAGTTGCCTGGGTGGGAAGCTTTGTCTGTCTTGCAGCTTTGAAATGTAGAGTAGAATCCAATTAAACTCTTATCTTGTTTTTACAGAGCCTTCCCTGTTTGTAGAGTTAATTGGTAAGCAGGGTCTGCCTGCAGGGTTACGCTTCGTAGGTTCTCCCATACCTCTGTGCTGCACAGGCAGAGAGACAGTGAATAGCTGACAAATAGATGTCTGCACTACAGTATATATGCAGAAAGATAGAGAGAAATTCTGGGCAAAAACATCTGCACTGTAGGGGAAACCCACATTTACATTGATTTCAATGGGACTTTGAATGCTAGAGAGGTCTTAAATTCATAGCTTTGCAATGTGTTGTAAACTTATCTAGCAATGTACAGGTTAAATGCCCCAATTATAATGGAACTAACACTTTTTAATCACTTGGTTGATTTTGAAAGAGCTTTCTTAATCAATTTATACTTGTTAACCATTCTTTATTTAAATGATAGTGTGGGATATTTAAGCTTCATTTGTCTATTTATATAAATTAGGTAGTACTAGCTGGCGCAGCCTAGTGTGTCAGATGCCAACATTCCACTCTTCCTCCCAACTGCCACTTCCTGCTGGCATCAAATGACACATAAAGCTAAATATCTCATTAAATATAGTTTTAAGTAAGGAAAGGCAAATATAAATATAGCTGATTTTGAAAACCCTTTGAAAATTGCACGTCAATATAAAGTTTTAGATCCATTGTAAATCAGTGGAGCTGCGTAACTTTGTAGTGGGAATTTTTACTTAGCTATGGTAACAGTGGGTTTTACTCATAATTGATCCTTTTTCTTTGTGAGTGTGTGATAAATGGAACTATGCAGCAGGCCTTCATAGAGCAGTCAGGTGTGTGTGTGTGTGTGTGTGTGTGTGTGTGTGTGTATATGTATATATATATATGTATATATATATATATATATATATATCATTTTTTTATTTTTTTTTGTGCATTGACTGCTTGAGCGCCAAAGTGGGTACACAACGCATTGCTTTGCTACCCCTCTGGCACTCAAAGGGTTAAAGGGGGTGTATCACCCCTATGCAAGTTAGCATGAATCGTTAGCTTATAGAGCGAATATAAATAAATGTGTATTCTTTTTTTAAGCTCCTGTTCGTCTAAATTGAAGTTTTCTAGCCAATGAGATCACTCCAGCTTCAGGCAGAAAGCCTGTTATCAGAGGAGGCTGGGTAGAGGGAGGGGAGCAGAGGCAGAGTGACAGACTGCGGTTACGGAGCAGGTAACCTCAGTCTATGCAGAAGTAGGTGTAGGGTAGATATAACTTCAATTTAGATGAATAGGAGCTAAAAAAAAAAAATGAAAAGCTAACGATTCATGCTGACTTGTATAGCTGTGATATATACCCTTTGTAGCAGGAGTAACATGTCCCCATCACCACCACTTAATTTTTTATGGCCAAAACATCCTAATGGCCCCTATGAATATTGACCATGTACCATGTGATCAAGAAGCAGAAGTGACAGTTGCTAACAAGACCACAGGACACAAATGCCATCCAATGTACTTGGCAGCTTTTTCAGACAGAAGCAGGCAGAATGCATGGGTCTACTTCATCTTTTAAGGACTATAGGGGTGTGCAGTGCATTGTGTCACAATAAGATGCACACCCCTTTGACCCTTAAAAAGTTAAGTAGACCCATGCATTCTGTCTTCTTCATTTTGGAAAAAAATGCTAGAAAGTGTCATGTCCCCCTCCATGGACAGTTTTGAGGACTTACTGAAACTATGACGCGAGGTTAACATTCATAGGGGCCTTTAGGATTTTTTGGGCATAGTATGGGAAGTGGTTATTAAGGGTTGTTACTTCTCCTTTAAATGTGCAGTTTCCTGTTTGTAGTGATGTCTGTTGAAGTATCCTTCTAGTTCACACCTACTCACAACAAACAAAGGGCTTCAAGGATAGCATCACATAATATGGAAAATCTTTTTGTTTTGCAGTGTTTATCCTGCTGAGAAAAACAGAGCATGATGGGAGTTGTAGACTGGTAGCAGCTGGAGGGCCTCACACTGCCCTCCCCTGTGCTATAGACATGCCTTCCTACCTGTTCTGAGAAGGGCTTCCAAGTCATATTGTTAAACCAGTGGCTCTCAAACCACAGGTGGAACTCTTTGGTTTCAAATTAAATTCCCATGGAACACTAACAAACAAGCACTTTAACTCCTTGGATGCTAGAAATACCTCAATGCATTGCTTTGTTATACATTAGAGTCCTAGAGATTAACTGCTTTAACCAATTGATTGCTAGAGGGGTATGCAACACATTGCAGAGCAGTGCACTGTGTACCTCTCTGGCAATTAAAGGGTTAATAATGTATTAGGATGTGAGTGGGTAATAGTAATTTCAGAGTAAACTATTAGGCTAAAATGTATTTGACAATAGATATCACACAATTATATCTGATAATATTGATTTCCTGGAAGAGACTACTAGGGCCATAGTTGACAATTAAAAAATCCCCCAAATCCATTAGAATTACGCAGGGATTTTTGTTCTTTTCTATAGGACAGTTGGTTTGCCCCAGAATTGCTCTACTTTTCTTTTCCAAATACAGGACTAGATTCTAGTGCCTATTACAAGAGCAGTCAAACAGAAACCAAAATTAGTTTGTGTGAAATGTTTAACACCTTCACAACCCCATTGACGTGCCAGGACCGTCACAGCGGTCTGGCACTTATGGACCAATTGCGGTCCTGGCACATCATGGAGTTCAGGGCTCCTGAACCGTAAGCACTTTAAAAAAAAAAAAAAAAAAAAAAAAAAAAAAAAAAAAAAGCCTCGTGGTTGTCAAGTGCCGGCTGCGCGTGTGCGCGCCGGTCCTTAAGGGTGAAAGAATCTCATATACACTATTACCCCAGCCTTGTTCCACTGTGTGACATTACTTACATTTGCTCTGGGGAACCCCAGGTTTCCACAGAACCTAGCTTGAGAACCACTGTGTTAAACAAATTAACCCTTTGAGTGTCAGAGGAGTATGCCACACAAAGGGTTAAAAGTCACTTATTTTTATATTTTATTACCTTTTTGTGGGGATGGATAGGACTATTCATATCTGTATGGGGTGGGGGCTGGTATAGGAAAATGAGGAAGTGGCTCAGTTGGAGTTAGTGATTCAGGGAAGTCTGCTTTAATTCCTGAATCAGCGACGTCTCACAAGGCTTTTTTTTTTATCTCCCTGTTCCTCAGACACTAATTAGATTACAGTATAGCTGCAATTGGCTGCTTTTGTCTCCAAATTTACCCCAGTGGCTCGTAGAATGGATCCTTTAAAGGAGCACTCACACCTTTCTTGAACCCCCCCAGAACAATTCCATAGTATTAAAGCAGATAAAATGTTTTACTACTATGCATAGCATAACTGTAAAACTTACCATTTTTTTTTAACTAACCTGACTTTTGTTTGTGAATTTGGCTGCATTAGTGGGAGAATGCTGCTCTGCGAGAGGTTTAGGGAGGTACCACCAAGGAGTAGATGACATCATGCACCGCTTTCATACAGAGCAATGATGTAGACTTCCAGGGATAGTAATACTTAAATATTACTAATCCCCATATTGTAGCTATGGTAAAAAATAATTGAATTGTCCCCAGGTTCATCTCTCAAACCTTTATGGTTTGAGAGATAATTGAAAGCAAAGTCCCCCCCCCCTCCTCCTCTGAAGTCAGAGTTGTAGCTGACTACAGGGATATCCGGTTTTACTTGCATCAGGCGGCTCTGCAGCAGAGCCGAGATCACGTTCGTAAAAAATAATTATTTCACTGAAACTGTCTTCTACATGTGCTTGCAAACCAAGCACATGTAGAAGACAGTTTCAGTGAAATAATTTTTTTTTTTACTAACACGATCTTGGCTCAGCTGCAGAGCCGCAAGCCTGTCGTACAATAGACTTCCCCTGCAGTCAGTTCAACGCTGACTTCAGGGAAGGGGGAGGGAGGGGGAAATTTGCTTTCAGTTATCTCTCACCATAAAGGTTTGAGAGATGAACCTGGGGACAATTACATTCTTTTTACCATAGCTACAATATGGGGATTAATAATATTTAAGTATTACTATCCCTTTCAGCAATTCTAATACATTTTGACAGTAGTGTGAGGCTGTGTCAAGCTGCCCTAGCCTCACACTAATTTCAGCAGACATTAGAATGGATGATTTCTTCTGCATTGTCTCTTGGTAAAAGCTCATATCCGAGGTGGGGAAATTGCTTCTCCATCTCCAAGAAGCAGTGCTATAGAGTGCGCTGAAAAGATTAGAAGACCTCATTGCTTTCTGTCAAGCAGTCATGGTATTAAAGCACACAATGTGTGCTTTAATACTAGCACATGTTATGTGGATGTGTCAAGTGTCCCTTGAAAGCTAGTGAGTCTAAGAATTTCAGTCTTGCAGCCTAATGGAGGAGAGCAGAGCAGATTCATTCATTCAAGTCTCAGGGAGGCTGAACAAATACAGCTCTGAAGTTGAAGCTTGACTAGTCTCTGGTTCATTCGTTTGCATGGAGCCATCGTGCATAGGTCAGATTTCTGATTCATAGGGAACACATTGGTGTAAAAGGGTGGCTATATATGCAGTTTTAGATGTTCTGGTATTTGCCCCCAGGCCATTGCAACAATCAAAGACCACAGTGCAGATATGCTTTGACTATTCCCAGCCACGGGAAAATGACTGCATGCTCATCTGCAGATGACTGATATTGATTAAAGTGGTTTGTGTCTTGCCCAATGAGGGACAAGCCAGGCTATTTTTGGATAACCTATTCACCTGTATAAACCTTAAAGGAGTAGTACTGTTTCAATATAAAAGAGCTCCAATTAATTTTCATAGTTTTTGGGCCATGGAGAGTCTTATTTCAATACTGTCAGAGTTGTAGTTCAAAAGTAACTGAATGATAAGTTATCCCCCTCCCGCCCCTTTTACCTAGTGTAAGCCACCTCCCCTCAGATGTGGAATCTGGTCATAAGACCAGACAGCTCACAGCAAGGGACAATCTTCTTACTGTGAGAACAATGAAAACCCTGCACCCCTTGACAGGTTTATCAGGTTTTTCCCTTATGCTAATTGAAGATTGTCCCTCTCTGCAAGCCATCTGGACACCACCTTTCTGCTCTGAGGTGAGCAGTGTTACATCAGTAAAAGGGGCGGGAGGGGGATACTTTATCATTCAGTTACTCTTGAACTACAACTCTGACAGTATTGAATTAACACTCTCCATGGCCCAAATACTATGAAGATTAATCAAAGTCGCTTTTATTGTGAAACATTACTATCCGTTTAACCGTCTGAGTGCCAGAGAGGTGGCCAACACATTGCAGCACAATATGTTAGAAACTTCTCAGCAACTCAGAGGGTTAAGTCTGCCTATTAATTAAACCTGAATTTTTTTTCTTTACATAATGTTATTTTTTTCCCAAGATGCACAGTTTTATTTTTACCCTTTAAGGACCAGAGGGTTGTACAACCAATTGATTGCCAATGCATTGCGCACAGCTCTGCTTCTTGAAGGGATAGTAATGTTTCCTTCCACAAGCAGCTCAGATCATTCGTCATAGTTAATAGTTCTAATGTCTGATGCTCGCACTGCTCATACCATGCTAGTTGCGCTGTAGTTATATAATGACGTTTACCCCTCCCACCCCTTTACCCGATTGTAAGCCACCTCCCCATCGATCTGAAAACCAGTCATCGGACAGGACAGATCACAACAAGGGACAATCTTCCCTCTGTTAGTATAAGGAAAACCCTGCCCTTCTTGAAGGAATATTGTCCATTGTTGTGATCCACTGTCAAATCTGAGTCAGAAACGCTGACATCGGAGGAAAAAAGGGTGTGTGTGTGTGTGGGGGGTAAACTTAATCATAAAATTACAGCGTAACTAGCAAGTTATGAAGATTGCGAGCATCAGACATCGGTACTATTAAGTATGGTGAACGATCTGAGCTGCTTGTGGAAGGAAACCATTTAAAAGGTTTTAAGAGGACCTGTCACTTTCCCAAGTTTTTCCTTGGTGGGAGCCTCCATCATCAAAGTGTTTGTATGATTATGTCTCCTGATGGGTTCTAGCAACCTAATAAGGTAGAGAGAGAGGTGAGTAATTCATTATTTATGCAGCTGTAACTGGCAAAGTCAGAGACCAAAGCTCTGTCGTGGATTAGATTCCTCAACTAATAGATCAAAAAATCTATATAACAGTTAACCAGTTTGAAAACAAAAAGCAGAAGTTATAGACCGTTTAAATAAATACATTTAATGAGACTAAAAGCTGTGTATGAACAGCTCCACTTTAAAAGAAAATAAGTACACTGGAGACCTCTCTAGAAAGGGGCTAGGTATATTGAAACGTATAGGATCCAATAAACAATATTTAAGCATACGCTTAGATACCTGCCCAATTCTCATTAGTCTAATGTGCAAGACTAAAGAGGAAATTACATCACAGTGTAAAACAATAAAAAAAATTATGTCTGTTTGTGTATGTGCAAGGGAAACATTGCCCAAAAAACATATTTGCTTTCCATTGCTTATTATAAGATGGAGGCTTTTGCTGCTCTTGTTTGTGTATGTCTATATCAGGATTGGAAAGCCCTCCAGTTTTTGTTGGACTACAACTCCCATTACAACGCTCATGTTCCATTATGTGTGTCATTCCTGTGGCCTCAATCTGCTTACCTTACAGTGGTTATCAATATAATTTCCCTATCACACATAATACCACTGCACATATAACTCTAACTCCTCCTCACGAATAGAACTCCTCGCACACAGAACACGTCACAAGAAAAAACAACCCAGGTCACACAGACCCAAACCACACAGAACACACGCCACATGCCTACACAATCATACACTATTTTCACCTCAAAAACAACATACTTTTTCTTTTTCTTACATGTGTTCCCCCATTTTTACCTTTAAACAGGTAATTATTAATATTTACAACCCCTGCTTAGGATGTTTAACCATAATGTGTGGCCCTTTGTTAGACACTTGTGTGGTACTTGTGGTGAAACTGGTTGTCTGCCACTACTATAGGCCATATGATTGCCTTTGGAGGTAGCTTTGGGCTTACAGTTACTGAGATGTTACAATCTGTGGGAGGAGAGTGAGAGAATAGTGTGTCATTGCTTCTCGGGGTGGGGGTGGATTCTAATCACTCTCTTAAGAGCCAAGTCTTCCTGAATAGGTGATTTTCTTGAGTTACTACTGGACCAGATTTTGAGGTTTAATCATTAAACTCCTATTGTTTTAGTAACCTGATAGACTGACTGTTCACTAGACAGTAGGCTGTGCCCGCAAACAGAAAGTGCAGCAATTCATTGGCAAACCCCAACTCCACCCTAGGTGACAGATTAAAATCCCCAAAATGCCATTGATTTAAATTGAGGCTTTTAACTCCTTGGATGTTAGGTCTCCAGCGAATTGCAGTGTGTTTGGGATTTCTCTAGCAGTACAGGGGTTCAAAGCCCCATTTAACCCCTTCATGTCCAATGACATGCCAGGACCATCACAACTGTCTGGCACTTAAGGACCAGTGACTGTCCTTGCACATCACATACTTTTTACTCTCGTCGCTCCTGCAGGAACGCTGTGATTAATAGCAGGGACTGAAATTGATCACTCCAAGACCGGAGCAATCTCTTTCAGTCCCCGGTTCGGCATGCCAGCACATGTGATCAGTCACGTGGGACGGAATATCATACTTTCCTATCTGGTCCTTAAAGGACCACACACCCTGGGACAACTGGTCCTTAAGGGGTTAAAGCAAAATCATTGCAATGTGCTGAATACCTCTGGCACTCGAAGGGTTAAGGTTCTAATGATGGTGGAGATTGTCTGCAGGTATGTGCTACAGCAGCCACACACTATAATACAAACCCTGAAGCATAGCCAAAGGCATTACAGGCTAATAACAATGGCAACGTGTACATTCATCCCACTGGTCATCCATCTCCATAGTAAGTGATAGGCGAAGCAGCACCTGGTGGCCACAATAGAAAATTGTATTTTAATGCTTTGAGTGCCAGAGATGTAGACAAGGCATTGGAAAATGTCTTGTATACATCTCTGGCCTCAAAAGGGCTAATTTAAAAAAAAAAGTTTGAGCTCTAATAACATGTGAATGAAAAATATCCCAGCAGTAAAAGAACCCTTATTTTACTGGGAAGGAAACTCTTGTAGCAATTTATAATAATAAATATATATATATATCTCCTTTTAAGAATGTACATGTAAAGAGAGAGGGGAGATATTTTACAAAGAGTATGCAAATTAACCCTTAACACTTTGAGCGCCAGAGGGGTATGCAACGCATTGATTTGCAATGCATTGTGTACCCCCGGTACAGTGCATTGGACACCCCACTGGCCCTTAAAGGGATAAGCTGTTTCAATTCAACAAAACAAAGTAGAAAAAAAAATAATGCATTTATTAACCCTTTGAGTGCCAGAGAGGTATGCAACACATTGCAAAGCAATGTGTTGCATATTACTCTGGCACTCAAAGGGTTAATCTCTTGGATGCTAGCGACCTCATCAGCTCATTGCTTCACATAGCATTGGAGATATCTCTGTCGTCAGAGGGGGTTAAGTTATTAATTTCACTTTGTGTAGACCTGAGGTAAATCTTCCTTTGGGAAAAAATAAATCCCATTTCCACTTGGGTGAGGAATGGATGTAAAAGTGATCTTTGACCAGATTGTTGAGAGTGAGACTTTTGACCAACATCCTCTTATATGTTAAAAAGGAAGCTTCTGTCTAAGGAATGTTCAGTTGTTTGACAGGCCTGCGCTAGTAACCCATTTATCTTATTGCTTTTGGTGCAAATAGGGTCTTCCCGGACCTGCAATTCAACTGTGTGTGTTGGAGGGGTGTTACGGTAAACTCCTTTCATTTTTCCTGTGTAAAAGTACAGCCAAATTATAACACCAGATTTGACAAAGGAACATCTCTAGTTTGGTTCCTTTTTGTTGATAAACACACTTGAGTTTTGGCAGTGAACCATTTTCTTTAGAATGCAGGCACCTTGAAATAATCTCCTGTGACCTTTTTAATTTTTCCTGTTCTTTCACTGACTAGTTTTTATAATGGGTACAGAATCCTTACGGTTTCTGTTTGCAAGTGTTAAACTTGGAACCAACCAGCAATCTGATTGCTGAGTGAACACATTGCTGGGGAATCCTCACCTCACAAACAGACCAAATTCAGGCAGTTCTGAAAACTCTGAGGTCTTTGTGTTTGGGGCTGGGAAGATTGGGTCATAATGACAGGATCTCATAGCCCAGTACAGATTGCTAAGATTTGGTCTATTGAGGCAACAAACATATCAGTCTGCCAACCAATCAGAATTTTCAAACCTGCCCAATCGACTACGTTGACTGATGTGGTATGGCTGGTCTGATTGAGCTGGCTCATGCACAGGGAGTAACTGGTCAATGTAGTCATTTTTTAATGTTTTTTAAAGACCATATTGCCCTGTGTATGGGATCCTTAATACTTTGAGGAGAAATATGTTATTTACTAGAGTAGCGTGCAAAAAAGTGATATAAATGGGGTTTTTTTCCTGCTTATTTTTTTTTTTTTTTTTACACACCCCTTTGGCAATCAAAGGGTTAACCTTTACAGTTAGTAAAACCCCAGCTATCTTACACTGGACTAAAATCCTAATGACTAATGAATCCTTTTTGTGTGGATTGGTACCCCAGCATTAATATTTAATCAGTACCGGATTTAATGTCCTCAGAAGTGGGCATTGTTGGCATATTTCCAGGCCCTGATCTCCCACTGAAGTCTATCTTCCTATGATGATTTCAGTGGGAGGAGTTTGGGGTCCTAGAGTCCAGCAGCAAAAAGCCTTGTCCATCACTGTAAACAATATATCTAATGCTAATTATTTTGGCAGAATCAATATAGACAGAATTTGTAGGCAGTGGTCAATAGGATTTTCTGCTCAGATTCCAGTAAGTGGGGTTATAATTAAGAAGTGTTAGTGTTCCTTTAATTTATAGGACTGTTTACCTGTGAGAAGCATTTTCGCTGATCACAATACATTCAGTATGAATTAAAGCCTGGTATAAATGGTGATTTGTTCCAAGTTTCGGATTTATTTTTCTCATTTCAAGCATATTTATGAAGTTTTTTTATTTACATGGTGTAAAATGACAGCCATGTAGACCTAAGATACCAGCCCCAGAGAATGACTTCTCAGTTTGATAAATTCTGGCCATACGGTCATATGTACAAGAAAAAAAAAAAAAAAAAAAAGTGCAGTTTTTGGGCAAGCCAACTTAACCCCTTAGGACCAGAGATGTGCCAGGACTGTTCACGGCTGTTTGTGAGTTAAGGACCAGTGACGGTCCTAGCATATTATGAGTTTTTTGTTTGTTTGCTTTTTTTTTTTTTTATCGAAGTGCACCAGCAGATGTGTTGTGATCACGCTGGAAGTTTAACCCCTTAACGACCGGGGAATCCGGCCACGGACGAGACTCAACGACCACGGAGCAAAAATTTTTTTTTGCTCCGTTGCGTTCCGGACTCCCCGAACGGCGTGCAGCCGCGGGGGGAGCCCGGAACTCGATGACGGTCATAGTACGTCATCGGTCGTTAAGTCAAATCGACCCTTGACGTACTATGACAGTCAAGGGTCGTTAAGGGGTTAAAAGGATAGTAATACTTCGTTTTATCTTTATTTTATTTTGTAGGCATTAAAAAAAACACGAACAACGATAAAAGTCTTATCTCTCAAAGCTTTATGGTTTGAGAGATATTCACAAGCAAAGTTTCCCCCTCCCACCCCTTTTCCCTAGTGTAAGCCATCTCTTCTCAGATGTGGAATGCAGTCCATAGACCAGACAGATAACAGCAGGGGACAGTCTTCTTCCTATGAGAACAATGAAAGCCCTGCCCCCTTTGACAAGTTTTTCAGGTTTTTCTCTTATCTTAATTGAAGATTGTCCCTCTGCAATCTACCTGAGCACCTCCCTTCTGCTCTGGCTGAACAGTGTTACATCAGTAAAAGGGGCGGGAGGGGGATACTTTGTCATTGAATTACTCTTGAACTACAACTCTGACAGAATTGAAATATCACTCTCCAAAGTCTAAATACTATGATGATTAATGAGAGCTGCTTTTATTATGAAACATTACTATCCCTTCAAAACTGACTGCCACAAGACTAGAGCAGTCAGTTTCAGTTTCTCTCTCTGCAAGCTGGTACTTGTGATCGCTCGAATGTAGTGTATCTGCTCCTATGGGGGGAAAAAAAACCCGGTCTGCCTGGCCCTTATGGGGTTAATAAATGTTCTATTGTCTAAAATAAGGCTTTTAACTCCTTCAATACTGTAGAGTTCTGCATTGCAGAGCAATGAGTTGGAGATCTCACTGGCAATTCAAAGAGTTAAAAGCCCTTTTAAGTCAAGTGGAATTTTAGGAATGTGTGGTTGTCCCCTGTGATGCAGTTGATTTGCTCCAGAAATTCTCTAGTTTCTTTTGAACATTGAGCTCATAGTCTAACTCTCCAGCTGTCTTCTATTTCATTGAATGGAAAGTGCTCTGGGATAGAGTATTCTCACATTCATGTGCTACTTAAAAAATATACCTTAATCACATTATCACCAAAAGGGCTCAAATCTATTAAAATGTTATGTACTTCTAGACAAAAAACATCAGCCTCGGTGTATCAAACACTTCCCAGTCCTAGTAACTGCAAAACCTGTATTGCTAAATATGTTGGATGGGGTAAGTGATTAATAAAAAAATAAATAAAATAAAAAATCTTAAATTGGTTATACTGGTTTCAGAAAAGAATCTCCTGTGAAATCGGTAAACAGCACCACACAGCATTATAGTCAATATTAAGTGACCATTTCCCTGTATAGGGAATTTCTAAGCAAACTTAGTTATCAGACGCTCCAGGGATAGAGTCCCAGCATGGAGCCGTTTTATTAATTAGATATTGGAAATAACTAATTTAGTTACTTGCAGATCCTTATCACGAGGTCGCGCCCTTAGGTCAGTGCTGACCGTGAGAGTGGTGCACAAATTCAGAAGCTGTTTATGTAAAGAAAGCAATCCACAAATAAAAACAGCAATGAGAAGGAGCGGCTTTCCTGCACTCCTGATAAAGCTGTTCTGAGATGAGCACACTTTGGTTCATGATATTTATTCAATTGCTGCCCAGTATTCTTCCAGAATGTTAGGTCTAATCTAACAATTTAAAGGGGATGTTTGCCCCCTTCACAACTTTGGCTAAATCGTTTCATTATCAATAATAAAAAATGGAAATTGTATTTTTTTAAAAAAAAAATCCACCCATTTGCAGAAATTCTAAGATTAAATGTACCTCTGTACCTACTTCCAGCAGACAGTTCTGACTGGATCTGTATTGTAGTCTCAGCTTCTATCCAGCCTCCTCCGATGATGAAGGATGTCTGTCTCTAAGCTGGAGCACTCTCATTGGCAGAGATCGATTTCTGGCCAGTGACAGTTCTCCGGCTTAGAGACAGACAGCCTCCATCATTGGAGGAGACTGGATAGAAGCTGTGACTATGGGTCAGATCCTGTCAGCCCTGTCTGCCGGAAGTAGGTACCAGAGGTACATTTACTATTAGAATTTCTGTAAACTGGTGGAATTTTTTTTTTTTTTTTTTTTTAAAAGAATACAATTTCCATTATTTATTATTGATAATAAAACGATTTAGCCAAAGTTGTGAAGGGGGTAAACATCCCCTTTAAACATTTTTTCTTTTCTAAATATCAATAATGTGTTTAGCTGTAAGGATGATGCAATTTGAAAATGTTTTATTTTGTAGCTATTAAAAAGTTAATCTAAATGCCCCCATTACCATTTTTCAAACCTTTATGGTTTGAGAGATAATCGCACTGAAAGTTCCCCAGACTAAGCACACCAAGCACACTTTGTAGACCGTTCCACTGAAGGATTTCTTTTTTAATAACGTGATCTTGGCTGTTCTGAAGAGCCTCCGCCGGTCCCGGGACCGGATTCTCCTGCAGTCAGCTCGAACGCTGATGTCAGGAAAGGGGAGGGAGGGGGAACTTTCAGTACTATTATCTCTCAAACCATAAAGTGAGAGATGAGACTGGGGTCATTTAGTTTCTTTTTAATAGCTACAAAACTGTATAAAAATAATCTATTACTATCCCTTTAATCCGCTGGATGTTACAGAGGGCTCTAAAGCATTGTTTCAAGATGCGTTGGGAGACCTTTCTTGTAATCAAGGGATTAACCCTTTGAATGCCAGAGGGATGTCGTGTTGGACAGCTCGCTGGCATTTAAAGGGTTAATTTTTCAACATCTGTTATATGTTATGATAGAAAAGGACTTTCCAGAATAACAAGGGTCTAAAACCCTTAAAAAAACATTTGGTTTTGATGTAAATTCACCTGCAAACCCACTTTTTGTACATTATCCTTTTAGGGAATACAATTTGTGTTTCATAAGATCCACATGTAAGTGAAAGTAGTGCGGACGGTACGCAGCAGGACAGCCTAAGAGTTGGGAGCGGATTAAACTTTATTTACTAATAACATTTTAAGTGAGATCATACAGTAACAGGAACTATTTTAGTAGGAAATCTGACTTTTTGTGCACGTAAAAAAAACTGACACTCTGTTTTTGTTCTTTTCTTTTGGTGGGGGGTCCCTGTTAAACAGACAGACAAATTTGGAAAGCGCAAGACAGTGTATACCCTGGCGGATCTGGTGAGGATTAAGAATTGGGTAATCTTTCTATCTGTATTTTGTTTTTTGTTTTGCTATGGTTTAGCATAGTTTTGACAGAAGACAATTGTTTCTTTATTTTTCGCATGTTTTGACTATTATGTAACTGTGGTATCTATACCTTTTTATTATAGTTTTCAGATGTCAGAAATATTTTTCTTTGAAATAAGTTTTCATATTAATCTTTATGCTGAAGATTCTTCTTTCTGTGTGTTTTTGTGTTATTTCCGTAGTTATATTAGAAATAATCATATATCTTGTAGTGGACACAGTTATTTAATATTAGTCATGTTCTGTGATTTTATGTACCTTTACCATTGCCAAGCTTGTTTTATTTAAAATACAATTAAAAAAATAATTAAATAAAATAATGAGAATGTAGATTTAAGAATACCTTTAAATCACCAAACAAAGCACACTGTTGACCTCCAGCAGTTGGGAACGAAGGGGATTATTAGACAGATCCTTTCTTAGACTGAACTGTAAAAATGATTGGCAATTCCTGCACCTAGTGCAAAACCTCAGGTGTATATGTAATAGATGTAGCATATATCAGGATATTGTGACTGTCATACCAGCAGCAATATTTGCTTCTTCACCAAGAGAGTAATGTATACTGTATGTAGTTAACACTCACTGGTTTGTTAAAGAAATGGTAAGCCTTTATTTGTACTTTACATATTCTCAAGTCCATAATCTGTACAGTCATAATGCCTATTCTTAATCTTCAAAATTTTCTTACACTGTTATATACTTGACAGTGAGCTACCTGGGTCTCCGTTTCCAGAGAGTGTTTCAAAATGGGGTATAATACAACATTGCAGTGTCTTTGCATGAATTTTCTGTGTGTTGTTTGTTTTTTGTTTTTTTTTTATTTATTATAACTTTGTATGACTAGATCTGCTTTCATGTTCCTTGACAGAAAGCTCTCTGCTAACAGGCCCAGGTAGCTCATCATCAAAGATATACTGTAAAATCTCATGTATAATGCACACCTATATATGAAGGTCCAAATTATATCCTATATTTTAGGTAAACATGAGTACATGTATATAATATGCACCCCTTTCAGTATTCTATCTGCAACCCCATTTACCTCCCTCTACACACAAAAAATGAAAATGCCCCGCTTTCCTCCCTCTCATTCACCTCAATAGTTACCTGCCTCCTCCCCCCTTTCCTCCCACCAGGACCCCAATACCCCCCGGAGGCAGCAGGTAGATCCATGCAGTGGGTGGCATGCTTGGTTTCGCTGACTGCATCCTCCTCTGCTGTGCCTCCTCCTTGCAGGACCCCTTGCCATTGAAGTTATGTTTGTGCCCTGTCCTAACCTGGCACTACCATAGTTTTAATGATAAAGGGGAGATAAATAAATAAAATATATATTTATTTCTGCTTGCGTGTTAACCATACCTAGTGTATAAGGTAAGACGAGTGGGATTTTGATGTGAGTTTGTTTCTTGTATACTTATCCATTTGAATGCCACAGGTTTGCTTAACAAATAAGTGTGTGTGTGTGTGTGTGTGTGTGTGTGTGTGTGTGTGTGTGTCTCCTGTGAATCTTCTACCCTCCAGTATCAGTTCATGACCTCTTGTACTATCTGTCTCTGAAATGTACCTCCTTTGTGTTTCTAGTTGTTACTGTTCTATATGGTCTGGCCCTCCAAGATATTCTAAAATGAGTGCCCCACATCAATTAAGTGGTTAACTGTTGAGGATACTGACTTATTGTTTTTACTTGGTAAGCGGTGGCTAGTTTGTGATTTCCACCTGCGGCTGTATTACAGCGCAAATAAAGCTCAGTTGATGCTCTTTAAACGTGTATATTTAACCCCTTGGATGGTAAGGACATTTCTGTATTGGGTTGGAGATATTTTTGTTATATAAAGGGAAAGTACTAATTTTCAATTAAGGGTCATCCCCCCCACCCATTTTAAGATGCCAAACAAAGGGTTCTGGATCCGGATGTAGAAATTAACTAGATCTCTCTAAGGGGATTATTTTATGTAGCCGAAGCAGCTGTTCTGGCAGAAGTTAATATGGATTTTTTCCCAGTGCATAATTGATCTACAAAGTATAACCATCTATATGCCTAGAACACGATTTATGGTACAGTTGTATAATTAAGGAACCCAATCACTCACCTAAAATTAAGCCATTAAACTTATTCAAATAAGGCACTGCCATGAATCTGTTACTATGTAGTGGTATATTCTCTTCCACACAATCTGGATATTTTTGTCAGCAGAAATTCCTGAGATGTCCTTTTTTTTTCTCTCCAGCATAGAAAGGGCCTTCTTAACAAATAACATAAGGGATGGCTTTAGCGAGAAGCAAAAATGGCAGCTATTTCCCCTTTAAAATTAAGTATGCAATCTCTTCCTTAGACCAAAAGTATTGATTCAATTAAAGGCCTGTAGCTTAATGTTATGCCCGTACTATGACCCCCCCACACACTACCAGATAAGGAGTGTGTGTTGGTGGGTGGGTGAATGGGGGGTTAACCTCTTTACTGAAGGCTGTTAGTTTTTTTACACAGTTCAGCAAAAGTACTGTTTCTAAAACTGGAGTGAAGGTGATGAAAATATATAGAACTGAATCCAGGACAGATCCACGAATTCTAGAGAAATGTTTAAATAAATAAATAAATAAGGCAACATTAACAATACCTAGGACCCTCTGAAAAGGAATATGCAGTAATTCTGGAGCAAACCAACTATACCATAGGGGACAAATATTTCCCAAAATTCTCACTCATTTAAATGGGATACTTTAACCCCCCGAGTACTAGAGTAGTCTCCAGTGCATTGCTTTGTAGTGTTTTAGATATTTGGGATAACCAATAAAAAAAAAAAAAACTCAAGGATGTGATTTTTGGGTTTTAAAAGGCCAAAGCTTTATCTGACATAACATATTAAAGGGGTAGTAATGTCAGGAAAAAAGTATTAGCGATATGGTAGATACAGTTAAAAGAGGTTACTTGCACTTATTCATATCTCTCAAACCGTTATGGTTTGAGAGCTATACGAAAATAACATTCTCCACCCCTTCCCTTTTCTCATACGTCAGTTGTATAGCTGAGTGCATGAGATCCTGGATCAGATGGTGGCTCTTCAGCAGCGCCGGTATAGCGATACCTTAAAAATAAATACTTCATCGGAATGGTCTACAACATGTGCCTGGTTTGCAAGCACACTTTGTAGACCATTTTGATGAAGTATTCATCTTTAGATATCATTATGCCGGCGCAGCTGAAGAGCCGCTGAAGAATCTGCTTCTGACAGCTTTACAGCTCGCCAAGCAGAAAGGGGAGGGAGCGGAGAACTTTATTTTCGTATCTCTCTCAAAACATAATGGTTTGAGAGATACGAATTAGGGCAAGTAATCTCTTTTAATTGTATCTACCATATAGCTAATACTTTTTTCCTGACATTACTATGCCTTTAAACTTGCAGCACTCAAAAAACCTCAACAGCCTTGCTGTACCATCTGTACCATCTTTGTCCAAGCCTGGCCTTAAACGTAGAAGTTACCACACCTTTTCGCAGTACCCCTTCAGTCAGCCATCCTAAAGCCTAATGGGTATGGCCATTTAACCTGTGGGCAAAGCTTTGGGGGACATGCCATAAGTCACTGGCCTTGAAAAACACGTGCTTCCAAATATATATAATTCCAACTTATTGTGTCCTACCTACTTGTCAATGCTAGCCCCTGAAAAAAGAGTCTCTGTTTTCTGAGGCCTAAAACTTAATCTTGCATATTTACTCTAAGGGCTCCCATTACAATTGCTATCTTCATAGGGAGTCTAAGAAGTAAGTGATCTGCATTATCTTTAAAGGGATAGTAATGTCTCATAATAAAAGCAGCTCTAATTAATCATCATAGTATTTGGGCCAGGGAGAGTGTTATTTCAATTCTGTCAGAGTTGTAGTTCAAGAGTAATTCAATGACAAAGTATCCCCCTCCCACCCCTTTTACTGAGGTAAGACTGTTCATCCAGATCAGAAGGGAGGTGCCCAGGTAGACTGCAGAGAGGGACAATCTTCAATTAAGATAAGAGAAAAACCTGAAAAACTTGTCAAGTGGGGCAGGGCTTTAATTGGGATTGTCCCCTGCTGTTGTTTGTCCGGTCTATGGACTGCATTCCACATATGAGAAGAGATGGCTTATACTAGGTAAAAGGGGCGGGAGGGGAAACTTTGCCTGTGAATTTCTCTCAAACCATAAAGGTTTGAGAGATAAGACTTATATCGTTCATGTTTTTTTTAATGCCTACAAAATAAAATAGAGATAAAATGAAGTATTACTATCCCTTTAAATGGACTAAGCTAGTCTGCACATAAATTAAAATGCAAGTTTAGGATTAAATGTTGGATTCTGTCTTAAAAAAAAATATATATATATATATATATATTAACAATGCTAGCTGTAAGTACATAATATTTATAATAATATAACCCATTTTCATTTTTGGATGTTAATAGACGATCTTACCTAGTTCTAGGTAGGTGTCATTCATACAGTAGCCAGGGATATCTTTGGCTCATTTATTTCATTTGACCAGTGTTAAAGTTAAACGAACTGGAGAGTGACATTTTTCTATTTTAAAATGGATTGTATAGTTCTAAATGCACATGTGACTCATTTCTTAAAGGGGATGCATCATCTCATAACATTTTTTTATCATGGGTTTTAGGGTTCCAACGATACTGATACTGGTATCGGTGCCGATACCAGGATTTGCGCGAGTACTTGTACTCGGGCAAATGCGGCTGATGCCAGCACCGATACCCTGTGTCAGGGTCGGTGCTGCAGAGAGGGAGCCCGGGGAGCTGCTCACAATGCTCCCCGGTCACCTCTCTCCCTCCTGCAGCATCGGAGCATTGCCGCGGGTTACCATGGCAACTCTCCGACGCTGACCTCTGCCGGGGCTCACGAGAGAACAGGAGGGTAAGGGAGGCAAGATGGGGCAGCGGGTGGTGAAAGAGGCAGAGAGTGGGGTCAAGAGGGAGAAAAGAGGCAAAAGGAGGAAGGCTCAGGAGACAAAAGGAGGGGGGCTAAGAAGAGGCAAAAGGAGGGGGGATCAGGAGAGAGAGAGAGAGAGAGGCAAAAGGGTGGGATCAAGTGTCAAGGAGAAGGAGAGGGAGAAAGGGGGATCAAAAGGGAGAGAAAAAGCCAAGGCAAAAGAAGGGGGCTCAAGAGGGGGAGAAAGGGTCAAAAGGGGAGAGTCAAGAGATGGTGTGTGTGTGTGCTAAAGCATATAGGTACTTGGAAAACTGGCAAATGACCGCAAAAAAAGTATCGGTAATTGGTATCGGTGAGTACTTGAAAAAAGTAACGGTACTCATACTCTGTCTTCAAAAATCGGTATCGGTGCATCTCTATTAGGTTTTGTTAATAAAGTAGTATTAGGAAAGATGGGTTTTTTTTTCTAAATGTAAGTACTTTTAAAGACATTGTATCTTCAAGCTTTGCCGGTCAGCATATTGTAGCATGCTGAATCTTCGGCAAAGCTCTTGCTCACTTCCTAATTCTCCTTCCACCTCCTCCCAGTTGTCCCAGGGAACAAGTTCACGCTTCCCTTCTGTGTGGTGTGAATGGCTTCTATCAGTATATCAGGCTCCGGTTAGCATTATACTGAGGTTGCTACCTCAGTATAATGCTACCTCAGTATAATGCTAACTGGAGCTTGATGTAAAGATTGAAGCCATTCATACCACACCGAAGGGAAGCGTGAATGCTCTCCCTGGGGCAGCTGGTAGGCAGGTGGGAGGGGAAGAAGACCTGTGCTGGAAATTCAGAATGTGCCCAATATGCGGAAGTGCACAGCACAGAAGATGCAATATCTTTAAAAGTACTTACATTTAGGAAAAAAAAACAGCTTTCCTAATACTACTTTATTAACAAAACCTACGGTAAAAAAAAAAAATTATGAGGTGATACATCCCCTTTAATGTGAGTGGTGTTAAATTGGCCTAGGTGGGGTTAGAAGAGGTCACAAGCAGGGATTTCTCTGAAATGGATGGGAAAGTGGGCAGAATGAGGCAGTAACACGAGGTGAAACATACAGGAAAATGGGAATAGTTCCCTTTGAATTCACAGATCCAGAATCTGCCCCTACCCTGGAGACCAAGTAAATCAGTCAGAAAACTGGAGTTTCGAGGTGTGCATATGTCCCGCTTATCAAATGCAGATGGTTAAAGCCTCTTGTGATTTGTTAGGATTTATTTACCAAAGACATACTACAAAGGAGCTCAGAAAATACAGGCAACTTCCACGGCCCCTGAAGCATTCACAGTATGCTCAGCCTCAGTGATCTGCAGGACTGGGTGACATCAGCACCTCACTTGACACTTACAGGATGAAACTTCCAGTTATAACGTTTATGTCTCATACCAGTACCTCAGATGCCACTAATTGAGCCACAGTAGCAGAGCAAGCCTTATTATATAAGGTTTTGGTGAATTATTGATAAATATAACTCAATGTTATGTAATGCAATGCTGATACATTCAAACATCTGTCCAGATTTTAAAAACATCGGGTCATATACAATAAGATAAAGAGTTGCAGTTCTGGAGCAAACCAACCCCTGTGTAGTAGACACACAAACATACCCTTTTATTTAAAATGATCTTTGTAATCCATTGACTGCTAAGTAGATCTCTCTTTCATCAAGTGGTTAAAAGCCTCATTTAAATGAATGGGAATTTTTATCCTGTCCACTTTTCTGATGCTCCAGTATTACATCTATTTAACATGATGAATTATATCCTATAACGGTAATTTCTGATTCCCAAATATTAGGAATATTTTATTCACTGGCTCCTAATATTTATACATGGCTTGATGATTGATTTTTTTTTTTTTTTTTTTCAATTAACCCTTTGAGTGCCAGAGGGGTGTGCAGCTCATTGCTCCGCAATGCATTGAATACCCCTCTGGTGTGCAAAGGGTTAATATAATTTATTTTATGTATTTTTTTATTGTCCTGTGAAAAAGAAACAAAACCTGCATTTCCTTCAGTGATCAATATAGATCCATGATTAATTCGTCTTTTGTAGGTTGACTTGTGCTAAATATCCTATATAATAATTCGCTAAGGTATGTTTGACAGAAGCCGTCATGAGCAGTTGAGACGGCTGTGCGCACTGCAGTCATGCGCAGTAGAGACTGCCCGTGCCGCAGTTGATACGGAGCGGGGCGGTCCGAATTCAGACCAGAGTCCTCTCTGTGCAAAGGTGCGCAGACAGGACCACGGGCTGAATTTGGAGCGCCTCACTCCGTATCAGCTGCGGTGCGGGCGATCTCTACTGTGCATGACTGTGGTGCGGGCAGTTTCTACTGTGCATGACTGCAGCACCGCCAGTGTTGATCCGTGTACACGGGCTTTAAAACTAGTTATATTAATAATCGCTGAGCGGTTACCAGCTTTTTACCTCTTTGAGTGACAGGGTGGGTAAGGCAGGACATTCCAATGTCATGCCCATCTTCCTAACACTGAAGGAGTTACATCTTCCCACTCAAGTGACATTCACTAGAAGTGACAAAGGAATCAGCATTCCCCAGGACAGCTGATGTAGCTGGTGTGACATTGAGTGCAGAAGATGGGCGTCAGTCAGAACATTGCCTTGCGTCAGAGAAACCTATTTATTACAGTCAACGCACAGCATGATTCAGTCAGTAAGCCTTCATCAGGTGTCAGTCAAGCACACTGCCCAAAACATGCTGTGTGAGATGACACTGTAATAAATATGTTGTTGGGATTCAAGGCAATGATGTGACTTAGCTTAGCAAGCAAACTGTACCACAGGGAACAAATTGTCTTTGATGTAACCGTTAGAGTGCCAGAGGAGTGTGCAGAGGATTGGCCTGCAGTGCTTTAAAGGATAGTAATACTTTGTTTTATCTTTATTTTATTTTGGAGGCATTAAAACAACATGAAGAACGATATGTCTTATCTCTCAAACCTTTATGATTTGACAGATATTCACAAGCAAAGTTTCCCCTCCCATCCCTTTTACCTAGTGTAAGCCATCTCTTCTCAGATGTGGAATCCAGTCCATAGACCAGACAGATAACAGAAGGGGGACAATCTTCTTCCTATGAGAACAATGAAAGCCCTGCCCCCCTTGACAAGTATTTCAGGTTTTTCCCTTATCTTAATTGAAGATTGTCCTTCTCTGCAATCTACCTGGGCACCTCCCTTCTGATCTGGCTGAATAGTGTTACATCAGTAAAAGGGGCTGGAGGGGGATACTTTGTCATTGAATTACTCTTGAACTACAACTCTGACAGAATTGAAATAACACTCTCCAATGTCCAAATACTTTGATTATTAATTAGAGCTGCTTTTATTATGAAACATTACTATTCCTTTAAATGTTCCTTTGAAATTACTTGGAGATCTCTTTAGCATTTACTCAACAAGAATTGTAAGACTCGTTTCAGTCAATTTGCTCCAGAATTACGCTACTTTTGTACATGTGGCCCACTTGCGGTCAATTGCTCAAACTTTTGAGTGCCAGGGGATGTCCAATGCAACATGAAGCAATGCATGAACACCCCTCTGGTATTCAAAGGGTTAATTCAAGATGGAAGTTAATATAATATGGCCAGTATTCAAGCAAAACTTTTAAACAATTTGAGTACCAGAGGGGACTGCAACACATTGCTTCACAAACCACTGCACACCCTTCTGGTACTCAGATTTGGGTGCAGTATCTGTGTGAAGATAGTTGACCTTTTTGCTACAGCATTTAAAGGGTAAAAAAACAAACAAACAAACAAAACCCTAATAAATAGTTTTGAATTCTGTTAATTTAGAGGAGTAACAGTGATTCTCATTGAAATTAATTTTTCCTCCTTGTTTTTATTAATTTTATTTATTTTTCTGCAATTAACATAGGCCCATAAAAAAGGCCAATGATAATGTCTGTTACTCTCATTAATACCGGTTAGTTTAGGAATTTTAAAATCCCCCTCCCTCGTCTTTCCCTGGTATAAACAACCAGTTGCCATACCTCCCACCCAGCAGATCACTCACACTCGGGCACTTGTCTCTGTGTGAGTGATGAGCCAGGCGAGCTGCCATGGTAACCACTCAATCCCATCATGCGGTCCTCTTACACAGGGAGAAGACTGACTCCCAGGAAAGGGGAATGATGAGGGATTTTAAAAATTAAATTACCTCTAAACTACTGATTATTCTATAGTGTAATTGACATCTGTCAGTCTCTTTAATACATTTCAATGCTATGAGGCAAAAAATGTAAGGGGTACTATTTCCTTAAAACATTTCTTACCAGATTTCTTTATTTGTTTTTGTTTTTTTTTCATTTAAATGAATCTTGCATTAAGAGCTATACAAAATAGAAAAAATGGTTAGAATTACCTGGTACCCTATACATTAGGGATAGTAATACTTATAATAAAGTGCAGCTCTGATTCTTCTTTATTCTATTTGTAGCAGTATATTTCAGTTCTAACTGGCTTGTAGTTCAACCGCAGTTGAATCCGAAAGGGTCCCCCTCCCCGCCCCTTCTGACCACCCCCATCAGTTGTGGAATCCGGTCGTGGGACTGGACAGCTAGCAGTGTGGGACAATCTTCACTCAGTAAGTATAAGGAAAAGCCTTCCCCCTTGATGAAGAGGACAGGATTTTCTATGTACTTAGTAAAGATTGTCCCTCACCATGCTCAGCCTGTATGGGTGGCAGAGTGATGCAGGAGAAAGGGGTGGGAGGGGGATATTTTCTGATTCAATTGCAGTTGAACTACAAAACTGTTCACCTGATACAAACAGAATAAAGACTACTCGGATCTGCACTTTATTATAAGTATTGCTATCCCTTTAGTAATCTAGTCTAAATTACTGGAACAATTAGCATGCATATGCATTTGCTAAACGTTCTGTGTTAACCCACTTGTGTGCTTTATAGCCACCAAGGGGTTAAAAGTTAATTGTTAGGCCAAAGTAGAAAATTCACAAGAGCCTGAGAACATGGGCTTGTAAAATGTTACTGCGGTCTCCAACATGTTTTTGAGTATTTAAAGGGATAGTAAACCCCCCAAAAAAACTTTAAGCCAAATTATAGGAATAATAAAAACATACTTAACCCTTTGAGTGCCAGAGGGGTACGGAAGCCATCTGGCACTCAAAGGGTTAACACCCTCATTCCCATCTCTCAAACCGTTATGGCTTGAGAGATGTAAGAAAATAAAGACCTCCGCTCCCTCCCTTTTCTGCCTGATGAGCTGTAAAGCTGTCAGAGGCAGAATACTGTCGCCCCGACTGTAGGCGGCTCTTCAGGAGTGCTGTCATCTAGATATCTAGGTATAATTACTTCATCGGTATGGTCTACAACGTGTGTCTGGCTTGCAAGCACACGTTGTAGACCATTCTGATGAAGTAATTATACTTGGATATCTCGATGACAGCTCTCCTGAAGAGCCGCCGTCTGGTCCCAGAAGCATGATTTCATGACGCCCGCTATACAGCGGACACATGAGAAGGGGGAGGGAGTGGAGGTCTTTATTTTCTTATATCTCAAACCATAACGGTTTGAGAGATGGGAACGAGGGCATTAAGAATGTTTGGGGGGGTTTTTTTGTTTTTTTTTTCCCCTATAATTTGACTTAAAGTTTTTTTGGGGGTTTACTATCCCTTTAACCCCTTAGTGACAGGCTGTGTGCACACGCGGCCGTCACTTAATGCCTGGCTAATTTTTTTTTTTTTTTTTTTTTTTTTTTTTGCAAATGAATCTGAAGTCCCCAAATGGCGTGCAGCCACACGGGGACCCTGATTTCCGGGATGTACCTGGTACGTCCATTGTCACTAAGTGACAGTTTTTGCAGGACGTACCAGGTAAGTCCATTGTCCTTAAGGGGTTAAAATGTAGCTGTGTACATGTATGCTTTGCTGGCTTCTAAATATCCCAGCTGCCTCAAAACATTTTTTATCAAACTCCCGAGTTCTTTATATTTGTGTTCACCACTTTTGTTAGGGTTCCACAGACTTTTTATTTGAAACGAAAAAATTCCAGAACAGCAAAACATTTGAGAACTGCTATTCTAACGTTTCCTCTTTGTTTACATTAACCCCTTTAACCCATTGAGTGCCAGAGGTGTACGGAACGCATTTCAAATCGTTGCAGAAGGGTCTGCAATGCATTTCAAAGGGATGCTTTTCATGCCTCTCTGATCCTTAGGCGAAGTACAAACTGGCAATTTGTCAAAGAGACAATTCCCAGCGCTTCTACAAACCAATATAATTTGTTTGATGCACTGAAATCGAATATGAAATCACATAAAAAAAAATTAGATTAGCAAGTGCTTTCAAATCTGATTTGAATTGCATGAATCTATATCTATCTTGTATACTGATTGAACATTACCTCTTCAACTGAGATAGCTGGTACAATACCATAGAAAGCAATACAAATCACTTGTACTTGCAGTAAACACTGGCGGGCCTAAAGTTGTAGCAAGATGCAATACCTTGCGACATGCACTATGTTTTCAGTGGTGTTGGGCTGTTCCATACAATACTGATTCCAATGTCATGTTTTTTTGTTTTTTTCATGCTTTTGAATCATTTCAATTCAGTTGCCAGTGTGAACTAGGCAGAGGTTAACTCTGTTACAGGCTTTTCTCTTTCCACCCCCTTTGCTCACACTGTTCCATTCTCTATAGTGCATTGACCTGGGGGTATGATCCTAGGATTGGTATCACACCCTTCTGGTAAATATATAAAGGTCAAAGAGTCATTCATTGATTTGAATGGCCGGCTTGCCGTTTTACATATCTAGAGATATATATTTCAGTGATAGATGTCTGACATACATGTCTGCTGTTAACCCTTGAGATTCTTGGGAGGTCTCAACACATGAAGGTTGTTGAACTGGAGCAATTTTGGTGCAAAGCAGCTGTGCCACAAGGGACAAATAAAATACCTGTTAATGAAACTGGACTTTTAACCATGTGAATGCCAGAGACTTCTCTACCACATTTCTTTTCAAAGTTCATAAAAAAAGACAATGGTAACAGAAGGGTCAAAAATTACTCTTGCGATAATAGCAAATTATTGAAAAACGTGGGACACGATAATTAACCCTTTGAGTGACAGAGGGATCTGCAACGCATTGCTCTGCAATGTGTTGTGGACCCCTCTGGCACGCAAAGGTTTGAAAAGCAAATTGACCCTATTCATTTTAGGTGATAAGGTCCTATTAGACAGCCCCTCTAGCATTCAAGGGGTTATTTGCCCCAGGACATACTTGAAAACTAGAGAAATCTCAATGTATTCTTCCTGGTAAAACATTTTCTAAATAAAGTCAAGCCAGTGGGGATTATTATTTGTCCCAATGGTTCAGTTTGATTGCTTCAGTTCTTAGCATATCTGCCTCCATTTTGGGGATGCACTGCAGACCTCTCTGGCATTCAAGGGGTTAAGTAAGGCTCTTTAACGGGACCTTATCACCTAAAATAAATGGGGGTCCATTTGCTCTTAAGAATCATGTCCCACGTTTTTCAATAATTTTTTACGGTCACAAGAGTCATTTTTGACCCTTACAACACCATTGTCTTATTTATGAAGTGCTACTTGCACTTTAGGAGGAAATGGCTTGACCTGTGGCCCTGCTACCAGAAGAAATCAGTCAGCAAGCGGAAGTCCGTCCACAGGCTGATTTATCACTGAGGTGCAAAGTGTGCCTCCAAGATATGCAGGAAGGATTACTGCCACCTCAGTGGTACCGGTAATCCTTCCCTGTGGGAAGAAACAGAAGGGGGATTTTTTTTTTTTTTTTTTTTTTTTTTTTAAAGCAGCTGCAGCTGCTTTAACCCCTTATAGACCTCTGGGCTTAAGGGGTCAATGACTATCGGCTCAGGAATATTGCTATTTTGAAGACTTTACTCCTTAAAGATAGCATGCTCAGTAATAGAATTGTCCCTATGTCGTCTTAGACAGCATTTGGAAAAAAAAAATTCTTTTGGCACAGAATCAGCATTAAATGTGATACGTGTGCTTTTTTGTATGATATTTTAGAAACTATTATGACCATTTAGCCCTTCTGAGTGTCAGCGAGGTAGCCAATGCCATTGCGTTGGCTACCTCTCTGGCACTCAAAGGGTTAATCTGTAATGTATGCAGTGTATGTTGTAACTGACGTAAACTAGCATGCAGTAAACCTTTGTGGGCTGAAAAGGGAAATATTTTAATTTCAAATCAATTGTGTTTTATGATGTAGCAGTTTTTTTGTTTTATTTTACTAGCTTGATAACAAATGTAGCAAGAATGTAGCCCTTTGTTACCCTAATTGATAACAGATGAGCGTTGGTACCATATTACCCGTAGAAATACAGGAGTCAAATATAGGCAAGTTGATACCTTTATTGGCTAACTAATCATCTCTAGTGAATGTATGGCTTTCTGTTCCTTGTGGGTTATGTTGGGTGTTGGTTCGCATTGCTTCTCCAGTATTTCTTCAGTTTCTAAAGTTGCTTTGTTAGCCAATAAAGGTATGAACTTGACTATAGTTGGCTCCTTATTTACCATATAGATTAGTTTAACATTTTAGAGCAGAGGTGGAAAAATGCCACTGCATGGGGAGCCCTTGCTCCTTAAAGGGATAGTAATACTTAAGATGTAAAAAAAATATATGTTGCAGGGTTTATGTCCCTGAATAAAACAAGGGTACTCTCTCCACTGAGAGATATTTTATTAAAAAATTATAACAGCTCAAACTTGAATTTTTTAAGTGCAATATCACAGTGGCCTGAAAATGTTCAGTGGCGTTGTTGCTACACCATCCTATGGAGATTTATGGTCTACAGACCAGAGCAGTCCATAGGATGGTGTAGCAACAGCGCCACTGTAAATTTTCAGACCACTGTGATATTGCACCTAAAAAATTCAAGTTTGAGCGGTTTTAATTTTTTAATAAAATATCTCTCCGCAGTGGGAGTACCCTTGTTTTACTCAGAGGGATAAACCGTACAACATATATTTTTTTTACATTTTAAGTATTACTATCCCTTTAAATTTTAATCCTGACTCCTGAATTTTGGTGTACTAAAATACACCTATATAAATGCACCTTATAAAACTGCAAGTTTGCTCTCTAAAATCTTTCTTAGTTTACTCTATTTTTAAAAGTTTATCATATTTTTTGGCATGTTGTCCAGATTCATTTTATGTATGCTTGGATAGGAGCACATACTTGAAACAAAGTAAAATCTCAATGTATTTTTTTTTTTTTTTTTGTGCTCGTAACTGTCTGAACAAGAAAAACTTTGTTGTTTGAAGGAGGTTGAAATATCTGGGACATAATGCATGTTTTACATAATGATTACAAATGGAGACTATAATGTTAAACCCCCTATTATATACCTGATGGGAATAGAAAATAAATAAATAAATAACTGCAGTTAAAAAACAAAATCACTGAGAATGGTTAGGGCCATTTGTACCAATACAAACCGGGCAATTCTGGTTCAAACCAACCTAGCAGAGTTGCTTCTCTTTTTGTGCGTATGTCACGAGTCTTTAAATAGATAGTAATACATCAAAATAAATGTAGCTCCAATTAATTTGTATAGTTTTCATTTAGAGCAGTATACCAATATGATTTGATTTGTAGTTCATGAGTAACTGAATGATTGATAGTTTTCCCTTCCTGCCCCTTTTACGTTTTGTTAGCTGCCTCCCCTCAGATATGGAATCCGGTCATTGGACCGGACAGCTCACTGCGAGGGACAGTCTACTTGCTGTGAGCATAAGGAGAATTTTGATGAAGGAGGGCAGGATTTTCCTTATGCTCACTGAAGGTTGTCCCTCGCTGCTTTCCGTCCTGACTGGCTTGTAGAGGCAGCGTTGTGTAAGTAAAAGGGGCAGGAGGGGGGTCCTTTATAATTAAATTACTCAAGAACTACAAATTGCATTGCATTTATATACTACTTGTACTAAAACCTATGCAAATTAGTCAGAGCAAGTCATGGGTTGGACGTGTGATAAGGACCCATGACGTGCCAGGACCATCATGGATTTCAGGGCTTCCCTCGCGGCTGCATGCAGTTTGGGGAGCCCTTCTTCAGATGAGCCAAAAAAATGCTTTGTGGTCCTTAAGTGCTGGCCAAGAGCACGTGCGGCCAGTCCTTAAGGGGGTTAAGGAACCCTAACATCCACTAATAATAAACCCCCATTTCACTTATTCAGGGAGATATTCCTAAAAGACCTTATGAGCCTTATAGATCAGTGAAAACTGAGCCTATTATTGAACAAACCATTGCACCGTAAGGGAGAAATAATAATTTCCCAAACTCCCATTGATCTAATTTGGGATTTTAACGCCCTAAATTCTAGTGAGATAGATGTACTAAGAGAAATGTGAAGTTCTGGAACAAACCACCTGCAACATGGGCAAAAAATACAAATACCCCAACTGTGCGTTGATCAAATATTCCAAACTCCTCCCACTGAAGTTTTAGAGGAAATCACTGAGTGGGAGGGATTTGGGATTCCTGCTGAAGAAACATGGTTGCTGCCACAGACAAGATATCTAGAACTAAGTATTAATTTTAATGGATCTATCCACCCAGAATTGATTCTTAGTCACCATTAGCATTTTCTGCCCAGATTAAAATGTGTTAAAGTTTCTTTAAAAATATATAATCTTGAGTACTGGAGACAAATAGTTCCATATATTTATTACTTGTCCGAACGAGTTACACAGCAAACAAATTGGTACAGTTTTTGTACATTCTGCTTGATGGTTATATAATCTGTAACCACTTTAATGTGAGTTTCCCACGTAAAATAATAGACCACTTGGAATTTATTATCTAATTATTAGCAGACCTTCAGCAGGTATTAGTTAAAAAAATATAAGCAATGTGACTACTTAAAAATCAATTGTGGAAGATTACAAATTGTGCTGGGGTAAAAATAAAATATAAAGAAGAGGTGTGCCCTATGAATAAGTGGTTCTTAAAGGAATACTAGCACTAAAAAATAAAATAGGCTGATTATAACTTTAAATATCACATAGTACAGCTAGCATATTTAAATTTAATTATTCATGTTACATTCCTAAACTTGCTTTTTTAACACGTGTAAATTATCCGGTTCAGAGCACATTTATTTAATGTTGTTTGTGCTTTTTTCTACTGATGTAAGACTAAAGTTAGTTAATTGTGATTAGTGCGTCCTGCTCTTGTATGTAGAAGGATTGTTATCTCAACCCATTCACAGATAATCCTGGATAGTCAATGGTAGCCCTTGAAAAGACAGGAATGTCTGCTCCCTCAGCGCATATGTAATACTAGATTTTAAGCATCAGAAAACAGAGATTTTTTTTATACAGATGCTAACATGAAGTACAGGGGTTTTAAGTATATATAATAATCCCAGATCAATTCTGGGGCAAATCAACTGCACTTTAGGGGATAAAAAATGTTCCAAAACCCAATTGCTTTAAATAAGCTAATTAATCCCCTGAATTCACAAAATGTTTCCTTCTCATTGCTGGACAATGTTTTGGAGACCCTTTGAGTGCCAGACAGGTATCCAACACTTTGCATTGCACTGTGTTGGATATCTCCCTTGCACTCAAAGGGCTAAAAGTCCAGATTTTAGTTTTCCACTTTCACTCTAGTACTGTGGTTAGCCTAACAACCGCTTCACTTTTACTTTGAGTATCATTCTGACTTTCTGCTTTGCACTGTAAATACGTATTTGTCCTGTGTTGCACTACAACTTTAAAGATGTAGAATTACGTTTAGTCGGCATTTATAAACATTCCTTTGATATGAGTTCTAACCTCTTGTCATAAATTAAAGTGTTGAAGGCTATATGCCGCTTTTTTTTTTTTTTTTTATCACTCTTGTTAGGGCAATTATGTATTTAAGGTTTATCAGCATTTCTTTTAAGATTAGAGCCCTTTCCTTTTTAGCTCACAGAGACCCTTATTTTCTGTTTGTTAACCTTCATTATGACATGCATGATACTTATAAACAAACAGGGGTCAAAGGTCATGCATAGTTGTCCATGCATAGTTGTGTACACATTAGGAAAAGCATTTTTATTACATTTCTCACAACTTGTACGCCTAATACATTTTACTAAACTCTTGAGGATCGTCTCTGGTCTTCAATGTGTTTGGCTGGCAATATAAGATATTAAAAAGGTCATGAACCCTATTTACTTTTAGCTCCTAGTTACTTTGAGCTTGGATTAATTGTTGTCAATTTATATTTTAACCCCTTAAGGACCAGGAAAATCTGAGGTGGATTTCACTTAAGGACCGGAGCAATTTCTGACTGTCTTTGTTCAACAGTGTTTTCCCTCTAAATACTTTATTTTACCCATGAAAATTATATTCCGGTTTTTTTACGCGCAAATGGGGCTTTCTTTTGATACCACACTTATATGGATAGCCCCAATTTATTTTAGTAAAGTTAAAGAAAATGGTAAAAAAAACAATTTTAAAAAACACCATTTTTTTTTCTCTTGGGATCATTTGGGTTAAATTTTTATGGAGACTGTATGAAAGGTATGACCGGTCAGTCATACCTACAAAATGGGCAGTTTTAAGTGGGCATTGTCCCCCTGGGTGAAAATCCCCATGTCCTTTTTTCCCACCCTATTTTCCTACTTTTTTATTGATGACATTTGGTGGTGTGTATAAGTGTATTACATGGCTCCACAGCAATTACACTTCCACTTTTGGTAATTGACATATTGTTTTTTTTTTTTTTTTTTGTTTTGGTTTTTTTTGTATGCAAAACAAAATTGCGTTGTGTCTTAAAATAAACTTTTTTTTTTTTTTTTTTTTTTTTTTTTTTTAAGCAGGTCAAAAGTTGACCTGCTAACGGCCAGCCTCCAGCACAGCAGTGAAGGGGTTAATACCCCAGCTGCTGTTTTTTTTTTTTTTTTTACACCAGTAGGTGTCCATTCTCTGTTTCTCTGTCCTTTACTTTGCTGGTAAGGGACAGACGGGTTGAGGAGAGACTCAGAGACAGTGTGTAAATCGCACTGTCTCATTCATTGAGAATGCCGGTACATGTGATCGTTGCTTCAGTGATCACCTGATCTGGCACTACTGAGAAGGGCTGAGACTGAATGCTCCGGTACCAGAGCGTCCAGTCTCACCCTGGAATAAATGATAGCAGCGTGCACGGTCCAGAACTGTCATGGGTCCTTAAGTGGAATCTACGCATGACGGTCCTTAACGGGTTAATTTACCCTTTAACTACCAGAGGGGTATGTAACATTTAAAGCAACAGTAATGCAAACAAAGAAGTTTCTCATATTTCAAAGAACATATTGTAACACTCAAAAGATATATACATAAACAGTTATTTACCTCTATAGAACTTAAAATACATGATATTGTGTGTACTGTTTTTCCAGCAGACTGGGGGAATCTAATTTACTTCACAATCCTCAGTTCTTGAAAGCTTTTACATAACAGAGTAAAGGCTCCTGACCAGGAAGTGAGGAATGTTAATGAAAATGACTTCCCCAGCATGCTATTCAACAGTACTTTACAAATCCACATTTTATGTTCCACTGAAGTGTTGAAACAGATATATAATTACATGTGAGTGCAGCAATATGTTCTTTCTTACAAGAACAATTTATATTTTAAACATTTGTGTTCCTTTAAGCTTTGGAGAAACCTTTGATTGGTGATTTTCAATGCAAAGCCTCTCATCAAACAAACTTACACCACACATGATATATATAATGCATGTAGCATGCTTAAATTGTCCAAGTGACTCAACAACGTAGACTAATAGTGAAAAAAAGTGGGTGAAAAAACAGACATGAGTTTTTAATTTAGCTTTAGAAGTTAAGTAGCACCCAGCTTTAGTGCTTAGATTGTGACTCATGCTTTGGATTCCTGGAAGTCATGAGGAGGAGGAGGAGTGAAAGAGCCTGCTGACTTCCAGTAATCCCTTGTGTGAGACACCCCCCTCTAATCAGGTAAATTGGTGCAGTCTGACTTTGAGAATGCCAATGGACTCATAGTTATGCAGATGTGTTGTCTTCTTCATCTTATGATTATTTTTAATATTTATTTATAAAGAACCAACACATTCCTCAGCATTGTAAATTTATCTTAGAGAGTTTTTTTTTTTCTACATTTAGGATATATTGGTTGACCTTTCTAAATAGACTATACTAAAGAATAGCACAGAACAAGTCTTAGAGCAACATTTTGATTTTATTGTAGCAATAGTTAGTACAGTATGTAACAAAGTTTAACTGTAATTATATAAGAAGCAAGGGTGAGGATTATAGACATTAATAGCAAGGTTTTAAAAAAGTTGTGGTATCTGAAATTGTAATCGGTCTGAAAAAGTTCTTATGCCATGATCCATCAAATCTCATACCTCTTACCATCATTTTTGCATCCAGTTATGCCATTCCCATCAAGGGGAAAAAGCAATCTTACAAGTGGGCATGTTTAAAGGGGAACATTCACATCGCAAAAAAATTGGAGCACTGGTTTTAACCCCTAAGATAATATTAGCGTTGGGTTTTGTTTTAGTTTTAGTGCCACTTCTGCATACTGTGGCACCGTGTATGTGCAGCAAGGAGCAGCAGGACTTCCCACTTCCCTCCCAGTGAACGCGTTCTTGCTTCATTTTGGAGTTGTATTGTTGTGGGCTAATTTACAGCAAGCTCAGTTTAAGATCCTACTGAGGTTGCAACAATAACACCCAAGTAGCTCCTCAGTTCTTTCCTGTGTTCCATTGCCAATCTGGAATGCAGGATGGGGATGACTGCCGGCCGGCCCATGTGAGCACCAGCCAATATTCCTGGCAGTTTGAAAAATACTATAAATTTGTAACTGCATTTTCTGAGGAAGTTTGCCATCTCTGTCTCTCTGAGACAATTGCACTGCATGTTGGTGTTGTAAAATGCCCCATAGGATACAATGATTCGCTCATGCACTGTTTTCATGAATTTTCGCTGCAACTGTGAAAGGAGTCCTAGAGTTGGATTTCATCACAGATTTATGTATACAAGCATCTACGGATAAAATGTGACAAATTTAGATATACTGCACCTGACTGCTGAATGAAAGACACCTACCTAGGTGAATCTTGTGTTAGACAAATTGAGTGACTTATTCCTAGGAGAAATGTCCCCTTTTAAAGTATTGATTTAAATTATTGAAGGTTAAATAACAGTGGAATTATTAGTTTGTGCTTTAAAGTGGAATAATTGGTTAATATAGTTGGGTAATTGTATAGTTAGATATGAGGAAAGTGCTGTGAGCTAATGAGATCGGGAGCTGGAAAAATTTAACAGATCATCAAAAACCTGGTACAACAACTGTAATTCATTAAGCTGTAAAACGTGTGTATTGCTCAGAGATTGTACTGTAATTTCACTCATATTATTGCCAGTTATGACACATACAGAGGCTAATCTACTAAGAAAATCTTGAATTGCTCTGGGACAAACCAGCCAGGGATGCATTCACATCCCAGGCAACTCTAAACAAGGCACTCTAGGTGCCCTTAGCTCTGCCCATGGCCACACTCATGTTCACTGTTGCCTGACACTGAAAAATCCACACACAAAGGCAAACAAAAAAAATATTTATCATCACAACATGCCTTTGAATGCATTGGAAGTCTCTCTAGCATCCGAGGGGTTAAAGGGATAGTAAGATTTAAATTTTACTATCCCCAATCTTGTAGCCCTTAAAAAAACTGAATTAAATGAGTCCAACAGCATCTCTAAAACCTTTATGGTTTGAGAGATATCCTCTTTCAAAGTTTTTGCTTTTTTCCTTCTCCCCTGACGTCAGTGTTCTAAGTGTGCAAACCAAGCACACGTAGAAGACCATTTCAGTGAAGGATTTCTTCTTCCATAATGTGATCTCGGCTCTGCTGAAGAGCCTCCGCTTGCTCAGGGACCAGATTGCCCTGCTGTCAGCTAGAACGTTGACATCAGAGGAGAGGGAAAAAAGCAAACATTTGAAAGCGGATATCTCTCAAACCATAAAGGTTTGAGAGATGCCACTGGGCTCATTTAATTCATTTTTTAAGGGCTACAAGATGGGGGATAGTGTAAAGTACAGCTTTCTCACAACAATCATGTCTGGAGAAAACAAATTGTACCATAGTGGACCAATAAAAATTCCCATTGATTTAAATTTGGTGTATGTATTATTTATTTATTTCATTTCATTTTAACAACCTATATATTATACAGAACAGATCTCTCAATACTTTCTTTCTCTCTCTCTCTCAAATATATCCCTACTAATGAATAGTTGTTTTTGTTTGGATTTATTTGTAATTGACATAAATCCTAACAATGAGCTCCCTGGATCTGTTTACAGAGACCTTTCTGTCAGGCAATGCGAAAGCAGATGGAGAAATGTTGTAGAAAATATACAATGTATACAAGTGAGCATTTAGTTGTGGTCCTTAGTGTTAAGAAAGCAAAAAAAAAAAAAAAAATACAGCAAATACTATGAGTAATTGAAAATATCCATTTGTCTATAAAATATTAAACTTGCCTCCATTAGACCCAAATACTGTAGACAACAGCACTCTATTCTGAGAGTCTGAAATACTTTTTATTTTTCTTTAAGTTAATTGATAAAAAAAAAAAATATATATATATATATATATATATATATATATATATATATTTATTTCAAGAATTTTACAGAGTATACTTTTCTAATTTATTCATTATTTGTCTTGTTGTTTGAAGGTGAAATGTCTTTACACTGTCACAAAATAAAAAATAATTCTAAAATAAAGAAATGTAGGATATTGGATGATTTAGAAACAGATATTTCTGTGTGCAACATATAGCTGGGCGTGTTTCATAGTTGAGTGTAAAATGTAAACTTTTACAAGTGGTACACAATGTTCTTTATAGACATTCCGCTTCTGTCAACTATGACTAAACATGCTACCATTTCTGACTTATAGATCACAAAGTACTTTTAAGTATTTGCACCAGAGATAAAGGAGAATGTCTGGTATCTTGAGTCATGTGAAAGCCATTAAGACCTGTTTCCCCCTCCTGGTTGTACAATGTGAAATTTATCAGCAGCTAGTCACCACTGTCTGTAAAACTGACAAAGAATTGAGTAAGCTGTACCTTCCTAAAACAACAAACTTCATGAGCATTTATAATCTTGCTTTAGTGGGAAATGGATTGTTTTGGAAGAATTTAATTTTTACAAGAGTTTGACATATAAAAATGGATTCTTGGGGGATTTTATAAACAACGCATATTTGATTTCTCAAAAAACATATTGCAATATGCTATTGGCCTTCTGTATCAAGTTAGAGAGGTGCAATTATTAATCAAACCAACTGTTCCATGGGGTCGGGGTGGGGGATTAAAATTTCTGTTAATTTAAATTGGTGTTATTGAGTGCTAGCGTTCTCCAACTCAGTTCATCATGTGTTCGAGACCTAGTATTTGATGGGTTAAAACAGTGGCAAAACTAGTTATTGGAGGGCCCAGGTGCAAAGCATTTTTTGGGCCTCCTAACAAACAAATCTGTTGACAAAGATATGAATAGAACCAACTGGGTCCTGGGATGCAGGTCTCCATGACAGCTTGCACCCTATAATTATCAGGGCCCTGGATTAAAAGCCCCATTTAGATCAGTGGGAATTTGATACATTTTTTTTCAACCCAGTGGTGCAGACTTTAAACCTTTGAGTGCCAGAGAGGTATCTCTTTGCGTTGGATCCCCCTCTGGAGCTCAAAGGGTTAATTACTTGGCTAACTAGAGCTACATGAACAGTGTAAGTCACTAAGGTGATTCTACAGTTGTTACTATTTTTAGCATTTCACGCTTAACTCCTTGATTACCAAAGAGGACTGTGACATGCAATGTTTTAACTATTTAAAGACCAGAGGCATGTGCAACACATTACATGGCCATCTGGTCCTTAAAAGGTTAATGAGGACCTGTTTCCCTTAGATAAGTTTTTGTACATTTTAAAGAGAACTCATTTGTTTTAAACCTAGTGATGGCACAGCGTGGTACTTTAAGCTTATTAGGTTATGTGATGGGCCAGTATTAACCCACACTGTGCTATGAATAAAACACTGGGGTCATTGCAATACCACAGCGAGCAATAGGTCTGACTGCAAACCATCTATTTGGCATACCGTGCAAGGAATTGGCGAACAATGCCACACTGTGCCATCAAAACATACAGGTTAAATATTCTAAAACTACTTATTTTTCAGATAAATTATTAGATTTTAATTATCTGTAACACAAGATAAACTGTTTTTCAGGTGACAGGTCCACTTTAATTACCCTACTCTTGTTACATCAGCGAAAGGATGGATAGCCATCATTTTTCAAGTGCACTGTTTGATGCCTTCCCATGGCAGGAGGCTGCACCCTGCATTTTGAATGCACTATGCAAATCCATACAACCCAGGTGTGCAAGAATACTGGTTCCAGGACTTATCAATATGGCTTCCAACACACATCACTGTATTACATGTAATATTTATAAGAAACTGAATCCAAGACAGTTGTAATGATGATACAGCTCCATGTATGACATACCCAGTGTAAAACAAAATATTTTCTTTTTTAATTTACTTTGTCTTTTAAATTATTTTTTTTTGTTTCCCTCACTAAAGCAATATGGTGACCTGTTCTTCTCCTGATATCAAGCATTTTTTAAGCTTTTCATTGATTCTCTTTGTAGCCCCCCCCCCACACATACACACACCTAACCCAACATGCTGCATTGATCAGTGTCTTTAAACTCTGAGTATACCATTACATGGTCCTTTTTATGAGACCATAAAGGAATTCCTTTGGTTAGTAAAAGCCAAGGTATGTGGTCTTACTCTTAAATCTCCCCCCCCCCCCCCGGTCAGGGCTGTCCATATGATGATTGTTGGACAGTATGATTCCTTAACCCCTTAAAAACCAGAAGTTTGCTTTGTAATGTGTTACATACTCCTCTGGTTCTCAAAGAGTTAAATGCCCAATTAACCCTTTGAGTGCCAGAGGTGTGCACAATGCATTGCACACCCATCTGGCACTCAAAAGGTTAACTCCATTCAATCTCCTGAAGGATTTTTTTTTTTTTTTTTTTTTTTTTTAATAAACTCTTCATCCACAAAACTCCTTAACCACTTAAGTGCCAGTGCCATGGACAGAAAGTAATACAGCTACTTGTGCATCTAACACTCCGTGGTAATAATTCATGTGAAATCTGCCTGTGTAACCTTTTGGTGCTGGTATCATCACAAGTTCCTTGCTTCTAATGGATTTGGAGAAAACTCTAGCATTCAATGGGCCTTATCTACCTGGGCAGCACAAGAGTTAAAGACTGTAGTAGTTTATAAAAAAAATATCTGCCTTATGTATCTGTTGCACAGTGAGTGCTCGATGATTTTTACTGCAAGTTACTATGGTGTGTTTAAAATCCATACAGACATTAGACCTTTAGTACAAGGAACGGAATGAAAATAGGTATTTGGCATTGGAAGCAGGAGGATTCTTCAAAGGAACTCTGATTGTTTTCAGTAGAGGCAAGGGGGACTGGATTCTGGTGTGCAAGTATAAATGAAGCATACTACAGGAACAAACGGAGGTTTGTTAGCCCAGAACTTAAATATGCAGACAAGGGGATGTCAGGGGAAGGCTCTCCGAATGGTAACAAAAAATTCTTTTTACCCAAAGACTAGTCTGACTGGAATTTGCTTCCAGAGGAAAGGGACGTTTAAAGGTGTCCTTTAACCATTCAAATACCTGAGATGAGTAGCAAATTGCCTTGCGCATCACTCAAGAAAGGCAGCAGTTTTTGTTAAAGCTGTCCATGAGGTTATATAATCAAAAAAAATATCACTGTCAAGGCTGGATTTCCCATTAGGCAAAGTAGGCAACAGAGTGTGGAGCCTTAAAGATGAGCTAAGCTGGCCATTCTTCCCTTGTGCAGTGCCAATCCCCCTGCCCCGGCACTATCATAAGCATGGAGATAGTAATGACTCATGTCGGAGCTTCTGAGTGGTTGGGAAGTTACTGTAAATAACTGTTGCTTGCCAATCAGGCATTAAAGTACAGATTGTGTGCTTTAAGTGCTCTCACACGGTCAACAGAACTATAGCAGCTCATTGCTACAGTTCTGTCACCCGTGTTCTTACAATTACTTTTTCTTGAGTTACACTGCAGCTCAGGACAGGAGTCAGGAGGGGAGTGTCACATGGCTGACCTATGTAAGCGCCAGCCAATATTACTGGAGGTTGTCCTTGTGGATAGGCCATATATTTTTGGTTGTGGTTAGCATCACAGCATCCAGCAACGTCTGTGTGAAAAGGTCTGCTGTTAGTTCTATAGAATATTGTACAGACCTTCCTTTCTGCATCTTTACTGCATTACTGTGTTGTACACTTACTGAATTTTGGTTGTTCACATCTGGTAATAGGCACTGAATGAAAGGCATCATAGCCCAGCATAATGACTATCACAATGGTCAACATCATGTGTTTGGTGTCTCCCATTTAAAAGGGGCTTTAAGGGCAGTGTCTACTATTTGACAAAAAATATGCTTTTCCCAATAAAGCAAGCACTGGAGGGCTTCTCCCTGACTCTCCTAAGTTGGCCCACAGATCTACAAAATGTACAGTTTTTGATATTTTCACCATTATCTGTATTTCCCCAGGGCCTCTATAATTAAATGCATTCCTCTTTCCTCTGCACCTATTATACTTTAAAGGGCAGTTATCATGTTTATTAAGTCTGCTTCTTTGTATATAGTCTGTGGCTCTACTTTGCAACCCCAGAACAGCAGCTGTCAACTGTTTGTGTGTGTGTATAAAGAAAACGGACTACCTCTGCTGGAAAACAGTCCAGAAGCTTATGCTCTCCACCACAAACATTGCTGGTTGTGTACACATTCACCATAGACCCAGTGTGCCAGGCTTTCAAGTCTCATGTAGAGGTTCTATGGGGACTTCAGTTCAGGACAAGATACTGAACTGCAGAACTTATTGCAAATCAGTCTCCATAGGTGCAATGAAATGAACCGTTGCGTCGATTCCCATGCACCCCTGTCCTGTTTTACTGTTGGTCTGCAGCTTCTCACAATGTAGCCCCAGTTTCATCACCAAGTCTTGGGGGGGAGGACAGATCTGGAGATAGGGCACTATTGAAGTCATAATTTCCCTTTAAACCATACACTGATGATCAGAAACTATCCCCACTGAAAGGCATTTGAAACTGCGGCATATGCCGAGAAGGCTGGTTGGGATTTCAGCAACATATTTTTATGTTGGATAAATAAGAGAGGTGGCAACAAAATTAAAAATTCCAATCTGATTTATTTCCCTTATTGCAGTTTCGTCCTAGGAGGCACTGCCTCTTTTAACGGGAGTTAGAGTCAAGAGGATGAGCTTTAAAACTATAAAAAGTTACCTGACTGCTTTTACAAGTTCTCACAGTTTAAAACCACACATTGTTCTCTTCAGTTGCCCAGTAGATCCCTGCCAACTGCAGGACTTGATGACTTGAGCTTTTCACTCATTGTTGGTGAAATATCTGACACCAGCCTTCAATGGAGAAGATTGCAGTGCTGCAAAGTGAAGATCTGATGTCAACCAGCCCTGATGATCAAAGAGATCTGCTGGGCAATTTGAGGGAAAATTGCAGTTTTAAGCTATGGAAGCCCAATTGCCATAACTTCCAGTTAACTTTGTACATTTATTAAGTCAATTCTTCTAAACCTTTACGGCCCCTTTTAATGCTAGACCATGATATTTAGGGGGTGAGTTTGCCATTAAAATGATTAAAATTAAATGGATTTATGTCGATTAGATGTGCATGTTTATAAATGTTGGAGTGGACAGTGACTTCCACATGCGGGATCATTTTTGAGGTGTTTGTCGTATATCACAACTGAATATGTTATAAGTGGAGCGAAAAAATTAAATGTTTGTGTGGGTGAACCTATCCTCCGTTTTTACATTTCTTTAATACTTTTGAGTGTCACAGGGTTGAGCAACGCATTGTCTTGCAATGCTCTGTTGATCTATCTGGCACTCGAAGCATTAATCTTGGTTTGATATGTGTCACTGGGTTGCCCTGTTCTTCTCAAGCCAGTGTCCTTTGTATGTGTAATGTTTCAGGCCTGTTGATGTGACCTTACTGATGTCACGTGCCACGTGTCATTTGCAATAATGGGATTTTATAGAGGCTCCCCTGCCCTTGGTTTAATCCAGCTGTCCACGGCAGTATTTGAAAGAAAAAAAAAAAAAGTATGTTTGCAAGTCCTCATCCTGTTTGCGTTCCTAGGTTCACGTTCATTCCACAGGACGCTTCCTACTTATTATTCCTAGACAATGATCCCCTTTGTACCACAGCGACTTGTGTTGTACAGCAAAAGCCTTCCAGCTGCAGGACACGTGATAGCACCCTGGAGTTTTAGCACCATTAATCTTAATAGCAAATTCAGTCATAGAGTGACTGTCCCAATGAGCAGGGAGAAAATAAGCATGTTTAACCCCAAGAACACTAGAGAGATCATAACATCTCAAGCTTTGATAGTCAAACTCTTTTTTGATTTTACATATTATGTATTTGTAAAATATATTAAAGTCTCACCACCTATAATTATTTTTTTTTTCTTCACTGAAATTTTTTTTTAATTTTTATACTTGAGTCCTTAAAAGCAAGCTCCCTGAATGTTTTCAGAGAGCTTTCTGTTGGAGTCTGTATCATTATCCTTGCCTTCACAATGTAACACAAGATTGCCTCCAGTCCAGCATACAGAACACTGACTACTGCAGGGTTAGTGTTAGATTGTATCCCTTCTATTACAGTCTGTGGAAACAGAGATCTGGGAACTTGCTGTCACTGACATAAAAAGTGTAAAAAAAAGAAAAAGCAATTTAACTTTGAAGATTATGTAAAGTGAAAAAAAGTTGACTGCCACTTTAACCCTTTGAATGCCAGAGGGGTATCCAAATCATTGGGTAGCCCTCTGGCACTCAAAGGGTTAAACAGCAACCAAACCAAACTTATCCCTGGCTTAATTCCTTTGTGTCAGTGAGGGCTGTGCAACATGTTGTACCCCTTTGACACTCAAATACTGGAATCAACAGAATAAACAGAACCCTTTAAAGGGTTAGTAATGTCTTCTTTCAATAAAAAGTAATAATAACAATTCAAAAAATAAATTAAATCATGCAAGTCCCGTCTCTCAAACCTTTATAGTTTGAGAGATATACGGTGATAAAGTTCCTCCCTCTCTGCCCTTTCACAGACATCAGCGTCTAGCTGACAGAAGGAGATCTGGTCCCAGGACCAGCCGGCGGCTCTTCAGCAGAGCTGAAATACCGCAATCTAAAAAGAAATACTTCACTGGAAAGGTCTACAAAGTGTGCTTGCAAACCAGGCACACTTTGTAGACTGTTCCAATTAAGTACTTCTTTTTAGATTGCGCTATTTCAGCTCTCCTGAAGAGCCGCAATCGAGTGGTACGATTTGAATCTCTTGCCAGCTTTACAGCTGACATCAGTGAGGGGGGAACTTTATCATCATATATCTCTCAAACTATAAAGGTTTCAGAGACAGGACTTGAATGAGTTAATTTCTTTTTTTGAATATCTACAATATTATTTTTTATTGAAACAAGACATTACTAACCGTTTAAGTAAGACATTACATTTTGGAAACTCTTGTGGAATAAATATGCCTCCATGCTGGTAACACTGTAGGTTGTATGCACAGTGACAAAAGTGGAGCAATTCTGGGGCAAGACATTTGCACTATAGGGAAAAAAAAACAAAAATGCCAAAATGTGATTGTTGATCACAACTTCCAATTGTTACTATCTGCAGGCTTAATTTGCATCTGTAACATTTTGACAGTTTACTCTTTGGGTCATATGTTCAAAGAAGTAGTGAAATAGCTTTTGTCATTTATAACGACTATTCAAAGTACAGTGTTGATGGGCTCATTAATATTTTCAGAGAGTGTCGGTTGTGACTGGAAATATGTCGTTTGTCCTGACTGAAATTGTTGTATGGAACAACAAAAAAGTATTAACTAAAGACAAAAATGTCTTAAATTGTCTTAACAACAAAAATGTCTTTAAAAAGTCTTAACTAACAACAAAAATGTCGTAACTAAAGACAAAAATTCTCACATTCAGAACACATTCCCTCCACTTTTTTCTTAACGTAAAAATGTTGTATTTTGAAAAAAGACATTTTTTTGTCATTAGTTACGACACATTTTCTTTTCCTCTATATGACACTGGAGAATAGTTTAGCCACACCCCTTTGACCGTCAATTCTGGAGTTGTGTCGTACACAACGGACATTACTAGTTTTTTGTTGTATACTCTATAGAAAATATGTCGTTCATGCATTCAATGACTTATTTTTGTCTTTCATACGACAATTTTTTTTTTCGTTATCCATTTGAACATGCAGCCCTTTGAGTGCCAGAGAGGTATCCAAAGTATTGCATTGTATACCTGTCTGGCATTTCAAGGGTTAAAAGCGCTATGGACACAAGCTTGTATTGCAAGTCAGATTTATATACTTGTGCGATCTGCAGAAATCAATAAACCAACTGTACATAAAGGTTTGAGAGATCTGACTGACATCAATGGATTTATTTTTTTGAATATCTACAATATTACTTTTTATTAATACAAGACATAACTAACCCTTTAAATATGGGCCACTTTAGGCCCTCCAGCTGTTCTAAGACTACAACACTTCTTGCACACTGGGTGATGATGGTAATTGTAGTCTGGAAGCAGTTGGAGAGCTCCTGGATTAAAGACTCCATTTAATTCCAAGAAAAGATCCTGTAAATGGCCATCTAGCAATGCCTACCAGAAAAAAACATAATTAAAGGATATACATGTGCAGAGTATTGACCTATAATAGCACAAGACCACACTATTCCAATGAAATAAAAAGCCAGCAAGCAGTTTGAATCATCAGATTATATGTATTCATTATTAACTCCTCAAGGTGCCTGATTATTAGTGACACATTATATGGCTTTATATTTGTTTAACTAGCATCATGGTTCCCAATATTTTACTTCTGACTCCTGTGAATGTACATTGAAGCCTTCCCTCTTCACCCTTTGAGTGCCAGAGAGATATCCACTGTATTACCGGACAGTGTGTTGGATTTCTCTCTGGCACTCAAAAGGTTAAAAACCTGTTTGCATCCGTGTTTATTATCTAGGCCAGGGCTGTTCAAGTTCAGTCCTCAAGGGCCACCAACAGGCCAGGATGTAAGGATGTCCCTGATTAAGCACAGGTGATTTAATCAGTGGATCATTCGTATTTACTTATTCACCTGTGCTTAACCCCTTAACAACCGACCGATGCGATGTGCGGCTGGCCGTTAAGGGCCACTGGCCTTCTTTTTCTTTTTCTCTTCTTTTTTGCTCTAATGGATTTTGGTGTCATCACTGGTCCTTAACCCATTAAGGACCGGCGCGCGCATGTGCGGCCGGCACTTGAGGACCACAGGGCTTTTTTTTTTTTGCGATTCCGGTTCAGGGCCTCTGGAGCGGCGTGCAGCCGCGCCGGGAGCCCTGAACTCCATGACATACCAGGACTGTCAGTGGTCCTTAAGTGCCGGACCACCGTGATGGTCCTGGTGCGACAATGGTCCTTAAGGGGTTAAACAGGGAAATCCTTAACCCTTTGAGTGCCACAGGGGTATGCAACGCATTGCTTTGCAATGTGTTTGCTACCCCTGTGGCGCACTCAAAGGGTTCAATCCTGGCCTGTTGGTGGCCGTAGAGGACTGAACATGGACACCCCTAATCTAGACCAGGGATGTACAATGTGGAATTCTACAGATACATAACTGTTGCATGTAGGGCACCTACCTAGTCATTCATTCTGTTAAATGATCTCACTGCACACTTGCTCCTGCATTTTTAGAAAACAGTATTTGGCCAATCACATTCACACCTTTATCGTGGAAGATCTGTTGAAAAAGTAAATGTGAACACCAGAACATTGCTACTTTTGCATATAAGATATTGGCCCTTTAATTGGTTATATGCTAAAGTCATTTCCAACGAAATGTCTTAACATATGTCTAACCAAGTGCACACCCCACTGGCACTCAAAAGGTTAACTGCAATTGGCAGAATATTTTCATTTTATCTGAAGCATCCTGTAGGGGGCCGTTAACGCTTTGAGCGGCAGGTTGCGTTGGATACTTCTCTGGTACTTAAAGGGTTAAAATGAAGTGTGCCTTAGTGCTGTGCACCTGCTATCCCAGAGGTAGCACAGACCTTGTTAGAACCACATTGTTCTTATGTGTTTTGATGAGGAAGGCTACTGGCAATTCTGCTAGCTGTAAAGTTCTACTTACCAAAGTAATTGTGTTTGTAATTACCCTTTTTATGCCATATGTCATTCTGTACATCAATGATGTTTTAAAAAAAAATAATAATGAAATGTACTTCTGCTGCATCACTCAAACCAGTGATCCTTTAAGGTTGCATAATCAGGCCAGTTTCATGCTTTTGTGGCAGCTGGGTTCATTGATGATTTAAATCAGAGATTGACAGGAGTAGAAAGGTCAAAGGTCCGCAAGCTGACCTGTGTGCTTTTTCCTGTAAAGCCTGTAATGTTGTTTTTGAAAACTGACATGATGGGGGAAATCACCAAACGTCTTAAACAGGCACATCAAGCTCAAATGTAGATGAGGGCCGAATCCTGAATATTTTAAAGAGGGGCACACCAATTACAGTTATAGCCAGGTGATGTTTTCAGATATTTAAAATCTGGCAAATTGTAGCTTATCAAAATACATTGGTTGTTTTAGGCATTGTTCAAATGGGTATCCTTTAAAAATGTCGCACACAAAACAGCATGTAACGTAAAGGCACAATAAACATCACCTTGATGAAAAGGGTGACATGACAATCTTGCCCTACATCAACAGCGCAAGATTCTCATGTAGCTCCCTTAAACATCATTGCAACCTGCATCCATTGTAATGCCAGCATACAAATACACATAAAAAATGCAAAGAAACTACAGAATCTCACGCTGTTGATGCAGGGTGATATTCTCATGTCACCCTTTTCATCAAGGCGACATGGCTATTGCGCCTTTATGTCGCATGTTGTTAATGTGTGCGACGATTTCAATGTGAACCATTCAAATGAGGGGTCCTGTAAAGTCCTCCCTTAGCATTAAAAAAAATATTGATCTTTGTTTTATAAAATGGCATAGTTGGTATTCTGAGATATTAAGATTTGTACTGTCTGTATATATCAATATGCCTGTTTCTACTAACAGCATATCCCCCTTGTTGTGTTTATCAATATCTTATATATGCTGAGAAGGTGGGATATGCAGTTAGAATACATGCACAAAGTAAAAAGCACTGCAGGATATAGCGGTACAGAGAGCGAGAGAGAGATAAAGTGAGATGATGAAGAGGAGCACAGAGGGGGTTGGCTATTATATACCAAGTAATGTGTGCAGAGTAAAAATAAGGGGGGGAGATGCATGAAGGTGTGATAAAGAGGAGGTAAAGTGTAGATGACTTCTCCAGTGATATCACTTCCTCAGTTCCTATATTATTCTATGGAGCTATTGCACAAAGATTACTCCAACTTTGATCTTAGTGCATAGGTAGTGATAATAATAATTAGTTGAATAGCAACATGATTCTAAAGAATTGGTAAATGCAAAACAGTTAGGTGACTTGTATTTACACCTTTTTTTTTTTATTTTTTTTATTTTTTTTTTTATATTCAGTGAGACCATTTGTTTGTTTTTTTGTTTTTTTTTTGTCACTGCCACTGATAGATAACCTAAAAGTTTTACCTCTGTGAAACCTATTACCAGATTCCAATTTACATCCCTGGCTACACCCCCCACTGCTCACATGATCCCACCCCCAGTCCCATCCACTATTTCCTGACACAGATATTTTTTTTGGCCTGTAACTTTAAAAAAAAAAAAAAAAAAAAAAAAAGCTTTAACTGTTTGATTGCTAGAGAGGTTTTCAATTCAATGCAAGGACATTGAGATTGCTCTAGCCACACCCTCAATTCAGAATCTGGGTGTGGCCAGCACAGCTGGTGAATCCCTCAACATTTGGAGCGGTAGGCAGTTGCCTACTGTACCTGTTGGTAAATCTGGTCCTGCCTGTTATGGACTTTCATAAGCACTGACCCTGCTATTATTCAATGGCTGCCTCTACAAAACACTTGTAAGACAAAATATATAATTTCTGTAGATGCTGGCTAGGAGTATAGGATACTTGCATTTAGATAGTGTTTCACCAGAGAGAATACATTGAAATGTATTTTGTTTTCTAGTATGTCAAATGTGAATACACCTTTAATCAATTTTAGATGCTCATTCCCTTAAAATTTGCGTTGTGTTTTCTAAAACCTAAGAATTCTAAAAACAAGCAATATATATCCAGCTCTAGCAAACAATGTAGTACTGCTTACTTTTACTGTTGTAAAATGGTAACTGGGTTAACATACTGATATAGTGAATTGGTCTCCAAATTTTCTTGCAGGTTTAGAAGCAGTTTTTTTTCTGAGCCTGCAATGGTTTAACCCTTTGGGTGCCAGATTGGGGTGTAATGCATCTCTCACTTACCTGGTAATGTTTGTTAGGGATTCTAGTTGAAAAATGCTTACATAATATTGGAAAAGGTCATTTTAAATTGTAGGTACTACTTGTAATAACATTTACATGACAAGAAAAAAGTTATGACAAAGATTCAATCCGTACTAGCACCTCGTGAAACCTTCCTGGCTGACCCAGTGTCCCAGGGAAAACACACATCTTTCACTACACTGCTAAAGAATTTGCTTTTTGATGTTTATATTCCCACAGGACAGTGCAGTATTGATTCAGTTAAAACAAGTGGCACTTAACATGCTATTGAAGTTGCAGTAAAGTAAATGCAACAGCTCCAACACACTTAACTTACTGTGCCATTAGCATTTGCAAGATAATTTACAGCAATAATATGACAGTTTACTAATTGGACTTGGAAGCTCTAAACGATGCAGACTGACAGCTGTGGGGAAAAAGATCTCTCAATAATAAGAATTTCAGTTGACTTGTTTAGACATAGTTAACTATTTGAGTGCCAGAGAGAGATGCAACATATATCATTGAAATGCTCTTTAATCATTAACACTTTGAGGGTCAGATGTGTGCACAGCCCTTTGCTTAACAATGTGTTCTGTTGCCCTCTGGCATTCAAAGGGTTAAAGGAAAATAATGCTTAAAAATCACTTATTTTAAAGGGAAATCTGCTGATTCAGCCATGCTTGCGTTGTGACCCCTGGTGGTCCAACAGATGAGCAGAAGTGGCATCTGTAAAGGGAAACCCCAAATGTTTACCTGGTGCATCAATGCTCACCCCCAAGCATTATTTCCTGTCCTGCATGATACTGGTCCTCACTGACCCTCTGTATCAGGTTTGTAAGCCTGACACAACAAGTCTGTGCAAACAGCGCACTAAACCCAGGAGTTAGTAGTTAAGAGCCACCTTGTCCAGGTTGTGTTCCAGCCGAAGTGGTTATTTTCCGGACTATGATTGCATATGCTAAAATACAACTTGCTTTTATATGAAAAAAATATGTTGTAACATTGACATTTGTAACATTTGCTATCCTGGGAGCAGATCTGTGGAGGAAGCCAGGGTTGCATTGTGTGCCTCAGCGGGCCAATGGGGAGTGCCATGGGGTTCTGAAAAGAAACCCTAATGGAACCCCTTTTGGTTCCATGGGAAGAGACTGAACTGAGAGACTGAAGGGCTGTGGTCTAGCAGTTTAGTCCCTTGTTCTACACAATGCAGGTCCCCATAGACCAGTGGTTCCCAACCCATACACCCAGGGTCAACTAACAGGCCAGGATTGAAAGATTTCCTTTCTAGAACACAGGTGAGTTAATTAGAGGGTAAGTGAGTTTGATTGACTTGAATGTGATCTTTCAAAGGAACTCTTTAAATCCTGGCATGTTAGTGGGTCCTGAGAGCATGAGTTGGGAACCACTGCCAATGCCATAGACCCTCTAGAAAGCCCAACACAGTGAGTCTGTGAGAACTGAGCAGGCAACCTAGTGCCTGAGGGCCGCATACGTCCCTGTTGAGTTCCAGCCAGAGGTGCATTTGTTCTGCCCTCTTCCCTTGAGTAGTTAATAGAAGTCATTTTGGGGATGTTGGAGCTAACTTTCTAAAGTGTAATAATTGCTCTTTAAACATCACATTTTAGCAGTTGCAGATCTGTGTGTGAACTCTGCTATAACCCATGTGACCCTCTATCCTGATGAGATCTCCAGAGAACATTAAATGGTATGTGCTCTCAACCACCATCTGTAAAAGTTATATTCTTTGTTCAGGAGCTCTAAAATCTAGTTTTAAATGTCATGGTTGTGCAAGCTACTACTTTTGTCTCCGAAGTAATGCATGTAATTGTTTCAAATTATTATTTTTAAGTAAGCAATAGGAAGAGCCTTGTATGGAAAAATCTGTTCTACTCACCTGACTGAAGTACACTCTAACACGCTCGTTGTATAAATGTAAGTCACTGACTGTAGCTAAGGAGTTTGTTTGTCTACACTTTTCTAAAAAGAAAGAAGAAAACCAGAAAAACAAAAGCGAGTTTACAAACTTGTCGTTACTTAGTATTGAAAAAATAACTATATGATATGCTTTTTTAATTTGTTTTATTCAAATTCTGTCATTATATTTGATCTGTAACCAATTATAAACTACCTTAAACGACAGTGAACATGTTTTGCAAAGTCTTAATGCTTTCGGGGCGATTGGGGTGCCCAATGCACTGCACAGCAAATTGTTTTTAGAAGAGATGTTTTTTAACCCCATGAATGCTAGAGGTAAGGCTTTGGTGGTGGGACTTTTCAACGTGTTGTGCACCCCTTCGGGCCTTAAAGGGTTAAGTCAGGGATGTATCTACAAAACCAATCTGTACCGTACAGAGGATGTAGTTGCATTGTGGCTTTTAAAGGGATAGAAATGTTTCAAAGTAACATAGTAACATAGTAATTTAGGTTGAAAAAAGACTTGTGTCCATCTAGTTCAACCTTTTCCTATTCCTGTTTAAAAGTAAAAGCAGCTCCAAATACTCTTCTTAGTATTTCGACCATGGAGACTTATTTCAATACTGTCAGAGTTGCTGTTCAAGAGTAATTGAATGATAAAGTATCCCCCTCCTGCCCCTTGTACCTAGTGTAAGCCACCTCCCCTCAGATGTGGAATCTGGTCTTAAAAACCAGACAGCTCACAGCAAGGGACAATCTTCTTGCTGTGAGAACAATGAAAACCCTGCCCCCTTGACAGGTTTTTCCCTTATGCTAAATGAAGATTGTGCCTCTCTGCAAGCCATCTGGACACCCCCTTTCTGTTCTGAGGTGAGTAGTAAAAGTGGTGGGAGGGGATACTTTATCATTCAATTACTGTCGAACTACAACTCTCTCAGTATTGAAATAACTCTCTCCAAGGCCCAAATACTATGACGATTAATTGGAGCTGCTTTTATTTTGAAACATTGCTACCGCTTTAAAGAAATGATCAGAATAAAACAGCTTTGTTTAATTAAACACAATCTGGTGTTTAATAAAAGTGATTCAGATAACCCAAGGATTTAGATGTTCTTGTCCAGTAAGGGTTTTTATGTGTGACGATAATGGCGCGATGCAAGAAATGTGTGCGCATTTGCTATTTCCCATGTGAAAACCACTAGGAAATAGGTTTGCACGTGATTTTGTTGAATTGCGCATGAAAAATCAAGATTAGCGAAAAGCTGTGTGTATTTTTTTGTGTGGGCGTGGCCAGGATTAACGAATCTGTGTGAGTGGAATAGCGAATGTGCCTAATGCAGGAAGTGATATTGTGAACGAATTTATACGTCTGTGTAGTCGTAAAAAAAAGAATTTTTTACATGCAATTCAAGAAGCGTTCGGTATTCAGCTTCCTGGATTAGAACATGCACAAAATCTATCTGCGCACAAAAATGCCTTTAGCAGATACTCCATTTCTTGCATCACGCCATAAGTAAGTTACAGCCTCACACTTCCTTATTCCAAACACTGTATGGAGGGAGAGTCATAAAAATGGAGTAATGAGAAATGGCAGTGGTTCTGGAATCAATCTTAACCCTTTGAGTGCCAGAGGAAACGTAGAGCAATGCTTTGTGTACCCCTCTGGCACTCAAAGGGTTAAGCTCGGCATTTAAAAAGAAAGAAATGACAGTTTTGGGAGTCTTAACGCTACCTTCTTGGGTTTCTGGAGAAGTGACTTTATAGCTGGTCCTTTTGAGTGACAGAGTGGTACACAACATTACTCCAAAACCCCTCTGGCATGTTTGGTCATTATTAAATATGCCCATTTTATTGAAACTCCCAATTTGGGTTTATACAGTGAGTCTTGTTAGTAAATGCTTTTATATATACGTTCTGGTTTTACCATTGTCACTGCTTTTATTTATTCTGTTGCAGAAATGTATGTCCCAGGACATACATTTCCCAGGACATGTCCCAGGACATAAACCTTTTGTTTATTTGAGTTTGCAAATGGAGCTTAAAATGGATATATTCCAATTATATTCACTCACTGATTTTCTGACCTACCTAATGCTTAGTGACATGGTTTCTTTACATGAATCATTTGAGCTATTTTGCTTTACAAGGACACTAATTTCTATGTTCTATGTGCCAACTGTAGTGTATTTGTCTTGATTGATAATCGGTTGTAGTATCTGAAGTGTTGCTGTTTCCCACACATTCCATGTTATGGTGTATTATTGTTTGCTAAAATGCGCATGTTGCAATCAAGAAGACATTTTTACTCCGTGTCTTTAAAACAATAAAGTTTCATATTCAGGATTTTCCCAAACACTAATTTGAATTGCAAACATCTGTGTGTTCATTTTATAAAAGTACTTGACTGCTTAAAGGAATAGTAATGTGTTCATATTAAGGCAACGTTGATTATTCAATGAAACTTACCTCTCGGTTCATAACATTGTAGTTTTCATTTTTATATTAAAGTGCCCCTCTCCCGCATGTAACGCTGACTCCCGTCAGAGCAGCAAGCTGGTCTAGATGGATCCCGACATGGGACAATCTTTTGTCAACATAACGAAAGAGGGCAGGGTTTTCCTTATACTTGTAGACAGAAGATTACCCATTGTTGCGATCTGTCTGGTCAAGCAATCAGATTTCAGATCTGAGAGGAGGTGCCGTTACATATGGAAAAGGGGCGGGAGGGGGCACTTTAATATAAAGACTACAATGTTATGAACAGTTAGAAAAAGGTACATGTGGTTATAAAAAAAAAAATATATTGAATAATCAACGTTGGCTTAATATGAAAAGATTACTATGCCTTTAAAGACACAAACACATACAATAAAAAAACAGGCCAAATGTCTTGGAAGGGAAAAGGCCGACAGCCTTTATTAACATATATAACAAAAACAATAACTAAATGCTTTCATCCCAGCACTTGCTGAGTGCCATGTTAATGCACACCAAGAACCCACTGCTGTTAGCTTGCGAGTGGGAGACTAACTCCACAAACCCAGGACGGTACCTGACAGCTCAAAGTATTCCTGTGACTAAGCATGACTATCAAACAAAGCAAAAAATGGGGTGGGAGGGTGATAAGAATTGACACACTTCCCAGAGAGTGACTGTCAGCTGCCACCACAGAATAACTGATAAGAACCCATCATAGGCAAAATATTGGCAAAACGAGGGGTACTTAACCCCCCCCCCCCCCCCAAGTCATGCCCTCCCTTTCCTAAGTGTCTAAGGAAGGGCCTCTGTCTGGAGGCAAACCAACTGCACTATAGGGGACAGATAAGCATTTCATAAATTTCTCAGTGGTTTAAGTAGGTTTTTTAACCCGCTGAATGCTAGAGAAGTCTCACACTTTGTTGAAGACCTCTGGAAGTTAAACGTGCATTTTTTTAGCAAATCATCTGCATCAAAGGTAACAATTGAATATTCTCATTGATTTTAATGGGGCCTTTAACACATATTCATGAGGTTAAAGGCTCCATTTAAATCAATAAGACTAAACGAGAATTTCCATTTGTCCTCTACGGTGCAGATGGCTTGCTCCAGAAACAAAGTGTTTGCGGCCTTTCTGGCATTCAAGGGGTTAGATGCTATATTTAAATCGAAGGTGATTTTAGTAATTTTTACATGTTCCCTTTGGTCTAGTTGGTTTGCTCCTGAATTGCATCTTATTTGTACTTTTGACTTTGTTGTGCATTTTTCATTCTTTTGAATAATAGGCTTTAGCAGAGAAAGTGCCACCAGGCCTATGGTACCACCAACTTTATGACCCACTCAGAGCCAATGTTCCCTCTTATCCAGAGATTTATATCATGTAGTCTGCTGCTGTTGTACTACAATTTCCATGTCTTTCAGCCTGCCAATGACCTGCTGACAGGAATTGTTGTCCAACAACAGGTTCCTTCGGGTTGCCTACTTCTGCACTAAACTGTTTCATGAATGTTAATTTTTTTATTATCTGTATGACTTACAGCAAGAATACATGTGAGAAACTGTAAAATTAAATGTAAACTCAAAGTGAAAAATTGGTGGCATATGGGGGTTGTTTTTCTTTTGTTTCCTTTGCCTCAATAATTTGACGCCTATGAATCACTAACAAGCAATGCTTTTGTTTTGTAACCAAATCCAAATATTTTAACTAAAGTACATTCAATTTAAAGAGATAAAAATGCTTATTTATTTTTAATTAATTGTAAAGTATTAAGCAGTGTGAAAGGGCAGTCACACATACTTTTATCACATACTAAATATACCTCATCCCACTACTTTCCCTGACATCCTCTTCTTCTCCAGTGGATGAGTTGAGTGGTCTGTTAGCCTGACAATCCGGCCTGCCATTCACTCACATGGAGACATTTGTCTTTATTGGCGCGATGCAAGAAACGTTGGTATTGGATAAAGGTATTTTTGTGAGCAGATAGATTTTGAGCATGTTCTAATCCAGGAAGCTAAATACCGAACACTACTTGAATTGCGCATACAAAGTTCAATTTTACGACAACAGTACACAGACGTATAAATTCATTTGCAATAGCAGTTCTTGCATTAGGCGCATTCGCTATTCCACTCACACAGATTTGTTAATCTTAGCCACGCCCACAAAAAAATATACTCAGCTGTTCGCTAATCTTGAATTTTCATGCGCAATTCAACAAAATCATGCGTGAACCTATTCCCATACCTGGGAACTTTTGAAGCAGGGCTACCCGGAGGGTAACCCTGTCAGTGCTGACCGGGGAGGAAAATGATGCGAATCGCATCATAAAAGGGGCGGGGCTTAGTCGTGAGGGGGGACGGGACAAAAAAAAAAAAAACAACAACAACTGCAAAATACCTGGGAATGGAGGGTAAGAGGGTGGGGAGTGGGAGGAACCGGGTGGAATGGAGCACAAGTGGGCAGAGTTTCTACTTAATCTCTGCCCACCCGGAGATTCACACACTGCCCCGGAGACCCGGTAATTCAGTTTGAAATCTGGAGTCTCCAGGGCGAAACCGAAGAGTTCCCAGGTATGCCTATTCCCGAGAGAGAGAGAGAGAGAGAGAGAGAGAGAGAGTGTGTGTGTGTGTGTGTGTGTTTTACATATCTAGTTGAGCATCCCTGACAACTTTGCACTCTTTGCTGCCTTGTTCTAGATGATTCTCATATTTATCAATACATTGATTCACTGCTCTAATATCTACCTTTTGCACTCTATATTGATTGCTTATTATCCGTGTGATGTTACTTATGACAGTTTGATGATCACTTTATGGATAATATGATTTTTTTATTTTTTTTTTCAAATTTATGTTGTTCTACAGATGAGTGTGCTGTTTATATCTATGTACATACCTAGAATACTGGATTGAGGGTGTGTGGTTGTCTTTAATTTTTATTTATACTTGTTCAAGTCAGAATCACCCTATTTAGCTTTGTGTTTTATTTTTGTACTTCAAAATAATGCAAATAAACTTTGTTGATATTATCAGCTCGTATTTGAGTACCTCATTTTATGGGAATGCTTTTTCTTTAGCCTCTCCAGTTTTTTTTTATTTTTTTTTTATTTTTGGATTAAGTGTTTGATTTTCAGATTCAATATTTTCTGCTGTAAGGCACTGTAAACAGTTTGAATTCGAGAAAAGCTCTACCCATAATACTTTAGGGCCATCCCTGTGTCTGGCCATATATTGTAACGCAGCGTGGCGAAAAAAGTATATAGATAAACAATATCTACAAAGGGAATGCATACCTCCATAATACTGAAGCTGTATCTAAATGGGGGCACTTATGTGTGCAGTTGTGGTTTATGAATTGGTTTTGATTTTTTTTCATTTAAGATTTTGCTCAGTGATGGGCAGTGGTAATTATATGCAAAATATGTATGTGTGTGTGTGTGTGTTTGAAACACTGTTTTATATGCGTGTGCATCAATTATTTATAGCTCAGTGATTTGTCTTCCCATTTTAATCTTTACAGTTAAAGTCTGAGTGACTCTTTAGTATAACTTCCAATATGCCTGTTATGCAACTAAATTAACTATGTGCTGCAGATTTCATTTTTGCTTTATGAACTGCCCCACTTTACTGTATTCTATGTTGAAAACACTTATAATCACTGAGAGTAAATTCTACATGTATTAATTCTCCAAAATGAATCCTTAATTGGTGCTGTATGTCATGTACATCAAGGCAGATACATTTTTCTGGACTCCAGACTCATTCCACTAAAGTGTTCTTATAAAGTTTTAACCCTTTGACTGCCAGAGTGGTACAGAATGCATTACTTTGCAATGCATTCCCATGCCTGGGAACTCTCAGGGTTTTGACCCAAACCTCAGGGTATCAGGGTGAAGGGCCAAATTCTCAGGGCGAGGGAGTTCAGTGTTGCCTACTATGTAATTTACACCAATTTACTGCTTATTTATTGCTCAAATAAGTAACATTTGTACCAGAAAGGTAGAGGGAGAAGCCATCCTGGTCTTGTGAGTGTTTAATAAGTGATATCCCTAAACTGTAACATATTAAAGGTTCCTTGAAGACTGATTGGATCATCTCTGGGTTAGAGCAAACATTGACATAACACAGGGAATCTGCTTTCTTGGGAGCGTGTTAAGGGTTAATATTTCATAGATCTCAGGGTGAGCTCATATCAAACGTTCCCAGGTATGAGCATTCTGCACCACTCAGGCACTCAAAGGGTTAAGGAGTCTGTGATCTTGGAGTTCTTCAACAAAGAAACCTGTCCACCTACATAAAACACTACAAATAGAGGGCGCCCAATAGTGTAATATGTCACAAATACCAACAGTATATGAAGAACAGATGGGTACTCACAATTGTAATGGTCAGCTGAATTCAGACTGACTAATGAACAAACGGAGAAATTATCCTGTCTCCGTTCAGGAAATGGCAGCGTATCCAAAAATCCACATCAACAGTAGAAAACGGCCTCAAAAGATATTATGTAAAATAATATTTATTATAAAAGTCCACCTACATGGACATGATATTAATTTCTAATACAGATTTACTTTAGGAACCATTTTAAAGATTCATTTTAATTGATTTATAGTAGCCATTATAAATTTTTACCAATAAATATGATTGTTTATGATTAGGGGGTTCTTAGAGTTCCTTTCAAAGAACTGTTCTGAGACAGGAAAGGTCCTCTGAATTGTGTGATTCAGAGTGGAAACCAGCAAGGGCAAGCAATGTGTGGCTGTCCAGCTCATGCTGGACTATAACTCCCGTCATCCTCCAGCTGGTGAAGAATGATGTGATTTGTAGTTAAGCAGCAGTTGGAGGGCCCCACATTGCCAACCCCTGACCTACAGTGGGACTTAGTAAGACCATTATTCTGTTTTTGCCAAACTATTTCTGATGTGCCAGGAATGTCATCTTTTGTTGCCTTCCACTTCGGTGACCATTATGACACCCTTAGCGCTTATTCTTCCTGTGTAGCTCATGACCATCTGACTTGTGCTGGAAGGAAGAAGGGTGGATTAATACACTTTAGTGATGCTGGAAGGGTCATGGCGTCAGGTCAGAGCTTAGCTCCAGTGATCATTCATCACATGTTGATTGATTGCCACAAGGTTCCAAGGGACATTTCCATCAGCTCCCCCCTCCTGAGAGAGCAGATGGACAAGAAAGTAGCGGAGCCCCAATGCCACCCAGGAATTTCCTATGTTGTGCAATTCTTGTCTTTTATTATTTTTTTTTTTTTAACTGTTCCTTTCCTGTTTGTTGAAATACAGTGGTATTTTCTCATTTATGGTGCTCAAAATAAGAATAGGGGGCAGTGGTAGAACCTGTCTTTCCAGATCCTGGAGTATTTGCATTTACTTTGACAGACACGTGTGTGCTACACTTTACTGGCAAAGAACGGATTGTAATTATTATCATTTAGTCATAACAGACAACATATTATTCCAAGTTGTGCAATAGAAAGAATACACACAAAGACTACTGACAAAGGGGATTCATTTGCAATGCGGTGGATACCTCTCTGGCCTTCACATGCTGCAAGAATAAACAGATAACCAAATACATACACAGTAGTACATCATACAGCAGATATTATATCTTCAATTCATTGTATATACTGATTGCCATTTACAGTTTACTGCTAATTATTTCAGTTTGCAATCTGATAAAGACTAGTGACACATAAGTCATTTAGGTCTATTCAAGCTTATTATTGTGAGGTGGTGTACTCTAGAAGAACATTTCAATAGATATAACGATACTTCTATGTAAAGCACACCTACCTAAGGGACATCTGGACCTTTTGTTTTCCATATTCAGTTTGTACTATTTAGTCTCTCTGTATATCTATTCCCTATTATACAGTGCTATGGAATAAGTCAATGCTATATAAATTAAGAATAAGAATAATGCACTTATTCCTAGGGGAAATTTCTCCTTTTAATCAAACTAAAAGCCACTTATTTCAAAGGTATTTTTTAATTTAATATACTTCAACAGTGAATTAAATAAGCCATAGGAAAAAATACATTCTAGCAGATTGAAGCATTTTGACACACAGTGAAATGCCACTGTGCATCTGTAGGTTTCCCAGGGAGGGTTCATCAGTCAGTATACTTTTAGGGAAGTCCTTGGACCTGTTACCATAAGACAAGTTTAGTTTGATTTACAGACAATTGAAATCTGCATGTTGTACTAGAAATGTTTTCTGTAAAGCGAATAGTCTATATTTTATACTATGGTGGCACAATGTGGCATCTTAAGCTAACTCATTGTACATTATGCTAATTAGTGCGTTAGAAATTGTCCAGTGTGTGGGCTTTGTCTAGATTCATTCATAGTACAGTATGGTTATATAAATTCCCAACACAGAAACATATTAACAAAGGAATTTGGATGTTAAAGGGATAGTAATGTTAAATTAACACTGCAGCTAGGATACATCCTTATCATGTGAACTATTGCTCCAATTTGAGTGCAAGAGGGGTATGCAATGCATTGCAAAGCCATGCGTTGTGTATCCCTCTGGCTCTCAAAGAGTTAACCTAAATATTGAAATATTTTGGGCCATTGAGGGGCACACAAATACCCCCCAAATATTAGACCCAGAAGTAAAAAATTAAGCATTTAGTCTCACAGACTTCTTGAAATGTTCTACTCATTTTGAGGAGTCAACTAGATATATTCAAGTCCGGTATAGCTTACCTCCCAAGTGTCCCTCTTTAGGACCCAAATCCCTCTGTCCCTCTTTCCCACCCTGGTGTCCCTCTTTTTTAGGATATCACATTGCATGGTGTGTATATAAGTGTATCACATTGCTCCACCACAATAAAATCACATTATTGTATGTTTAAATGTCAGTATATGTGTTTATAAATTAGTCTGTGTAAATAAAATACTTTGATCTTGTAATAAGTCATTTATTAGGTTAAATTAGGAGGTATCATTAGGTCATGAAATAGCCTAAAAATTATCTGTAATGTCCCACCCACCAGCCACGCCCCCCTAAAACACAAATGTCCCTCTTTGGGAATTTGAGATGTTGGGAGGTATGGTATAGGGTTAAAGGGGAACTACCACCCCGCAATAACTTAAGCTTGATTGATTGCTCATCTGGCGACTAGCTGCTTAGTAGCGCTAGTCGCCAGAAATATTACCCGGTTCTGCAGATATCTGCGTTTTACCGATGGTGACAGGAGCAGGAAGCACGGATGTCTCTTCACAGTGACGTCCGTGCGCCTGAGCTTTCAGTCCCTTTTGAGCCGACCTGAAACCTGAAGTAAGCTTTTTGGAGCTTGTTTGGGTTCTCCTGCCCTTGAGAACTTACTTCCCCTGACTCTTTGGTTAAAACAGAGGGTCCCTGTGCAACATTAACTGCATAGAGGGAACTAAGGGACAGGAAGATCACAAAAAGGAAGCTGCTTCAGGAAAGGTGGAAAGAGTTTTTCTGTGAATATTTGAGCTGTCAAACCTAAGTAAAAGAAAAAGCTAAAATGTGTTTTGCTCAAAACTGCTGTAGAGTTTAGCAGATGCTTATAGATCCATTCAGCTGTGAATTTGATCTCCCTTGGAGCTGTGCTTAAACCTTGTTCGGCTTTTAGTATACCATGAGGCAGGGATGGTCAATATAAGCCCCAAGGGCCATTTGCAGCAACACGCATTGCCAATCAGGCCCTTCATGCAAATTCTCTTAATTTATAAAAATGTAATCTGCTATAAAACATTATAATCCTTATCTGATCTTGAACCCCTTGAGGGCCAGAGGGGTATACCATGCATTGCTTCTCAATAAGTTTTGCACCCTTTTGGTGCTTAAGGGGTTAACAGCCAGGCAGATGTTTAACCCTTTGAGTGCAAGATGGATACACAGCGCATTGCAGAGCAAAGGGTTAATACTTAGTTTGTAAATATGTCAAAATGTAAGCTAGGTTATTTCTTTAGCCATAGTTTTCATGTACACTCTCACTTTGTGCATGTTTGTCTTTAATACTATTATACTAATTGGTATGTGGCCCTCAATTCAGCGTGCTTTTTTCAATCTGACCCTTTCAAACAATAGAAAAAAAAGTTTGCACAACTCCATACTTCCAAGGTGTTCCTCTTTAATAATGTGTACTATCGCTCCGTTGTCTTGTTAATGGAGACGCCGCTATACTTCTGATGATATTATATTATTAATTCACCCCCTCCTGCCCCATTAAAGTGAAGGAAGCCACCTCCCCTCAGATCTGAAGTCCGGTCACTTCCGATCTGACTAAACAGATCACAACTGGGGACAAGCTTCCTTCATCCAGTGTGAGAAGAGCCTGCCCTCGTTGACGAAGGAGGGCAGATTTTTCCTTTTACTGAATGAAGATGGTCCCTCGTCGCGATCCTTCTTCATTTCTGAACCACAGACAACCAACGTCAGCATAAAAGGCAGAAGGGGGACAATTTATGATATGTCATTGGAAGTAAAACAATGTCAACAAGATAATGGAGCAATAGTTCACATGATAAGGATGTATCCTAGCTGCAGTGTTAATTTAACATTACTATCCCTTTAACATCCAAATTCCTTTGTGCATTCTTCCTACCCTGGTGTCCCTCTTTTTAGGAGATCAGAATTTGTAGTGTGTGTGTGTGTAAGTAAACCACATTTCTTTATTCAGAGAAAGAGCTGTCAGTAGGTCATGATGCAAACTAAACATTTTCTGTAATGCCCCGCCGCACCAGTTGTGCCCCCAGCAACACGACCTAAAACACCACCTCTTTGGCCATTTGAAATATTGGGTGTTATGAACCTCCACTGACCAGAATTTACCCTACTTTTATTAGTGCACTCATCCTATAGTTGCCTGATGCAACATGCCTTTGACTATAACAAGTTGGATTTTTAAACAAATGAGACGCGTGTCGTTGTACTGAACTGTATGACTAACAGTGAGAAGAAAGGAAACACATTTGCTACTTGAAAATATAAACAGTACTTACTATTTGAATGAGCATATAGCAGCATGTTCATTGTTTTAATCCTATGCTCTGTTGTAGACCATACAGGTAAAAGGTGGTAACCGTTTAGCTGTAGAAAAAGCGGGACCAGTGGAGTAAAATTAATATCTTTATTGGCTAACTAAGTGGCTTTAGGATGTAAGCTTTCAAGACCTTTTATGACTTTTCAGGTATATTTAGAATGAAATCAGACTACAAAATACATGACAGGTCATACACTCATTTAATTTTCACTGAAATACATTGCTTGTCACTATTGTCTTGTATAACTCATTCACCAGCCTCCAGTAGAGGCATACCTTTGTAGCTGGCACAAGATTTATTATCCTTCTGCTCCAGGAATTTAGTGTGTAGAGATGACAGACAGGTGTTCAGCCCATCGCTTCAATGCACTGCATACCCCTCTGGCACCCCAAGAGTCCAAAATATGCTTATTGTGTGGGGCAATGTGAGATAAATCCCTTGTCATGGTTCAGGACACATTTCAGAGTGTTAAACTTTGTAATCCGTTTATACTCCCAGATCTTTCTGTCTCTCTGTGTCTTAAAATTTCCCATCAGTAAACCCTGAGATCTTTAATGCTGTGACCAGTTTTGCAAAAAAAATGTTTGCCCACTGGAGTGTCTCTTTTGTTGTTCACACTGGACCTAGGGGAATTCATCCATTTTACATAATCATCTGCACTTGATGTTGATGGATTTTAGTGGGAATGTGGTATGTGCTCCTTATCTATGGTACAGTTGTGTATACAGGTTCCACATGTCTTGTGTGGACAGGAAGAACTATCATTTTCTGTTACTTTCTTAAAGAGATAGTAATGTTTCACAAAAAACAGCAGCTCCAAGTAATCTTCATAGTATTTGGGCCATGGAGGGTGGTATTTCAGTACTGTCAAAGTTGTAGTACAAGAGTAATTGAATGATGAAGTATCCATCTCCCATCTTTTTTTACTGATGTAACACTGCTCACGTCAGAGCAGCAAGATGGTGTCCAGATGGATCTCAGAGAGGGACAATCTTCAATTAGCATAAGGGAAAAACCTGTCAAGGGGCAGGGTTTTCCTTTATTCACTGTAAAAAGATTGTCCCATGCTGTGAGCTGTCTGGTCTCAAGACCAGATTCCACATCTGAGTGGAGGCGGCTTACACTAGGTAAAAGGGGTGGGAGGGGGATACTTTAACATTCAATTACTCTTGAACTACAACTCTGACAGTATTGAAATAACACTCTCTATTGCTCAAATACTATGAAGATTAATTGTAGCTGCTGTTTTTGTGAAACATTACTATCCCTTTAACCCCTTCGCGTCCGGTGATGTACCTGGACCGTCACGCTGGTCCGGCACTTAAGGACCAGTGACGGTCCTGGTACGTCACGTACTTTTACTCACCGTGCTCCTGCAGGAACGCGGTGAGTAATACCGGGGACTGATGTTGATTGCTCCAAGACCGGAGCGATCTCTTTCAGTCCCTCGTTCGACGTGCCAGCACACGTGATCAGTCACGTGGGGTGGTACGTCGAACTCGCCTATCTGGTCCTTAAAGGACCAGACACCCTGGGACCGTTGGTCCTTAAGGGGTTAAGGGAGCTATTTGCCAGCAGTTGTTTCAGGTTGGGGGTCTGTTTATAAGAGAGGACCAATTTGCATGAATGTACAACCTGTTGTGTGTTTTGTATTCCCAATTGTACAGCGCTGCGGAATTAGTTGGCGCTATATAAATAAAGAATAATAAAAATATTCAGCCTTCATTCTAAATATGTATTAAGAATAGACATAAGCTGTCTTGAAAGCTTGCATCCTAAAGCCACTTGGTTAGCCAATAAAGGTATCACTTTTACTCTTACAATCTCCTGATTGACCAATCAGACAGAAAGCAGTGTAGGTACATTTGTTCTGCAGTCCTATGCCACAATTCATACATCCCTGGTTCTAAAAACAAAGGACATTTTTTCATCAAGAAAAAGGATGCAAATCAATTATACCATAGGAAGAAAAAGCCTTTAACCCACTGAATGCTAGAGAAGTCTCCAATGTATTGCAAAGCCTCCTTAGCATTCAGTTGGTTAAAATCCCCATTGAAATCAATGGAAACTGCTGAATTTTAATTTTAAATCAATGATGATAATATGTTTGCCCTATGGTGTACTTGGTAAGCTCCAGGATTGCTCCTGTTTAGCTAGATGAATAAGACAGGAAATAGCTACGTATAAATTGTACAGTATGCTGATTCATGTAAATACAAATGATTGCCCTTTTAATTAGTGTTCCTTGTCCATTTGAGCACCATATCTTTGTAGTGTGCTGTACACCTATCTGACATGCAAAAGGCGAAGACTACATCCTATGCTCTCTGCATACAATGGGCCAGAATTCAACACTACATGAAACATTTCATCCTTAAAGGGATAGTAATGTCACAAAAAAGTAATGGCTATATCGTAACTATAATAAAAAGAGATTACTCGAGGTTATTTATCTCTCTCAAACATCAAACTATCCCTTTAAATGTCTCCTTTCTTTCCAAAAAAGACAGTGTGCCTAATTTTTTTACACATCGAATGCTAAAGATATCTCCAAATGATAAAAAGGCAACTATCATGTAATAGTTTCCCTTTTGGTAGGTCTGCTCCCCTGCAGAGAAGCTGTATTGTGAGTGCTTGCAGATAAACTGGAGAGACTATCTGGGATCAGAAAAGTGACCCCGGTGGTTGTCTGTTGATCTTACAACAGTGATTGAACTGCAAGATTTAAAGGGTCAGTAATTTAACTTTACTTAATATTGTAGAGGTTACAAAAATGAAGTATTTGGAGAAAGTGCCATCTCTCAAACCCTAACGATTTGAGAGATATTCACCACTAAAGTTTCCCTTTACAGCTGACAGCAGGAGATTCAAGTCGGCCGACTCAAGGAGGCTCTTCAGCAGAGCTGAAATCGCGTTAATTAAAAAGAACTATTTAATTGGATCGGTCTACAAAGTGTGCTTACAAACCAGGCACACTTTGTAGACCGTTCCAATGAAGTAATTCTTTTTAAATAACACAATTTTGGCTCTGCTGAAGAGCCGCCGGCTGGTCCCAGGAACGGGATCTCCTGTTCTCAGAACAGCACTGACATCAAGAGAAGGGGAGGGAAGGGGGAAGTTTAGCGGTGAATATCTCTCAAACTGTAAGGGTTTGAGAAGATGGCACTTTCTCCAAATACTTTATTTTTGTAACCTCTACAATATTAAATAAAGTTAAATACAGGCATTACTGACCCTTTTAAAGCTTCAGTTCAATCTCAACCCTAGCAGTCTATATGGGGTCTGTGTGTACAACCAGCAGATCATTGGTAGTTGCCCTTTGAGTGCCAGAGAGTTATCCAACACACTCCAATGCAATACATTGGATACCTCCCTGGCACTGAAAAGGTTAATATAAAGAGCTTCTATTAGAGGTGGGCCATTTTTCTGATTAGTCCATGAAACAGTCTAGCTAGCGAATCGAAATAGGTCTTCATTCTGATTTAGTTTCTTCCTGTTTGTTGATCATGTCAGAATGATCCATTTCTGTGTGTCGCACATAGCAAGTCTGAAAATGACATCATATCATTGGCATTGAGAATACATTTTATCAGATCAAGACTGATGGTTTATCAGGTCTAGTGTATATACACTGAGAATGCAATGTAGAGCTAAGGAAAATTATATTGTTGCTAGGTTGTAATTGAAATTAAAATCTATATCCTTGATCTTGTTCCAGGTCCTGCATTTCTACTGTGATTCTTGCTCCGTTCCTATATGTCGTGAATGCACTATGGGACGCCATGCGGGACACAGCTTTGTCTACCTCCAGGAAGCTCTCCAGGATTCAAGGGCACTTACTATCCAGCTGCTGGCTGATGCTCAACAAGGCCGCCAGGCAATTCAGGTAGGACTCAAGATACCATCACCTACGCACAGTGGTTTCAATGTAAGTGATTTCAAAGAGCAGAATCAAAAGGGCCTTAACCCTTTGAATGCCAGAGTGCCCCACAAGACAGGCAGCACTTGGCGCACATGGTCATATGCACAAAGAAATGTGGAACAAGTCTGGGGTAAACAAACTGTGCACCATTGGCCTACAAATAAATACTTCCAAAAATTCCATTGATTTAACCCTTTGACAAAGTTTAATATTGTAGATATTAAAAAATATATTCATTGATGTAAGTCCGGTCCAGTCTCTGAAACATGTATAGTTTGAGAGATATACGCTTCTAAAGTTCCCCCCTCCTGCCCCTTTCTTAGATGTCAGCGCGCCTCTGTGCACGCTGCTATCTTTAATTCCCGGCTGAGACTGAGCGCTCTGGGACTGGAGCATTCAGTCTCAGCCACTTTCAGTGCCAGGTCATGGGATCACTGCAGCAGAGATCCCATAAACCAGCATTGTCAAAGAATGAATGAGGCAGTATTCTACACTGCCTCTAGTGTCTCTTCTCAGCTCTGTTCCTTGCTATCAAAGTAAGGGACAGAGAAGCAGAGATGAGACACCTAGTGGACAAATAAAATGCAGCAGCTGGGGGTATTAACCCCTTTGCTTCTGTGCTGGAGGCTGGCTAAATGCAGGTCCATTTTTGACCTGCTAAAATTATTTATTTATTTATTTATTTATTAAAGACACACTTAGAGGGAAAACACTGTTGAACAAAGACATAGTCAAAAAAGTCAGAATTGCTGCGGTCCTTAAGTGAAATCCACCTCAGATTTTCCCGGTCCTTAAGGGGTTAAAGACCTATTTTAGTCAGTGTGAGTTTTGGGAGTTTGTATGTTTTCCCTATGGTACATTTGATTTGCTTGAGTATTGTAATTCTGGAGACAAAACAACTGCTCCATAGTAGAAAAATTAATAATCTCAGTGATTGTAATGGAGCTTTTAAACATTTTGGGCCATATGTTCACAGAAGTAGCGAAATAGCTTTTGCCTTTTTTAACAACATTTTAAAGTACAGTGTTGTTAAGCTCATTAATATTTTCAGACCGTGTTGGTTGTGATTGGAAATATGTACTTTTGTCATTGAAGTACAATTCCTGACTGAAATTGCCATATGTAAAGACAAAAATGTCCGTATATAGGTATGGCAATTGTGCTTGTGTTGTGTTTCCTAAAATTATAGGTTTCTCACATTCCCTCCACATTTTTCTTAAAGTACAAATTTTGTATTTTGCAAGACATTTTTTGTAGTTGTATGCGACACTGGAGAATAGTTTAGCCCCTCCCATTTGCCCAGTAATTCTGGAGTTGTGTCGTACACAACGGACATTTACTAGTTTTTTTCTTATATTCTATAGAAAATATGTCGTTCATGCATACAATTACTTAATTTTGTCGTTCATACAACATTTTTTTGTTGATATCCCTTTGAACATACGGCCCTTTGAGTGCCAGAGGGGTGTGCAATGCATTGCTTTGCACACCCTCTGGCACTCAGAAGGTTAACGCCTGGACTGCTAGAGAGAGTTCTCTAGCATTCCGAGGGTTAAAATGGCTATTTACATGAATGGGGATTAGGGGAATTTTAATTTGTCCCCTATGGTGCATTTGGTTTGCCCCAAAATTGCACCACTTTAGATTGCTGACGGGCGTTATAGTTACATAACAGCGGTTCCATTCTAGAGCAAACCAATTGCATGTAAAAAAAAAAAAAATCTGATTCATTTAAATTTGGATTTTAATCTCTTGAACGCTTCCCAATTTCAAAGGGTTAAAAGCCCCATTTAAGTCACTAGAAATTTTGAAAATTCATATCTTTCCCCTATGGTGCAGTTGGTTTGTGCCAGAATTCCTTCACATCTTATCACCGATTGCCAGTTGGTTTGCGTCATAATTACTATAGGGTGGGAGATGTGATAAAGTGGAGATGATGTCTCAAGTGATATAATTTCTCCAATTTCTATGTTATTCCATGGAGCCAATGCGCTAACATCTCCAAAGTTGGCTCTATAGAATAACATAGGAAGTGATATCACCAGAGAAGTTATCTCCACTTTATCACACCTTGGTGCATTTTACCCTGGTTGTTCTTAGTAAAGCAGTCCCAGTACGTTAAGAGACTACAGTAAATTGGCAGAAAAATAAGTCTTTCATGAATCTTAGATATATTTTCCTTATAACATTGTGTGGCATTGGCAGTGTTATGTTATTGACCATAGTTGTCAATGCAAAATATTTTTCAGTATTCATGCTAAAGGATTATAGTTGCTAAGATGCTCCTGGTGTGTGGATGACATCAAAATGCTTTTCTACCTCAGGTTAATAGTCCCCCTTAACAGGCCTTGGTTGTCATCATGATACACTTCTTTTCTTTTGTGGGTAGCCATGCTCTGGTGGTATAATTGTGCCATAGTTGTATGGACCTCTGTTCTTTCCCCACCTTTTTACACCATCCCACGAAGTCTGAGAACAGCAAACATAAGGCCAAGAGAAGTGTGTGATTTCTCCAATTATACATACCTACCAATCATAATAGATCTTTGCTAATTTATTGATAGAATGGACCATGTTCTATTATAGAAATTAACCCCTTAGTGACCAGCAGTCCCGGGTTGTGTGGTCCTTTAAGGACCAGATAGGAAACTTTGACGTGCCGTCCCACATGACTGATCAAGTGGGGCGGCATGCCGAACGGGGGACTGATATAGATTGCTCCGGACTTGGATCGATCAACTTCAGTCCCCGTTTTTACTCGCGGTGAGTAAAAGTACGTGACGTTCCAAAACCGTCACTGGTCCTTAAGTGCCAGACCAGCGTGGCGGTCCTGCCACGGCAGTGGTCCTTAAGGGGTTTTTAATATAGTTTATTGAAGATCCGCTTGTGTACACAAAACACAAGACCTCATATTCACTCATTTGCTCAGTGGCTTCGATGTCTTAATATCTGGACATGCATGCATATAATTAATATGTATTTGAATCAATGTACCGTAAGTAAAATCTTTATGTAACTCTAAGGGGATGTAGCCCCTCCTTATCTGTAGAGGAGAGTTAAACCAAGCCATTGCTCATCCTTGTACTTCCAAAGTTAAATATGGGTCCCTAACCACTCTCTGTTATAAGTTTTATCCTTCCATTGTTAGGAATTTGGGTTTTATTTGTACTCTCTCTGTCAGGATGAGCCATATGTGTACGTGACTGTGACTGTGACTAACCTCTGCATCACTCCAAATGAGAAAAACCTGTGTAACAGCCTAGCCAATATACTCAATAATTGAGGGGAATATAGTGAGGTATATGTAGACATGTTGACAGGTACTGAGATATATATCTGGCTTTTGATAGATTTCTACTCAGTACAGTACAGTGAATTGGAGCTGCAAGCTTACTTGCACTATATGGTACGCAATGATGAAATGACACAACTTAGCCTTTTTGGTATTATAATTATTATTTCAGTACAAGCTGTAGCATTGAAATCAATATTAATGGCTTTTTACTCCATGAATGAATGGCTATTCTACCTATTTTTTCCCATTCTGTTTTTCCTATTCAATTATATATTTTTCCTAATTTTTTATTACTGGCTCCTAAATTTTGTGGTTATAGTATTTACATTTATGTACATACAACCTCTCCGTAAATTTTGATTAGCTCTGAAGATTTAAAATTTTGTAACAACAACTATGTAAAGAGATCAATTTAATCACAAGAGACTGCTCCAATTGGAAAGATATATGAAGACTTTAGGAAATAAATACTGACGATTTACCTATGTGGGGGAAAAAAAAAACATCTAACTATTATTTAAAAATATATATATGCAATATACCAATATACTGGCAGTGAGACTGGGCTTTTTAAAGTATGTGATTGGTCCTACCAGCTGGGAGGCGGACCTCATACCCATTCCTTGCCATGGATAAGAGGCTTACCTGGGAACTTTTGAAATGAGCTCACCCTGAGATATTTGAAATATTAACCCTTAACTCCCACAAGAAAGCAGATTCTATGTGTTATGTCAATGTTTGCTCTAAACCAGAGATAATCCAATCAATTTTTAACCCCTTAAGGACCGGGAAAATCTGAGTTTGATTTGACTTAAGGACCGGAGCAATTTTGACTTTTTTGACTATGTCTTTGTTCAACCATATTTTCTCTTTAATTCCTTTTGTGCACCCACATAAATTATATACTGTTTTTTTAAGCACAAGTAGGGCTTTCTTTTGATACCACAATTATATGAATACCTCATTGTTTAATTTGATTAAAATAGAAAAAAGAGGAAAAAAACTGAAAAAAAACAACATTTTGCTTACATTTTTGTCAGGATTTGCATACTATTAGTTAATGAAAAAAAAATACCCCTAAATATATTCATTTGCTTCTCCTGAATATAAGAGTACCCCATATGCCTAGTATTTTAGTCCTTTACTCACATTTACAAGGTAAATATTACAAGATGGCTGCCGTTATTTCCAACTTGTGATTTTTCAACAATTGGCATGTGAGCATCATAGCTTAGCTGACGGTGCCAGAACCAAAAATGTCCCACAAAGGTATATGTTTCTGAAAACTACACAACATAAAGTAAATAATCAGGAGAATTTTGGAGTTTTTCATGCAGCTATTTTTCCAGAAAAAAATTTCAAAATTGTGGTAATATTTTGTTTTTTTGCAGTTTTCACACTTACATTTCAATACTACTGTTGATATCAAGCACATGATAGGTGAAGATTTTTAAAAATGCATTGTTTAGTGTTCATCTCCTTCTTCTGAGTACGGCAATACCCCATATGCATAGGTTTCTCAAGGTTTGGGAGAGCTACGGGGCCCAAATTGGAACATGCGCGTTTCCAGTTTCACACTTTGAATTTTCACAGCTTGCATCACTGGTGCCATGTCTCATTTGGGGCTGTGTAACAGTGCTCCACTCTAAGATTTCCCCCAAAAGTATATATTTTTGGAAAGTAGACACCCCAGGCTTTCATTTTATGTATGTTTTCAATTTTTTTACGCAGCCATTTTACCACCAATTGCTCGTAAATCTTGACGTAAGTTAAAAAAAATAGCGTTTTTCACACTTGCACTTCAATGTTGATGTGAATTTCAAGCACATGATAGGTGAAGATTTTTAAAAATGCATTGTTTAGTGTTCAGCTCCTTCTTCTGAGTACGGCAATACCCCATATGCATAGGTTTCTCAAGGTTTGGGGTAGCTACGGGGCCCAATTTTGAACAAATATTGAATTTTCACATCTTGGTTAACTGATGCCATTACTCATTTTGGGCTATGTTCCAGTGCTGCACTTTAGAATTTCCCCCCAAAACTGTATATTTTTGGAATGTAGACACCCCCAGCTTTCATTTTAGGTGTGTTTTCAAATTTTTTACACAGCCATTTTACCACCACTTTCTCATAAACTTGACGTAAGTAAAAAAACAGCGTTTTTCACACTTTGCCTTCAATGCTGATGTGAATTTCAAGCACAGAATAGGTGAAGATTTTATAAACTGAATTGATTAGTGTTCAGCTCCTTCTTCTGAGTACGGCAATACCCCATATGCATAGCTTTCTCATGGTTTGGGGGAGCTACGGGGGCCAAATTGGAACATGCGCGTTTCCAGGTTCACACTTTGAATCTTCACAGCTTGCGTTACTGGTGCCATGTCTCATTTGGGGCTGTGTAACAGTGCTCTTTTTTTAAGATTTCCCCCCAAAAGTGTATATTTTTGGAAAGTAGACACCCCAGGCTCTCGTTTTAGGTGTGTTTTCCAATTTTATACACAGACATTTTACCACCAATCCTGTGAAAATTTGACGTAAGTAAAAAAAATTCAGCATTTTTCACACTTTGCCTTCAATGTTGATGTGAATTTCAAGCACAGAATAGGTGAATATTTTATAAACTGAATTGATTAGTGTTCAGCTCCTTCTTCTGAGTACGGCAATACCCCATATGCATAGCTTTCTCATGGTTTGGGGAAGCTACGGGGGCCAAATTGGAACATGCGCGTTTCCAGGTTCACACTTTGAATCTTCACAGCTTGCGTTACTGGTGCCATGTCTCATTTGGGGCTGTGTAACAGTGCTCTTTTTTAAGATTTCCCCCCAAAAGTGTATATTTTTGGAAAGTAGACACCCCAGGCTCTCGTTTTAGGTGTGTTTTCCAATTTTATACACAGCCATTTTACCACCAATCCCTCGTAAACCATGACGTAAGTAAAAAAAAAAAAAACAGCGTTTTTCACACTTAGGGTTGGCGGCAGTATACTGGGCTGCATACAAATTGGTTTGGGAAACAATTTCACCTAAAATGTCTTCCCCCAAAAACAAATAAAAAAAATAATCATGGGTAAATCCTTCCACATCAATTTGAATCCCTGGGTTGCCTGTGAATTCTGAGATTTGTGGGCATAAATTGATACCCATTCATTAGGATCCGGAGTGGCAGGTGTTGGGGCATTTCTTTGGGCAGGTCTTTTGGCAGGTCTTTGGGCAGATCTTTTGGCAGGTGCTGGGGCAGTTGCCAGGGCAGCTCTTGGGGCAGCACTTGGGGCATTTCTTTGGTAGGTCTTTGGGCAGATCTTTTGGCAGGTGCTGGGGCAGTTGCCAGGGCAGCTCTTGGGGCAGCACTTGGGGCATTTCTTTGGGTAGGTATTTTGGTAGGTCTTTGGGCAGTTCTTTTGGCAGGTGCTGGGGCAGTTGCCAGAGCAGCTCTTGGGGCAGTGCGTCTTTTCTTGACAGAAGGCCCAGCGTCATCACTTTCTGAAAACTGCGCTATGTCAAAATCTGACGCAGTGTCTGTTGCCTCAGAGTCAGACGCCAAAAAGGCATATGCCTCTTCAACGCTGTACCTGCGCTGCATTTTGCCCACTTACGCTATCCCTAAATCTAACCCTAAAACTTACCCTAGCCTACGTATATCCTGAACCTACCTAACCCAAGTGAACTACCTATCTAAACTGCACTTATTATATATATATTTTTTTTTGGGGGGGGGGGGTTGGTTTTTTTTTTTTTCCCCCTAAACCTAAATCTATCCCTAAAACTTTCCCTAACACACGTCTACATTAAACCTACCCAACTACCTACCAAAATACCTAAACTATATTTACTATTAAAAAAAAAAAAAATTAAAAAATTTTTTTTAAAAAATCTAAAAAAATTCAAGGGGGATGGGGGGTGTCCCATAGATCAGAAAACACTGATCTGCAGCAAATTGATCACTCCAAGAGTGGTCAGATTGGGGGGCACTTATTGATCACTGCAGAACACTGATCAAAGGGTTAAATTTCTTTATTTAAACTTTTTTTTTACTTTTTTTTTTTTTTACAGTAAGGCTGGAACACCATGTCTCTCTGTCTCTCTCCACCTCAGCAGTATGCAAGGTGGAGTGAGGCAGAGAGATCTGACAGGGACAGTATTTACAAATACTGTCCCTGTCATTTAGGTTTTGCAACATGTGATTCGCTTTTGAAGCGAATCGCATGTTGCAACAATGTTTCTGCCGCTTGTTACTAAGTGTCCCGATACCGGGACACTTAGTAACAAGCGGCTTGAACTCTTCCATCGCTCCATGCGGCCGCGATGGAAGAGTTTAACCCTTGACGTACTAGGACCGTCAAGGGTCGTTGGATCACATTTACCCTTGACGGTCCTGGTACGTCAAGGGTCGCTAAGGGGTTAAGGAACCTTTCACATGCTACAGTTCTGAGATATAACTTCTTATACACTCATAAGGCAAGCAGGACTTGTCCTCCTGCCTTTCTGGTAGCAATGTCATGGATGTCATATAGGAGGACACACTGGATTTGCTCACCCTGAGAATTTGGCCCTTCACCCTGAGACCCTGAGATTTGGTTCCAAACCCTGAGTCTCAGGGTCAAACCCCGAGAGTTCCCAGGTATGATAAGAGGAAATACCAGTTCTAACCAGCCTGTAAACCACGTGGTTAATTTTATAAAAACAATATGTTGTTATTTTTAAATAATAGATTAACACTATCTTTTATTTTATCTATCAATATTTTTGCACCCCAGTTCCATGTACCTAATATTTACCTCAATAGATTTAACTTTGATATACGATGCATATTTTTTCATGATTAATTATCTTTTACCTCTGTATCAACATATCCCATGGTGCTTTCTAGTGGGAATGAAAGGAAAATGGTATAATGTTGTGTTTATAAGTAAAAGGATTGAATCCTACACCTCAGGGTCATGTTGCAAATCCCTCTTTGTATTCTATGTGTATAGAGGTTGAGCCATATGTGAACGGTGCTGGATATCTTGATCTTAATTAAAGATACAGCAATGATAAAGGCGAGTATTAGTCACCAGGGTATTTTTCATGTGTTTAAAAGGAAATCCATTTAGAGTAAACACAAATTTGAAAAGGATGCAGTAAATGAGGTAATTTGGCAACTTCTGTCCCCCTACCCCCAAGGCACCCATGCTGAATGGGGTCTAGTGGCTTTTTTTTTTGTGTGTGTGTGTAACTCCTCTACTTTTGAAAAGGCGGCTGAAGGGGCAGCTCATTAGCAGAACATAGAGGAAGTAATTCTGTTATCTCCCCACATCAAAGGGTGAGGGAGTTGGCTGCACAGAAGGGTCATTAGGGCACATAAAAAATGTTTTGTTCTGCTGCTGAGGCAGATGAATTCATTGAGCCTTTGCCACAGCCAAGTCACGTTTGCAAGGCAATGGAAGGGTGAGCAGCAGGGAATAAGTGGGCTGTACCCGGCTCTCTGGCTCTGCAAGACAAAGGCATCAGAAAGGGCCACCAGTTGAAACGTGTTGCAAACCTTTTTATTCTAATCTGGGAGGCCTCCTTGTGGGGGCAGTGTGTTTTTTTGTTTTTGTTTTTTTTACAGCTAGGGCCACCAAATGTCTTAATTTAACCCCTTGGAAACTAGATACATCTCCAGCACATCCAAGTGGTTAACCCTTGGAAGCCCAAAGGGGGTGAGTAATACATTGCTTTTCAAAGAGTTTAACACCCCTCTGGTCCTAACAGGTCTTTCATTGCTTTGGGCATGCCTCTGGCACGCAAAGGGTTAATAATTTGTTAAGACATACAATACTGAGGAAACACTCACCTCTTGTAGAAATGTGTGTACTTATACCCAACATGGGATTCACATACACACGGAGTAATTCTGGGGCACTACAAGGGAAACATAAATAATCCTTAAATCCCCATAGAGTTAAGTGGTGCTTTTAACCCTTTAATTGCCAGTGAGGTATTCAAGGCATTGCCTCCCAGCATGTTGGAGAATTCATGAGATTAAAATCTCTATTTAAAGGGATAGTAATACTTTATTTTTACTATCCCCCATATTGTACATATTTGCAAAAGAATTTAATAGCTCCCAGGTTCATCTCTGAAAACACGATTGCGTTTGAGGGATAACCAAAGGCAAAGTACCCCCTTTCCTGAAGTCAGTGTTGTACTGACTGCAGGGGAAGTCTGTCATACGACAGGCTTGCGGCTCTGCAGCAGAGCCGCGATCGTGTTAGTGACAGAATTATTTCACTGAAACAGTCTTCTACATGTGCTTGCAAACCTAGCACATGTAGAAGACCGTTTCAGTGAAATATTTCTTTTTCACTAATGGGATCTCGGCTCTGCTACAGAGCCGCAAGCCTGTCGTACGACAGACTTCCCCTGCAGTCAGTACAACGCTGACTTCAGGAAAGGGGGAGCATATACTGGTTAGGAATACTTCTTGTGATTTAAATGGATATGAATTGCATTCATTTTAAGGTGATAATATCCACTTAAATCCGGGTTAGACAACATGTAGCCCTCCAGCTGTTGCAGGACTACAGTTCCCAGTGTTCTGTTGGCTGCTGGAGGATTATGGGATTTTTTATTTTTTTTCTTTGTACATCAATAGTTGGATGGCCTCACTATGCCCCACCCATAGCTGTCAACTGTCCCTCACATCCAGAGAGAGTCCCAGATTTAGGTTCCCTGTTCCTGGAACCTGCTGTGCCTCTTTTTTGTTCCATTTTCCATATGCTTGTCACTATATGTTAAAAGGTTCAGTTTCTTTTCATGTTGATTTATTTATTTATTTGATTTATTTGATTTCATATAATATTTGGGTGTTGGTAAAGTCTGTTTTTCTGTAGTATTCCAATTTAACCCAGTGAGTGCTAGATAGGTATTCAATGTATTGTGTTGCAATGCATTGGATACCTGCCTGACAGTCAAAGTTAAAGTCTGTTGTACATGATTTTTTGTAAACTCTGCATGGCATGGTATTGTGGAAATCTAGTGACAGTCTGTCTGTAATCTGGCTGTCCAGGGGAAAAATGTCCCAGGAAAGTATTTTGAAATGTTGGCAAGTATGCCAAGCCAGCTTTAAAGGAACGCTTGCTGAAATATATTTAATTATTACTACATGAAAAAGAAAATTGTAACAATTCTATATAATAATTCACTAAGTATGTTTGTCGGAAGCCGTCATGTGCAGTGGAGATGGCTGCGTGCGCTGCAGACATGAGCAGTAGAGACTGCCCGCTCCGCAGCTGATAACGGAGTGGGGTGCTCCAAATTCAGTCCGTGGTACTCTCTGCGCACCCTTGGTCCCAGGAAGGTGCGAAAAGAGAGGACTAATGTCTGAATTCTGAGCTCCCCGCTCAGTTATCAGTCGTGGTGTGTTCGGGCAGTCAGTACTGAGCATGACTGCAGCGCGCCCAACAGGATCTGGCCACCAGCCAAGGTTGCTGGGTGACACTGTGGCCCATGTACACAGGCTTTTCAACTAGTAATATTATAATTTAATAAGTTATTTGTTTTAAAACCCTTGAAACTTATACATACAATCCATAACGTGTAAGTGGTTATTTACCTTTCTAGAAGTCAAGCTTATATGATTTTGCATATGCTGTTTCTCAGCATGCTGGGGGAAGCCATTTTCCACACATTCCTCATCTCCTGCTGTTAACCACTAGATTTACTGTCTCTTAACCAGGAAGTGAGAAGTGCATAGGAAGGCCTTTTTCCCCCAGCCTGTTGAAAAACCACATGCAGTATCCTATGTCTTAAAATAAGTTCTGTGTTGAAATCATTTTCATTAATGATTTTGAATGTTAGAATGTTCTCTTTCCTGTAAGGCGGGCTTCCACTTTTTTTTTTTTTTTTTTTTTTTTTTAAATCATGGGCATGATCACGGCTGTATTATTTTTTTTTAAAGATAACAATGGCAGTTAGCCATTAAAAATGTCATCATCTTTATATTTAAAAAAAAAAAAGCACACACAGTTAAGGTTCAGTGCTGGTCACTGATCAAAATTGATCCAGTCAATGAGTATGCTGCTGTATAATAGACTGAATCATTCTTGAGAACTGTGAGATGTCCGTTCCACCAAGGTAACATCTGTCAGTTAGTTTGGCCCTTTAGGCCAACTAATGTTCACGTTTGCTAGCTGCTTCAAGAGAAGAAAGGGAAAAAAAGAGTTGCTTCTTTGTGTGATATCTTCTGTATATTGTTGTCACCTCACCACCACCAAAAAAATGATACAGGATATTAGTTTGGAGTGGCTATTTTCTTTATTTTTTAATGGTTATTTTTGCACCTTCATAAGCTTCTGAAGTCCATATGGGCAAAGATTGGATTACCTGACTGGATCTACATCGAACAGGGGTGGTAATATACCCCTGTATGCCTTTAAAGCAGAACTATCACCTAAAACCAAAGTTTTACCATGCGTTTTAATGTTTAACCCAACATTAGTGCTGTGTGTGTGTGTGTGTGTATTCCATGATGTCTTATGACTTCCCAGCTGCCCCAGGGAGTGTGTTCACACTCCCATTTGAAGCTGGATTTCTGTGATATAGCGTTACAGCAGACTCTGTTTACAATGCTACTGAGGTTGCAACCTCAGTAGCATTGTAAACGGAGTTTGCCCTAACGATACATCACAGAAATTCAGCTTCGAAGGGCAGCGTAAACTCGTAAACTTCCTGGGGGGGCTGGGAAGTCCTGAGATGGTACAGAGTACAGTAGAAAGCGGAAGTCTATACAGCTATTCGTACATGTGAGTGTGATTGCCACATTGTTATATATATATACTGTCTTATTATTTGTTTGATAAGACATTATTGGTGCCCATTATCTGTTTTTGGGCTTCAGTTAATATGTTTTTGTTAAAAAATGTTTAGGTTGGTTATACCGGTTTGCCAAACATTGGATGCCCATGCTAGAGCAATTTGTATGTTCTTACTGGTTTTCTTATAAGTCGTGGTCTCCCACTTTGCCACTATTCTTTCACATGAAAAATTCATATAATCTTAACAGTCAAATCAAGCCCCTTAAATCTTTGGATGATAAAAAGTCTACCTCACATAGATATCTCTCTAGGTGTTAAAATAGTATCTATGAAATGTATTTGAATGCGAGTTGTTACCAGTAATGTAAGATGAATTAATTAAACTAAAATGTCTTTGGTAGATTACTAAGAATTTTATCTGATAATACTTTTTTACTTAGAGGTAGCTAGGCTGTAGACCTTAAGGGTGAACTGCACACTAGAAATAACTGGCTCTAGGTAAGTGTTCTTCATACAGGAGCCAGTTATATCTGTACTCTTTTGTGCATTAAACCTGCAGTTTTCTGTATAGAGTGATTTCTAGTGAAATCATCATATATTTCACTTTACCTCACAACGTTACAGTGGGCTTCAATAAAACCCTGAATGGCTCTTAATCCTTTGGGTGCCAGAAAGATATCTAATGCATTGCCTGTACAGAACTGATGTCACTGACTTAACTTTAAAAGGCAATATCTTGGGAAATAAAGAATTATTTGGAAAAAAGAAACTGATAATAGCTTCAGTACAAGATCACTTTAAGATGAAGACAAGTTTACTAGAGGTGAGAGTTCCTCTTTAAAGCAACACTAACACCTAAAAGTGAACTGGGGTTACATACACTTAAATACCCAGAAGTTCATGCTACATCTGTAAAACGTATCTGTTTCTTTTCTGAGGCATAACATATGTTCTGAGAGAGCAGAAATTCTTGCCTTTACCTGATGTCCCATTGATTGTCCAGGATTATCCGTGAAAGGGCTGAGAAAGGATAACAACAGCCCTTCTGAATACAAGAGCAGCAATCACTAATCAACTGAATGACTTATCTCTCAATACAAACAGCACAAGGAAAATTAAATAAATGTTCTCTGAACTGGCCAATTTACACATGCATTAAAAAGCAAGTTTAGATTTATATTTTAGGGGTGTAACATATAAAGAAATGTTTTTCATATGTTAGCTGTAAGTATTTGATATTTAAAGCCATGTCAACCTAATTTGTTTTTTGGTGTTAGTGTTCCTTTTAGAGCCACATAGTCCTCCTATTGTAAATATTCCCTTTCATACAGTAGAAATGTAATGTTGCACAGTGTGAAATGTCCAGTCTTCTGCACCTTCTGAACATATAAACGCCATCCAAAGCTTCAGCCTTGTTTACCTGGCCAAAATGACTTAATGTTTTTTCTGCGGATCCTCTTGCACTTCAAGGCATAGTTATGTTTCAAAATAAAAGCAGCTCCAATTAATCTTCATAGTATTTGGGCCATTGAGAGTGTTATGTCAATACTGTCAGAGTTGTAGTTCAAGAGTAACTGAGTGATAAAGTATCTCCCTCCCACCCCTTTTACTGATGTAACACTTCTCACCTCAAAGCAACAGATTCAGATGAATCACAGCGAGGCACAATCTTCAGTGAGCATAAAGAAAAATCTGTCAAGGGGGCAGGGTTTTCCTTATGTTCACAGTAAGAAGATAGTCCCTTGCTGTGATCTGTCTGGTCAAGAGACCACATTCCACATCTGAGGGGAGGTGGCTTACACTAGGTAAAAGGGGCTGGAGGGGGATACTTTATCATTCAGTTACTCTTGAACTACAACTCTGATAGTATTGAAATAACACTCTCCATGGCCCAAGTACTATTAAGATTAATTGGAGCTGATTTTATTTTGGAACATTACTATCTTTCAGGGAACATGGATATTTCACTGAAACTAGTTTGAAAGCAAATAACTGGAATATAATGGTTTAACCGTTTAAGGACCATGTTTGCAGTTCATTGGGGTTTATTCACTAAGGCATGATACAGTGGTGATGAAGTGTGGAGATGGCTTGTCGAGTGATATCACTTCTCCAGTTCCTATGTTATTCTATAGAGCCTATGCACTAAGATCTCCAAAATGTACATATTCTTGAATTGGCTCCATTGAATAACATAAGAATTGGAGAATTGATATCACTGGAGAAGTCATCTCCACTTTATCACCTCTTTGTCACTCCTTAGTGAATAACCCCCATTGTGTTGCATACTATTCTCTTCCTTAAAGGATTAACCTTTTTGATTCCCAGGATCCTGCTGCTACAGCTTCATGTTGTATATATTTAATTTTCATAATCTCTCACTGTTTTAGTGGATTATAAATAGTAAGATGCTATTTATTATCCTTTATTCACATAGCACCAACTCATTCCACAGCTCTTGTAGATAGCAAGATGAGGAAGAGCAACCTGGGATATTTTATATACGGTTGATTACCCATCGTGTAGATTGGCAGTACCATTATCTTTTCATTAGGTACCCTGTTATAAAATAAAAAAAAAATGGATCATAGATATTGATTAAATAGAGAATCATTCAAGCATTGTTAAGGCCCACAACTGGCTCTACTTATCAGTGTCACATGTGCAGTTTGGTCTTGTGTCAGGTCCAGTCTGGTGCACTATTTGTAAGGAGCATGTCTACCACAGGGCATTGAGTTAATCCTATCTCAGAGGATTACAAATGGTTTCCAATTTTCTTTCATTCTGCTCCCTACAGCAAGAAGGTGAGCTTTGTTGAAGCAAACTGATATCAGAATGTTCTAGTGAAGAAAGGCAGAAAATAAGAGCTCTTTGCCCTTTGGCTACCAATTGGATTTAACCCCCTTGAATTCTAGAGACATCCTCAGTGCTGGTGTCATGGCATCCAGCCAGGTTTTTGATGCTTTGCAGTCAAAGAATTTTAAGAGGCAAATAACACATTATTTAAGGTACATGCATTTAATTCATGATGTGCAGAAATTAAAGGATGTATATTTATGTTGTGACCAAAATCACCAGCCAAGACTTATAATAAAATACACAATTATGGGTCTTCACATGAGCAAATTTATCATACCTTTTTTAAACATATGAGAAAATCACAAGTTTTGTAATGTTGTATCAGGCTCTTTACATGGGTGGTTTACTTAACCCTTTGAATGCCAGAGGGGTACGTGACGCATTGAGAAGCAATGCTTTTCGTACCCCACTGGCACTCAAAGGGTTACTGCATACCGCATGTCAACGCAGGTTGTCGCAACTTTAACCCCCAGTGCATTTTAGTGCTATTAAATTCTGCAGTTGGAAACCGAGATCACAATAAAATCCCACTAAAACGACAAGTAGTGTCATTTTCACTGTTTATATTGAGAGAAGGGGATGCTGGGAAAAAAATGGAAGAAACAAAACCTTACAACAAATCACATTTATGTCACATGTAAAATGCTAACAAAACCAAGAAGACCCCAGAAAAAAAAACAGAAAAATAAATCACTTTCTATATAAGAATTCAATTCAGTTTTCATTTGAGCACATTTCTTAAAAAAAAAACAAAAACAAAAAAAAACACTCCATAGCATTTTCTTTCAAATAAGAATTTGTTGACCCTAAAGAAAAATGTGTTTTGTAGACTCTTCCAGATTGGTGCTTTTGGCCCTGTCAAACGAGCATTTATTTAAGTCTCCCTTACATTACTTCCAGTTGGAGTAATGCCTTTTTACTGATTCACTAACGTCATAGACCAGACCTTCCACCACCCAGTCAGCCAGTCTTATTTGTAACCTTTCAAGTATTGTTACATCTGTGGGAGGGTTATGAGGAAAGAATGTCAATAGATTGAATAGAGGTATCTGGAACCAATATCCTTTGATATGCCTTTTTACTGATAAAAGAGTAATTCTACATGGCAAGTTAAGTCTGTTGGTCAGTTCTTGGTATAATAGTTGTTTTTTGTTAAAGGCTTGCGTTCAGGGTTTTGTCAGTAATGCCCATCACCAGGCACATGCAAATTACCAAATTAAAAATTGGCAAAATATTTAGCAAAAATTAGGGTCTGGCCATACTTTGTGCCAGAGGGGTATCCAATGCATTGCTTTGCAATGTGTTTGATGCACCCTGGCACTAAAAAGGGTTAACTGTATACCTACAAAAAAAAAAATATATATATATATATATAATATATATAATATATGGTATTGTGTTTAAAGCCAAGCAAGTCTGGCCAACCCAGCTGCACCATAGCAGACAGACAAAAAATCCCTATAATTGGCATGGTGATTTTAAAACCTTAAGAGTGATACAGAAGTGATAAGTGGCGATGACTTCTCCAGTGATCTCACTTCTCCAGTTCCTATGTTATTCTATGGGGTCAATGCACTAAGATTTCTCCAGCTTTGGAAACATTAGCATACCTCCCAAGTGTTCCTCTTTTAGACCCAAATCCATCTGTCCCTCTTTCCCACCCTGGTGTCCCTCTTTTTAGGAGATCAGATTGTGTGGTGTGTGTATATAAGTGTATCACATTGCTCCACCGCAATAAAACTCACATTAATGTTTGTTTAAACATCAGTATATGTGTTTATGAATTAGTCTGTGTAAATAAAATGCTTTGGTCTTGTTATATGTCATGTATTAGGATGCACAAGGAGGGGGCCCTAGGTCATAAAATAGCCTAAAAATTCTCGGTTATGCCCCACTCATCAACCACTCCCCCAGTAATACCCCCTAAAACACAAGTGTCCCTCTTTGGCAATTTGAAATGTTGGGAGGTATGAGTTAGTGCATAGGCTCCATAGAATAACATAAGAACTGGAGAATTGATATTACTAGAGAAGATATCTCCACTTTATCACCTATTTTTCATGATTAGTGGATAACCCCCTTATAGAGGCCTCTAAAGCATTGCTTCAGAATACTTTGGAGACCTTTCTAGCATTGAAGGGGTTAAAAGCCCTTTTTAAGTCAAATTGCATCGGCTACACCTCTGGCACTTAAAGGGTTAAAGCGAGCCTTTCAATACCCCCTCTCCTTCCACATTGCCTTTCCTTTAATCTAGTGCTATATTTTTTTTTCACCCAGTGCTGTCCAAAACATTGTTAATGCCTTTTTTCTAACCCTTTTATTTTTCCTTTTTTTTGCTGAAAGGGAGCTGCCATCTTGCAGTGTTGTTAGGCAGCTCGTTTGTGTGTCCCCCGCCCTCCTGGCCTTGAAATCCTGTTCTCTTTGAAATCCCCTCCTCCTACTACTTTCCTGTGCGCACTGCTACAGAGTGTACATGCTGTCAGTTTCAATTCACTTGTAGGCAGCCTCACAGAGCTGAGACCCGCAAGCACATTCATTTCAGTTGTCCAAAGTAAAGTTGTTGTACATATGTTCCACATAAACAAATGTGAGCAACACTGAACCATTAGATGAGACAGCGATGTGAAGTAGATCTGCTGTACATAGTGGTTCAGCTTCTTGCATGCTAATGCACATATGATCCTTTAGCATTGTGAGAAGGTCCAGCAAGGAGAACAGTTAGAGACAAATAGATGCTACCCAGAAGGTCAGGATTTCTGTTGGTTTGGGATGGCATGCTTTTAAGGGGCAGGTAAGGATTAATGTATTATTAACAAAAATACTCCGCAAAGGAGGAAAAAAAAAAAAAACCTCAAATAAAGAAAAGGACGGACAAGGAAAAGCATTAAGCACAGTGGAAAGGAGCTGAAAGGGATAGTAATACTTAAAATTTACTAATCCCATATTGTAGGCATTAAAAAAAGAAATGAATTGCCCCCAGTGCAATCTCTCAAACCTTTATGGTTTGAGAGATAATCGCTTGCAAAGTTCCCCCCTCCCCTTTCCCTGAAGTCAGCGTTCTAGCTGACTGCAGGGGAATCCTGTCGTACGACCATCAGGCAGCTCTGCAGCAGAGCCAAGATCGCATTAATAAAAAAGAAATCCTTCACTGAAACGGTCTTCTACATGTGCTTGCAAACCAAGACCATTTCAGTGAAGGATTTCTTTTTTATTAACGCGATCTTGCCGCCTGATGCATGTAAGACCGGATTCCCCTTCAGTCAGCAAGAACGCTGACTTCAGGGAAAGGGGAGGGGGGGGAGGGGACTTTGTGAGCAATTATCTCTCAAACCATAAAGGTTTGAGAGATTGCACTGGGAGCAATTAATTTCTTTTTTTAATGCCTACAATATGGGGATTAGTAAATTTTAAGTATTACTATCCCTTGAAAGATCCTCTTTATGGTTCACAAGAATTTCAGAGCAATTCTGGAGCAAACCAAAAGCACTTCAAGTGATTAAAAATCCCCATTAATTTAAAGAGGGCTTTTAACCTCTGAAATGCTAGAGAGCCTTCCACTGCATTGATTCACAATACATTGGTGATCCCACAAGCGTTCAAGGAGTTAAAACCTCACTTTAACCCATTGCGTGCCAGCTGGGTATGCAAAGCATTATGCGTTGCTTACCTCTCTAGCGCTCAAACGGTTAAATCTGGGAATGTTTATTTGTTCACTGTGGTGAAGTTTCTGTTTTTTTTGTTTTTTTTTTACCCAGAATTTCTCTACTTTCTTTGTATTTGTCCTGTAATGACCTGGATATAGAAGCAGAATGGAACAGCTCAATAGCCAGACAAAAGTCAGAGGCTTGCCAAAGGCATTGTTGAAACTCGGGGTGTCCTCATCTTTCATTAAGGCAATTCAGATCAGCAGCAGGACTCATTTTATTGTAGATAATAAAGATCTTTTATTGGTGGTCAATATAAAACATGCTCACTAACAACAGGACAGACCCTCCCCTGGTTATAATGTGTCAAAAAATATATTTTTTTTTTCTTAGTGAATAAAAAAAAGCTGCTCTTAAATTTCTTAACATAAAGATTTGATACTTCTACAGTATCCAGAGGGTTAAATTAATAATATATGTTTATTTTTACTGTTATTTTTTGTAATATTTATACATTTATTTCACCTATTAGCTTCACATTTTAGCAAATACAGAGTAGTATATATATTTATGGACAATACACATACCTAGGAATAATTTGGATAACTGAAAGAACTAGATATACCAAGGTAATGCCTTCTATTAAACAAATTAAAGGGGATCTCTCACACCTACAAAAGTTAGGCTTATTAGGTAGAGTATATATCAATGTTGAAAACGTTATTTATTTATTTATTTATTTTTTAAAAATGCTATTTAGGTTAAAATGATTGCTTATAGAGTGCCCTGCACACTACTTCAGCGTACACTGCTGTTGCCGCAGATCACTGCCTCTGCTCCTTTCCCACTACCCAGCCTTCTCCAATGATGGAGGCTTCTGTCTGTAAGCTGGAGCGATCTCATTGGCAGAGATCGATATCTAGCCAATGAGACCGCTTCAGTTTAGAGACAGAAAGCCTCCATCATCGGAGGAAGCTGGGTAGTGGAAAGGGAGCTGAGGCAGAGCGGCAAGAACAGTGGATGCGGAAGTAGGGTGCAGGGCATCATTAACAGCTTAAGGACAGCGTGGTCTGGGGGACCAGGTCACTTTTTTTTCCCCATAACCATGATCTGTGATCACCGCATACAATGGCCAGCACTGTCACGGTTCCTTAACGGCCAGACAGCCGTGGAAGTCCTGGCTCGTCATGTGACGTTAAGGACCAAAGCAGTATGCGACATATTGCAAAACAATGTATTGCACAACCCCCCGGTTGATAGAGGTGGCATAATACTCTCACATAATACTCTGCCTCTTTGCCACCACAGATGGAGCAGGGTAACCACTCTGAGTGAAGTTCAGCACATAAAACAGGATTGTACTACACTAGGGAATATCTTAACTCCTAATTCTTGGTGCTCTGCTCTCTTCATCTTTTCCATGCAGTCAGGGCCGGATTTGTAAATAGGCTGACTAGGCACTTGCCGAGGGTGCCGTATTTTCGGGGGTGCCTGGCAATGGCCTTGTCAGGCCTACCAGACCACCCCCACTTGCCCGCCCACTTTAAGTCTCCGCTGCCTCATAAAATTAATTAAATGCTGTGCCTACTATGGCACTTGTTTTCTGCACCTCCCACCAGCCCACTCACTTGAAGCACCCACTGCGTCTGCCGCAAGAAAATTAATGAAAGGCTGCCTGCGCCTAAAAGAGCACTTGTTTTGCACAGTCTTCATGAGTCTACTACTCTCCTATCATGAGCTCCTAATACCATCACATGATAAAACGCAGCCATGCACTACACCCTTCGTCACGGTGTGGTTGCACGGCTGTTTAAATTGAGCAAATACCAGCTACGAATGGGTATTTGTAGTGCATAGCTGATGGTACAGAGTGCTGTGCACAGCTCTTGCTTCTTAGGCCTAACAGCTCTAACAGGGTGAGCATACTGCTGAGGGACAGAGTCCCTAAGGTGAGTATTAACAAGTTGATTATCATTACGTTCAAAAGAACCCAGGCAAGCCATCAAGCATTCCTTAGAAAACTTGGATCACAATGTATATTGAAGCGGGGGTGGGGGGGCAGCATGAATCCAAGATAAGCATGGAAGCAAGAGTGTAGTCCTTACACTGTGACATTTTGCTTCACTGTTGTCTGGCTTCTTCTCCTTCACCTACCCCTGTTATTTTATCACCCCTGGCCGTCTCATTCACTCCCTCTCATCTGTCATCCTCCAGTTATGCGCATGGACAATGTTTTGGGGCACCAATTTTTATTTGAACCTGATGCTTCAACACCATGGAGCATCAGCAAAATAATGGGCGGGCAGAAGCAGTGGTGGCATCAGGTACATGGAGCATTTATTTACCTGAGCTTGCCAGAGTAATTTTAGAATGTGGACCTCATCCTCTTCTGTAGAAAAAGAACAAACAAACTTACAATGCTGCACAAGATAGTGCTGTCTTGTATAACAGATCGGTTGCCATCCGTTCTCCTTCCTGTAAACCCCAGACCTCTCCCTGATGTGAAAGTGGAGCATTAAAAGAAGCATAGTAAGGGGTATATAGTGTAAACAAATATAAGGTTGTTTCTCTTTTACATCACCCTTTCCTTACTCACATCTTTTTGCCCACCACTGCCTCTCTGTCATACCCTTCAGCCTACCACTGCTTCTCTGTCACCTTTTAGCCCTTCACTGACTCTCTCTCAGAGCTCTCTCAACTTTCAGCAAATCTCTTCCTCTCACACGTTTCAGCCTACCACTACTCCCTCACACCTTCCAGCCTTACCCTGCATCCCTTATACCTTTCAACACATCCCTGCCTCTCTCGCTCCTCTCCTATATCTGTCACACCTTTCAAGACCCCACTGCCTCTATCACACCTTTCAGCCCACCACTGCCTCCCGCACACCTTTCAGCCCACTCCCATTTCTTTCACAGCTTTCAGCTCACTCCCATTTCTTTCTCACACAACCCCTACCGCTCCCATAGGTTTCAGGTCTTTCACACATTTCAGCACAATCCAGCCTAACACACACACACACACACACACACACACACACACACACACACACACACACACACACACACACACTCTCTCTCTCTCTCTCTCTCTCTCTCTCTCTCTCTCTCTCTCTCTCTCTCTCTCTCTCTCTCTCTCTCTCTCTCTCTCTCTCTCTCTCTCTGCAATAGTGCACCACACCGTGCACCAATTTTAAGAGTGAGTGATATTACTGTACTTTTAGTTAGAAGAGACTTCAGAAAGATTTAGCTTTAAGTGATCTACACTGTATAACTCACTGCCTGATTTTTCAGTATTGGGTTTATCTTTGGTACCTTACCTTCCCAATACTTGGGTCTTAAACACAGGGAAAGGGCAGGCTACATATCCAGTAAAAGGTCACTCATGCCATCTGTCTATTTATATGCTGTGTATATACCCCATCCCTATCTACCTCTGAAAAATTGCCACATTACTGTGAATAAAAAAAAAAAATGGGTTTGGACACACAATAGGGTGTGGCTAAGTGAAGGGGTGTGGTTAAGGGAGGGGTGGGGATTAGGGTGGGGGTGGAGACAGGGCTGGGGAGCCAAAGAGTGTTGTACCTAGGGGAGCTCGAGATGTAAATCTGGACCTGCCTCTGCAATCTTTTCCTCCATCTTGCTTACACACACACACACACACACGCACACACTTTATTATGTTGACACACACACACACACACAATTTATTATGTTGACACACACACACACACACACACACACACACACACACACACAATTTATTATGTTGATTCTGTGTAAGCAGTAAGTGTTGGCATCAATTTGCCATAGAGTGTGATAACAGCTTTACCACTTCATGACAGTTTGTACTGTAGTAACCTCTGAATAAAGCAACTGCCAGGGTACCCTACTTGTATTCAACAGGAAAAGCTCTACTTTTTTCCCCTTAATAAACTTGAATGATCCTTTAAGTGGAGCATTCAATGTTACAAATATTTCAGTGCCTTGAAGACTTCTCTAGCATCCAAGGGATTACTTCTATAATACTGTGCAGTTGTTTTGCCCCGTAATTGTTCTCTGTTTGTTTATATGCATATGCCCATCTAGCCATTCCCACCGCACCTACCTCGTTGCCCCTGTAATATTTTTCATGTGTGTGTGTGTGTGTATTAGTATATTGTATATATTTTACTTTATATAGAGCCAACTTATTCTGCAGCACTGTGTATTATATGTATATATTTGTATATTATATTTGTATGCTTATTTCATATTTTTTCTGTGTATTCACAGCAGTCTAGGTCAGTGGTTCTCAACCTTTCTAGTGCCACGACCCTTTGGTAAAATTTCCCAAGTTGTGGTGACCGCTAACAGTAAAATTATTTTCGTTGCTCCTTCATCGCTGTAATTTTGCTACTATTATGAACCGATATATAAATATCTGATGGTTTTAGGCAACCCCTGGCTAATCGTCAATCGACCCCCGAAGGGGTCCCGACCCACAGGTTGAGAACCACTGGTCTAGGTGTTAAAGCAGGTGTGGGCAACCTTAGGCCCTCCAGCTGCTGTGGACTACAAATCCCATCATTCCCTTGATCTGGAGTGCATCAGGTTTCCCACCCCTGGGTTTTTAAATGTCAGTATCTTTCTTCAGTGCTTACAGTAAAGGTTCCTGTGAAATACCAACCTACGTGTTTGTGTCGGTGTGTGTTACATTATTGGAGATGTGCAGCATGTAACAGAATTCGGTCTTTAATCGTTCACATAGTGTCTTCTTACAATTTACAGCTGAGCCTAGATCAGGCCCAAGCACTGGCAGAGCAAGTTGAGATGAAAGCCAAAGTGGTGCAGTCCGAGATCAAAGCGGTCACATCGAGGCACAAGAAGGCACTAGAGGAACGAGAATGTGAGCTGCTCTGGAAGGTTAGTGTGTTTATTTTCATCTCACTGATACAGAGGCCACAATCTGAGATTTTATTAATGGAGCAGTAAGTGTTATTTTTCCATTAAAAAAAAAAAAAAAAAAAAAAAAAAAAAAAAATGTGATAGGGGTGTCCTGGTTTGTAAAACAGTGGTTCTTCTATTGGGATATTGTGGTTACGGCTGATTTTTTATTTTATTTTTTAAATCAAACTATTAGCAGCAACATCAAGTGCCTTCCAAAAGGCACAGTCCTATATTATAATTTGCCAAGGATGTTTGTCAGAAGACATCATGCGCAGTAGAGATGGCTATGCGTGCTGCAGTCATGAGCAGTACTGACAGCCCGTGCACCAGCTGATACGGAGCAGGGCACTACAAATTCAGAACGGAGTCCTCTCTGCGCACCTTCCTGGGATAGTGTGCAGAGAGGACTACGGTTTGAATTTGGAGCGCCCAGCTCCATATCAGCCGCAGCGCTGGCAGTCAGTACTGCGCATGACTGCAGCACCGCCAGTGTTGGCCCGTGTACACGGGCTTTAAAACTAATTGTTTTTATAATGGACACTTTGGCTGTCTAATAGGAATAGCACTGTTTGGCGACCACAGTAGAAAATTGAAGTGTAACCCTTTGAATGCCAGAAGATTGAGTAAACACAATGCATTGCACACCTCTCTGGCACTCAAATGGTTAATGAAAAAAACCATTATGAGCTGTACTAATCTTTGAATGAAAAAATCTTCCAGCAGCGGGAGTATCCATTGTTTTATTTAGCAGTAAAGCCCTGTAACCTATATTTTTGTTATCAAAATCAGTTACTGTTCCTTTAACCCTTTGAGTGCCAGAGGTGTAGCCAATGTTGCAGTGTGTTGGATACATCTTCTGGTACTCAAAGAGTTAAAGTCTTGTGTGCACAGAGGCCATGTGTGTTACATAGATCTAGGATTAACATGTGCATGACCTACTTACTTTGGTACTGAGAAATGGTCTGAGAAATGCAGACTTTGTATTGGTGCGATAAACAGACCTGCCTACATACGGCATAAAGTGACCACATGTCCTGTTAAAATTGGGACAACTGTAACAACCCACACTGCAGGGTTCCACTGATTCCTGTGCAATGCTGTTCTATTTCCATAAGTGTCCTTGATTTAAATGGCTGTGTCACCTTATTTCAGGATGGTAAATGCACTTTCTATACACTGTATGTTGGTATGCGTGTTTGTATATGGAGCGGTTAGGGAAATTACCAGCACCTCATAGTAAGGAGAGTGACTGGTCTGCAGGCTTGCCTGCAATGAAAGAAATTAAACAAATCTGTAACTATTCACCAGCCTAAAATCTTTAAAGCGCAACTACCAACTTTGTTAAAGGGATAGTAATACTTCAGTATTACAAATCCCTATATTAAAGCCCTTGAAAAAGAAACGTTTTGCCCCCAGTGTCATCTCTCAAACCTTTATGGTTTGAGAGATGAATGCTTCTAAAGTTGCCTCTCCCTCCCCCTTCCCCATAGTCAGCATTTTAGCTGACTCAGGGAAATCCGGTCAGAGATCATCAGGCGACTCTGCAGCAGAGCCGCAATCTCGTTAACTAAAAAAAAAAATGTCACTAAAACGGTCTTCTAGAAGACCATTTCAGTGAAAGTTTTTTTTAGTTAATGCAATCAGGCTGTGCTGGAGAGCCGCCTGAAAGTCGTACGACTCTCTTCCCTGCAGTCAGCTAGAATGCTGACTACGGGGAAGGGGGAGGGAGAGGGCAGCTTTAGAAGCGTTCATCTCTCAAACCATAAAGGTTTGAGAGATGACACTGGGGGCAAAACGTTTCTTTTTACAAAGGCTTTAATATAGGGATTTGAAATACTGAAGTATTACTATCCCTTTAAAGTCGCCCTGCAATAATTAGGCAGATGGCAACGAGCGTAATAATAGTTATCTTACCTCTAAAAACTACACAATGCTACAGAAAGCCTTAATCTTCCAAGACCGGAAGCCAGGCATCAGCACAGACATCTTGTCTACATGCCTGCGATGTCAGTCCCGGTCTCCCTTCAGAAGCATTGCACTGGCTGAACAGCAGAATAAGGGACTGACGGCGCAGGCGCACAGACTGCACTAATCTGGCCGTCAGTCTCGAAAGAGTAAGGATTTCACTAGCATTGTGTAGTTTTTTAGAGGTAAGGTAACCATTAATAAGCTAGTCGCCGTCTGCCTAATTATTGCAGGGTGACTTTAACTAAGTTGGTAGTTCTGCTTTAAGGACCAGAAGGGTGTGTTCAAGCAATTGGTTGACAAGTAATCTGTCTCACGCTTCTGTAGTCCTTAAATGGTTAATATTTATTAAATTCTTACTTTACCTTATTATAATGCTCTAAACAGTAGCCAGGCACTTCACTTTTTCCTTGTTGGTGACTTTAATACATTGATCTACATTTTTTACTTGTGGACATTAAAGGAACAATAACATTTTATTATTGGAAAAAAAATATTGTAGGGCATCTCACAGAATTGGGGATGATGTTGTGATTACATTATATTGACAGTGTAACCTGAGGCTCACATGTACTTTTTATTTTTTTATTTGTGTTTTACACATTTCTATCCCTAACAGTGAGTTTCTTGGATTTCATCAAAGCAAGATGTAATACAATGTTACACTCTCCCTGCAGCACAGAGCACTCTGTATTCTTTATTTTTTATATTGTGTGTTTTACTCTTTTACATTGTATCGCTAGACCTGATTTCATGTTCCTTGACAGAAAGCTCTCTGCAAACAGATCCAAGGACATAAGTGTGGGGAAAAAAATGATGAAGATGAAATAATAGCAGTAATAAAAATCTGCAGTTTGAATGTACATTTTATGTCCTTGCAGTCAAAATAAAGGGTATTCCTTCAACCTTTTGAGTACGAGAGCGGTATTCAACACTTTGCAAAGTAATGCATTGTATACCTCTCTAGCATTCAGAGTGTTAAATACCTGGTAGTTCATGCTAGATTCTGTAAAAAGACAGACATTTTTACCTTTGCCAGGGCTTACGTTGATTGTGCAGGATTATATGTAAATGGGCTGAGATAACAACCTTTTTTAATACAGAGCAGTGGGCACAAATCACAATCATGAACTGCCTTTAATTCTCATCTCTCAAAACAAAACAGCACAAAAAACAAAGTAAATGTTTTTTTACAATTTACACATGCATTAGAAAGCAAGTTTAGGAATGTAACATATAAATACTTTTTATATATGCTAGTTGTACATATGTGATATTTGGTGTTAATGTTCCTTTAATTTTCAAGTATAGGCTGCTCTAATGAGAGTTCCTTTAAGACAACTGTGGACAATCTGAGGCACACACATTGTGGACTACAAAAGCTGGAGGGCCTCAGGTTGCCCAACCCTGCTATTCTATTTTCACATCCTCTTCTGTAATTTATCAGTCTGCCTGTAGCTGTGAGCATGTATTTACAGCATGGCAGGAATGTTTGAAAATGGTAAAATGTACTTTGTTTTGCTTGAAACAGAGTTAAAAGTATTGTTTCCCCTTTTTCCTCAGGTTGAAAAGATTCGTCAGGTAAAAGCCAAGTCCCTTTACCATCAGGTTGAAAAACTCCACCAGGCCCTTAACAAGCTGGACAGCACAATCAATGCAGTGCAGCAGGTATTGGAAGAAGGTTGTACTATGGATATACTCATCGCTCGGGAACGTGTCTTAGCCCAGGTGCAGGATGTAAAGAATGCTAGGGGACTCTTACAGCTTCAAGAAGATGACCGGATCATGTTTACTCCCCCTGATCAAGCCTTGTATCTTGCTATAAAATCTATGGGCCTCGTCAGCAGTGGGGCTTTCGCAGCTCTGACAAAAGCCACTGGTGAAGGATTGAAACGTGCCCTGCAAGGCAAAATTGCTTCCTTCACTGTTATTGGATATGACCATGACGGAGAAGCAAGGCTTTCTGGTGGTGACCTTATAACAGTGCTGGTAATGGGTCCTGATGGGAATTTGTTTGGAGCAGAGGTCAATGATCAAATGAATGGCACCTACTTAGTGAGCTACAGGCCACAACTTGAAGGGGAGCACCTTATCTCAGTCATGGTGTGCAACCAGCACATAGAGAACAGTCCCTTTAAAGTCAATGTGAAATCAGGGCGTTGTTACCTGGGAATTGGACTCCCGACACTCACATTTGGCGGAGAGGGTGATCATGATGGGAAGCTTTGCCGCCCCTGGGGAGTCTGTGTAGACAGGGAAGGATACATCATTGTGGCTGACAGGAGTAACAACCGTGTCCAAATATTTAAGCCTTGTGGCACCTTTCACCACAAGTTTGGTAGCCTGGGCTCAAGGCCTGGTCAGTTTGATCGCCCAGCAGGGGTGGCCTGTGATAGTTCACGTAGGATAGTGGTGGCAGATAAAGACAACCATCGTGTGCAGGTGTTTACCTTTGAAGGCCAGTTCTTACTGAAATTTGGTGAGAAGGGGACCAAGAATGGTCAGTTCAACTACCCTTGGGATGTTGCCATTAATTCAGAGGGAAAGATTCTTGTTTCTGACACTCGTAACCACCGTGTCCAGCTGTTTGGCCCAGATGGGACATTCCTGAACAAGTATGGCTTTGAAGGTGCTCTCTGGAAGCACTTTGACTCTCCTCGGGGTGTAGCATTTAGCCAAGATGGCTACCTGGTAGTAACTGACTTCAACAACCATCGGTTACTCATCATCAAGCCAGACTGCCAGTCAGCACATTTCTTGGGCACTGAGGGCACAGGCAATGGGCAGTTCCTGCGGCCACAGGGTGTCGCAGTTGACCAGGAGGGACGCATCATTGTAGCAGACTCCAGAAACCATCGGGTACAAATATTTGAGCCTAATGGCAGCTTCCTGTGCAAATTTGGCGCCCAAGGGAATGGTTTTGGTCAAATGGATCGACCGTCTGGTATAGCTGTCACACCTGATGGCACAATTGTTGTAGTGGATTTTGGTAATAACCGTATTCTAGCCTTCTGATCCATCTGCAACACAAAACTGTCTCAGGGAAATCTTTCAAGAAGTACATAGAAATACAACATTGCTGAGCACCTACCTCATTTTTTTTCTAGAAAACGCATAAACTGTTATCTGCAAAAATAGAGCCTGTGAAGAGTAAAATAAAAGTGAGAAAATAATCTACCTCAAAACCTCTTGGAAGGAGGGGTGTTATCCTGTTTCATTTTTCGGAACCTGCACAATATATTGATATCCGCTTACCTCAAACTCAGAATTGTTCAAGAGAGATGATGTGTAACAGGACTGCACCTGCCAAGAGAATGCATAAAAATCTCTTGTGAATAAGCCAAAAAGGGCTATAAACTACAGAAAAAAAATGAAAAAAAAACATACAGAAAAAAAAATGGAATAGATTTGTTTTTGTTGAAAACACTTGTGTCCTCTTTAACCAATTTTTTTTTATTTCCCTCCCTTACCTGTGCTGCTGCAACAGAGGGCATCTTGTATATGACTTTTACCTCAGTGAGACTGATGTTCTTTTGATAAGTGGCACAGTTCTGGGGCAAACCAACTCCACCATATGGGAGAAGTACAAATTCCCAAAATTTGCATAGATTTAAATGGGAATTTTAATGCCTTGAATTCTAGAGATGTCTCTAACTAATTGACAGATTCAAACCCTCATTTAGATTAATAAATACATTTTTATTCCTGCTGAGTAAGACAAGGGTATTTCCACTGCTTGGAGAGTTGTCATTGAAAAGTTATTTCAGGTCAAATAATTTTTGTTTTGTTTTTAAAGCAACAGCGCCAATTGGTGTTCAAAAGGCACATTTTTTATAATGCACTCTGTGAGAGTGTACAGTTTAATACTAAAAAAATTTCAGCTGTAAAAACTTCTATATGACCCCTCGTTGCAGTGTTTTACTCAGGAAAATAATTGATATATACAGTGTGTATGTATATGTGTGTGTGCATATATGTGTATATTATGGAAAAGGTTAACTGTTACTTTTAATCAAAGGAAAATATAATTTTTCCCCCTTATGGTTCAGTTGGTTTGCTACAGGACTGCACTAAGTTTCATTACGAATTCAGTCTTTGTGTTTAAAGCAAACAAACAAAAAAATACCTCGGCATGCATATTTTTAAAGTATTTTTTTTCTCTACTAGAATTTCACATACCTCAGTAGCTGAAGATGGTGTAATGCTTTTGTTTATTAGCTGTCAAAGCACAGTGAGCCTCTGGCCTGGTGAATTTTGAATGTTAAACTCACTTGTTTCTTCCTCAACTCTGCATTCATTTTACAAATTCCAGCCAACATGAGACGTGTTCACTTGCATCACAAGAAGGTTTCTACTTGTTTTACTGGAATACCCTGCAGGGAATGAGTTTGGAATAACATGTACTCTGATAATGGTCTCCGTGTGTTAGGATGGATGTGGGTATTTCAACATAGCGGTGCAGATAATATTCTGAAAATGGTGAAACCAAAAAGAGACAACAGACTTTGGCGTTGGATGACCACTGTACAATGCTTACTAATGTCGGCTGCAGTTCTCAACACTATCTCCATACCTCAGTAACCAAGGGCAGATCCGTGAAATGGTTTATTGAAAAGTTGTGTACCTGCGTGTTTGGTTAATATTGACATGATGTTAAGTTACAAGATAAACAATTTTCAGGAAATTTTCAGTATTTAACCCTTTGAGTGCCAGAGAGAGGTATCCAACGCATTGCCAGTCTGGCACTCAAAGGGTTAAGTTCTAAACATAAGGCTTTATCTATTTTTCCTGTGCTTCTAGCTGTAGGGGCCTACAGTTTCCATTATCCACAACCAGCACTTGGTTAGTTGAGAACAACGGGATCTGTAGTCTCCAACAGTTAGAGGTCTAAAAAAAAATGGACTACCTCCTGCACTAGACTCTGTTAAACTGATGTACTAAGAAAAATGGAGCCATTCTGGAGCAAACCTTAACCCCTTGAATGCTAGAAAAATCCACAAAGAAATGCTTTGGAGACTTGTCATTCAAAGAGTTAAAAATTAATTTTGAATCAGTGGGAAATTGGGGATTTATTTTTTGTTTGCCGCCAGATCATCTCCACTTAACTCTGTACTCACTGCCCAATGTCCGCTCCCATTATATCATAAAGTAGTTAGATAAAAATGACCGCTTTTAGATTGACTCATGTCTGGTGAAAAGACTGGAGAATGCGCTCACATACCAATGATGAAGGGAGTGGCCTTAACCCTTGAATTGCTAAAGGGTTGTGCAACACATTATGGAGCAATGAGTTGCATACACCATTTAAACAGATGTTTCAAAATAAATACAGCACCAATTATTTTTTATACTTTTTGGGCCATGTAGAGTGGTATTATTATCTACATTGTGTAGTTCCAGAGAAATTGAATAATGAAGTGTCACTCTCCCGTCCTTTTACCTAGTGTAAGCCTCCTCCCCTCAGATGTGGAATCTGGTCCTGGGACCAGACAACTCACAGCAAGGGACAATCTGATGGAGGAGGGCAGGTTTTTCCTTATGCTAACAGAAGATTACCCATTGCTGCGATCCATCTGAACGGACTTGCTGTGCAGCTTTACATAGGTTAAAGGGACAGGAGGTGGACATTTTATGATTCAATTTCTCTGGAACTACACATCGTAGAGAATGGTTATAACACTCTACATATACCAAAAAATATAAAGAATAATCAGAGCTGCATTTATTTTGAAACATTACTATCCGTTTTAACTCAAATGCAAATCTTGTTCGTATTGTTCTTTCAGTAATCACAGAAGCAAATTAAATAAAACAGTATTGCTAAGTTACATCAGTATTCTATCACCAGAGACGATTAAAAGGAATTATACTGTGGGAGCAAGCGGATCTTAATTTGTTTAACAGAAATTGCATTGTTTCTGTCTTTAGCTCATATCAAACTATAGGCTTCAATAATCTGACTGGCCAGTATGGGTCATTTGATTGTCAGACTGAAAACTTAAAATTTCAATAGACTAGAGCAGAGAGAGAATGCAAAAAGGGAGTATAGATATACCTAACTGAAGCATACCTATCTAAACAAATTAAAAGCCACTTATTCCTAGGGGTGTAATTTCCCCATTAATCTGCCAAATCATGATGTATACAGAAAATAAATTCCCTTACTGAGGCAGATTAACCTTCCACTTGAAACCTTGTTGAACATTTTGACAAATACTCTAAAGGTGAGATGTTCAAAAAGTCGTCATAATGAAAAAACTGAGTTGGTGGTAAAAGAAGGACAAGATTTTCAGAAATAAATCTGTGACGTTTGAAACGTGTCAAAAAGACTTAAAAATGACTAAGATAACCTTGATGAATATTGCCCTTTAATGCTTTGAGTGCCAGAGGGGTACGCAACGCATTACAAAGCAATCTAGCACTCAAAGGGTTAAAAATTCTGAGGTAAAAATATATTTGATTTTATCTTTCAAACGAAAATCTTCAAGAAGCAAAGACTTTTTTTTGTCTTTAAAGTGATACATTTTCAAACAAAGACTTTTTACCAGTTAATTCTATAGTACTACTTCTCGCTCCTGCTAACCGTACACTAAATTTATCTTCTCCAAGTTCAGGAAAAAATAACTTTAATCTGAAAATACCTTACAATATGAGGGTAGATTAAACCATGCCCACTTTTAAGACTGCTTTTTGCCTGTCACGGAGATGGCGGAATTGGATGCAAAAAATGACGGTAACATGTCTGAGAATTGACGGACTATGACATAAGAATTTTTTTTATTTTATTCTGATTACTGACAATTTCAATTACCACAACTTTATGAACATCTCGCCCTAAGCATTTTATACAGAGTATTAGACCAACAATTCTGGGGCAAGCCATTTGCACCATATAGAGCAATCTAGTGTCTCATTAACTTAACTCTTTCAGTGCCAGAGGGGTACGCAAGGTATTGCAAAACAATGTGTTGCATGTACCTTTCTGGCACTCCAAGGGTTAAGTGGAGCTTTTAACCCCTTAAATGCTAGATAGGCCTCAATTGATTGCTTTGCAATCATTCAAATCATCTTTAAAGGGATAGTAATACTTTGTTTTATCTTTATTTTATGTTGTAGGCATTAAAAAAACATGAAGAACGATATAAGTCTTATCTCTCAAACTTTTATGGTTTGAGAGATATTCACAAGCAAAGTTTCCCCTCACTGACCAAAACGGTCATGTCTGCCACCTAGCTGTCAGATTTGGATTCCAGTCCGCAGATCAACCAGTGGCTGTTCAGCAGAGCTGAGATCGCAAGATATAAAAATAACTATTTCATTGGAAGGGTCTAAAAAGTGTGCTTTCAAACCAGGCACACTTTGTAGACTATTCGAATGAAGTAGTTCTTCTTAAATCTCATGATCTCGGCTCTGCTGTAGAGCCATGGCCGGTCCACGGACCTGATTCCAAATCTGACAGCTAGATGGCAGACTTGACCGTTTTGGTCAGTGAGGGGAAACTTTGCTTGTGAATATCTCTCAAACTATAAAGGTTTGAGAGATAAGACTTCTATCAGTCTTCATGTTTTTTTAATGCCTACAAAATAAAATAAAGATAAAACGAAGTATTACTATCCCTTTAACATTCAAAAGTTTTAAAAAAAATTGTTTTGTACCCTATGATGCAATTGGTTTGTCCCGGAATTGATCCTCTCTTATTTCGAATGCTATTCTAATGCAAGAACTGGCACGTACAGGATACTGTGAAAGGGATGGTAATGTTTCTATTAAAGTGTTGCTCCATGTCTTTTTTTTTTTTTTTTTTACAACCTGTAGTGCTGTATTTCTTTACTTACATATTTGTACTTTAAATGCTATTCAAGCTGAAAGGATCCTCTTCCCGCCCTTCTGGCCTCCTGCCCTTAGAACTGCAATCTGGTAGTGGGACTGTACGGATTCGGTGAGGGACACTCTTCAGTCAGTAAGTAAAAGGAAAATCCTGCCCCTTTTGATGAAGGAGAGCAGAATTTTTCTTTTGCTTACTGAAGATTGTCCCTCGCTGCTCTCCATCTGGACCAGACAGAGAGGCAGCATGACACATGGAAAGGGATCCTTTTGGCTTGAATAGTGTTTAAAAAAAAAAAAAAAAAATAGCGCTACGTGATATAAAAACCATAAAGAAGACTCGGATCAACACTTTATTAGCAACATTACTGTCCCTTTAAGTAAGCACCCTTTGAGTGCCAGTTGTTTCAGTAGACTCCTGAGCATTTAGCCATTTTCTGCTGATTCTCAACTCTTTCTTATTTTTATTTCCCCCCCCCCCCCTTTGGGTGCCAGAGGGAAGAGGGTCGGTTCTGAGATAATTACACTGAACACCGCTCTGGCACATGAAGGGTTAAGCACCACCTGCAAGATAATGGGTCGACTTTGGAAATGCAGAATTTTATTTTATTATTAATATTATTATTTTTTTTACTTGGGTCTGTACCAATGTTCATGGTTCTCTGCAGTTTTGTTCTTTAGCCAGTGGGTTAGGAATGTGGCACTTGTACAAAACCTTTCCACGTTCACCTGCCCCTGTCTACACAAAACAGTTGGGCGCTAGGGCGGCGCTCTGAACTGGAAAGTATATTTCAACAGGCTTTGGGAATATTTCCAGTGGAAGGGAAAAATAGTTTTATATAGTCACTGGTAACCCTTTGAGTGTAAGATGGGTGTTGAAACTCAATTCACTGGATAATCTTCTGGCACCTGGAATAAGTTAAAATATAACAAATGAGGGAATAGACCTGATATATTCTATATAATAATTTGCTAGGATGTTTGTCAGAAGCCGTCATGAGCAGTAGAGACTGCATGAACGCACATAATGCTGGGAGTTCTGTGCTGGGAGCATTCTGTGCTTTCGGGCAGTCTCTACAGTGCATGACTGCGTCGGCAGCAGGATGCAAGGCAGGAGCGGTCTCTTAACCCTTTGAGTGCCAGAGGGGTATGCAACGCATTGCAAAGCAATGCGTTGCATACCCCTCTGGCACTCAAAGGGTTAACATCAGCCAGACTTTGGCCCATGTACATGGGCTTTTATACTAGTACATATGCATGTACGTATAATATATCATTTTTTTTTCCAAAGTGAAGCAAATCTAGAGCAGGCCCACTGCATTGCAGGGGACAAATTAACATGCACTTTTAACACCTTCAGTCCTAGAATGGAAGTCAATGCATTATAACACTATAGCATTGAAACTATTAACAGCCCCATTTAAATCTGAGATTTCTTTTTTTTTTCCTTACAGTGCAGTTTGTTTGCTCCAGAATTGCTCCACTTTGCCTTTATACATAACTTTTTAATGCACAGATCATCCCTCTGGTCTCCTTCAATGGTTAACACAGCCCATTTGGAAAACTCCTATTTTGTGATTCTCCTATTTTGATTGTAACTGTATTAGTCTATATCAGCCACCTTTACCAATAATTTTCTGGAGTCTTGTGGGTAATATTTGCACCCCGGAAATGCCAGCGCCATATTTAGTTTAGGAAGTTGAAATTGGTCCTTCAGGCATTTTAGGAAGAACAAAATGTCATTCTTCAACCAGAGGTTAATCAGTAGGTGAAAATCACACCTTCCTTGTCTGCTGGGGAGATTAAAGACTCCCCTCAGAGGTACCAGTAATCCTTCCCAACACTGACTGCTGTTTTGATTAGTATCCTTATAGAAACAATGGTATTTTGAAAGCTTTGCACTTTCAGTATTGTGTTTTATTGACAACTTTGGCCCAAGTATTTTATTCTCGACGTTCATTTTTTTTTTTTTTATCTCCTCGGTGTCCATATTTTGTCTGCGAGGTTGTTTTTCTTATTGGAAGCAGCACTGATATAAGAACAGTATTTTATTACTGTTCTCAACAGTGAGTTATTTCTAGTAAATGGTAATTATAATTTAATATGGGACAATATATATTGCGGGGTTTATCCAGCTGTGTAAAATAAGGGCTCTCACTGCAATGAGATGTTTTATTAAAAAGTTATTGGAGGCTTATTGTCAGTTATAGCTGTCCATCGACAGTTGTAGCAACATCACCATTATAACTAGGGGTGCACCGAAATTGCATTTTTGGCAAAAAGCCGGAAAAAAAAAAAAAAGGCCGAAACGGGGGAAGCTCTCTCATGTCTCTCATTTTATATTGGCTTCACTGCTTTCCGTCTTAGGGTTGCCACCGGCAATTGAAAAGCATTTGTGTGCGTCTGCAACACCCTTCCCCAATCCCCACCATCCAAGCCGTTATGCTTCTGCTTCCTGACATGAATATATTTCCTCCACTTATGATGCATGATAAATTATCATATGTTATTTTATGAATGATACTCGTGTGTGTGTATTGCACACCGAGTTAGTGCCGACTTCCTCTCGCGCAGCATGAATTCATTGGTTCCGCTCACCAACTGTGAGCTCATTAGATCAGTGTAGAGCACTTCCGCCGGATCTGGTAGCCATGTGGAAGCTGTGTCTGTATAGCAGTGTGGATTGAAGTGGGTTTAGGATGTTTGCATGTTGTGTTCTGTTCGCAAGTAGATGTAAACAATTGTAAAGTAAGTGGGTCCGGTTCCTGGTCAGATGGTGATTTACGGTGTACGGTGATATTACATGATTATATATATCGAGATTACCGGGTCGAACACTCAGGTTCTAATGCAGTTGAATTTTGTATCTAATGTTTGTGCCCATGGTTTGAAGTTAGAAAGATGTGCATATGTCATTTCAGACACATTTCTATGACACAGAACCTCTAAACAACTTTTCCAAGTCCATTATATATGTAAAGTCAACTCCATTATATTCTTTATGATTATATATCCCATATATTTTTTACTGTTTCACATATGTCCTTTATTAGGAGCCTCCTGGATCTGTTTCCAGAGAGGTTTCTGTCAAGAACCATGAAAGCATCAATAGTGATCCAATGTAAAAATAAATATAGTTGAAGATAAATCCATTCAGTCTATTAAATACAGGATATAGAGAAGAACACAAGGTGCTGCAAGGATAATGTTAAACTGTGTCACTATCCTTGCTGTCAGTGAATATAATGCTCTCTGGAATCAGAAATTCCACAAGATCCCTTAAAAGAAGAAAAAAAAAAAAAAAAAAAAAAAAAAAAAAAAAAAAAGTATCTGAAGCATATTGCTGCCATCAGATTGCTAGAAGTAGGCAACTCTCCTGTGACACTAAAGTGGTTAATAGTTTCACTTTGACTGCGCCATGTGCACTTGTTCTACTATATTTTTTGTTTCTTTTGTTAGGCATTGCCCTATAAATTAAAAAAAAGTCGTTTTCGGCCAAGTGCATCTTGAAGTTTCGGTTCAAAATTTTCATTTTGGTGCACCCCTAATTATAACATTTTAGGCAATGGAAGTACTGCACCAAAAAAAATGCATGCTTGAACTGGGATAACTTCTCTTTAAAACACCTGTCAGCAGCGAGAATATAAATCCTGCAACAGATATGTTTTTCCATGTTATGAATGCTGTCCTTTTAAAGACATACCACTGCTAAAACACAACTTGCTCCTATGTGAAAAACAGACCTGAAAAGTTACTCGCTACTGCAAGCCATAGTATACCCACCAGGGCTGAATTTCTACTCGCCAGGGCTAAATTTTCACTCGCCATTGGCTAGTGGCGAGTGGAAATTTTGAGCCCTGTGTAAACATTCTTATACCTTTATAGAACCTAAGGTGTAATAAATTGTATGTGCAGTTTATCTAAGGGAAACAATTTTGTTTTTCACTCCTCATTTCTTAGACCAGGGGAAGATGGTGTTTGCCTCCCATTATCCCAAAGAACCAAAGATTTCAGGTAGATAGCAGAAAGTGTTGAGTACTCTGGGAAATTTCTTAACCAGCCTGCTGATAAGATTTGATATTTCATACATTCTTTTTAAGTTCATAGATGGCCCTTTCATATGATAGCAAGTTGAATATTATCTTAACTTTTGAGTGCAGAGAGGTATCCATTGCATTGCAATGCATTTGAGACACCCCTGGCACTGAAAGGGTTAATGTTCCTTAAAGGAAAAAAAAAAATACCTTGTTTAACTTGCTGCAAGGGTAAGCAGGTGGAAATGAAAAGCCTGTGTACCTTATCAGAACAAACTAGGTATATGTAACAAAATTAGGTTTATTGTGTTGATTAATTCACAGGGCAGGTTTTACATCCCCAACTAGATTCACTTTTGTCTGACCAGAAAATAAACGTAAACTTTAGTATACCAACAGAAAAACCTCTTTACTTATTTTGCCAGTGCATGAGATATATAAACTGGCCAAACCAATATAGGAACAGGACATACAATAATGTACAAAATGGTAACTAAGCATGCCATCATAAACTAGCAGCGGTGGGATTGTATTGGCCACTCCCACACCTCAGCACAGTGGGAGTGGCTAGTACCATTGAGGCACCTAATGGGAAATCCAACCCTGCTAATACCAATATTTTTTTTATACATGTAGTCTATTAACAAATGTTAAAAGACGATAAATTGCATAATTGCTTTACAAGGAAAAAAACACCACATACCTTAATTCAGTGGTGAACTGTATGTGGCTGTCCACCTTTTGAGAGTTGTAGTATGAGAGCCGCAGAGCCACAGGATGCCTACCCCCTTCCATTTTGTCTGCAGTATCTGAATCCAATTCTTAAAGCACTATACTGCGTGGTCCTTTCAACCACTATCTTCATGCAGGTCTAGTCTTCCTTAGACCTCTATTGCAATGAATGAAACCAGGATATTATGTTGTGTTTCGTCTGACCTATTTTTATCCCCCTTTCTTGAATAACAGATACTGTCACTTATTTAAAGTAACCAAAAATTATTTTAGCTAATTACCAAATAACATAGCAAAGCATAAGTAAAGGTGCAGTCTTATTTAGGCCTTTTACACAGACACACCCATATGTGTGTATAATATAATATATAATTTTTTTGTTTCTTGTAACAATTAACATCTTTCTGTAGGCAATTAGTTTTTATTCACTACAAAGCAGATTTAGGCTGGGTTCATACAGATTTGTTTGTAGTATACTGATTTTTTTTCATTAAAAAATATATATGTTGTAATTTTTTCCCCTTCTGAGTAAAACAAGGGTCAGTCCCACTACTGGGAGCTTATTCATTCAAAAGTTATTGCAACTGAAAATTGATTTTGTTTTAATTAAGCTGCAATCTTCTGTTGTGCACACCAGGTGGTGCTGTGTCTATTGAGTTTATAACTTACTATGAAAAACAGATATATATGACTCAAGTTCTTCCATAGAGTATATTAATAAAAAATTAACTTTGGACACCAGTTTGAGTTAAAAAAAAAAGTTTAAGCTATAATTACTTTTGGTGGAAAAAACAAAATCCCAGCAGTGGAAATACCTTTGTTTCACTATGCAGGAAAAGCCCTGTAACGCCTGTTGTTTTCATTAAAAAAAATGTACTGCTTCTTTAAAGGGATAGTAATACTTTAATATTACTAATCCCCATAGTGTAGCTCTTTAAAAAATAATTCAATTGCCCCCAGGTTCATCTCTCAAACCTTTATGGTTTGAGAGAAAACTGTAAGTAAAGTTCCCCCCTCCCTCCCCCTTCCCTGAAGTCAGCATTGTACTGACTGCAGGGGAAGTCTGTCATACAACAGGCGTGCGGCTCTGCAGTGTTAGTGAAAAAGAATTATTTCACTGAAACGGTCTTCTACATGTGCTTGGTTTGCAAGCACACGTAGAAGACAGTTTTAGTGAAATAATTTTTTTTTTTACTAACTCGATCGCGGCTCTGCTGCAGAGCCTCTTGATGAAAAGTAAAACCGGATATCCCTGCAGTCAGTACAACGCTGACTTCGGGGAAGGGGGAGGGAGGGGGGGACTTTGCTTACGGTTTTTTCCTCAAACCATAAAGATTTGAGAGAAGAACCTGGGAGCAACTGAATTCTTTTTTAAAGAGGTACACTATGGGGGTTAGTAATATTAAAGTATTACTTTCCTTTTAAGAGGACAAACAACCAACTGCAAAACTTATAGCAAAGTTTGGCAATGTGCATGTCACTAACTCCTGTTGGTCTACAACTTCCATCATCCTCAGACAGCTGTGAGCAAACTGAGGATGATGGGAACTGTAGCCCAACAACAGTTGTAGGGCTACAGACTGCCCATATCTCTTTTAGAAGGAACATTGGCCCTAATGGCCCCACTCCTTTCTTCTGCCTATATTTTTATACACAGTCCTAGAGAATGTATTTTGGCACTTCTAGAAGTAGTGTTTTTCCACTGCCAGAAGAGGACAGCCTTAATCTAAAAAGAAAGAATGTCATTGTGGGAATGGAAATGTAACTGTTCCCTCTCTGTCCCTCCTTCTATTCAAAGATGTGTAGTGCTAAAACATTAACTCATTGGATGTTGGAGATCTCTAGCATTCAGGGGTATAATTAGAAAAGTTCAGTTCCAATACAGTTTAATAACTCATTGCTGTCCAGTATTTATCCTCAGAAGCTCTCAACAAACCAGGGAGATATGCACTAAGGGGAGAGAAAACCTCTAATTCCTATGTTATTCTCATACTCGGAACAAAGTGAATTTTCCTCATAGACTGCAGCATTAACTGTTTAGTTCTTGGTCACTGAAACGGTTCCACCAATTTCCTACTCACTGTTTTACTCAACCCAGTCTACTACCCAGCCTTTGTCTTGTCCGCAGAGTTCTAAATTCTAGACTAGAGGAACTACTGTGACAGAAAGTGATGTTTGTGCTGGGATTCCAGAAAATGGCCGCAAAACACCAAGAAGCATATTGTACCCGTGTATATATAGATATTTATAGTGATATAGACATATATATGTGTACACACACACACATTAAATGTCAATTTCAAATAACCGTTAATGAGCATGCAACTATCTTACACTACATTAATGCATAGTGCTGGTCTTGAAGGAGTTAAATGCAGAATTTCACTTCTTGGTACATATCCCCCTGGTTTTATACTCAAGCACAGATGAGTTCATTAAAATAAAGAGGCCGTGGACTGACCCAATTATAAATCTTTTAATTAGGCCAGTTCTGAGTCCTTGAAGACTTGCCAAGCTTTTATCTCTTCTAACAGTGAGCATGTACACAGACTTAACCCTTTGTGTGCTAGATGGGTACACAACGCATTGCAAAGCAGTGCATTGCATACCTCTCTGGCACTCAATGGTTTAAAATATCTTCCGTATAATGCTGCACGGCGTATCCGAGCACCGCTGTCAAGACTTCCCAGCACTATTTCATTCTCCTCCCACATCCCTCCCAGCTGCCCCAGGGAGAGCATTCACGCTTCCCTTCGGTGTGCTGTGAATGGCTGCTATGGTTACAGCAAGCTCTGGTTAGCATTAAACTGTGGTTGCAGCCATTCACAGCACACTGGGGCAGCTGGGAGGGAGATGGGGGGAGAATGAAATAGTGCTGTGAAGTCCTTAGAGCTGTGCCGCTGATACTACTTACATGGTTAAACAGCTGCTAAATCTTTTTATGATGTGACTATTCCCCTTTAAACACTCAATTATTAGAGATGTCTGCAGAGCATATCTTTACAGTGCATTAAATAGACATCTATAGCCTTTAAGGTGTTAATTTGTATGGGTCTCAGTCATGCCATAGAATGGACTGCACCTTTAACTGAATTAAACCCTTGGATGCTGGTCACATCTCCAACACATTGGTTTACAATGTTGGACATGTCTCTGGTATCCAAATGGTTAAGGAACTGCCCTTCAATTGTATAGTTCTGAGACAACAGCAACAGACTGCTTATATAGGACAATGAATGTATGTGTGTTTGTGTGTGAATGCAGTCAATACGATACTGTCTGTAAAATTTAGATATGTAGTGTTTTTAGATCTTTTTAAAAAACAAAAAGTTTTGACTTTTCAGCTTCCAAAAATGCAGAAAAATCTAAATACCAAAGATGATGATACTATTTGTTTTGTATTGGCTCACTTACAGGCATTTTTATTAGTCATCAATATTAACTCTTTAAGGAGCAGAGTGGCACACAACACATTTCTAACCCTTAAGAACATTGATGGTGATGACGAAGGCACTAGCACTCCAACAGAAAAGTAGATGAGGACGGATGATTTTGGTCTACCCCTTTAAGGACCAGAGGGGTGTGGCATGCATTGCAAAACAATGCGAGATGCACCGCTCTGACTGTTAAAGGGTAAAGCTCTGTTAATAACCCTTTGAGCACCACAGGGGTGCAAAACACATCACTTTGCAATGCATTGCGTACCCCTCTGGCACACTTAGTGTTAAAAGAACATTCATTTTAAAATGCGAAAGAACATGTCAGATTCTAATATCTGTATAAAACTGCATACCATGAGAGAGCTTAACACTTTGAGTGCCAGAGAGGTGTCCAACCTATTGTGAAGCCTTGGTTTCCAGACTCCATTCCAGCAGAGGGAGTCTGTTTTCTGACCCCCAGAACAGCCAACAGGTGCTGTTTTGGGGCTGCTTACCAAAATCTGTTCCCATAGGAGACAGCTGAGTATAAGATAATTGCCCTTTAACCCTTTGAGTGCCACAGTGGTACACAACACATTGCAAAGCAATGCGTTGCATACCACTCTGGCACTCAAAGGGTTATAACCCCCTTTGAGGACCAGGTCGTAGACAAAGTATTGCTTTGCAATGAGATATGCATCCATATGGTCTTCAAGGGGTTAATCAGAGGTTCATTCCTTTTCATTAACTCACATGTTGTCAGTAAAGGGAATCTTTCAATAATGGCCTGTTTCTTGGTCCATGACACCAGGATTTACTAGCACGCTTCCCTAAAGTCTTGGGAAAATAGGCATACCCTGTTGAAGGCTTTTTAACCCCTTAATGGGAGAGACGTCTGTAGCACCCAAGACTTTAAAACATTGCCCAGTAAAATCTGTTGGTCCTAGTTCACAAAGGCATTTCGAGAGCTGTGTTGAAGTATGATTCAGTCACCTGTGACTGACACCCACTTGTACCTGCCATTGATTGGAACAGTGCAGCAAGCAGTGCATGGATACAGTCAGCCGTGTGAATGCTGCACTGTATTGACATAAGCTAAACAGGTACTGAACTTTTACTGTGTTCTGCTTTGAACACAGGAAAACTGTTGGAGAGCTGCATGAACAATGGCAAAATTGCCCATATGAGCAGCTTGATTTAAAGCGATGGGGAGCTTTTTAGGTGCATTTAAAACAGTGTAGAAAATGCTCCATTGAAGAAACCAATATAAACTAGGTCTTGCACTTCCAAACATGTTTCTCAAGATTTATCGACTTAACTCTTTGAGTGCCAGAGGCTTGGCGCACCCAACTGACACTCAAAGGGTTAGAGGAGCAGTAAACTTTTTAATGGAAACCTATATGTTATAGGGCTTTTCCTGCTAAGTAAAACAAGAGCATTTACCTGCTGTCCGTTTTATTCAAAAAGTTATAATAGTTCAAATAACCAGGAAATGAATTTACTGTGCATTTACTTCTTGAATGTTCTGTCAGGAAGTGACTCAGCATTGTCTATCACATTCTATGGAGAACTGTTTGTCATTGACTTTCCTCTCAAATAGAATGTAACATAATAACTAATTGGAATTTGATCACTAGAGGGCAGTGTTAATGTAAAAAAAAAAAAAAAAAAAAACAGGTTTAAATTGTAATAACTCTGGAAATATACATCTCTCGTAGTAGTTTTTGGTATCTCCCTGGCATTCAGATGGCTAAATATTTTCATTAAAAAAGTTTACTTTTAAGTTTACTGCTTCTTTAATGTTGTTAAATTATGTTTTTCTTTTATCCATTGCTGTAAGTTTGTGATGCCAAAGTGCATCTTAGCAGTGCCAAAAATGGACTGGACATCTGTAACCCTTTGAATGCCAGTGGTGAGGGAAACATACCGAGAACTTTCCTGCCTTGAAAGAGGTTGATATTCTAAGAAGAACTGGCACAAACCAATTGCATCATAGAGAACAAATAAAAGTATCCAAATTCATAGTGGTTTTGTGTTTTTAACTCCTTGAATGCTAGGGAGTTTGCCAAAATATTGCAAAACCATGAACTGGAGAATTTTCTAGCATTCAAGTTGTTAAAAGTCTCATTTAAATGAAGAGAAATTATTTGTTCCCTTTTGTGTGATTTGTCCCAAAACCGATCTAGTTCTTAATACTTCAGTCTCAGAGGGTCATATAAGGAACACGTAGAAAATCAAAAGCAGTTTGGATGTGTAAAACATTGATAGTTGCTGTGAGAGAAAATGAAATATTTTTTTGCTCTTGTTGTGTTTGTGTTATAATACAGAAGCTTCTGATTGTAACCATTGAAGTATGCAGCACAGGAAGTTGTATTCCATTGTAGCACCAAATGTATTAGAGACCATTTTACTGAGTAGATAGCCTAAGACACGTACAAGCACCAAGACCATTTACAGCCCGTGAACTGTGCATTGCCTTAGTAAATCTGGACTTGTACTTCTACCTCATTTTTTTTTTTGTTTTGTTTTAAACCTGTTCAGTACTGGGGCAAATTTTTTTCTTCCAGGACTGAAAAGGACCTACCTCAGCTCTGTCTATTGACCCTTTGCATGCCAGGGAGCGGAGCAATGCTTTGCACACTCCACTGGCACTTGAAGGGCTAACTGTTCCAAATGTGATGTAACCCAGTGCCCATCATGTTTGAGAAAATACCTTTAACTATTCTGATGCTGGCTTCACCTCTGGCACAGAGTTAAAACCTCCCCCCCCCCCCCCCCCCACATTCCCTTTAAAATATATATTTAACTCTTATTGAGAGGATGGCAACAATTTGTCTGAGAAGAGTATTAAATACCTAGGCTGCTTTTTTTTTTTTTTTTTTTTTTTTTGGAATCATGTAAATAAGACCAAATTTTTCATAGGTACTCAGGAAAACTGGTGAAATTTATAGTTCATTAGATATTATGCAAGAGTTGACTTATATGACCTTCTGCATAATGCAAAAGGTATGAAATTCTGGAGTAAAACAAGTGTATGAAATCAAAACTTCAATTGATTTTAAATAGGGCTTTTAACCTCTTGAAAGTTAGTGATCTAACTTCAGAATTGCTCATCTTTTGATTTCTCCATGAAGGCCTATGTTTGTTTTTTTCCTCTCTCTCCAGTATTAAAGACCTACTGTTTGGGTAATTTGGCACCTGGTGGTTTTATTTGTAGAATTATTTTGTCCACTGAAGACCTTTAGGTCTTTTTTCTTTTTTTCTCTACAAGAGATTTTTTTTTTGTAATCAATTTGCATGCTTTAGAAATAACCTCTTAGGAAGTAAAATGTGTAGTGGTGTCATTTTGTTATAGTACTACAAGACTATAACTCGTGTGAAGGGATCATTATAAATGTATGACATTGTGATTGTATTTTGATATTTTTTTTATGAACACATTTTTTTTCTTGACCACAAGTAGGAATATATCTTATTTATAAAGGCATTGTGGATAAATTATGGTGGAAACCATCTGCACGGGGGGTACAATACATTCCCATTAATTTAACTGGGAATTTTAAACCTTTTGAATGATAGAGAGAGGTCTTGAAATCATTGCGAAGCAATGTATTAGAGACATCTAAAATTGAAAGGGTTAAATGCCTCATTTAGATCAGTGGAAAATTTGGAAATTTTTGTCATCTTTGCAGTTGGTTTTCCACTAATTTGCAGTCCTTTATCTTCCCGAATATGGCCCATTGGGCCTAATGTATAAAAGTAGAGGCGGACAGCTGCACTATATGGCACGCTTAAACTTTCTCATTAGTTTAAATGGGACTTTTAACGCATTGTTTTGTGAGTGGTTAAAAGCCACATTTAAATTAGTGGAATTTGGGGAATGATTAAGTGTCCCCCTATAGTGTAGTTGGTTTGCCCCAGAATTGTTCCATTTGAGGCTCATACACTGTCCTTTAACCCTTTGAGTGCCAGAGGGATATGCAATGCATTGCATACCCCTCTGGCACTCAAAGGGTAATAAAGGATTTGTCTGTGAGCCCTTGAAACAGTTATAATGGGGCAATGGTTTTTTTACACTCTTCTTCTGGAAAGACATGTTCCTTCAGGATTTACAAGCCATTTGACAGGAACAAATCCTAAATCTAAAATCTAAACTACCTTAAAAGAGCGGCCTTGTGGTTCTGAGCAGCACATTCTATTCTGGAAGCCAGGGAGTTCAAACTTAGTCGCTTTCCTGATCCTGCACCATTTTCTGCAGGGTGAAGTGAAGGCTTTATCTTCTTACAGCTTTATTGGCAATTGGTGGTAGGGACAAAGGGGAAGATTTATAAATCTGACATTATGACAAATGTGGAGTAAAAGTGGCCTACAAATGAAATTCACCATTAAAAAGACAATTGCACCAGTTTTGGAAGCCTTAATGCCACATAGTTTTGTTTTGAGAAAAGTAACGTTACAGCTAGTGATTATTATGGCACGTGTGAATTTATAAAGAAATGTCGCTAACTGTGACAATTTTGTGACCAAATTTTCGACAGAATCTTAACGTCATCTATAGTCTGTCCTTAACCAATACAGGTGTTAACATCAACTTACTAACTCTACATTTATAAAGCTGCCCTTACACATTTATAAATCCAACCTGTCATTATCACCAGTTTCCAGGACTGAACGACAGTCCTTTCTTACTTTGATCACATATGGTATTTCGGCTATGTGCAAACACAGTTGTAATATCTGGTTTGAGAAGTTTTCCCTCTTGAGACACTATATTATCAGTGGCTGATGAAGTCATAAGAAAGGGGAAGCCTTCACCCAACCCTTAATGAATTGGCACAGTAACAGGCAAGTGACCTAGAAAGTATTTAACCCTTGAGTTGCTGGAGTAGAATAGCTGTATTCAGGGTCACATGGTGTTCTTTTCTATGGTAGTTAAGGTTTAGGTTGTACAGATTCTTTAAACTCTTTATTGTTCCTGGTGTAATTTCATAAAATGGTCATCTCTCTCAATCATATGAAAAATCCAACACCAAAGACTACCAATATATTTTTCATGTAATAAGAAAAAGGAAAACCATAGAGTGTGTATTTTTTTTTAGTGGTTATGGTAAATAAGTAAAAAAAAACAAAAAAAAAAAACAATTAAAAACAGAGGAAACAAATATGTGTTCTCCCACTAAACTCTCAAGAGAAACAAGTCTCTGGGAGTTATGGATGGGATAAAATTTAGATTTACGGGTTAAATTAGCAGATTGACTCATTCCAACAGAGATTGTATCAATCTAGTACTGGAGATACTATAACTCACTGCTGGTCAAATGTTGGACCTCTTGCTGTTTACGACTACAACTGTCATCATCCCCAACCAGCCATTGGATGGTTGGGGATGATGGGAGCTGTAGTTCTTAGCAGCTGATGTGCCAACAATTGACTACGTTGCTGTTAGCTTTGGATCTCAAGTGCTGAAGGGGTTAACCGCTTTGGTTAAAAAAATAATAATAAACTTTTTTTTGTGTGTGTGTATTTGCATGGTCTTAGACCTCTTCTTCCTTAATGATTGTATTTACCTTGCTGCAAATTCAGGCAAAAATCTCCCTTATTTCATCTTTCTCCTCCCAATCTCCCATTGTTGTGCCAGTTCAAGTCCCAGCTCCTCCTCATATGCTAAACATCCTGGCAGCAATGACTATGGGACTAAAGGGGGAGCATGCTTCATATGAAAATGTAAACTGTCTTTGTCGCTCTCTCCTTTAAAAAAACCTTTACAGGGGCAGTAAACCGTTTTTATGGAAAAATTTTATAATTGAGGTTTTTTTTTGTTTGTTTTTTTTAAAACAATGGTGTCAGCTGGGTTCCATAAGACAGCTTTTTTTTTTTTTTTTTTTTTTGTTTCTACAGAATTAAGTGATTGGAACAGCACCACCCAGTGCTAGAAAAAGAACTGCAATATATATGTTTTCATAAAAAATGTACTGTTCCGCTAATTGCCACTAGGCTGTTCATCACATTGTGAAGTAATGCGATGGACATCCCTGTGGCACTCAGAAGGTTAATATGTGTACCCCTCCCCCCTTTTGTTTCATAATTCTGTTGGATTCCCACAGCTTTGGATTTGGTGGTGTTTTCTATTGTCCATGCGTATATTGCTTTATGGGGGCGGCTGTTACCTTTTAAACCTTTTAGTGCTGGGAATGTTGGGGGGCAGGGTGTTGACTATTATGGACAATCCAGTTTAGGAAGTGATAACTGTCAGCACGCAGATTGTTTTTTTGGGGTTTTTTTTTTTTTTTTGTACTTGTTTACATTTAAACCCCTTGTGTTCAAGGTGAGCATTTCTCATATACATTGAGACTGATGTAAGAAGAATTGGTATAATTCTGGAGTAAGACAAATAAGCATTTTAACCCCTTGAATGATGACAACTGGCCACTGATGTCTGGAAAGACATAGGGTGCCTTTGGTTGCACAGCTACACCTTGTAAAAAATAATGAGTCATAAGTAGCACCAGTAATCAAGGCCCAGTAGTAATACTGGTTTAACTCACTGAGCGCCAAAGAGCTCTCCAACACAATGGCCAAGATTTACTATAGGTCAGTAGAACCCTTTACCTGCAAAATAGGCAGATGGGAGTAACCATGTTCTACCACTTACTATTTTGCACTATTTGCTAAGAGGTGTAAGCATCTACCAAGGCACATTTTCTCAGAATGTTTTCTTCCGTTACAGAATCATAATTCTGTTTTTGCCATAGGGAAAGTGTTTCACTGTAAGACCTACAGATAAAGGGCATCGATATGAAAATCGACTTCTTGCTCCATTCATGAAAGTGCTCCTGTTCATTTTTCCATGCAGTGAAGTGTACATCCTACTGAAGACTGTAGAATTGTAAACCCCTGGCAGACCGAACAGCTGCTTAGTCAGTCATGCTCAGTAAATACTGGCCATTGTCTTGCAATGCATTGGAGACCCTCGTATGGGTGGATAAATAAGTGTCAGTTTTGACTGACGTATTTGTATCCAGTCAGGGCTGTGCTAAACCCTTTAATGTGATGCACATTACTGTGGCCCTTGAATGATTAACCATCTGAGTGCCAGAGGGCTATGCAATGTGTTGAGTGTTAAAGCGACATCCTTATTAGGTCCTAGAAGTGTGTAGTTGTGAATCACATGTGAACATTGCATGTTTATGGCACCCTATAAATCTGTTAACGTGACCAAGTACCCCCTGGCACTCAAAGGGTTAAACAAAGGAAACTGCAGTAGTATTTGTGATGAGCTAGAACTACCTCTAGGTTAGAATTTACATCAACCAAGGGCACATAAGGGTCATATAAAAATTCCTGTGCAATTAAATTAAATGGGGCTTTTAACCCCTTGCATGCCAATGAATTCTTTGCAATGTAATGGGACATCTCTAGCATTCAAGGAATTAAAATCCCAATTTAAAGCAATGGGAAGATTTCTTGATCCCCCATGCGAGCTCGATTTTCCCTACAATTGCTCCAGGTTCTCTTTAGTCCCTCAGTATGAATGCATTGGCTGACATGACCTATTTGGCATCGTAAAGGAGTTGTAAACTTTTATTATGAAAAGAAAAAAAAGCATGTTCTAAGGCTTTTCCTGCCAAATGTTATCATTTATCTTAAAGGAGCAGCAAACCTTTTTTTTTTTTTTTTTTTTTTTTTTTTTAATGAAAACCTATGTTATAGAGCTCTTCCTGCTGAGTAAAACAAGGTCACTCCCACTGCCATCAGTTGTTTTATTCAAATTATATAACAGTTCAAATAACTAGGAAGTAAATTTACTGTGCGTTTACTTCCTGATAGCTCTGACAGGAAGTGACTGGCAGTTTCTATCACATTCTATGCAGAACTGTAAGTCACTGACTTTCCTCTCCATTGGAACATAACAGAATAACTAATTGGAAACTGACCACTAGAGGCACTGCTAATGTAAAAAAAACACGGGTTTAAACGGTAATAACTCTGTAAATATGTGTCTCTCAGTACAGGGAGTACTTATATTTTACTCAACAGGAAACATCCTACAATATATTTTTTTCATAAAAAAAAAAAAGATTACTGCTCCTTTAAACACCAACATATTCCACAGTGCTGTACAAAAAGGGGAACAATGATTACAAAAACACTCAATTAACGTTCATTGAAACAAGATGTATGCAGGGCCCTGTCCTTGTGAGCTAAGTAGAATCATTATATTTTTACTGCTTAGAGATATTTCATTTAAAAATGATAATAGCTCCTTTTTATTAAACTTTTGAGTGGCAGAAGGGTACTTAACACATTGATTTGCAATGCATGGTGCATGTGTTTTAGACTATGACTTTATATAGTAAGTGATGAGAATCACTCCACCTGGTGACCACAATATCAAATCCCAGTTAAGACAGCAATGCACAGCACACACCCCCTCTGGTCCTAGTGGGGTTAAAACTGATTGTTATAATTTTCTAATGAAGTGTCTCCGAGCAGTAAGAATAGTTTTCCTCAAAAAGAACAATATATATATATTTTTTTTTTGTATAATGAAACTTTACTTCTTCTTCAATGTAAAGCAGTTTGACCTCTATTTCCCAAGATGAAGGCCCTGAAGTTTTCACTTTCTAACTGTATATATCCAGCTCTGCTTTGACCCTATTAGTGCCAGGGTGGTAAGCAAAGCTTGGCATTGCTTACCTGTCTGGTGCTCAGAGGATCAGGGGCTGGATTCTATTGCAGGTGCTAATTTTATCACTGCGTTTATCTCCAGGTTTCCCCATAGACTTCAAACGGTTATCTTCTGCAATAGAATCTAGCCCCAGTTCTCCAAAATCGTGTGTGTGTTGCTGTGTCTTGTGTGTTACATGTACTCTGTCATGCTCTGGCTAGCTGCACTCTTCATCTGTTTTAGGATTAATGTTAACCCTTTGAGTGCCAGAGGTGTATGCAGCACATTGCAGAGCAATGCGTTGCGTACTTCTCTGGTACTCAGAGCGTTAAATGCTCTCAGAATAACAGCTGTGGCTGCGCTAAAATAGGGTCCATCATTTGCATGAAAATGAGATTTCACAGCAACACTGATCACTGGTAAAAAAGGGGTCACATTAACTGTAGCTGATATATTTTGTGGACTGGTCTATGTGTTTGAATAAGCTCTTGGATGCTAGACAGGAGCAACCAAGGGGTTAAGTAAATTGGTTGAAGGCAGCAACTCTTTATGAACAAGGTAAACTGTCTCCTAGTATCTAGTCCTTGCACTATCACAGGTCTCAGGGACAGGCAGAACCTGTAAACATTGGGTTTTATTGTTACTTCTCCAAATACTGGTTTTGTCTGGATGGTTATTTTAACCCCCTGGGGACCCCTCTGGTCATCAAGAGGTTAATGTGTCATTTTCAGAGGGCCATATGTTTAAGCAAAAAGTGGACCGGTTCTTGGGAAACCAGCTGCATTCGAGGGAATAAATACATTCCTTAAATTCCTATTCATTTAAATGGGTATAGTAACTCCTTCAATGCTAGAGGTCATCGACACAAAGCAAATCACTGGACGCAAAGCGATTCATTGGATGCAACTAGCACTCAAAAAGCCAAAAGACCCATTTAAATCAGAGGTGCCCAGTGAGGCGCTATGTACTAAGGAAAGCAGCTCCCTTACCAACCGTACCATAGTGGACAAATGCAATTAAATGACCCAGTTTTAACCACTTGAATGCTAGAGACGTGACCAAAAGCATTACAAAGCAATGCTTTAGAGACCTCCCCAGCTTTCAGAATTTAACCCTTTGAGTTCCAGAAGGGGGTGTAACGCATTGCAGTACCCCTTTGGCACTCGGAGGTTAAAAAAAAAAAAAATAATAATAATAATCCTTTCAGTGTCAGAGACGTTTCCAACATATTCTCTTGCAACATGTTTGCCACTCAAAGGGTTAAATCAATAGTATTTTTGCCTCCTATGTACAGTTTTTCCAGAATTACTTTTTACTTTGTGCATATGGCCTGCAGTATTCAATTTGTCCAGTTTCTCTCTGTGTGACTTTGTAATGTTCATAAGAATCAACCCCTATAGTTGGCAACATCATTGCTGTGCAGTAACCCCTCATATGCCAGAAAAGTAAGCATTTCAAGACTACAAGGCAAAAATAAACTGTTACTTTAGAATCTGCTGCACTTTGAGGACAATAAAAAATAACCCTGTATGTTCAGTTATATAGAATATGGGCTGACCTTATGGTGGTGAGGAGCACAGGGCAAATCTGCCCGCAGGGGGCCCCCTTCTAAGGTATAAGCAAAAGCCAAAGCAGCCCTGCACAAAGCAGGGCCCCTCCCAAAGACCAAGATCCTGAGAAGGTTGCCCTTGTTTGTCACTTTCTAAGGACAGCCATGTATAAGACCTGACACTCTGTGATGACACCCTTGTGATGACTGAGAGAGCCAGTGACCCACTGCAAAGCAGAGCATTGCAGGCCTCCTCCCTTCACAATGGTTAGAGTGGCTTGGTTGCAATCATGTTGTTTGCACAGAACTCCCACACTGTATGTAGGAAGAGCATGGCTAAATATGTACGTGCCTGTGTTCCATAGAACAAAGGTTAGACAATGTTCCAATGGAAGATACTGAATGTAAAGTCCTCTATGGTCCATAAGGAAGGCTGGGAGATGTAGCAAGGGGATGTCATATCAGCTACAGACAGCCTTAAAATAAATTCACTGTCCATGTGGACCTTAAAATGTTCCTATGCAGTTTAATTTTGTTTGAGCAAATAAATGTTTCATGTTTCTCTTTTAAATGGTGTCTGTGTTTTTTTTTATCCTTTATTATTTGTTTTTAATAACAAGAAATTCACTACCAAATGAGGAGACACAGTGAATGGGAATTCAGGCATACGATACCAAAAGAAAAGTAGGGCTAAACCAGCACTCCAACGACTCATATTCGTGGGAAATATACCAAATGTATTAGTGGGTAAAAAAAAAAAAAAGCAACACAAAAAAAAAAAAAAAAAAGCAACAACAAATCCGATTCCCCCCTCGCTTGTCCCAAACCAACAGTTTCCTCAAAATAAAAAGAGAGCAATACCTGACTACAAATAAATATGATTCAAGCTCATACACAGTGACGTCTCTCTAAACTAGTGATGGGTAACATTCGGCACTTAGGTTCTTCTAATGTGGCCCACAGTCTATTCTCTGGTGCATCAGGAAGAGGAGATCATTTTCCTCTACAGCATCACACGCATCCTCTTTTGACCTCATAAAGCACCCCTTTCTTTCTTTACTTCAGATCATTACTGTCTTCACTAGTATACCATAAGCCATTATGTGCTAAAGACATCTCCAACACATTGCAAAACAATGTATTTGAGACCTCTAGTATCCAAGTAATTAAATGGATAGTAATGTCGCTTTAAAAGTTACTTGCCAAGTCTTCTGTATGTTAGAAGTAACCACTTGCTCTATGTCTAATACCTTACTTGTTTGTAGTTCAAAAGTTATAAAGCGAAAAAGATACACCACCTGCCCCTTTCTGGCACGTCATGCTGAAGATGCAGGCTGGTCAGGATGGCTACAGCAAGGCACAAACTTCAGTAAGCAAAGGGAAATCCTGCCCTCCTTTGTCAAAGGAGGTTAGGATTTTCCTTATACTTACTGGTCCCACTACCAGATTTCAGATTTAGTGGGAGGCAGCCAGAAAGGGGTGGGCGGGGGATCTTTATTGCTTCCTAACTTCTGAACTACAAACAAGTAAGGTATTAGACATAGTGCAATTGATTAACATACAGAAGACTCGGCGAGCAACTTTTAAAGCGACATTACTATTTTCTTTAGAATTTTTAACCATAATTTGCTGTAGACTTGAGGGCCACATGTGAGCAACTGGGTGACTTGTTGCTTGTTAGTGCTCGAAATCAGACATGACAAAACTACAATATATTTGAGTGCCACATAGTCTATTCTATCTAAAGAGGGCCACAACAATGGATGCTAATGTATGCGCTGTTAGAGACTGATGCAGTGTAAATAGATTGCTCCTCTATAGTAACGGTTCTGATAAAGAGCCCAGTGTGTAGCTTAAAGGGATAGTAATACTTAAAGTGTTAAAAAAAAATATGTTGTAGGGTTTATCCCCCTGAGTAAAACAAGGGTACTCCCACTGCTGAGAGATCTTTTATTAAAAAAATTATAACAGCTCAAACTTGAATTTTTTAGGTGCAATATCACAGTGACCTGAAAATTTACAGTGGTGCTGTTCCTACACCATCCTATGGAGCTCTATGGTCTATGGACCAGAGCAGTCCATAGGATGGTGTATCAGCAGCGCCAGTATACATTTTCAGACTACTCTGATAAACCATACAACATATACTTTTTTACTCTGTCCCTTTAACTCTACAACAGAGGTATGCAAGCTTTGGCTCTCAAGCTGTTGAAGGCTATGAAGCCAACAGTTTCCTACACTCTGAAGGTGACAGCAGACCAAACTGATCTAAAATGGAATTTGGACATTAGCATATCATATGGATGTAAACTGAAATGCGGGGAGCAAGATGAATGGCTGTACAGAAGATCCCTACCATTACATATCTTGGGGAAATAAAATATATATATCTCAGCCCCTAAATTTCATATATATATAATGTGTGTGGCTGACTGTTCCTAAGTCATGTTTATTGCAATAATGATGCAAAATGTGGCTAGGAGGAAATGACATACCTTTCTCTCACTGAGGCAATAATGAAGTGCTACTTTGGAGACTGAAGTGTGGACTGAACTGTAATGATCCAGTGCACATGTAATAGCTTGCTAGCCGATTCATTAAGTGTAGATATCTGAATCCTAGTTCACTCATTTGACCTCCACACACCTTAATCAGTTTCACTGTGTCTACTGCTGTGTTCCTGAATGCTGACTTTTCAGCTCAAGTTATATTTCTTTTACTGTTACACATCTTAAAATATAAGCTGCCACCTGTGAGGGCAATTTACTGTTTCTCCACGAATGCTGAAAGGGCACTTAAGCATATTGCTGGCCTGGTACCAACCTGCATGTGGTTCAGCCTTCAGAACTTTCAGCACAGGAGATTCTTCCAACCTGTATCTGCAGCACAGATGGACAAGAAGCTTAAATTCAGCTGTTTCTCATCATTTGTAGACAATGATCCATGGCATTATTTTTTCCCTCACGTCCTTTTACAGGAAGACAATAAACAGATCTGTTTTTATATCTGTCCTTGCATTTTATTCAAATAAAATATATAGAAGCAGTTCATCCAGCTACCTGTGTTGCCATGGCAACAGAATAGCATCCTCTCCCTCTTCTGGTGATATGAACAGATAAATTACTACCCAGGCCTCTCGGCTTTTTTTTTTTTTTTTTGTTTTTTTTTTTTTTCAGCATCTTCAAATGTTCTTCACTAGTTTTTCCTTTGATTAGTAGTGACATGTTTAGAACAGGGATAATCTATGTTTAGACCTCCAGCCGTTAGAGACTGCAACTCCCATCATCCCCAGTGAAAAAAACAGCTTTTTGGGGATGATGGGCGTTGCAGTATCCAGCTACTGGAGGTCCTGCGTTATACTACAACTGGTTTAGAGGAAGAAAAAAGGGAAGGAGTAAAGAGCTCTGAGTTTCCCTAGGTCCAATAACTTCAGCTGAAGGATTAAATTATCAGTTACTAAATGTACATTTTAAGCTTTGTGGGGATACTGTAGAGTGTCATGTAACGGGACTGTGCCTTTAAGGCAAGGCCCTCATGGAGCTGTTGAGAGCTCTATTTTATTTTAAGGTGCTGTGTTCCTTTAAAAAATTTTAAATAAATAAAATGTGGAAGTTGCTAGAAGTTTTGCCCTTCCCGCCTAAGTTAGCGATTGGCCGGGGTGAGTGTGTCTGGCGCTCGGTATAGCTGTTTAGGCGGGAAGGGTAAATATAAATACCGTGTGAGGTTCTTCCTTTTTTCAGCTGTAGAACAAGAAGAAAGGGGAAGAAAAGCAACAAGGGCCACCCTTGTGCGTACCAATATTTCTTTTAAATAATGATACCAACACCACACCCAACTGTGTACACTCACAATGGGCCTGTGTCCGTGGCGGCGTATGCCGGAACCGACAGAACAGGCACGAAGAGGAAGATTCCAGTCTTCAAATCGTTCACTTTTAGATGCAAAACGTAATCTCTGGCTGCTCCCTTAAAATGACACGATCGCCCTCCTCGGTATAACATAAAGATACAAAAAACAACAAAGGGGCGCCAATAGTGAAGTCCAGTCACTGAAAATCACAATATATTAAAGTATAAATTATATTCACATTCAGATATTGTCAGAGCTCCGATACCAGAGTCCACTGACAATCAGGCTATTGGAGAAATTAACCCGTCTCCGTTCGGGACTCACATGTGCTGTAGATCCTTTGAATCCAAATGTCAGGCGGAACAAAACTTAGTATCATATAAAATGTATTCACTATAAAATTCAAACATATATGATAAAACAATGAAGGCTTCAAAGGCTAACGCGTTTCACAGCTACACAGCCGCTTTTTCAAAGCCACTAACAAGCCCGTTGCTAACCAAGCCACATACAAAGAAAAGAACTGCCTGACAAAACCACTATATATAAACATTCTATGGGTGCATTCACAGTGATGTAATTCGAACGGTCCAGTGGTAATCCAGATCCCCGTACTCTTACATCCAGAAGATATTAACCCTCTAAACAGAACCTAACACAGGGATTAGACGGGAACCAATGGATCGCTCGATAATATTAAAATTGGAACCCAGACCTATACGATATTATATACAGTCATCTAATATATCATACACATTCATTAGAATAATTATTCAATCTACAGGTGGAAAAAAGTTTTTAACTCTTCTCGAACTGTTAATCAATGATTAAAGATCTCCAAGATACACATGCATGCAACAACTGTTATATATATATATATATATATATATATATATATATAATTGCACAATTGACACATCAGAAATAGAAAATCACCATAATATACATAAAAACCATTTAGACATAAGTCAAAATGGGACTACCAGAGTCAGACATACCCCATACTCAACAATTCAATAGATAAAAAATAACGATGAATAAAAAATGTGTATAAATGTGAAAGATAAATATAACTTGTGTGATACACATAAAAATATATATATGTATATATTAAAAAACACATATATTAATATGAATTTATGTGTAAATGTAAATATCCATATCTAGAATATGATATGTGTAAATATGTGTGCAAATAGCCATTGCCTAATTAGGCTATATGATTAATAAAAAATAAATAATAAATTACATCCCATATTGAATCCATCTTTGATTATTAAACAAAAACAATGGATGAAAAACTGTGTTTGTCATAAATCAAATAGATAATATGTATTAAAGTGTGATATATTTATATAGATAAATAAATGAAAATAAAAAAGTGATTGTTGATTGTGCATGTATGTGTGATGTGAGTCTAATCACCATCAATTGAATGTATACATCCAATTATACACCTAAAGAGACAAATAAAATGCTGAATAACAATGAAAAAAAAAAAAAAAAAAAAAGTAATTTTTTACTTTGAAATGGGAATCAAACTCTGGGAGTCTCGATCGACTCATTCAATCCCAACGGGGACAAGGTTGATAATCTAAAAATCCAAAATCAGTACCCCAATGTTTATAACCAGATTCTGTTCAAATTCACAAGAAATATATAAAATCTTCAGTAGACATTGGAATATCTTGTTGAAGGATCCAATTTTGAAACAATGTATTACTAAGAAACCTAAAATTGTTTATAGAATAGCGAAAACTCTAAAGAATATCATTGCGCCCAGTAGATTCGTTAAGATAGAGAATAAAGATAGTGATAAGAGGAATCGAGAACAGAATACATATAATGTGGAGATGAGGTCTATATCTGAGAAATCTGACAGTTTGAGAACAAGAGGAGTATTTAAGTGTTGTAAATCACGGTGTTTGACTTGTAAGATGTTAGATAATACGATAACCTTCCGCTCCACAGTCACCCAAGAAGAATTTCAAATAGTTAATTTGATGAATTGTGATAGTACATTTGAGGTATATTTACTTACATGTACTTGTGGTCTCCAATATATTGGTCGGACAACACAGAAATTTAGGACAAGAATGGGTCAACATAGACGGAACATTATTGGGGGCTTCCATTTACATAGTGTGTCTAGACATTTTCAAATATGTCATAATAAAGATCCAGAGTTGTTAAGGGCTGTTCCTATAGAACAAGAGTTTACATCTAATAGGTGGAGCAGAGAACAACTGTTAAATAATAGGGAGGCATATTGAATTTTTAGATTATCAACCTTGTCCCCGTTGGGATTGAATGAGTCGATCGAGACTCCCAGAGTTTGATTCCCATTTCCACATAAAAAATTACTTTTTTTTTTTTTTTTTTTCATTGTTATTCAGCATTTTATTTGTTTTTAGGTGTATAATTGGATGTATACATTCAATTGATGGTGATTAGACTCACATCACACATACATGCACAATCAACAATCACTTTTTTATTTTCATTTATTTATTTATCTATATAAATAAACATATCACACTTTAATACATATTATCTATTTGATTTATGATAAACACAGTTTTTCATCCATTGTTTTTGTTTAATAATCAAAGATGGATTGAATATGGGATGTAATTTATTATTTATTTTTTATTAATCATACAGCCTAAATAGGCAATGACTATTTGCACACATATTTACACATATCATATTCTAGATATGGATATTTACATTTACACATATATTCATATTAATATATGTGTTTTTTAATATATACATATATATATATATTTTTATGTGTATCACACAAGTTACATTTATCTTTCACATTTATACACATTTTTTATTCATCATTATTTTTTATCTATTGAATAGTTGAGTATGGGATATGTCTGACTCTGGTAGTCCCGTTTTGACTTATGTCTAAATGGTTTTTATCTATATTATGGTGATTTTCTATTTCTGATGTGTCGATTGTGCATGATATATATATATATATATATATATATATGACAGTTGTTGCATGCATGTGTATCTTGGAGATCTTTAATCACTGATTAACAGTTCGAGAAGAGTTTAAAAACTTTTTTCCACCTGTAGATTGAATAATTATTCTAATGAATGTGTATGATATATTAGATGACTGTATATAATATCGTATAGGTCTGGGTTCCAATTTTAATATTATCGAGCGATCCATTGGTTCCTGTCTAATCCCCGTGTTAGGTTCTGTTTAGAGGGTTAATATCCCATGATCCTCTTCTGGATGTAAGAGTACGGGGATCGGGATTACCACTGGACCGTTCGAATTACATCACTGTGAATGCACCCATAGAATGTTTATATATAGCGATTTTGTCAGGCGGTTCTTTTCTTTGTATGTGGCTTGGTTAGCAACGGGCTTGTTAGTGGCTTTGAAAAAGCGGCTGTGTAGCTGCGAAACGCGTTAGCCTTTGAAGCCTTCATTGTTTTATCATATATGTTTGAATTTTACAGTGAATAAATTTTATATGATACTAAGTTTTTGTTCCGCCTGACATTTGGATTCAAAGGATCTACAGCACATGTGAGTCCTGAACGGAGACAGGTTAATTTCTCCGATAGCCTGATTGTCAGTGGACTCTGGTATCGGAGCTCTGACAATATCTGAATGTGAGTATAATTTATACTTTAATATATTGTGATTTTCAGTGACTGGACTTCACTATTGGCGCCCCTTTGTTGTTTTTTGTTCCTTTTTTCAGGTTCCTCAGAGCGTTCCAGGCTGTGGAGTATCCAGACGCCAGCCCGCCCGCCCACCCCAGGATGTGAATATTTATTTGAAATAATTTGTTTATTTAAAAAAATAAATAAATGTGACCAATTATATGTAAAAACAAAAAAATGTTACATTTTGTTGTCGCAGTATTGGAGGGTTAGTTATATTTTAAAGCCATGGTAACTTATGGTGAGCTCTTGGCTGGTAGGGCAGATCTTTTTGGTTTTGGTATTTTTAAGGGTTTATCTGGCTGGTTATGGTGGATAAATGGTTAATGGTATTATTATTTATTTATTTAAATAAATTATTTGTTGGTTAAGTAATTTTAATTAATACTGCGGCCTTACTACCATCCTCTTTGAGTCTGTGTCTTTTATTTGAGTAAGTGGGGTGTTAGTGTTTTAGAATGCAAGCATACAGCCTCCATGAATATGCTCCAAGTGTTTTTATTAAGAAACTAGCAATGTGGGATGGCGCTTCCCGTCAGGCTATATAGGGAATTAATGCATATACACACACACACACACACACACACACACACATAAAGAGCGACACAGTCATACACACATACATGCAATGCACAATATGCAGACACATCAGTGTGATAGACATGCAACACATACAGTGAGGAACACACAGGCACACACAGAGACACACACACACACAGAAGTGAGTCATAAGGGGGTGACTTATGTGTCATTGTAATGAGTTTGTGTTTGTACTTATGCCTCCACTGTGGCATTCATTCATATAGTTGAAATGCATGTGGTAATTGCACATACTATGGTGGAAGGTGGATCGTGATGGCTCCCGGGGTGTGAGTGATCGCGTGTGAGCGAGAGAGAGAGAGAGAGTGTGTGTGTGTGTGTGTGTATGTTTGTCTGATGTGTTTGTGTGTGTGTGTGTGTATGTTTGTCTGATGTGTTTGTGTCTGTGGTGTAGGAGCGAGTGGCAGCCATTTTGTTTTTTCAGTCACTTGGATAGTGGTGGGCGGGCTGGATAGTGGAGGCAGACCAACCCCCTGCATGATTTAAATCACTCCCCCATTGAATCACCCATTGGGAGCAGTAACTCCTCCTTACTTAAGCTGAGGTAACATAGCAATGTAACAGACAATGGCTCTTCAGTTGAGGCAACGTAGCAATATGCTGAGGGAACAAATAGAAAGTGGTGATTGAGGCTTGCCCTCTGTAACATACAGCAAAACATCTCCCTTTAAGGAGAAAGGGCGGGAAGCAGGAAGTGGAGGAGTGACAGTTGAAAACAGACAGTTAGTGAGGTTGACTGAAGAGATTAAAAGAGTTAAATAAAAGAGTTGCTATTAAGTTTATCCCTGAGTGTTTGTATTTTATGGAAACATTACACCCTCGTACTGAAACAGAGTGTATGGAGGGTTAAAATTATCTGTGGAAGATGAAACAGTGTGTTTGTGGGGTCATGATCCTGAGTGAGAGTGTGTGTGAACCAGGAGAAGTTATTGATATCCCCTACTTCAGGAGCGAGTGGCAGCTATATTTTTTTTTGTCAGTTGGATAGTGGTGGGCGGGCTGGAGGGGGCGGGCCAACTCCCTGTATGATAAACATGCCCCCATTGAATCACCCAATGGGAGCAGTAACATCCTATTTGAATCACCCAATGAGAGTTGTGTCTCCTAATGAGACATAAATTATGGAATGAGGCGTTCTGTGCAATGTGTGTGTTTTCTGAGGAGACATAAATTATGTTCTGTGTGTGAGGAACCATACATTATGCAATGAGACTTATTCTTTTATATATAGATGTGTGTGTTTCTTGTAGGTGGCACTACTTTTTAACCCCATTGATATCAAAGACAACTAAAATGCATTGCTTCACAATACATGGAAATGTAAGTGTTCAGATTTGGTCCTCAAGGTCTAACAAGAGTCCAAGGATTTCCCAAATTAAGCGTAGGTGGGATAAACAGTGGTTCATTCACTTTCACAGTCATACAGCTATGTAGGCATGAAAATGCTTAAACCCTGGCCTTTTAGTAGCACTTGAGGATTAAAGGGATAGTAATGTCCCAACAAAAGTATCCTCAAAATGGGAACTGGAATAAAAGAATACTTAATGGCCTTACTTGTATCTCTCAAACCTTGATGGTTTGAGAGATATAAGAAAATAAAGTCCTCTGTTCCCTCCCCTTTCTGCCTGACAAGCTGTAAAGCTGTCAGAGGCAGAATTTGGTCGGGCGACCAGATGCGACTCTTCAGGAGTGCTGGCATTGAGGTGTCTAACTGAGGAAGAGGCCAGAGTGTGCTTCGAAATGCTTTAGAAAGGAGAGGAGGATAACATCAGAATGGAAAAAGGTAAGAGAGGATAAGACCCTGATTAAAAAATTCCAATGTCTGTTTAAGTAACAACCACAGCATAGACCATACAAGACGCCAATCAAGGAAATAATAGATGTGGAACACTCAGTGGAAGCGAGAAGAAAGCAGACACAGTTGCTCCAAGAGTGAAGCCGCTATATATATATATATATATATATATATATATATATATATATATATATATATATATATATACACTAGCAATATGTGACGGCGTTGCCCCCGAACGGCGTTGAGTCCCGAACGGAGACGGGTTAATTTCTCCGATAGCCTGATTGTCAGTGGACTCTGGTATCGGAGCTCTGACAATATCTGAATGTGAGTATAATTTATACTTTAATATATTGTGATTTTCAGTGACTGGACTTCACTATTGGCGCCCCTTTGTTGTTTTTTGTTCCTTTTTTCAGGTTCCTCAGAGCGTTCCAGGCTGTGGAGTATCCAGACGCCCGCCCGCCCACCCCAGGATGTGAATATTTATTTGAAATAATTTGTTTATTTAAAAAAATAAATAAATGTGACCAATTATATGTAAAAACAAAAAAATGTTACATTTTGTTGTCGCAGTATTGGAGGGTTAGTTATATTTTAAAGCCATGGTAACTTATGGTGAGCTCTTGGCTGGTAGGGCAGATCTTTTTGGTTTTGGTATTTTTAAGGGTTTATCTGGCTGGTTATGGTGGATAAATGGTTAATGGTATTATTATTTATTTATTTAAATAAATTATTTGTTGGTTAAGTAATTTTAATTAATACTGCGGCCTTACTACCATCCTCTTTGAGTCTGTGTCTTTTATTTGAGTAAGTGGGGTGTTAGTGTTTTAGAATGCAAGCATACAGCCTCCATGAATATGCTCCAAGTGTTTTTATTAAGAAACTAGCAATGTGGGATGGCGCTTCCCGTCAGGCTATATAGGGAATTAATGCATATACACACACACACACACACATAAAGAGCGACACAGTCATACACACATACATGCAATGCACAATATGCAGACACATCAGTGTGATAGACATGCAACACATACAGTGAGGAACACACAGGCACACACAGAGACACACACACACACACACAGAAGTGAGTCATAAGGGGGTGACTTATGTGTCATTGTAATGAGTTTGTGTTTGTACTTATGCCTCCACTGTGGCATTCATTCATATAGTTGAAATGCATGTGGTAATTGCACATACTATGGTGGAAGGTGGATCGTGATGGCTCCCGGGGTGTGAGTGATCGCGTGTGAGCGAGAGAGAGAGAGAGAGAGAGAGAGAGAGAGAGAGAGAGAGAGAGAGAGAGAGAGAGAGAGAGAGAGAGAGAGAGAGAGAGAGAGAGAGAGAGAGAGAGAGAGAGAGAGAGAGAGAGAGAGAGAGAGAGAGAGAGAGAGAGAGAGAGAGAGAGAGAGAGTGTGTGTGTTTGTCTGATGTGTGTGTGTGTGTGTGTGTGTGTGTGTTTGTCTGATGTGTTTGTGTGTGTGAGAGTGTGTGTGTATGTTTGTCTGATGTGTTTGTGTCTGTGGTGTAGGAGCGAGTGGCAGCCATTTTGTTTTTTCAGTCACTTGGATAGTGGTGGGCGGGCTGGATAGTGGAGGCAGACCAACCCCCTGCATGATTTAAATCACTCCCCCATTGAATCACCCATTGGGAGCAGTAACTCCTCCTTACTTAAGCTGAGGTAACATAGCAATGTAACAGACAGTGGCTCTTCAGTTGAGGCAACGTAGCAATATGCTGAGGGAACAAATAGAAAGTGGTGATTGAGGCTTGCCCTCTGTAACATACAGCAAAACATCTCCCTTTAAGGAGAAAGGGCGGGAAGCAGGAAGTGGAGGAGTGACAGTTGAAAACAGACAGTTAGTGAAGTTGACTGAAGAGATTAAAAGAGTTAAATAAAAGAGTTGCTATTAAGTTTATCCCTGAGTGTTTGTATTTTATGGAAACATTACACCCTCGTACTGAAACAGAGTGTATGGAGGGTTAAAATTATCTGTGGAAGATGAAACAGTGTGTTTGTGGGGTCATGATCCTGAGTGAGAGTGTGCGTGAACCAGGAGAAGTTATTGATATCCCCTACTTCAGGAGCGAGTGGCAGCTATATTTTTTTTTGTCAGTTGGATAGTGGTGGGCGGGCTGGAGGGGGCGGGCCAACTCCCTGTATGATAAACATGCCCCCATTGAATCACCCAATGGGAGCAGTAACATCCTATTTGAATCACCCAATGAGAGTTGTGTCTCCTAATGAGACATAAATTATGGAATGAGGCGTTCTGTGCAATGTGTGTGTTTTCTGAGGAGACATAAATTATGTTCTGTGTGTGAGGAACCATACATTATGCAATGAGACTTATTCTTTTATATATAGATGTGTGTGTTTCTTGTAGGTGGCACTACTTTTTAACCCCATTGATATCAAAGACAACTAAAATGCATTGCTTCACAATACATGGAAATGTAAGTGTTCAGATTTGGTCCTCAAGGTCTAACAAGAGTCCAAGGATTTCCCAAATTAAGCGTAGGTGGGATAAACAGTGGTTCATTCACTTTCACAGTCATACAGCTATGTAGGCATGAAAATACTTAAACCCTGGCCTGTTAGTAGCACTTGAGGATTAAAGGGATAGTAATGTCCCAACAAAAGTATCCTCAAAATGGGAACTGGAATAAAAGAATACTTAATGGCCTTACTTGTATCTCTCAAACCTTGATGGTTTGAGAGATATAAGAAAATAAAGTCCTCTGTTCCCTCCCCTTTCTGCCTAACAAGCTGTAAAGCTGTCAGAGGCAGAATTTGGTCGGGCGACCAGATGCGACTCTTCAGGAGTGCTGGCATTGAGGTGTCTAACTGAGGAAGAGGCCAGAGTGTGCTTCGAAATGCTTTAGAAAGGAGAGGAGGATAACATCAGAATGGAAAAAGGTAAGAGAGGATAAGACCCTGATTAAAAAATTCCAACGCAAGTATTATCCCTGATTTTGAAGTGAGCCACTAGTAGATACAGTGTGGCGGAGGAAAGTTCCTCTATTGGAATAGACGGCTATTGTACTATATCTGTTTTTGCCGGAATTACTTGTCGGGATATTTACACGAGTTATGCATTCAGCTTATCAACGGAATTTTGACCTGCCCGCGACACGTTACCTTTAGCTTCCTAATAGAGTGTTACTGTATCCCCGCTCAACCTTGATATTTAGTAGCGCTGCTGCTATTCACGTTACAGATTTATTCTATGGATAAAGACATTGTTGCATCTCATTGTCTTAAATAAGTGTTTACATAAGTGCACGTGTTTATAGCTCCGGAGCTATTATTTTTAATATTAACCTTAGCGCATTTATATGGTATATACTGTTGAAGAAGATTGTATATGTATTAAAGTTTGTAATTTTATAGTGCATTCTTAGCGCTCTCCTTTGGTGTTATATTTATATATATATATATATATATATATATATATATATATACTAGCAATATGTGACGGCGTTGCCCATCATTGTAGTAGGGTATGTGTTGTAGCATTTTTTGTTTCAAATGTTGTAGGTGGCATGTTGAAGGTATATTATAAGATTTTTTGTGTTTGTATTGTACATTTCATTTAGCTGTATTGACTGATGTTTTTTTGTGTACTGTGTGAAGCAGAAAGAATCATATTGCACACATACATGGACACACACAGATACAGTGACATATACAGACATTGATCATACATACACACGTACATACATGCATACGCACACACACACACACGCACACACACACACAGATATTATTATGATCCTGCAAGTGCCAGAGGGGTAGGCAAGGCATTGCTCATTGTGTTGCTTAATCCTCTGGCACTGAAAGTGTTAACCAGCTGTTCCAGTATGTAGCGAGAGTCATGGAGTCCACAGTCCTTGGACTCTGTACAGGCACACTCAGAGGCTGTGAGACAACCGCCGGCCCGTCTCTCTGGCCAGGAAGACGCCTCGGCCAAGAGCGTTACTAGGGATGCAGCCCGGGCACTGAGAGCGGGAACTGAGGAGGAATGGTGTGTGTGGTTGGAGCAGGGATGGTGTATGTTGTTGGAGCAGCTATAGTGCGGCATGTATATTTTTTATGCCAGGGTACTTACACAATGCAGGTGTGTGACAGTGGGCAGAGAGCGGCGGTGAAGAAGCTTGTGTGTAAGAGTGTGTACTACAGAGTGGCCGCATCATGGTCTGTCTCCAGCCCCTCAGCCACGGGTAATAGCCACATCCAGCTGCTGCTTGTAGAGAGCTCCTTGAAGGGCCGCATGAATGGGCTGTTGCAGGGTGGAGTGTTGTGCTTCATGAAGGGGGACCATGAAGGATTTGGTACTGGGCCTGCCTGCTTCTGAGCTACGTGAAGCAGCTGGGCTTCCTGCAGCAGAAGCACATTGTGCACCAGGAGCCGAAAGCATTGTTGTGTTGCGGATACCAGAAATGAAGGTACACTGAAGCCGATCCCGCCCTCTTTTTGTTGAATCAGCTCATTGTGTGCCTCAGGTTGGTGGAGGGACCCCTGGGGACTGTGTGTGTGTGTGTGTGTGGCTATTGTGTGTGTGGCTTTTGTGTGTGTGTGTGTGTGTGTGTGTGTGTGTCTTTTGTGTGTGTGTGGGGGGGCTTTTGTGTGTCTGTGTTTAGCTTGTGTGTGGCTTTTGTGTGTGTGTAGCTTGTGTGTGAGTCTGTGGTGTAGGAGTGAGTGGCAGCCACTTTGTTTTTTCAGTCACTTGGATAGTGGTGGCAGGCTATCTCCCTGAATGATTTAAATCACTCCTCCATTGAATCACCCAATGGGAACACTAACTCCTTACTTAAGCTGAGGTAACATAGCAATATAACACACAGTGATTCTTCAGTTGAGGCAATATAGCAATATGCTGAGGGATCAAATAGAAAGTGGTGTTTGAGGCTTGTCCTCTGTAACATACAACAAAGCATCTCTCTCCCTTTAAAGAGAAAGGGCAGGAAGCAGGAAGTGGAGGAGTGACAGTTGAAAACAGACAGTGAGGTGACCGAAGAGATGAAAAGAGTTAACCCTTTGAGTGCCAGAGGGGTACACAACGCATTGCAAAGTAATGTGTTGCGTACCCCTCTGGCACTGAAAGAGTTAAATAAGAGTTGCTATTAAGTTTATCCCTGAGTTTGTATTTTATGGAAACATTACACCCTTGTACTGAAACAGAGTGTATGGAGGGTTACAATTATCTGTGGGAGGTGATGCAGAGTGTGTATGGAGGGTTACAATTATCTGTGGGAGGTGAAACAGAGTGTATGGAGGGTTACAATTATCTGTGGGAGGTGACATAGTGTGTATGGAGGGTTACAGTTATCTGTGGGAGGTGACAGTGTGTTTGTGGGGTCATGATCCTGAGTGAGAGTGTGAGTGGACCAGGAGAAGTTATTGATCTCCCCTACTTCACGAGCAAGTGGCAGCTATGTTTTTTTTTTGTCAGTTGGATAGTGGTGGGAGGGCTGGAGGGGGCGGGCCAACTCCCTGTATGACAAACACGCCCCCATTGAATCACCCAATGGGAGTTGTCTCCTAATGAGACATAAATTATGTAATGAGGCATTCTGTTCAATGTGTGTTTGTTATATATATATATATATATATATATATATATATATATATATATTATATAACATAAAAAGTGAAGATTGAGGTATGGTCTGTCCAAATTGGTCTATGGGGGAACAGAAATAAGACAAGATTGCTAACATATATCTGTTACGTGGTTATGATGTACATCATACATTAGGATGGTAATTAAGGAGAAGGGTCGAGTATAAGAGATATACAAGATACATTTACATCGAGGATACGTGTGATGTTGGAGTTCAGATGTTATATGGTTGCAGATATTTTCAACATTATATTGATTAAAATCGTATGAAGAAGGATCGAGAGTGATAAGGAAAAGATCAAATTGACTTTCCCTTTAAGATTTAAAACAAGCAATAATGTTGGACTCGAACATTCATACATGATCCACCAATATTATATCCATTCTCGCTTTAAAGGATCTGTTTTACAATGTGACTTATATTTTTTATGACAACATAGTTGTAATATCGTGTTAGTCATAACAATTTTCTTTCTTAATATAGGTTTTATTTTTGGATTTTTTATTTTTGAGGTTTTGAATTGTTCAGATACTTTTTGGATGATCATCCATTGATTTACTGTATAGATACATCCTTTGAGTAGCTGCTTCCCAATTCCCCTATAGAGTTTTGGTTGGAAGCGGTATATCATATGTTAGAGATTGGACTATATTAAGGTTCAGGTGACATATTTTGTTGTCGCATGGACCTTGTATTAAAGGGAGATGTGTAAGAAATGTATTTTATAGATTTATAATATGTTGTCTGGGAGAATAATTCCAGTGTGCAAGATTTAGATCCCTTGTAGATGGTTTGAGTTATGAGTGAGCATTTCTGATGAGACCTGCGCTGTGGTAGAAACGATCCTGTATAGGGTGAATGTTTTGATTTTAGCGCATGATGAACAAAGTCTCCTTTATACGCATCCGCTGCTGGGGATTGGTGACGAGTTAACTGGTGTATTTTCTGAGACATCAGGTTGTATGTATTTTAGGATGTATCTTATTTTAACTATATTGTGAAAAATTAGAACATGAAAGATTAAGTTTAGATACGTTAGTTTATCTTTCAGCATTTTATGTGATTTGGGCATGATTCATTAAACTGTTGGGATATTATCATATTGTATCCTCTGTTCTTTTAGAAAATTGAGCGCTGATCTTTTTGGTAAGAAATGAACTATGACCCTGAAAGGGACAGGCTTCTTCCTCAGCTCATAAGCCTTGCGAATAGTGGACTTGACCCAAGAAGCAATAGTCACTTTGGATGCAGGTCTTCCTGCCCTGGGACCCTCAGGAATGATGAACAGCGTGTCTGATTGCCTGATAGACTCAGTGCCATGTACACTTGAGACAATGCACCACGTCTAACAAGTAGAGATCCCTCTTCTTGTCAGAGGTGGGGTCAGGGCAGAAAGAGGGCACCACAATCTCCTGATTGATGTGGAACTCCAAAACCACCTTAGGAAGGAACTCCTGAGAGGTGCGAATCCCCGCCTTGTCCTTGTGAAACACCAAAAATGTTGGTCTACAGGACAGAGCATGCAACTCCGCGACACGGCGAACAGACACAATCGACATGAGAAAGGCCATTTTCCATGTCATAAGGCATAGAGGAATAGTAGCCAAGGACTCAAAGGGAGGGCGCTGAAGGACACTCAGAACCAGATTAAGGTCCCACTGAGAAGCAAGAGCCTTAAAAACAGGGCGAATATGAGCAACGCCCTGGAAAAACAGAAGGTCCAGCTGACCCTTGCATACCTGGAGCTCCATGGTGTGAGCCATGGCAAAGGGCACAGCTTCCATGGTGGAGATGAATTTCCTCACCAGAGAGGATAGCTTCTTGGCTGGAACTGGATCTTGAGCTAGAACAGCCGAAACCCTGTGTGCGATCTGGTGAACCACTTCCTCCGTGAGAAACACCATGCTCTGCTGAGTGTCAAAGAGAAGGCCCAGGAAGACCAGACGCTGGGACGGAACAAGATCTGACTTCTCCAAGTTGATAATCCACCCATGATGGGTGAGAGCATGAATGCAGTCCTGAACCTGCTGACGAAGAAGTTCCGCAGAGGGGGCTTTCACAAGCAGGTCGTCCATGTATGGAGCAACTCTGATGCCATCCCGGTGGAGGACGAACACTAAGGCTCCCAGGACACAGTTGAAGACCTGAGGTGCTGTAGTCAGACCAAAGTGAAGAGCTGAGATCTGAAAATGCCCTTGGTCGCAGGCAAATCTGAGATACTGCTGGCTCTCTGGATGAATGGCTATATGTAAATACGCGTCCTGAAGGTCCAGAGAAGCAAGAAAATCCCCTGGAATCATAGCAGCAATCACCGTCCTGAGGGACTCCTGGTGATAATGAGACCGGATCACAAAGGAATTGAGAACCTTCAAGTCCAAAATTGGACGACAACTGCCGTCCTTCTTGGACACTACGAAGAGGTTTGAGTAAAAATCCGTACCTCTGTCCTGAACTGGCACAGGTTCCAGAACATCCTTGTCCAGAAGAGACTGGATAGCACCATAGAAGAGACAGCATTTTTCCACGCTGTGCGGCATATGAGAGGGGAAAAAGCGAAAGGGAGGAAGAGAGGCGAAAGAGATCCTGTACCCTTCTGTCACTACTTGTAAAACCCACGGGTCCACCACTGAATCCTCCGAAATGCTGTGACAGTGACGAAGATGACCACCCACAGCTGAATGGGGCCCGGGTTCGGCGAGTCATGCCAGAGAAGTCTTGGAAGCCTTGGGCTTAGAGGAGACCTTGAGTTTCAATTGCTGTTTGGGCTTGGAGGAGGGACGTGGAGCTGAGGGAACCGCCTGGTTCGCCGGACGTGTCTCAGTCTGAAAGGGACAAAAAAAACCTGTTACGCTTGAGAGGAGGTTTCTTCCTGGGGACCAACGGCAGATGAGTACTCTTACCCCCGTGGCCTCACTAATCAGATCCTTAAGATCTGGCCTAAATAAGGATGTACCCTGAAAGGGCAAGGACAGCAGGGCTTTCTTAGAAGCAATGTCAGCAGCCCAGATCTTGAGCCAAAGAGCTTGTCTGGCAACCACAGATATTGTGGAAATCCTTGCCACCAGACGTATAGCATCAAATAAGGCAGCAGAAACATAGTGCTGGGCCTCAAATATGTTGGCAAGGAGCCGCAACATATCCGAAGATGAATCACCCAGATGTACAGCTAGGGTGAGTTGTTCAGTCCAGACCGCAATGGCCCAGTTAACCCATGCAGCAGTGAATGCTGGACGCATGGCAGTACCAGCAGTGGCAAAAATGGACTTGAGGGAAACCTCAAGCTTCTTGTCAGTCCAATCCTTCAGAGATGACTCATCAGAAACTGGTAAGGCGGTAGACTTAGCCTTGAGACAGGAGCGTCCACCTTAGGGGGATGAACCCACTGAGCAAGCGCTGCCTCAGAAAAGGGGTAAAGCTTAGTAAACTTCTTGGAGACAGAAGGCTTTCTGTCCGGAGATTTCCACTCATCAGCCACTAGGCGGCCCAGAGTGGGGTTAGGTGGAAAACAAGTATGGGGCTTTACAGGCTCCTGGACTGTGGGAATGTTTAGCGTGTTTAAGACAGCCCTGATCAGGCCCTCAGCCGAGGGTTTTTGATCAACCTCAAAAGGATCCTCAAAAAATTGAGAGGAGCCTACATCAGAACATTCCTCAACATCTGAATCCACCAACAGTTCCTTTTCAGAGGAATCTGAAACGTCAGGTACTCCTTTCGGTTTGGGCAGGGAAGATCTGACTGAGGAAGGGGTCTGTCAGGAATGGAAGACCCCCTGTAACTGGGATGGAAAGATGCAACTTAGACCTGATGCAACTGGGATGGAACGATGCAACGTAGCAGCCTTGAACTCTTGCACCCAAACTGGCTCTAATGCATGGCTGGAGGTCCCTAGGATAGACTCAGGGACATCAGAACATGCTGGGCATAAAGGACCTGAGAATTCTCTAGGCAACCCTGTATGACATGAGGAGCAAAGCGCAATGGGGTTACAGAGACCCCAGCGTCCTTAGTCTTAGGCCTGGCCCCAAGCTCCAACGGAGTAGACTTTTTCACAGTGTCAACAATGTTCAGAATAATTAATCAGCCAATTTACAGTGTGTAAGATTAAAATTTCACCCTAGAAACCGCTAAAATACACTTATCTGGCAGGCGAGAGAAGGAAAGTCCAAGCCCTGCATAGGATACTCGTTCTGTAAAGCTCACTAAATGGCTGCCGCGGCGAGAGCCAATCTGAAACGAGCGCACAAAGCAGTCGCTCATGGGAAATATAGTTTTCCCCGAAAAAGTACCCCAACAGTGCCCTGAGCCCCCCAACACACTTGCAATATAAACCGGATGATAGAGCAAGGTCAGACAATTAAAATGAGCCATCTTAGAAGTCGCTAAGTTGAGTGGTTGCAGAGGTATGTCCCATAGAAGTGAATGGAGCAATGGAGTCTATGGAGTAAAGCAGAACTCAATTTTGTCAGAGTTAGAACTGAGAAATAAAAATACATGAAACATCACTAGAACATGTAATCAGACCCAGAAAACACTGAGCCCAGTGTCAATAACCACCCCAAAAGATGCCAACCAGCAGTTAAAGGGTTTATTTACCACATAACGTTGCTCCAAACACTGACAGACATAACAGAAAGACCCAGTGAGCGCAGGAGTGCGCAATAAGAACTCCCAGGAATAACCCCTGTGTGGAGGGGCACTGTGGGACAAGTGGACCTGCAGCACTCAAAGAGTTGCTGACTTTTCCTGCAGATCTTCTGTCTTCAGATTACCATGTAGTAAGAAGTAACCTCAGTGGGTAACTCCTAGGGAAGCACATGGAATCAAGATTTTCCCCCTCAGGGGTCCACAAAAAGCACCTGGATACTAAGCTAGCCACATCTAAGGGCATTGTCAGTTATGGTAATCCACCTAATTGTGGTATTCTGTATCTAACAGGAAAAATAAAAAAGTTTCTAAAACTATAGCAGAACTGTTCTCTTGCCTGTGATATCCTCACCAAGGAACAAGTCTTTCTGGAGCTTGTTGGCTAGCTGCAGCCAAGGAGGGAAGGTAGGCTCCACCCCCTGCAGTCATTTCTAAAATTGTTCCTGCCTACTTAAAGGGGCAGATCGCCTACCCAAAGTTACCAGTAACCTGTACTGGACGACAGAGAAAGTCTATTATATTTTGTATGGGTGAGTTTGCTACAGATAAATTAAAATGGATTTATGCTAATATAGGACATCTCAAATAAAATGTAAAACATATAACAGATATATGTAACTGCTATATAAATTACTCCTACCCAAGTTGTAGTCTCTAACACACTGACATTAAGCTCCAGTTCTTGGGACACATTCTAAAGATATGCCTTGTTAAATATAGGATAAACAAAATGGCTGAGACACTGATTATCCACCTGCAACCAACATGAAACATGAGTTTGTTGGCTTGACCTGAGTACTAATGTTAAGCATCATTGCTCTAGCAAAGCAATTACATTTTATGATCAAAATGTTTTTGTGGGTTTAAAGGACAATCATGGTTGGAGCTTTCTTTATATGACATCTCATTCTGTTGAGATTAAATTCCAGACAAAAATATTTGCTTAATTTATAATGACGGATTTGGTAGATATTTTCAGCCTTTCAGTTCTGCAATTACATTTTGACCAAGGGTCAGGGTTGGCTTTCAGAATTTTATTTATTTTGGAAAAAATGTATTTATAGGGCAATTTTGAAGCATTTTAAGCACTGCAAAAGGAGTCCAAAGTGGGGCTACTAAGAGGCCTCAGGAAAGCAGCCAGAGTTAGTCTGCTTTCCTCAGGCTAAATAAGGCAGGGGGAAAAAATGTAACAATAGCTCCCTTGGTACACTGCCTGATCCCTTATGTGCCTGAACACCTTCCCCACATCCCTGCCAACACCTGTTAATGCCTCCCTTGCAATCTCGCTGCTCTTGCATCTGAGGGGTTAACAATGAGTAGTCTAAAAACAACCCCAGTCCCCCCATCCAAAAAGATGATTAACCCCACCATTGCGTGGAGGCTACAATTAGCGGTGCTGGAAGTGGAAGGGGTTAATGAGTGGATAGAAACAGTAATATCGGGTCCCTATGTAATCCTGCCTCACAGTCAATTAGAGGGTGGGCAAAAAAATATAAACTGAGATTGTTCATATGAAAGCCAATTTTTTTTTTTTTTTTTTTTTTTTTTAATTAATGCTCACAGTGGCCTGATGGTGCTACAGTCAAGTTATGGGGGGGGGAGTGTCATTTTTCTGGTGGTATTTTAGTTTTTTTAATTTACTATTATTCTTCCGGCTTCTTGATGTGGAACACCAGGGCATAGACACCACTGGACTTCTGGCATCAAGGTATGCATAGGTTTTTACACACATACTCGCACCATTCTGGGAAGGGAGGGGTAGATGGGTCATAAAACTGATCCCACACAATGTTAATGTTACCATTGTTGGGGATTCCTCCACTGAGGAAGGGGACTCTGAGAAGGACAATCTGGATTCATCAGTTCCGGATTCTTAAGACTGATTCTCTTGCTGAGGGTCTTTCCTGGACCATCTTGGAGACCCTAAAGGTTTGAGGCCTCAAATTCCCGTTCTTCCGCCTGATATTTTTAAAAGACGCAAAAAGAAGGGTGCTATTTTTTATCCTCACTATTCCCTAGACCAGGTTCTCCAGGAAGAATGAAGGACGTTGAATGAAGGAAGTTATTCATTCCCTGGAGTATCTCGCTCTTGTATCCTTTTTCTACTGATTCTTTAATGCAGTAGGCTATCTCCCAAGCAGTTGACCCTCCAGTCTCTTGCCTTTTCAAGAATACTGATTTGCTGCTTGCGCATGCAGCTGCACTTAAGGATCACACAGACAAGAGCCTGCATCTGTGCTGAAAGGTAAACTGCCAGGCAATAGCATCTTTCACATGGGTGATATTTGCCTTACATGAAAGTATCAAAGTCCAGCAAGCTGCAACTTTGCTGTGTTCATGCAGGAAAGTTGCAGCAAGCCAGATCTTTAAAATGGTTAATATATAGTACAATTTATTTTGTAAGGTTTATCCTCCTGAGTACAACAAGGGTACTCCCACTGCTGAGAAGTGTTTTATTCAAAAGTTACAGCGGCTCAAACTTGAAATTTTTTAGGTGCAGTATCTCAATGGCCTGAAATGTTATAGTGGCGCTGTTGCTACATCATCCTATGGAAAGTTCTGGTCAATTGATTATAAACTTCCACAAAATAGTGTAGTAACAGCGCCACTGTAAACTTGAGATACTGCACCTAAAAAATTCAAGCTGCTATAACTTTTGAATAAAACACCTCTCAGCATTGGGATTACCCTTATTGTATTGTACACCTTATAATATCAATTTTACTATATATTAAAGTGGAACTTTCACCCCCACATAAAGTTTCTCCCCCCCACCCAATAATTAGTCATATAGCGATAAGCTTACAAATAGTACTATTATCCAGCATAATTATTGCGTTATTCAGAAATCCTACTTCTGCTGAGACTGACGGCCAGGCATCAGCGCAGACATCAGCGCAGACATCTTAACTTAGAGATACCTGTGCGTTTGCACTGTCAGTCCCAGTCACCTCTCGAAGGCGTTGCATGGTACCTTAAGGTAACAGAAGGGACTGACGGCACAGGAGAGCAGATGCCTCTAAAACAAGAAGCCTGGTCGTCAGTCTCAGAAGAAGTAGGATTTCTGAATGATGCTGTACTTATGCTGGCTAATAGTACTATTTGTAAGCATATTGCTATATGACTAATTATTGGGGGGACTTTATTTGGGGTGATAGTTTACCTCTAAGTGTTACTATCCCTTTAACACAAGCTACACTGGAGATTGTGATGCCCATTTCAACTCTTCAATAAATGGCCGACCTGCATGGGCTTCAGTTACACACACACATGACAGAAATATACTAGGGGCAGCTAAATCTCTCTCCTGTGTAAAAGAGCCCTACAACACTGAAAGCAACTTTAGCTGCCTAATTCACATAGACAACGTAATTATCATGTGAGCTAGGCTTAACACACAGTATTTTTGCTTTTACCTATTTTGGGCAAATTAGTTGAACTTCAGCTATTTAAATGCATTTTTTTCTTTGATAGTGTTTACCAACACCTCCATTTGGATTCATATTTCAAATATATGTGTCTTCGATTTTAATTTACAAAATCTGCCCCTGACACACAGAGGGTTAAACTTTTGAGTGCTAGAGTAGGTATCCAATTAATTGCAATGCAATGGATACCTCTCTGGCATTCAAAGGGTTAAAAGAATCCCTCCTATTGTCTGGAGTGTGTGAATGAATGTGCACTGAGCAGGCATTTCCTCACACAGGCATTCCACATCACTCTTCTTGTGGGCCCCTGCATTTCTGGGAAAGCGAGAGTGCCCTGCAGTTGTTTTTGTTCTCTTGAGCATGGCCCCACAAAGCTGTGCCTCAGGGAGGTAGTAAATGAATTTACAATATTAGCATGTTTGCATGTGAATGCTCAGTGTTCCAGCAAGAGGACAGCAGTGAGAGGAAGGAGAGGGAACGCAGTTGTCCAGTTGCCAAGAGCCAGGTCTGTGCAAAAAAAAAAAAAAAAAAAAACACACCACGGCACTTGTTTATGGTAAGAAGGTAAATCACACTGGGGAAACAGAAAATAAAGCAAACACACAAAACATCAAACCTAGTGCCATATACACAAACTTCACCATATACACAAAATAAGGTGAATGATTCTGGGACAGAACAACTTCACCATACGGGACAAATGCACATTTCCTCAAATTCCCTAGGACTTAAATGGGCCTTTTAATAACTTGGATTTCTCCAATACATTTGCTGCAGTTCTTGAGCATAGCAACTGCACCATGGGGGGGGGGGGGACAATAAACATTTTCAGTGCATTGAAGATCTCGCTCAAAGGGTTAAAAGACCCATTTACATCTTGTGTTGGATACCTCTCTGGCACTCCAAGGGTTAAAGAAGAACTAACTCCTAATAAAAGGGGCATTTAAAGTGTTAGTAATGTCTAAAAAAAACTTTTTTGCATTTAGAAGAGCTTAAAAAGCTGATCTAAATGCAAAAAAACGTATCTCTTAAACCGCTATGGTTTAAGAGATACGGGCGTTTAAAGTTTGATTTCTCCTACTGACAGCTGTAAAGATGACATCATCTCCCAGCGCTCTGCATGAAGAGAAGACCTAGCGGGAGCTCCAGCAGCTACAGGTCTGTGCCAAAGGAGGCACATACAGACCTCTCCTGCCACTGGACCACCAGGGAAGAGGTAGGAAACGCTGGGGAGCAATGTGGAAATGATGGGGCAATATGGATCTGATGGGGTGCAAGATGGAGATGATGGCAATGTAGAGATGATGGGGCAATGTATGTGAGGGTAAGTTGAAGCTGATGGCAATATGGAGCTGATGGGGGGCAATATGGAAATGAAGGGGGCAATGTGAGCGTAAGTTTGAGCTGATGGGGCAATATGGAGATGATGGCAATATGGAGCTGACGGGGGCAACGTGAGGGTAAGTTGGAGTTGATGGGGCAATATGGAGCTGATGGGGCAATAAGTAGCTGATGGGGGGCAATATGGAGCTGATGGGGGCAATGTGAGGGTAAGTTAGAGCTGATGGGGGCAATATGGAGATGAGGGGGGACAATGTAAGGGCAATATGGAGACGATGGGGGGCATTGTGGAGGTGTCCAGTGGAGATGACCAATGGGGGGGGCGCTTCAGATTTCTGTGACTACAGGCTCCTGAGATGTAAATCTGGCCCTGCCCAGTCCGTTTTTCAATTTTGATTACCGGGGGGGGATTCTCTCCTCTCCTCTTACGTCCAGGTCCTTTTTAAGTGTAAGGTCCCTTTAACATGCCGGCCGGGTCCTTTTTACGTGCCGCCGGATCTTCTCCTCTTGCTTGTCGGATCCTCTCCACTTACGCTTTGCATGCCGCAGAGATGCTGCCGTTGGATGTGACATTTGAGCCCCTGCCCCCCAAAATGTCTGTGCAAGTCCCTGCTGCCAACAACTACAAGCTTGGCTGATGGGAAGATCAGACTGATCTCCCCACTGGCAAGCTGAAATCTGTGTGAGGTCTGTGCCTTCTTCAGCACAGACCTCTATCAGCGGCCTCGTCATCATCACCAGCAGTCTAGTAATGCAGAACGCTAGGACATGACATAATCTCCTAGTGCTCTGCATTACTGGAGAGAGGACCGAGTGGTAGCTGATAATAGAGGTCTGTGCAGAAGGCAGAGCAGACCTCTCCTGCCACGCTGCATGCTGTTGGACCACCAGGGAGGTAGGAGGAGGTCAATGGGGGCATTGTGGTAGTGGACAATGGGAGCAATGTGGAGGTGGACAATGGGGGCATTGAATGATGGACCCGGCACAACTGCACCACCTGCACTCCATGTAGTATGCCTCTACATGGATGTGGGCTTGTGAAAAGTCACTTTACCTTGAAATCCCATGGCTTCTCACTTGGGTCAGGCCTGGATTTCCCAGTAGGCAGCTGCTTAGGGCTCTATGTTTTGAGAGGCGCCTCATATGTGTTGGTCGCACCCACATTCTCAATTGGTGATCTCTCTAGCATCCAACGGATTAAAACTATTTTGTTCTTGCTTATTGTGCACCAAGGGTATTTTCTGTGCCAGACCAGGCCCGTGGTGCTAGTGAGAGTGACAAATTTGCATCAAAGGGGCGGGGCTTCAGAAACATGCTAAAAATATAGGCAATAGGCTGGGGAAGGAGAAGTGGGCGGGGAGTGGGTGGAACTGACAGGGAAGGAGCACCAATGGTCAGAGTTTATTAACAAACTTCCCACACCCTGGAAAATCAGACTCTGCCCGGAGACCCGGTAATGCAAAGTCAAAACCGGAGTCCCTGGGGGATTTCCGGAGAGTTCCCAGCTATGCAGATAACAATGGATGGGATTTGGGGCTGGATCACGTGAGGAGAGGAGGTATAACCACGGCCAAAGCTAAAGAAGCCAGAGTGCCTGACATGTAAATCCGGCCCTGAATTGTGACACCCACATTAAAAGCATCATTTCTTCTGCAGTGGAGTAGGATTGCTTTGTATGGGAGCAGAAGATTGTACCTTCAGAAAATAAACCTTTTATCCTTGTATGCTAGAGAGGACAACATGCTAGTCATCCTTTCTGTACTCTTAAGGGTTAACATTTTTGAGTTGTAAAATTTATAGGAAAAAAAAAGTTACCAGTAATATATGACACAAATGCCTCCTGGTAACAGCTGGTGGAAATGTATCATCCTCCTGAAGATCACCCTTTCAAAGCTGAAAAGGACAGTGACAGGAGGAGTGGGTTAAATATGCTTACGAGATGATATCATAAACGGTGCTAAGCCGCCGCACCTGGCAGATTCTCGCCAGAGGCCTGAAAATGACGATTCCTCCTAACCAGTGCTGTTCTGGATTACTTAAAGGGATAGTATTACTTCAAGATTACTATCCCTCATATTGTAGCCCTTAATAAACTGAGTTAAATGACACCAGTGGCATCTCTCAAACCTTTATGGTTTAAGAGGTAGCCGCTTTCAAAGTTTCCTCTCCCCTGCTGTCAGCGTTCTGCTGCCAGCAGGGGAATCCGGTCTATGAATCAAGAGGAGGCTCTTCAGCAGAGCCGATATCTCATTATGGAAGGAAAAATGATTTATTGAAACAGTCTTCTACATGTGCTTGGTAACCAAGCACACGTAGAAGACTGTTTCAATGAATCATTTTTCCTTCCATAACGAGATATCGGCTCTGTTTAAGAGCCTCCGCCTGTCCCGGGACCGGATTCCCCTGCTGGCAGCAGAACGCTGACAGCAGGGGAGAGGAAACTTGGAAAGCGGCTATCTCTTAAACCATAAAGGTTTGAGAGATGCGGCTGGTGTCATTTAACTCAGTTTATTAAGGGCTACAATATGAGGGATATTAATTTTGAAGTAATACTATCCCTTTAACCCGTTAACATCCGGCAGTCCTGGGGTTGGACAACCCATAAGAACTGCGTAGATGTCATTTGGCAGTCTGGCACAGGTGACTGATCATGTGTACCAGCTCGCAGAGTGAGAGTCTGAAACTGACCATTCGGTCTTGGAGCAGTCAGTGTCAGACTCCCGTAGTGATTACAGGTTTCTCACAAGAGCACTGTGAACATAAAACCCATTAACATGCCAGGGCTGTCACCATACGCTGTATGATGCAGTAAGGTTTGCAGACACAAAGAAAAGTCGAGCAATTCTGGAGAAACCGACCTGCACTATCGAGAACATAAAAAAATCCAAAATTCCCATTGATTTTAAAGGAACACTAACACCTCTTAATAATAAACACACACACTTACTTTAATGTGAACAATAAATTCTAATAGCCACTATGAACCAACTCTCTGTGTGAGCTGGTTCTTCAGAATTAGCCATTAATTAGTATTTTATATCATATAGATATAGGCAGACATTTTTCCTTTTGCAGAGCTCTTGAACAAAACTCTTCCCACTTAAGTTACTTAAAGGGATAGTAATACTTAAAATGTAAAAAAATATGTTGTAGGGTTTACCCCCTGAGTAAAACAAGAGTACTCCCACTGCAGAAATGTGTTTCATTCAAAAGTTATTAATTTTCAAAGTTGAATTTTTTAGGTGCAATATAACGGTGGAGATTTATGATCCTGGGACCAGAGCTGTCCATAGGATCGTGTAGCAACAGCGCCATTGTACAATTTCAGGCCACTGTGATATTGCACCTAAAAAATTCAACTTTGAAAATTAATAACTTTTGAATGAAACACCTTTCAGTAGTGGGAGTACTCTTGTTTTACTCAGGGGGATAAACCCTACAACATATTTTTTTACATTTTAAGTATTACTATCCCTTTAATAAAGAGTATGGCTTCTAGGAATCCTGCACAAAAATCATGTCAACCTCCATGATCATGATGTTTGGTACTAATTAAAGGTTTATTTCAGAGAACCATTCCACACAGGATTAATTCAGAGTAGTCACTGATTTTCTGCCTAGACTAAGATACGCAAGGTTTTATTATTAGGAGGCATTCCTTTAAATGGGGCTTTTATCACATCACAGCTCAGTTTAGATAAATAGAATGTTTTTATTTGTCCCCATGTAGCAGTTGGATTGCTCTAAAATTGCCCCTCTTGGTCTTTGTGCATACAACATGAGGGGCCATAATCAGTAAGATAGTCCTATTCAATGTGTTGGTAACCTCTCTACTAGGCTGACCAGACCTCACCTTCAACCGGGGACGCATAGGAAAAATGCATACTGCAGGACTGCGCTGATTTCAGTGAAGTACTGCAAAATGGCTATTTCCTATGTGCCCCTTGTTAAAGGTGGGATCTGGTCAGCCTACTCTCTACCAATCAAACAGTTAAAACCGTTTAAATCACTGGGAACTTTAATTTTCCATAGAAACAACAAGGAGCTGCACAATCATGTAGAAGGTTCCACAGGCTACAGAATAAAACTTATCATAATGTATTTATACACTATATAAAAACAAAATTAAGTATATGTGACATAAAAGCAAAACTCCCGACCTTCATCAGTCCTCTATACCTTTCCTCATCTATGCGTTTTGCGTGTCTAACCCTTAATCATGATTAAGCATTAGACACCCAAAACGCATAGATGTGGAGAGGTATAGTGGAATTATAGATCTGGAGGTCATGAGTTTTGATTTTATGCCTCATATACTTCATTTTGTGTTTTTTATTGTGTATAAATTATTTTTGTTCTTATATTGTGTATAAATACATTTTTATAAGTTTTATTCTGCTGCCTGTAGAATTTTTTACATGATTATGCTGCTCCTGGTTTGTATTGCATGTGATTCTGGCCGTGGGGTACCCTTGAGACATGCACATCCTTATGTTTTCATACTCATGTATCTTAAAGGGTTTTCACCAATAATCACCTACTAAAACCTATTCTCATTTTCCCCTGATACTGTAGTTGATTTGCTCCAGAATTACACTTCTTCAGCTTACTGAACAAGACCCAAGTGACTTCACCAGATAAAACAGCTGGACATTGTGACTAGGAGAAAATGTCCATATCGCCCCTCCCTGCCATCACTGTGCAAGTGTGTGTGCATTCAAATACACATTACTCAAATGCTCAGTAATTTTTTTAATGAAAAAATATCTATATTGTATTTTCCTGTTGAGCAAAGTAAGTTGGGAGTCCCAGAGTTATTACAGTTTAAACCAATGTTGTTGTTTTTTTTTTTATTTTTTTATTTTACATGAAGTGCCCTCTAGTGGTTCCAAATAGTTATTCTGTTACATTCTATTTGAGAGGGAAGTCAATGACAAACTCTTCTACATAGGATGTGATAGAAACTGCTGAGTCATACTATCAGAACTTTCAGGTTATTTGAACTAATATAGCTTTTAGGAAAACAACTGACAGCAGTGTGATTTCCCTTGTTTTACTCTGCAGGAAAAGCTCTAAAACATATTGGTTTTCATAGGGTTGATTAGGCTGCACTCCTCCTGCTTCTGGTTGAAAAAACTACCAGTACCTGTCATGTCCGCCTCCACTGACATGAAATCTAGAATTGATTAAAGATGTTATCTATTGAATTAAGGCATAAGGGCACAATTGTTAAGGGTCATTAGGATCTTCTGGCAATGGTAGGGTAAGTTGGGGATTATTATCAGGATGTGTTCTCTTTTAAGGGAGTTGAGAAGGTTTTAGAAAGAAATACTGTAGCATGCTCAGTGATGCAAGAGCAGGAGAAAGCTAGTGTTAAAAAAATAAATCTACAATCAATCATTTATTTATAGTAAAATACACTCCCACTTAAGGGCATCAACATACTTTACATGAAGATGAAAAGCAGAGAAACATATATCAATTAGGGAATTCCTTAAGGAAGAAATAGGTTTTACACTGGTTTCAGGAGACTAAGGGGGTTATGCACTAAGGGGTGTTAAAGAAGTGAAAAAGTGGAGATGACTTCTCGAGTGATATCACTTCTCCAATTCCTGTGTTATTCTATGGAGCCTATGCACTAAGAACTCCAAATTTAAAGAAATCTTAGTGCATTGACTCCATAGAATATCATAGGAATTTGAGAAGTGATATAATTGGAGACGACATCTCCCTTTTATCACCTCTTTATCATGCTTTAGTGCATGTCCCCCTTGGAGTGCACCTGTGTCTCAGTAGCAGGGAGTTCCAGATCACAGGAGTAGCACTTGACGATGCCCTCCCCCCCACCCGCCTTCCAGAGTTGAATGGCCAACTTGGTTCCACTAGCAGGACACTCCCTGAGAAATGTAGGCAATACTTATTGCATACTGCTCTTAATCCAAGACTGAAAATGCTTAGGCCCAATACCATGAAAAGACTTATAACCCAAAGCAACCAACTTGTACCTCATGAAAAAGATTGTTGGCAACCAGTGCAGCTCATGTAGAACGGGAGTGAAATGTTCAAATTTCGAGATACCCCTCAACATCTGTGCTGCTGCATTATGTATCATAAGAAGTCTCCGCATGAGACACAAGGGAAGGTTTACATAGAGAGCATTACTATAGTCTAATCGTGTCAACACAAAGGTTTGAACTAATGATTCCAGGTCTCTGCAAGAGACTAAAGGACACAAATTCTGTATGATAAAATCAGATCATAAAATCCAGGTTTTACTGTGGCTGCAACCTGAGCTAGCATGCTCAGGCTGTGGTCAAGGAGAACACAGAGGTTGTGAACTGTTGGGACAGGCTGAGGACCATATTAATCACCCATCGTAGTCTACTATCCAAGCCCACAGTTAGAAACTCAGTCTTGCCTAGATTCAGCCTCATCCAATTAGATTTCAACCATAAAGCAAATTCAGCTACACAGTCAGCACTTTCATAGATGTTAGTGAGCAACCCTGGATTGAAACAAAGATTTGGGTGTCATCAGACTACTGATGGCACTCCAGCCGATGATGGAAAACAACATCCCCTAGCAGCCTCATACAAACATTGAAAAATAAGGACCTCAGGATCCCTGAGGAACCCCACATGGAATCTACCCAGCCTGCAACAAATGGGAACCCACTGCCACCTGCTAGGTCCTTCCAAGCAGGAAAGAAGACAACCACTATAAGACAGACCCCCAACAAATCAGGTTCCATAGGCATCACATCAATATATTTTGATCAGTGGTATCAAAGATGAACAAGCATACCTGGCAACATTTCCCCAGGGTGGACTCATGAGGTTCACCTGGGGGATACAAATTACACACTTTGCATCACAAAGGGGTGGGGCTTAATGGACTTTGACATAAAGTGGGCTGGAAATGGGCAGTACAGAGTGGGAAGGAGAAGAAGTGGGAACAGGGTGGGAATGTGGAGAAGTGGGCAGAGTTTCATAAGAAACTCACCACCACAAGAGAATCAGCCTCTGTCCCGAAGACCCTATAATTTACTTAAAAAAAAAACAGAGTCTCCCAGGCAGATCCACAGAGTGCCCAAGTATGCAGATGAGAGATCCAGCATGACCAGGGTTGACATACAGCCTCTGTCAGTAGCCATCAATAAGTCATCTGCCATACACAGCTGGCTCAATTCCTTTCCATGACCATACCTGAAACCTCTATGACCATACCTGAAACCCAAATGAGTAGTTTTGAAGAAACCATTCCTCTCCAGAGCACATTCCAGCTAAGTGCAGATAACCTTCTTCACTAACTTCTCTAAACAAAGGGGGTTGGAAATATGACTATAGTTGGGCAGATGTTCAAGATCAAGGCCAACATGCTTCAGCAGAGATTTAACCAAGGCCCTTTTCTGGAAGCCTGGGACCACCAACTCCATCAACCGTGGACCTATTATCTTCATAGAAGTCATGAAAGACAAGAATCTAGGCCTCAGGTTGCCCATTTCAACCCAGCCATATACACTTGGAGGCCACTGATTGATACTGGCTGGAACTGATCCAACACAGGACTAGCCTCTGGGTCGAGACTGGGCTCAGGGACGGATGCAGGGCAAATACCTGCACTAATGCTGATAATTAAAAATTGATGGAACTCCCTGCAATGTTCCTCAGACAGAAAACCCGAGATGGTGGTAGAGGTAAGCTGAATCAACCTGGCCACCATCCTGAACAACGACATGTGATGATTCCTAGAAGATTCAATCCTCTGGGTGACAAAAGGCTTTATTGCCATGTAATGCTGACCTCTTATATCCTCTCGGGCAGACACTAAAAGCTGGAGATTTTGCAACAACAGTGCTCTTTTCTGCAGAGGAGTGACTTCATCAAACTTAGTCATACTTCTCCACCCAGCCATAGACCATATGTCTAGGGGAAAAAGATTAGCCAAAGGTGGGACTGACCTTAGATCAGTCTCTTTGGCCAGACACAGTCAGCCCTGGGCTGCCACACCTCTTAATGGGGGCCAGGGTCCCACTGATTGTTGTCTCATAGTGTATCAGCCTCATTGTTTGCCACCATAGTCTTGTTCTTCTGTCCAACATTGCTTACAAGTGTTTAGGGAACTGTGAGGTTCTTCTGTAGGCAATGGTTTGATATTAAAGTGCAAATGTTCTCTTCTGTCAAATTTAAAATGATAATCTATTATTCAAAAGAAAAAATTGCTACTTGAGGCTATTATTTAATAAGTGTACATACAGAATATAAGAGAGTCTGAAATACCCCAGATAAAATCTCTTTCACTTGTGTACATTTAATCTAGTATTAGGCAACCTTTGACACTCCAACTCCTGGAGATGACAGGTCTGAATTTGGGAATGATTGGTGTTGTAGTTCCCAACAGCTGTAGTGCCAAAGTTATCCTACTCTTGATCTACTGAATACAGGTACTTGGTCCAAAGCAACAAGTTCCCATGTGCCAAAATTCAGATGGGTATGGAAGATAATAAAGAGCATCAATGTAATATATGATGTTTATAACGGAAGCCTCATGCAATCTAATACTAGATAACAAAACAATTAAAGGTCAAGACAAACAAAGGGCAATTTTTTTTTATCTTTCTTCTTTGATCTTGAGGTGGCACTCAAAGGGGAGCAAGTCAACTCAAAAGCAAACACTGAAAAACTAGTAGTGTAGCAGGAAGACAGTCAATATACTTATCTCCCCTGTTGTAAGTACTCTGGAAGACAAATTGAATATCACTACGCCTGTTTCTCCTGCTGTGACATAGATGCTCTGACTTCTTTCATATCTCTGAATCCTTTTCTGGTGGGTAAAAACCGCTTCCAAATCTACTAGATTAGTTTTTGTGCCCTCATTGAGTTGTTAGTGTAGGCATCCTCCATGTCACTTGCCACATGCTTGTTTTGGACACCAACTCCATGATCTGTTTTCCTATTCATATCCTAAATGTCATGATGCAGAAAGCTGTGTTTTACTGAATACACTGTTTTCCCATCAATCAATAGAGACCTTTTTTTTTTTTACTTATCTCTTTTGAATTGCCTGAGCATGGCTGCACTCTGTAATATCTTTAAGGTTCAGCACAGTGGCAGTAATCTCACAGTTGACTATGGCCAATTGCACCTTAAAGGGATAGTAATATTTCATAATAAAAGCAACTCTAATTAATCCTCATAGTATTTGGACTTTGGAGAGTGTTATTTCAATTCTGTCAGAGTTGTAGTTCAAGAGTAATTCAATGACAAAGTGTCCCCCTCCCGCCCCTTTTACTGATGTAACACTGCTCAGCCAGAGCAGAAGGGAGGTGCCCAGGTAGATTGCAGAGAGGGACAATCTTCAATTAAGATAAGGGAAAAAGCTGAAAAGCTTGTGAAGGGGGGTAGGGATTTCATTGTTTTCATAGGAATAAGAGTGTCCCCTTCTGTTATCTGTCTGGTCTATGGACTGCATTCCACATCTGAGAAGAGATGGCTTACACTAGGTAAAAGTGGCAGGAGGGGAAACTTTGCTTGTGAATATCTCTTAAACCATAAAGGTTTGAGAGATAAGACACATCATTCTTCATGTTTTTTTAATGCCTACAAAATAAAATAAAGTTAAAACAAAGTATTACTATCCCTTTAACATTTTCAACCTTTTTAGTGACCAATACTTTGAGATGTAATGAGTATCTATCCATCACTTAACACCATTCCTTATTAGTCTGCCCACTTGTGGGCTGATTGTGAATTCTGAATCCTCTACAATTTTTTTGTTCAAGTGGTAATATTAAGATATCATTAAGCCATGTAGATGCAAATTAATTTGTGTTTCAATCCTTTAAATTCCTTCTTTTTATGTAACCATTTAACCAACCAATGCAATTGAATAGTCAGAAGCAAATACAATGTTTTGTACCCCTGTATCTGTGATAACATGATTTTGCTCGTGCAAGTGATGAGTTCTGTAGGTCTGAAAATATTTCCATAAGGAATATTTTAAGGTGTATTTCACATCCACTTTAATCTGGTTTACAGTTGGTGTGCTATCTACCTTGCAGATAACAGTAGCTATTTCAGGGTACTGGCAGAGAGTAATAACTGAAGTTCCAACAATTTAAATGATAATGAGTTCTGTCTCTACACCAGACTTCTGTGAAAAGTGAGAATATATTGAAATCAATGTTTCAGCATAGTGTTCCAGGACAAAAAGCTAGACACAAACCATCTCCATTAATATATATTCCCCTTCCTGGACCGTACACTCAATGCTTCTCCAACAGAATGGCACAAGAACTAAATTACCACACGGCATGGAAGCCTTATGTGGCAGCAGAATTCATCATTGTTTAACCCTTTGAGTGCCAGAGGGGTATCAAATGCATTGCTTTACAATGCTCTGGATTTCCTACTTGCACTAAAAAGTTTAAATAATTAGTACTGCAGCTATAATCTTGTCAGCACCCAGCAACAACTATTGAGGTGTGTCATCACAACCTCTACAACTGAGTAAATTACTTGCCCATACCTTCCAAGTGTCCCTCTTTAGGAGGGACAGCCCCCCTTTGGGAACCAGATCCCTCTGTCCCTCTTTCACACCCTGGCGTCCCTCTTTTTTAGAAGATCAGACTGTGTGGTGTGTGTATAAATGTATTACATTGATCTACAGCAATAAAACTCACATTCATGTTGTTTAATCCCTTAAGGACCGTCACGCTGGTCTGGCACTTAAGGACCAGTGATGGTCCTGGTACATCACGTACTTTTACTCACCGCGTTCCTGCAGGAGCATGGTGAGTAATACTGGGGACTGAAGTGGATCGATGTAAGATCGGAGCGATCTCTTTCAGTCACTCGTTCAGCGTACTGGCACACGTGATCAGTCACGTGGGGCGGCACGTCGAACTTCCCTATCTGGTCCTTAAAGGACCACACACCCCAGGACTGCTGGTCCTTAAGGGGTTAAACTTCAATGTGTGTGTTTATAAATGAATGTAAATACAATACTTTGGTCTTGTTCTAAATCATTTAATAAGTTACACAAACATGTGTCAATAAGTTATCATGTTGCCTAAAAATTCTCAGTAATGCCCTGCCCACCAGCAACACCCCCTAAAACAAAAGTGTCCCTCTTTGTCCAATAGAAATGGTGGGAGGTATGGTTGCCAGCAGTAACAGAGTTAAAACCTGTCTCAGCGGGAGCTCTGTGTCTAGTCACAGTGATTATATTTAAGATGTGGGAGCATGCTCTTTTCAATGCATCAGATTGAGGGGGGCATGCTGTTGCTGACAATTTGTACACCGCCAATAAATATGTAAAGTAGTTATAAAATATGTACTGCACTGCTTAGACTTTTAAAGGGATAGTAATACTTAAAATGTAAAAACAAATATGTTGTAGGGTTTATCCCCCTGAGTAAAACAAGGGCACTCCCACTGCTGAAAGGTGTTTTATTCAAACCTTACTACAGCTCAAAGTTGAATTTTTTAGGTGCAATATCACAGTGGCCTGAAATTGTACAGTGGCGCTGTTGCTACACCATCCTATGGACAGCTCTGGTGCTGCATACCCCTCTGGCATTCAGAGGGTTAAAGATTATTGGGAAAAAATGAGAATTATGAAGAAAAGGCTGTAGGGATGCTACCTGAGTCCCCAAACCCCAGGCCTGCACTGTCCTCGCCATCCCCAACTCTTCTGTCCTGTGAGGAGGTATGTTGGGAGGGACAGCTGTTGGTGTGGAAGAGCCTACCAGTGCTGAATGTCCCTCTGTACCTACCCACTATGTGCCACCCTGATCTCTGAGAGATGGAACCTGGAAAATAAAGGGGTTATATACACTTCATATTACCTGACATGAGATGAAGCAATACCTATTTATTGTGAAGAAGTATTTGCTTAGCAGAGATGGCTTTTATATGCACTCGGTCTAAAACATTTGAAACAGCAATGCAGTAAAGCAGAAAGTGAGGAGAACTAAATAAAATAGAGCTCTATGTTATGTGTGTCTTCATGTGTCTTATTCACACCGAGGTATAAAAAAACACACATTCCCCACTGCCATAGCAATACACAAAGTTTGGTAGAATTCTCAATATCAGTATCTCCTATTATGCTGATATTAGTTGCTGAAAGCCCACCCAGCCCATGCTGCTCATTAATAATTCTATCTGTAGGATTATATTTGATCATCATGTAAAGGCAGAAAGTGGCAAGAGGCAAGCAGCTGAATTTACCAGACCTGTAGAAATTCAGAGAAAGGTAAAAATACCATAACATATCACATTTTTATAACGTCTGTGGGGCCATATAGCGGTATCAGCAATAAGCTCTCCAGTACTGTAATAACAACTAAGAAATGTATTTTTTTCTGAGAATGGGGCCCTGCCCCTTTAAGGGGTTTCTTATTTAGAACAGCATTTCCCAGGTTGTTTGTAAGCATGTTGTATTTATGAATGATGTTTGTAATGTAGGCAACAGGCATGCAACCTAATTATGTGTGGATCTTATAATTAAAGGTCAGGTCATATTGCAAAGTACATTTCAGAGATGTTCCTCAGTGAAATATCCTTTGGAGACTGACATGACCTTTACATGCATAGTCATACTACAAACATGGTAAACACATAACCCATATCAAAAGCTTTTGAGACAGATCAACACGGAAGGATACAAGATAAAATATACAATATACAGTTATTTGCACTAAGATAGAAAACTGAAGAATAAAGTGCAAAGATTCTTATCAATGGAACCTTCTCACAATGGACTATAAGTTGTAAATAGTACTATACCCCAAGGTTCTGACCTTGGCCCAGTTTTGTTCAATTTCTTTATTAATGATGACATTGAATGGGCCATTGAAATTAATGTTTCTGCATGTGCTGGTCATACAAAATACCGTAAGGTGACAGAACAGGATTTTACTTTTCTGCAGAAGTACATGGGCACACAAGGCACACACACACACACACACTTGATGATACCTCCATTTAAACATAGGGACTGGGTGGACTGGCCTCAAAGGTCATATTATGTCTTTAAAAGGGAACATTTTTTGCAGAAGCCCTTGTAGCAAACACTGGTTCTCAAGTGCTACCAACAGTTCTCGTTTTTTGGATATTCCAGGTAGACTAATTAGTGGCTCAGTGACTACAGCTGCTCTGTGTGTGCTTATTCATGGAAATCCTGGAACATGCAATGTTGGTAGCTCTTGAGACTGTAAGCTCTCATGAGTAGGGCCTTCTGATCCTTTTGTTTTCCATCTTCCATCTGTATTATTTACTATGTCGGTATGCTATTCCCTGTTGTACAGCTCTGCAGAATAAGTTGCCGCTATGTAAAGAATACTAATAATAATTCATGGGATAAAAACCCAGTTTACATCAAAGGGAATTTTGAGATTTTTTTTTTAATTTGTTCCTGTGCTACATTTGGTTTGCTCCAAAATTGCTCCAGTTACTTTCACTACAGCAGCCCCACTAAGTCACCTGGAATTTGGGCTGGGAAAAGTGGCTGAAAAAAAAGGTTTTTAAGTCTTTTCTTACTCTTACCAAAAAATTCCAGCTATTATAGATCCTGAATTTGGTAATTTGTGATACGTAGTAAAATGGCCAAAAGTAGCACTGCAAATGGGCATTCTGCTATTAAGTTGAGCAAAATAGCCTGGGATAATGGGAAGAATATTTAAATAGGGATTGGCTGTATATAAACCAATTGTTTGTTTGTTTGTTTGTTTGTTTTTTCTTATTTTATTTGCTTAGTTTTATGGTTGTAAAGTCCAGGGCATTAAGGACATCGCTGGACCTCTGACATCTAGGTGAGTATGTTCTTCTTTTTTTCCCTTTCAAACAAGCTCATACACACATGTATATTGCGGGTGGAAGAGGTCCCTGTGGCCCCTTCCATAGATTTTTTTTTACAATTAATATGTGGGGTCTGAACCGCATAGTAATTTACTTTTATTCACATTTTTTGTACTGTGAAAATGATGTGGGGCTGATGATCCTACATTATTTTTTTAACACTCTCCATCTTGATCTGGGTGAGAGTTTTCCCCTCATTTTTAGAAGGTTTTTTTATCGTTATCCAGTACCCCCACAAGCCATCCAGTAATCACCTCCATGCCATCCAGTACCCCCACAAGCCATCCAGTAACCCCCTTCATTACATCCAGTTCCCCCCAGCCATCCAGTACCTCCTCCATGCCATCCAGTAACCCCCTCACCATCCAGTACCCCCTCCAAGCCATATCTTCCAGGCCATCCAGTACCCCACAAGCCATCTTGTACCCCAGTACCCCCCAGACCATCCAGTATTGGCTGTCACTGCTGCTGCGCTGGTGCTCTGATCCATTTCCCAGTAGTCTGACTGACTCCTGATCCTGCTGCGTGTTCTCCTTGTGGGGCTAGGCGGTCATGTGACATCCGGGGAGGTCCCCTGTGTTTGGCTGGCTCTGAGTCCCACTCTCCCCTCCGTCTCATCGTCACGCACCCCTGCGGGTAGTGATGACATAAGTGCTCATGCTGCATAGGCATAAGCTGAGAAGATGAAGAGACACAGCCGGGAGAGAAGCACTTGCTGCCAGACAGTCACAGTAACGACTCTAGCAGTGAGTCTGGCTCAGTGGCTCTGGACTCTGGCAGCAAGCAGTGTGGTGTGGATGATCACCATGAGGACTATGATTGATCTACATTGGATGGGAAGGGTCAGGGATCAGGCAGTATACACAGAGGCCTCAGTGCGTCACATAGCTCCGTGCGGTGGCCGGCTGCTGATTTAAATAGTCGCAGGTGGGCCCCTAAGGCAGACAAACAGGTGGCACATTATCATTGCTGGTGGTGGCAGTGGGCCCCCCTCAGTCGCAGGCCCTGTGACTGAATGCCCAAATGGTCAGTCCACCCCTGAGTCATGATCCCTGAATTGTGGAATCCTTTCAAACCACTGAAAAAGCTCTCCAAAATGATTCCAAAGGGATTTTCAAGAAACCAAAGGGAAATGGCCAGATAGCGGATGCTTCCTTTGGGCTGGATTAGGTGGGGAAACAAGAGACCCAATAGCCCACCGGTCCTTTGCCTGATACCCCATGTTCCCAAGCACCCTCCCCATCCTCCAGAGTTTGCAGCATTCTCAATCTATTGGATATAGTTATTTATTGAGCTTGCACTGATTTAGAGATTAAGGTGCTATTTTAGTTAGAATTCTGTATTTATATATGTTTGTATTATATGTTTGTGATAACTGGTGAGACATATGTTTATTGATCTTAATATATAAAATATATATATACTAGGTTAAAGTATGTCATTTGACGGGATCTAGGTCATGCAGAAGCATTTGTAGGATAGAGATAAAAGAAATATCCTCCCAGGGCAAGGGACGTGGACCCCCTTCTGCATGTTGCCCCATTTTTTTTTTTTTTTTTTGCATTTTTTCATTTTTTTTTCCTAAATAAATACATGTTTACATGTTATCAATTCCCAATGCATTGCATGGAAAATATCTCTTTTTTTGTGAATACACTTTAAAGGGGAACTACCACCCCACAATAACTTTACCTTAAATCAGTCTTCATTGGGCAACTAGCTGCTTAGTAGCGCTAGTTGCCAGAAATATTACCCAGTTCAAAAGATTTTTGCCTTTTTCTGACGGTCACAGGAGCAGGAAGCATGGACATCTCGTCACAGTGACGTCCGTGCGCCTGCGCTGTCAGTCCCACTCAGAGAGTGCCAAGTCCCAAGTTGCGTCATTGTTAAAAATGCCTTGGTGTTGAGCAGCTTCTTTAAAAGTTGGATATATTTGACCAGCAAAAGTTCTTAAGTCTTCAAAAGAAATAGCTCCACGTGTATGGAGCAGCAATAATTGAAGGCAGTACCGTTCTGGATCTGCCTTCAGATGTACGGAATACGTCCGACCAATTGTTGTTTCAGCTTTCTTTGTTGAGGTTTCCAAATTCTGGCTTGTTTATTAAATACAAAGTGCAATGGAATGTCCGCATACCGATGTTGCCTGGCAGTTTCATCTGTTCTATTTAATTTAAACCATGCATTCAGCATAGTGTCTTTGCTTTGTGCCCTTTGGACAGCAGCTTGAACGTTATCTTCTGTAAAGGTAACCATTTGATCATCTTACAGATGAACAGGGAGTCTGACAATTGTATGTGACTGCTCACACATCTTAAAGCCAAATAGTCGCCATGCAGCTTCTGGAGCAGTAACATATCGAGAATCCATATGGTTTTTGATCTCGTCATGATGCAAAGTTCTATGTTCTGCAATATCAACATCAGCTGTACATCCATTATTGCTTCTGCGGTATTTTGGATACCCATCGCATTCTGCCAAAGTTTGTTCTTGGAATGTTTTTGGAAACTTTTTGGAGCATTTCCCTTCCACCATACATGACGAATTTGGGTTGTAGGCACCACATGTACCATGCACTATATGCTTTGTTACGATAGCATGTAACTGAGGCCCATCCTTTGGCACGTTGTCTGCCTTCATTATCACCAAGATATGGGCATGAGGTAGTCCTCTCTTCTGTAATTCAATTACATGAGTTTTGGCTTTTGGGGTTCCAAGGACATGCTTTTTACATACATCATCCAATAGCTCCTGGAGTTTGAGTTTAAAAACTTGTGTAACTAAATCAGGGCAAGATTCAGGTGACTGGCCTTCCAGCAAGTTGTCAGTTATTTCTGGCCATTTGGGATTGCAAGTCATTGCAGTAAAGTAAGTTGGCTTACCGTTTACCCTGACATTAGCCACTGTGTCTTGGTGTCTCTGTGTCATATTTCTTGGGCTTCCTTCAAATGAAGATGGCCTGCTCTTCCAGGCAATAAATTATGTACATCGGCTTCATTAATCAAACAATCCATAAGACCCGTGTATTTTTCAACCTGTATTTGTGATTGGTTTTGTCTTATATAGTTTAATCTGTTTGCCTTTGTTTTCACATAGGCATCAACAAAGTATTGCTGGGTGAGTTTTCCAGCTGAGATAAATGGATTGAACGCATCACGGATTGAAAATTTGTATCCGTAATATTGCATCTGAGATACCCTTGTTCTGGGATTAGCCGACTGAGGTATATTTAAATTCAACAAAGATAGAGGTTTGTATAAAGGGATATCTATCCCCCAGCTTTGATCTCCATATGGAAAGAGCAATGGATACACCATTGGTTCCAAATTTGGATCCAACACACTGATCCTTTCCGTTCTTTTTGGATTTGGATCATTTTCGTTGATCCTGCAATGAATCAATAAATCTCTCTCAAGAGGAGGTTTACCCTCAGTATTTTGGAAAACAACCGCAACCTCGTTAACTCTGGGTGCATTGTAGCGTCTTTGATCTGAATTCCTTTTGTGAACAATTGCCACTGAAACGGTGGCAGGTTCAGTTCCATTCAGCCTTGCTTCAGCAATGCACTCTTGTTCTACTTCATGTAGCATTTTGCATGCTTCCACAAAAGGATTATTTTCAGACATGGATGTGCTCAATTCTTGCATGAGATCAACACTGCATTGAGCATTTTCACACATCATCGTTCGTTGATTAGTGGCCTCATCAGGGTCCAAAATATACAATTGGGCACATTTTCTTTTGTCTTCATTTATTGGGTGAAGTGCCCCTGAATGATGGTATATTTGACCATTTATTCTGAAACAGTAAGGTCCATAACCTGGAGGTGGTTTAACTTTGGTTCCCATAGATGCAAATGCCAAAGAACTATTTAGAGAGCGGATGTTTGCATGAAAATTCCTGGAAAGCTCATGTTCATGTGTCATAAATTTTTATAATAGTCTTGAGACCCGGATTGGTTGAAGCTTAACTTTACCTTTACAGCAGCACTGGCTAAACAATTTGTCAGTCGGTTGTTCTCCTGCAAAATGCTTAGCTTGGCAAAAATTGCATATTACATTCAATTCTCCACAACAAAATTGTGGAATTTGTGATTTGTCAAAATGTTCAGAAACTGCAAGTTACAATGTTGTATTAATGCGTCTTCGTCTGACTTCTGCAGTTCTGTTTTTTTCAAGTTCATTGTGTCTTAACCTGTTGGCATCTTTTAAGTGTTGAGACATATTTGCCCGGCAAGTTCTGCGATTTTGTGTCCTAGTTTGAGTGTAGATCTCCCTCTCATTATTGTTCATGTGTGTTATTGTTTTTCTTTGACTACTTGCATTACTTTCCCTCAAAAGGGCCCTTTTGTCATCAGACATATTTGTAACTCTCTATCTTTGACATAGTGCATTAGTTTCCCTCATAAGGGCTCTTTTGTCGTCATTCGTATTTGCTCTGTGAGTTCTTTGCCTTTCAGCATGCCTTTTCCTGACACGGGCCCTCTGTTCCTCGTTCATGTTTGCTTGACGGTGATGCTGTTCCTCAGCCCTCTGTCTCTTTCTATCAACTTCTTCCTCTGCAGTTAGTGTTCTCGCTTTTCTTTTTCTTTGACGACTTGCATTAATTTCCCCCAAAACGGGCCTAATTTCATCATCAGACATGTTTGTAAAAGTCTGTGTACATGGGCCAAAGTGAGTGATAAAAGGCCAGATATAGGTTTGTCCAATGCAATCATGCACAGTAGAGACTGCCCGAATGCACAGAAACAGTCATGCACAGTAGAGACTGCCGTTCAGGTAGTCGCCTTTACTGGTGTCTCTCCTTTCTCCATCTGTCTCTCACACTCTCCCTTTACTGGTGTTTCTACTCTCTCTTACGCTCTTCCCTTGCTGGTGTTTCTCCTCTCTCTTACACTCTCCCCTTGCTGGTGTTTCTCTTCTCTCTTACACTCTCCCCTTGTGGTGTTTCTCTTCTCTCTTACACTCTCCCCTTGTAGTGTTTTTCTTCTCTCTTACACTCTCCCGTTGTGGTGTTTCTCTTCTCTCTTACACTCTTCCCTTGCTGGTGTTTCTCTTCTCACTTACACTCTGTAGAAAGAAAGGTGAGAGATGCTCAACTAGGCTCATGAGCTAGCAAATACATGCAAGAAGCTCACAGGGACTGTGTCCTCGCTCCCAGGGTGCAATTTCTTTTAGCTCATCAGTGCCATACACAAAGAGAAAATCTTCTGAAGCATATCATACTGGTCCTGCCAAATAACAGTCCAGCCACGAAATGCCAGACAATTCCTCTCTGAACAAGGGAAACAGCTAACCCCAGATGTACGTTTCAGCCTTCTTAGGCCTCGTCAGTGAGGTACAGCTGATCCCTCTAGGCACTGTAAGCAAGGGGTCCACGTCTGGATTACCCTCATTACTCTTAGGGTGACCAACCCCATGAGCAATTTGCATATGTAGAAAGAAAGGTGAGAGATGCTCAACTAGGCTCATGAGCTAGCAAATACATGCAAGAAGCTCACTGGGACTGTATCCTCACGCCCAAGGCACAATCTCTTTTAGCTCATCAGTACCATACACAGAGAGAAAATCTTCTAAAGCATAGCATAGCATACTGGTCCAACCAAACGACAGTCCAGCCACGAAATGCCAGACAATTCCTCCCTGAACAAGGGAAACAGTTAACCCCAGACAAACATTTCAGTCTTCTTGGACCACGTCAGTGAGGTACAGCTGATCCCTCTAGACACTGTGAGCAAGGGGTCCACGTCTGGATTACCCTCATTACTCTTAGGGTGACCAACCCCAAGAGCAATTTGCATTTTGCATTGCTCATGAACCTAGTTGAGTATCTCTCACCTTTTGTTCTACATATGCAAATTGCTCTTGGGGTTGGGCACCCTAAGAGTAATGAGGGTAATCCAGAAGTAGACCCCCTTGCTCACAGTGCCCTAGAGGGATCAGCTGCACCTCACTGATGAGGCCCAAGAAAGCAGAACATATGTCTGGGGTTAGCTGTTTTCCTTGTTCAGATAGGAATTGTCTGGCATTTCGTGGCTGGACTGTCGTTTGGCAGGACCAGTATAATATGCTTCAGAAGATTTCCTCTCTGTGTATGGCACGGGTGAGCTAAAAGAGATTGCATCCTGGGCGCGAGGACACAGTCCCAGTGAGCTTCTTGCAAGTATTTGCTAGCTCATGAGCCTAGTTGAGCATCTCTCACCTTTTGTTCTACATATGCAAATTGCTCTTGGGGTTGGTCACCCTAAGAGTAATGAGGGTAATCCAGACGTAGACCCCCTTGCTCACAGTGCCTAGAGGGATCAGCTGCCCCTCACTGACGAGGCCCGAGAAGGCCGAAACATATGTCTGGGGTTAGTTGTTTCCCTTGTTCAGAGAGGAATTGTCTGGCATTTCTTGGCTGGACTGTCATTTGGCAGGACCAGTATGATATGCTTCAGAAGATTTCCTCTCTGTGTATGGCACTGGTGAGCTAAAAGAGATTGCACCCTGGGTGCGAGAAAACAGTCCTAGTGAGCTTCTTGCAAGTATTTGCTAGCTCATGAGCCTAGTTGAGCATCTCTCACCTTTTGTTCTACATATGCAAATTGCTCTTGGGGTTGGTCACCCTAAGAGTAATGAGGGTAATCCAGGCGTGGACCCCTTGCTCACAGTGCCTAGAGGGATCAGCTGCACCTCACTGATGAGGCCCGAGAAGGCCGAAACGTATGTCTGGGGTTAGCTGTTTTCCTTGTTCAGAGAGGAATTGTCTGACATTTCGTGGCTGGACTGTCATTTGGCAGGACCAGTATGATATGCTTCAGAAGATTTCCTCTCTGTGTATGGCACTAGTGAGCTAAAAGAGATTGCACCCTGGGCGCGAGGACACATTCCTAGTGAGCTTTTTGCAAGTATTTGCTAGCTCATGAGCCTAGTTGAGCATCTCTCACCTTTTGTTCTACATATGCAAATTGCTCTTGGGGTTGGTCACCCTAAGAGTAATGAGGGTAATCCAGACGTAGACCCCCTTGCTCACAGTGCCTAGAGGGATCAGCTGCACCTCACTGACGAGGCCCAAGAAGGCCAAAACGTATGTCTGGGGTTAGCTGTTTTCCTTGTTCAGAGAGGAATTGTCTGGCATTTCGTGGCTGGACTGTCATTTGGCAGGGCCAGTATGATATGCTTCAGAAGATTTTCTCTCTGTGTATGGCACTGGTGAGCTAAAAGAGATTGCATCCTGGGCGCGAGGACACAGTCTCAGTGAGCTTCTTGCAAGTATTTGCTAGCTCATGAGCCTAGTTGAGTATCTCTCACCTTTTGTTCTACATATGCAAATTGCTCTTGGGGTTGGTCACCTTAAGAGTAATGAGGGCAATCCAGACATGGACCCCTTGCTCTCAGTGCCTAGAGGGATCAGCTGCACCTCACTGGCGAGGCCCAAGATGGCAGAAACGTACATCTGGGGTTAGCTGTTTCCCTTGTTCAGAGAGGAATTGTCTGGCATTTCGTGGCTGGACTGTCATTTGGCAGAACCAGTATGATATGCTTCAGAAGATTTCCTCTCTGTGTATGGCACTGGTGAGCTAAAAGAGATTGCACCCTGGGAGTGAGGACACAGTCCCATTGAGCTTCTTGCATGTATTTGCTAGCTCATGAGCCTAGTTGAGCATCTCTCAACTTTTGTTCTTTCACTTACACTCTGCTCTTGCTGGTGTTTCTCTTCTCTCTTACACTCTCCCCTTGCTGGTGTTTCTCTTCTCTCCTACACTCTCCCCTTCTACTCTCTCTTACACTCTTCCCTTCTCTTCTCTCTTACACTCTCCCCTTGCTGGTGTTTCTCTTCTCTATTATACTCTCCCCTCTTCTTCTCTCTTACACTCTCCCCTTGCTGGTGTTTCTCTTCTCTCTTATACTCTCCCCTCTTCTTCTCTCTTACACTCTCCCCGTGCTGGTGTTTCTCTTCTCTCTTACACTCTCCCCTTGCTGGTGTTTCTCCTCTCTCTCTCTTACACTCTCCCCTTCTCCTCTCTCTTACACTCTCCCCTTCTCTTCTCTCTTACACTCTCCCCTTGCTGGTGCTTCTCCTCTATCTTATACTCTCCCCTCTTCTTCTCTCTTACACTCTCCCCTTGCTGGTGTTTCTCTTCTCACTTACACTCTCCCCTCTTCTTTTCTCTTATACTCTCCCCTTGCTGGTGTTTCTCTTCTCACTTATACTCTCCCCTCTTCTTCTCTCTTACACTCTGTCCTTGCTGGTGTTTCTCTTCTCGCTTACATTCTCCCCTTGCCGGTGTTTCTCTTCTTGCTTACACTCGTTCCTTCTCTTCTTTCTTACACTGTTCCCTTGCTGATGTTTTTCTTCTCTCTTACCATCTCTCCTTCTCTTCTCTGTTACACTCTAATCTTGCTGGTGTTTATCTTCTTTCTCCCCTGCCTTTATATACACAACCCTTTGCCTTTATATACAGGACCCTTTGCCTTTTTATATCCTTGATATACACAACCCTTTGCCTTTATATACTTTTTATACAGACCTTTTGCTTTTTTATATCCTTTATAAACACGTCCCTTTTCCTTTTTATGTACAACCCTTTTGTTTTTTTATATTCTTTATAAACACAACCCTTTTCCTTTATATTTAGTTTTTATACAGGACCCTTTGTCTTTATATAGCCTTTACTTCTGTTTTACCCTTATGTAACTTTTATATCTTTTATACTGGTGTCTCTCGCATTCATCACATACACAGAGCAAGCGGGTGCCTGAGAGTTATGCGCGTCCTGTCAGTTATGCGCATCCACATGCACAGAGCGAGCTCAGAGGGCTGGCTGCCAGCTGCCTGTCACATGCACGGCGCGAGCATGGTGCGAGGGGATGCCCATCAGATATGTGTCCCTAGTTACCTTAGAGCAGTGTTTCTTATCTCCTGTCCTTGGGACCCACTAACAGTCCAGGACTTAGGGATTTCTCTGCTAGAGCACAGGTGTGGTGATCAGAGGCTCATTCACATTGATTAACTCACCTGTGCTGTAACAAGGAAATCATCAAATCCTGGCCTGTTAGTGTGTCCTGAGGACAGGAGTTGAGAAACACTGGTCTAGAGGATGCGGCGGGAGCAGATCACGGGAGGAGCGAATCAGGTGAGTCAGTTTGTGGCCGTGCGTTTGTGCTAAGCACACAGTGAGAGGCTTTCTAGTGCTTTATGTTATAGTATTGCCACCATGGACAGACTTCGACTGTGGGACCCAAATAGGGGGAATTTGGACCATTGTAACTAGGTCAGATTGGTCTGGAGGTGCGCATTTCCAGAGCAATTTTGATCATAAACAATTAGATATTTGGTAGGTCAATGATCAGGTTGCTTGCAATATAGCCCCCCACACACAGTGACCACATTTGTACAGATCTGACCACTAGGCAACCAGATGTGACAGTTTTCTCTACAATTTCAGCACAATTCAATCAGTAGACTGTAATTCAGAATCAGGATTTGGAAATGTCATAGATTTGTGCCATTAACTGTTTCAGTGTGCTCAATAATTGTGACATATGGTATAGCCAACCATGTAGAAGAAGATGTCACAGAATGATCTATCTGCACATGTGTACAATTCAACTTGTTGTAAATTGATTGGCCACCCCCACACATAGCCAGACAAAAAATTGCCAATTTATTAATTTAATGACACACAAATTCATGCACACACACACACACACAAACCAGTACATTGAGTTTGGGTAACTCTATGTATTACCTCAGTCACAGTGTGATTGTATAATTGATCAAATTAAACTATCTGCTGAACAGAAAATAGCCATTTGATAAACATTTTGTCTATAATGGAATGTAGCCCTGAGTGTGAAATGGCAGCTTTGGCTCAACATAGCTGAATTAAATTTTATGAATCTGGGAAATAAAAACAGACGTGCTGTTAATAAAATATATTCCCATTGTAAGGGGAAAGTGTAATGGAGAATTATGTGGGAGTCACTCGAGACGGACAGTAGGCAGCAGCTGCAGAAGCCAGCAATATATTAGCATGGATAAAAATCAGTATAGATGGGAAGAAATTATAACGCTCCCTCTTGAATATGCAATACCATTTTGGGGAACCGTTTACAAGAAAAGGTAGGTAGCTGGAAAGAGATTAGTAGTGGGAATTAAAGACATGTAATGAGGAAAGGCTTTCCAGATTAGCTTCTTTTTGATCCGGGTGTCTTTTGTCAGACACTAATTACTATTTACAAATGTATTCAGGTACGATACAAAACTATCAAAAGGGATGTTAAAATGGCACAAGGTCATCTACGGAGATAATAAAGAGAGAGAGAACACATTCTTACTCTTAGTGCTGTTGAGCCCAGGTGCATAATTGAAATGGAATAAACATAGAAGATATTCAAATAACAGTCATGAGACTTCTTAAAGGGATAGTAATGCTTCTTAATAAAAGCAGCTCTAATTAATCATCATAGTATTTGGACTTTGGAGAGTGTTATTTCAGTTCTGTCAGAGTTATAGTTCAAAAGTAATTCAGTGACAAAGTATCCCCCTCCCGCCCCTTTTACTGATGTAACACTGCTCAGCCAGAGCAGAAGGGAGGTGCACAGGTAGATTGCAGAGAGGGACAATCTTCAATTAAGATAAGGAAAAACCTGTCAAGGGGGGCAGGGCTTTCATTGTTCTCATAGGAAGAAGATTGTCCCCTTCTGTTATCTGTCTGGTCTATGGACTGGATTCCACATCTAAGAAGAGATGGCTTACACTAGGTAAAAAGGGCGGGAGGGGAAACTTTGCTTGTGAATATCTCTCAAACCATAAAGGTTTGAGAGATAAGACTTATATCGTTCTTCATGTGTTTTTAATGCCTACAAAATAAAATAAAGATAAAATGAAGTATTACTATCCCTTTAAATAACTGATCAGTAATAAAATATATTTGACAATCCCCTTTTAAGGTATTTGTTTAGGTCACAGCTCCTCATAGTAAGATAATAGATTTCAGTTGTCTGAATGAGATAAACCAGTGGTCCCTGAAAGGTGTGTCCTAGAATCGCAGGGTTCCCTGAATAAGTGCACAAGGTTCCACAGAACAAATATAAGTAATGACTGAGAGTGAAACAAGACAAGGTTGACCATTAATGCATGTGGGGTACTCTGTCAGTGAATGTGTGAAAAGATTGAAACAATTCTTAGTGTGTCATTTTGTAATAAGCAATGCAAGTTAAACTTCTCTAAAGATAAAAATTATAATTATTAGATACAGTTACCAGATCTAAATACATTATTAGGCTAACATTTAGTTTAGTAATTTCTACTAACTACAGAAGGGATTCCATTCTGCCTGAGTTTTCCTGGTGGATGGTGTTTTTGACATCTAGAAGGGGGGATATGACATGCTAGCCATGAGAATAGTGGTGTCCCTGGGTGAGCAGCGAGAAGGAGAGGGAAAATAGAGTGAAGGGAGCTGAGTCAGGGAGCGGAGTAAGGGAGCACATCAAGGGTGGGAGGAGCATCAGGTGGGTCCCTAGAGTTAGGCACGCCTTCAACCTCAGGAATAGTGGGAGAGGATGTCCAGTGGAGCAAAGCAGTCGAGTGCTAAGAACAAGAGGTCATCCATTAAGACTAGAGGAAAGGCGCTTTCAACTAAAACAAAGGCAGGGATTATTTACAGTAAGGGTGGTAAAGCTATGGAATTCTTTGCCTGGGGATGTTGTATTTGCAGATAATGCAACTGCTTTCAAAAAAGCAATGGATACCTATCTAGCACAAAACAATATTGAAAATTATGGCGGATGGCTTAAAAGCAGATAGGATGTTGATCCAGGGAACTATCTGACTGCCATTTGGAGTCAGGAAGGAATTTTTTTTACCCATTTGGGGCTAAATTGGAAATGGCTTCAGAGTGCTTTTTTTGCCTTCCTCTGGATCAACAGGGGTGTTTATGGCATGGGCTGGACTTGATGGACACATATCTTTTTTTAGCCTCATCAATTATGTTACTATGAGAGGAAGGCTGTGACCACAGGGATAGAGAAAGAAACTGCAGTGCCTCCTTTCACACATCTGGGAGATGAATGACCTTCTGCCACATCATCCCAGGAAGATCAGAGGCACAGTAGAACCAAATTCATGTGTGCGGTTATAGCCATCTCCTTGGTGCTCTTCACCCTGGTCCTCTCCTCCACAGCATCCCAGCTCTTTGAAGCATGGAAGGAGATTTAAGAGGATGTGTGTGCTGCCTTTAACACCAGGCACACCATTAATATCTAGAAGCACTGTTATTATGATTGCAAGGTGAATGATGAAGATTATGTTGGACTGGAGCAAGGAATTGACATGGCCTGTAACCAGGACAAGAAGGCTGATGGCAAGAAAAGCCCTATCTCATTTGTTAAAGTTGTCCCATGATATTCAACCCCCTGAGGAACAGAGTGGTGTGTAATGCATTGGTGAAGCAATATGTTGCACACCCCTCTGATCCTCAGAGGGTGAAATGCTTACCACTGACTCCACCCACTCACCCAAAAAAATGAATGAATAAAGTGCACCTCCTAAAGAGCCACCTTTGCCTACTGGTAGCATTGTACTTTAATATAGACCAGTGGGCTCAATCTGGATTCCTAGAGGACAAAGACAAACAGAGGCATAGGTGCCAGTCATTTTATTTGTTATTTTAATTGAACCATTTGCACAAAACCAGGCTATCCCCAAAACCTGCATTGCCTTGGCCCCCTAGAAATGCAGTTGGAGACCGCTAATGCAGACATAGAGAGGCTGATGTACTAAGGAGTACTGTGGGTACACCAGCTGCACATGGGGAACAAATAAAGCATTCCCATGAATTAACATTGCATTAAATAGGGCTTTTAACTTCTTGAATGTTAGAGAGATCTAAACAGCATTGCTAAGTGTGTGAACTCTATAGCATTAAAATGCTTCTAAGCCCCATTTGAATCAATGGGTGTTTTACTTGTGCCCTGTGATGCAATTAGTTTGTGCAAGAATTGTCCCAGTTATTCTTAGTGGATCAGAATGTGTGTGATGATCTAGTCAGAAATCCAAATACCTTTTGGAGTTTGGAAGGATAAATGCCACTTCTGTGGCAGAACTGAAAACAATTTCAAGGGGATATTTGCCTTCATATGCAGCAACAGAAAGGGCATCTATGAAAACATATTTTAAAAAGACCCCATCACGTCATGCATATGTTTCAGCCAAACTCCATGATTTGCCAACACTAATAATGGTCAGGGGTGTTGCTAGGTAATGGTTTTGGAGGGGGGGCAAAATTACAGGTCTTATATTTAAAACCCCTTTTGCAGTTTGGGCCATGTAATGTGACAGTCTTCCTCCTATAATCGTACAAGTTTGTTTGCGCTGCAGCAGCACCAATATATATTGGTCTTTTTCTTGTGTTTTCTCTGCCTCTAGCATCGGTCTCTGTCACTCTGTCTCAAATCAGGTAGGATTACCTGCCTGTCCGACTGTCATTGTCACCTATCAGTCAAAAAGGTTTTGTTTTTTTTTTTCTAACAAATCTGTTTTTTCACTTCACACTCACATTCCCTGCACCACATCTGTCCAGAGAACAAATGGCTGCCACCACACTCCATAAACTAAGCAACTCCAGCTCTCACTGTGCCTATCTAGTGTTACACTACAGTATAATCTAAATTGCAGTGGCTTGCGCACGCTCTCTTTCTCTCTCCCTCTCTCTCTCGCTTTCTCTCTCTTCTCTCTGTCAACATGCTGGTTACTCCCACATTCAATCTGCAGAGATAGCACTACAGGAATACATGGGTTGAAATCTTGTTGTAGAGGGTGTATGTGTGTGAAATTGCATTATTAGCAACGATTTCAGTGCAATCCAAGAAAACTGAAAATATGACCTTTTTACAGGAATCCCCGCAACAGCCAGGAAGTGACATTTTTCATGCTTCGCTTTTGTGACAAAAATGTTCTCCCATCCCCACTCACACGATCCAAACATACAACTTTTTCTCAAGTGAAACCCCACCACCATGAATGTAACACACAGGACACATTTATGAAACAAACTAAACTAAAGTATATTCTCAGGAAGAAAAATTGAATGGACACATTTTTAGGGAAAGCTGGGCAATGACCAGCGAAACCCTAGGCTTAATTTTTAATGACAGTGGTCTCACTAACCTGGTTTGAGGTTTGGGCTTGGTCAAAAGCAGCTGATTACAATGTTCTTATTGGTCTTATTGCCAGGCAGCAGACATCAATAATAAAGAAACAGAGCAGGTGTCTTACAACCAGGATGCAAAATTTTAGATGTAGTACGGATGAGTTGTAGTGATAACGAGATGACGAGCAGGCATAGCCACCAGATAATAGAGAGAAAAGTCAGAATGAAGCTGGGTTTGGTACACAGAAGACAATCAGGAACAATAGACCACTAGAGTTAGCATAATAATCTGGCCAAAGAGGAAGTGTACAGGACTGGCTTTTAAAGGAAATCTTAGCAGAATCACAAGGCTCTGTAAGATAATAAACTTCTGTATATCCCAGTACTGATCAGAATAGCAATACATTGAGATATCTATCATCATGCCAAGTCACGCACTGCATATTGATCTGGTTTGGGTCAAGATTAGTAGGGAGATGAAGGCAGTAACAGAGTCAGTTGATGTCCATTGCACTCTATACTGCCTGTCCTGTTGCTCCAACCATGGGGACGTGCTTTTGCTGCATGGAGATGAAAGGACTAAAATGAACACATACACACAATATACACACAAGCAACACACACAAACAATATATACACACACATGCAACACACACAATACATGCAAAATGCTAATGCACAAAGCAATCCACACATCGATATACACGCAAAGCTATATGCAAGATGCTACACGCAAAACGATAAATGTAATACACACAACGCTAAACGTGAAATGCTACACATAATATGCACTCTATACTATACTCCAAACATCATATGTACAACGCACAACTATATACGTAATACACCAAATGCTATACAACAAACACTGTACTCAAAATGCTATGCGCCAATAGCTATACGCAAAGCTCTATAGCCAAACGCTATACGCCATACGCCAAATGCAAAACTAGTGTAAAAAGCCCATGTACATGGGCCTCCCAGCACCTGCATTCCGGATGTTTGGGCAGTCTCTACTGCGCATAACTGCATCAGACAAACATACATCTGGCCTTTTATATTATAGGATATTTTCTTTTTGTAAGACTACCATCTTTATGCTTTACTAGCATATGTGTATAATTTGTAGCTTTGAGTATATGCTCCTGTCTTCTTATATGGTGTATATATACTTAAACATATGTTTAAAATACACAGTCTCTATTTGCTTATATATATATATATATATATATATATATATATATATATATATATATATATAGTCAAGACGATGGGCACACAAGCTAAAAATATAACTCTAAGAAAGTAAAAAATTATGTCTCTGACCCCTAAATAAGAAAGAATGGCAATAAAGGAGGAACAAAAAACAAAACATGTTGTGCCCTAGGGAAATTTACATATTATCAAACCATTGCATAAAATCTGCTGAATGGCAGAGCTACGGACATCAGTCCCCAACAAAGAGCAAACATAAACAATACATATGCCAAAATAGGAAAGAAAAATTATATGTGACAGTCAGGAATTCAGTTAGGAATTCAGCTTGAGGTGTGTAAGGGGTCAGGGTTTATTTAAGAATGCCATTTATAGGAAAAATTGGGTATATTGATTTCACATCCAAGATGATTAGAATAGCTGTGTTAGGGAGGTCAGGTGATTAATTAATCTTTTTGATAAACTGTGTTAAGTCATTGATTCATGACCGTACATCTTTGACCAATGGTTGTAGAAAATACTTCACATACTGAGCAATCAGTTTTAAAAAGGGACCCACTAGCAAAAATAACGGGTCACAACAAACATTTTGAGGTACTGCCATTAACCCAATCACAAGTCTAGGAATTAGTAATAAAGTTCTCAAAGTAAATGTTAAATGCAGTGGAACTGTTTATTTCTATTGCAAATATTCATTAGAATTAGATCATCAGTCCAAAATCTTAGCCTCATAATATGCCTAATTGAAATTATAATATTGGGTTCTTTATTAGCTGTACTGATAATAACCGGTAGGTTAGTAGCTAGACTGTGTATTTCCTTCATTTTGATTACATTAGAGAGGTCATTTTGATGTCAATGTATATTAAACAAGAACAATTTTATGGCTAAAATACACCGTTTGCTTTTTAGCAAGTTCAGGATGAAACTTGAAATCATTATGTGCGCTGCTGGGAATAAATGATAACCCATTAGCTAGAACTAGGGGATGAGCAAAATTATTCTTGAGTACAGAATTTGTTTGCTGTTTAAACCAATCCAACTGCAGGAAACAAGATCATGAAGTCCACAAAGAAGTAGGCCCACTTACCTTTGTATGTCAATCAAATGGGTTCCAATCCAGGTTACTTGACTAACCAATGTAGGAGAGGTTTTGTTGGTAGGAAGGCAGGACTGCTGGACAAATGTCCCCCTCTCTTTTCCCCCAACTTTCTTCCAGACATTCTCACCCTCCAACCACCTTCTCCTGCTATCTGTCTTTCTCACACTCAGTCTCTCTTGCATGCACAATCAGTGCTCAAATTTGTGCCTCTCTCCCATTCATATGGCCTGTAATTTCTAATGGATCTTAAACTTCCTCTAAATGAATATGCAGAATGAAATGAGGATGTTTCACTTATCTCTAGGTAGAACCCACTCTTCTATTTCAGAGAGAACATGAGTTATCAATTTAAACAGAGGAGCCAGCGAGGTTGTCAGTGTCAGGAAACTATTGTCCATCACTATGTGTTCTATAAGGTTGATTTAATAAGAACTGGTGCAAACAGACTGCACCACTGATGTAAATGGAGCTTTTAAACTACTGAATTCAAGGTCTCCAACCCATTGCTTCATTTTCTTCTTCTTATTATTATTAAATTAGCCTCTGTATTTACTGATTTATGTAACAGGTCCATGCTACATTTGCTTGTCGTGTTCATGGTGCTTGCATAGCCAGATGCTTTATGTCTTCTGCATATTTTCTTTTATTTGCATTTTGAATAGCACTTACTTTCACTGTCACTTTTATTCAATGTATTATGGTTTTTCATCAAAGACAGGGTTGAGATTTAAAATGTGTGGTGGTCTATTGCTAGGATGCAAACACATTTACTCTCCTACAACTTCATTATTTATATATATATATATATATATATATATATATATATATATATATATATATGTATATAAAGCAAATATACAAAGTATTGGTGCACAACCAAATTTTCATCACTATTAACCATTTACTCTGCGGCATTGTGCCTGCATATCACTACTATATTAAAGATGAGATAAGCACCCCTCCCACCCCCAGGTGCAATGCTCATTGTCTCTAGGACACTATATAATGCCTGTCAGAGAGTCTCTCTCCATTAATGAGTAAAGCTGACCAAGACTCAGCTCTCAGGATAAAGTAAATTAAGGTTAGTAAATGCCTAAAGTAGGAGAGATTCAGCTCATAAGACAAAGCATATTAAGGTTAGGTACTTGCCAAAATGAGGTACCTTGGCGTTGGTGGCAAGCTTAGCATTCTATGGCCATATAATGTAACTAAATCCTCATCTTTAATATAATAGTGATATGCAGTCACAATGCCGCAGAGTAAAGGGTTAATAGTGATGAAAATTTGGATGTGCACCAATACTTTGTATATTTGCTTTTAGCTATTTTGGTCAAAATTGGTTGCACTCCAGCAATTTTAAATGTGTGGTTTTGTTCTTTGGGTGTGCTTACCAAAACCTGGACTGGAATTATATATTATATATACACACATACATACATACATACATAGAGGAAAAAAAATATTTGAAACCCCTGCTGATTTTGTACGTTTGTCCACTGGCAAAGAAATGATAAGTCTATAATTTTAATGGTAGGTGTATTTGAACAGTGAAAGACAGAATAACAACAAAAAAAAATCCAGAAAAACTCATTTCAAAAAAGTTATAAGTTGATTTGCATTTTACTGAGTGAAATAAGTATTTGACCCCTTTGCAAAACATGACTTAGTACTTGATAGCAAACCCCTTGTTGGCAATCACAGAGGTCAAATGTTTCTTGTAGTTGGCCACCAGGTTTGCACACATCTCAGGAGGGATTTTGTCCCACTCCTCTTTGCAGATCCTCTCCAAGCCTTTAAGGTTTCGAGGCTGACATTTGGCAACTTGAACCTTCAGCTCCCTCCACAGATTTTCTATGGGATTAAGGTCTGGAGACTGGCTAGGCCACTCTAGGACCTTAATGTGCTTCTTCTTAAGCCACTCCTTTGTTGCCTTGGCCGTATGTTTTGGGTCACTGTCATGCTGGAATACCTATCCACAGCCCATTTTCAATGCCCTGGCTGAGGGAAGGAGGTTCTCACCCAAGATTTGACGGTACATGGAACAGTCCATCATCCCTTTGATGCGATGAGGTTGTCCTGTCCCCTTAGCAGAAAAACACCCCCAAAGCATAATGTTTCCACCTCCATGTTTGACGGTGGGAATGGTGTTCTTGGGGTCATAGGTAGCATTTCTCCTCCTCCAAACACGGCGAGTTAAGTTAATGGCATGGGGCTCGATTTTGGTCTCATCTGACCACAACACTTTCGCCCAGTTCTCCTCTGAATCATTCAGATGATCATTGGCAAACTTCAGATGGGCCTGTACATGTGCTTTCTTGAGCAGGGGGACCTTGCGGGCACTGCAGGATTTCATTCCTTCGCGGTGTAGTGTGTTACCAATTGTTTTCTTGGTGACTATGGTCCCAGCTGCCTTGAGATATTTGAAAAGATGCTCCCGTGTAGTTCTGGGCTGATTCCTCACCGTTCTCATGATCATTGAAACTCCACGAGATGAGATCTTGCATGGAGCCCCAGACCGAGGGAGATTGACAGTTATTTTGTGTTTCTTCCATTTGCGAATAATCGCACCAGCTGTTGTCACCTTCTCACCAAGCTGTTTGGTGATGGTCTTGTAGCCCATTCCAGCCTTGTGTAGGTATGCAATCTTGTCCCTGACATTCTTGGACAGCTCTTTGGTCTTGGACATGGTGGAGAGTTTGGAATCGGATTGATTAATTGCTTCTGTGGACAGGTGTCTTTTATACAGGTAACAAGCTGAGATTATAAGCACTCCCTTTAAGAGAGTGCTCCTAATCTCAGCTTGTTATCTGTATAAAAGACACCTGGGAGCCAGAAATCTTGCTGATTGATAGGGAGTCAAATACTTATTTCACTCAGTAAAATGCAAATCAATTTATAACTGTTTTGAAATGCGGTTTTCTGGATTTGTTTGACGTTATTCTGTCTCTCACTGTTCAAATAAACCTACAATTAAAATTATAGATTGATCATTTCCTTGTCACCAGGCAAACGTACAAAATCAGCAGGGGATCAAATAATTTTTTCCCTCACTGTATGTATATATATATATATACACATACAGTTGAAACCAGAAGTTTACATACACTATATAAAAAGACACATATGCATGTTTTTCTCACCGACATGAAATCAGAATAAACCTTACCTGTTGTAGGTCAATTAGGATTACCAAAATTATTTATATTTGCCAAATGCCAGAATAATGAGAGAGAGATAATTTTTTAAGGCATTTTTATTACTTTCTGCAAAGTCAAAAGTTTACATACACTAGGATTACTATGCCTTTAAACAATTTGTGACAGCCCATATGATGATGTCATGTCTTTGGAAGCTTCTGATAGGTTTATTGGCAACATCTGAGTTAATTAGAGACACACCTGTGGATGTAATTTAATGCACACCAGAAACACACTGCTTCTGTGTGTAACATCATGGGAAAGTCTAAAGAAATCATCCAAGATATCAGGAAGAGAATTGTGGACTTGCACAAGTCTGGATCATCCTTGGGTGCAATTTCCAGATACCTGCAGGTGCCTTGTTCATCTGTACAAACAATTATACACAAGTACAAACAAGATGGAAATGTCCAGCCATCATATTGCTCAGGAAGGAGACGGGTTCTGTGTCTCAGAGATGAACGTGCTTTGGTCCGACATGTGCATATCAACCCAAGAACAAAAGCAAAAGACCATGTGAAGATGCTGGCGGAAGCTGGTAAGATTGTGTCATTATCCACAGTGAAACGAGTACTGTATCAACATGGGCTGAAAGGCCGCTCTGCCAGGAAGAAGCCATTACTCCAAAAGAAACATATAAAAGCCAGATTAATGTTTGCAAATGCACACAGGAACAAAGACCTACATTTTTGGAGACATGTCCTGTGGTCTGACAAAACTAAAATTGAACTGTTTGGCCATAATGACCATCTTTACGTTTGGAGGAAAAAGGGAGAAGCTTGTAAGCCTAAGAACACCATCCCATCTGTGAAACATGGGGGTGGCAGCATCATGTTGTGGGGTTTTGCTGCAGGAGGGACTGGTGCACTTCACAAAATAGATGGCATCATGAGACAAGAAGATTATGTGGCAATACTGAAGCAACATCTCAAGACATCAGCCAGGAAGTTAAAGCTTGGGCGGAAATGGGTCTTCCAAATGGAAAATGACCTGAAGCATACTGCCAGACTGGTTACAAAGTGGCTTAAGGATAACAAAGTCAATGTTTTGGAGTGGCCATCACAAAGCCCTGATCTCAATCCTATTGAAAATTTATGGGCAAAGCTGAAAAGGCAGGTGCGAGCAAGGCGACCTACAAACATGGCTCAGTTACACCAGTTCAGTCAGGAGGAATGGGCCAAAATTCCTACCAACTATTGTGAGAAGCTTGTGGAAGGATATCCAAAACATTTGGCCCAAGTCATACAGTTTAAGGGCAATGCTACCAAATACTAATGAAATGTATGTAAACTTTTGACTTTGCAGAAAGTAATAAAAATGCCTTAAAAAATTCTCTCTCTCTCATAATTCTGGCATTTGGCAAATATAAATAATTTTGGTAATCCTAATTGACCTAAAACGGGTAAGGTTTATTCTGATTTCATGTCAGATAGTGAGAAAAACATGCATATGTGTCTTTTTATATAGTGTATGTAAACTTCTGGTTTCAACTGTACATACATACATACATACATACATACATATTGTAGAACATTCCAGCAGCATTGTTCTCCAACTCTGAGATCTGAACCTTGATAGAGCTCCGGCTAAAACACTTGTTGACACCATCTTGAAGAAAACCAGAACCATAGGAAGACAGAAAGGCTATGAGGGAGTGGCGTGACCAGCTTACCATTGGTAGTATAAGGACTAAATCCTATGATAGGCCCTAGATGAGACCAGTTTCCTAGCTTGGCGAATAGTAGAAATGACAGCATCTAAAAAAAAAAATCCTGTCCAAGATTTTTGCTTCAAGAGCCACACTGTCAAAGCCAACCTTTCCACCTGAGGATGACAAACTGGGCTCTTAAGAGATCCAATCTTAGGGGAAAGCAAAATAGTTCCACAGTTGACAGAATGAGAAGGTCCAAGAACCAGGCCCAATGGAAGCCATGAGGTCCACTGATGGAAGTCCCCATTGGCAGATGATTTTGTTGAACATACCCTGGTTGAGTTCCCAATTCCTGGGATCCAAACGTTTATGACATAGAAAGCCTGCAACCACGTTTTCCATGCCTGGGATGTGAACTACCAAGATGGCAGACACATGAGCTTTCACCCACTGAAAGAGTTCTCTAACCTCCTCTCAAGTTTGCTCTCTTCTGGTTCCTCTTTGGAGGCTGATATATACAACCACTGCTGTGTTGTCCAACCCTGACTGGTGTTCCCGACAGGACATGGGAGCAGTGGCAAAGTGCTAAGTGAATGGCTCCTATTTACAGACTGTTGATTGGAAGATGACTCTCCTCCCAGGTCCAGAGACCCTGTGCCATAAGTGGACCCAGGGTCACTCCCCAGCCTGGAGTCCGTGGTGACCACTACCCATTCAATGATGTCACATGGATGTCCCAGTCTTAGATGGGGACGGTGGAGCCAGCAGTGAAAATCCTCCTTCGTCCATGGAGACATGGCATGACAGGTATGAATGCTGTCTTGACCTGCTTCCAAAGCGGAGACCATGTGGCCTAGTACGCTCATATTCCCTTACGGTCCCCTACAGCCAGGATATCGCTTGAGTCACATGCAGGGACATAGACTGGATCTTGTCCTCTGGCAAATCTAATGCCTAAGAAATACAGAATCTGGGAAGGTACCAGAGAGGACTTCTTGAGAAAGAGTACCCAACCATGTTGCTCAGGATGTGTACACAGTCCTGAATCTGGGAATGTAGAACAGCCTCCAAAGAAGCCTTGAGTCTTGAGTAAAATTGTCTAGGTAAGGAGTCAGGGCTATTCATTTAAAGTGGAGCTGCCAAATCAGACATGACCTACTAAATGGTCCTTGAAGCAGACAGCAGACCCGAGGGAAATTAAGTGAACTGGTAGTGCCCTCTAAGGCAAAGCATAAGAAATGCTGATAGCTCGGATACATCAGGACATGGAGGCAATATATTCCCCTGGACACAGTAGAAATGACAGAGATTCCATTTTGAAGAGTGAATCTGGCACATAATGGTTAAGACACTTCAAGCTCAGAATAGGGCATCAGCCCCCGTCCTTCTTAGAAGCAACAAAAACATTGTAATAGAATCCGGCGAATAACTTCTGAGAGGGAACGGAAACCACAACCGCTTTTCCAAAAGGGAAGATACTACCTCTATGTACAGACATCCCTGAACCCAGTCCAAAGGAACTTTGGACAAAAGAAGGTGAGGTGGAATGGACTTGGTCTATGCGGTATCCTTCCAAAATGACCCACAAACTCCATTGGTCATCACTGAAGTAGTATACCTGTGTTGAATAAGATGGAGGTGACCCCCAATATGCAGAGACAGGCCAGGACCTTGAAAGTCATGTGTAGGAGGCCTTATCAGCCTTCGGCTTCTGAGCGGATTTCTTGTTCTGCCTAGCTTGTTTGGCCTTTGTGGCAGTGCAGGCTTGAAAGGCCCATGGAGGTTAGGCCCTTGGCACCTCAAACTGGCAGGGGTAATGAAAACCATGTATCTTCCTTAGGAAAAAGGTATGCTTTGGAGGAATCTGAGGCAAGGGACACCACCATTTTTTTTTTTGGAAGATTGTGGACTCCTAAAAGTGAGATAAACAGCTACCGAGAAGTATAAGGCTTTACCAGAGAACTGAGCTGCATCAAAAGCAGCCTCTATTAGGTATGCATCGGCTTACAGGATATTGGCCAGCATAAACAACAGTTCCTCTTTTGGAAAATCCCATGGATGGCATCTAAGAGGTGTTCGCCCCAGATAGCCATAGCGCTAGTGACCAAATCAGTAGCGAAAATGGGTTGCAGAGCAGTCCGAAAATTTGCCTGCAGTAAGGAATCTAGGCGTTTTTCTGCCTGATGCTTAAGAGCCACAGCATCTGTTTGTTTTTAGCTGTGTGTGTGTGTGTGTACCACTGGTGGAGAAGCTCACTCTGACAAGGTCTCAGCCAAAAAAAAAAATAGGGGTTGGAGATGCTGTTGTTAAGGAAGAGTCTCTTACCACCCTCTTCTATTTTTCCAGAAGAACCTGTTCCAAACAATAACGGGGAGGAAAATGGGTAATCTCCTTTTTGCTCTGTTGGAAGCTGTCCGGTGAGGAAGATCCTACATAAAAGGCCTCAGAAATTTGAAGAGTCTCTAATACTGTTCTGATGAGTCACTCAGCTGGGGGGCAAGGCTCTTCCTCATAAGCATCCCAAAGGACAAGGAGGAATCCATATCATCACAACCAGTCTCAACTTCTTCCACAGAGGAATTTCCAACCGAGAATGGCTCCCTAAAGACAGGAACAGTGTGTGTGATGGCATATGGAGCGCCAAGAACAAAGGACTCCTTGAAATGAATAAGGGATGGAGGCAACTGAATAAAACAGATTCTTAATAGAATAGTAATGATTAGGTATGAATGTAACATTGATTCTTTTACATACTTTTGTATAACAATGTGTACCTTTGTCATCGTGCATAACATTGCGGTTTTATTTTTATTCTATATTAAATTATTCCCCTCCCACCCCTTTTACTTACATCAAGCAGCTTCCCTTCAGATCTGAAATCCAGTCATTGGACCAGACAGATTGCACTGAGGGACAATCTTCTGTGTATCAGTATAAGAAAAACACTGCCCCCCTTGAAGAAGGAGGGCAGGTTTTTCCATATGCTGAGAGAATGTCCCTCATTGTGATCCATTTGGATTGGCTTACAGCTCCCAGTGGATGATTCATGACGTAAGTAGAAGGGGCGGGAGGAGGGCATTTTAATATAGAATGAAAAGAAAACTGCAAGGTTATGCACAAAGGAACATATTGTTAAAAATATATAGAAGAACCGATGTTACATTCATACCTAACCATTACTAACCCTTTAACCCAGACTGGCTCTTGTTCTGCAGTGGATGGGCCCCCAAGGGTTTGATAAGGGTCACATTGAAAACGGGCCATAGAGTACTAGAACATTCTCTTGAAAGCCCATTCTTGTATGAGGAGCAGTGTGATAAAGGAGTTAAGAGGACCCCAGAATCCTTAGGTTTGGATTTCATTATTTCCCCAGATCAGACATGTTAAGACAAACCCCCCAAAGCAGGACAAACGTAGTCCAAAGTAGTGGTACGTATGAGAAATTTGTCAGAACTACCCAAATGCACTTACCTGACTGCAATAGTTTAAACTAGTAAGGTAGGGAGGAGAGACCAGGCTCTGTGTAGCCTGTACAATGAGATAGAAAAGTAGCTGCCCAAGCATCACCTCTCCAATCCTGAAACCCCAGTTACAGGGGGAATTCCGGGACATGTAGTTTCTCCTTGTCCCACAAACAATGGATCTCTAACTGCTTTAAACATGGATCCCATGCCATAGAACAGGTCTAGCAATTCATATTGAGCCATCTCTTATACCTGTAAGTGCAACAGGTGTAGAGATATTTCCCTGTGACAAACTGCATGCAACAAAGAAAGCCACCACACGGGTACCTGGTTTTTGTAGGGGCAGTGTCAAATAAACTGTAGTTGAAATAAAGAAAAGAGGTTGAAAACTATGTATATATTAGTAGAAAAAGAGAACAAAGATCTGCTTTAAAAAGTGAACAGTGAAATATCAGCCCAAGTACAGAAAGGGTTAAAAAAAAAAAGTATAATGGAAGCAGCAATATAAGAAGGAGAAATGAAATTGAGTGATTGATTGGCAAGAACGGTGCCAGAACGACATAAAAGATAGGAGCATGGCACTCAATGGGTTAACTTACCAGTCATCAGACTTCCATTTAAATGAAGGAATGTAAGACAAGTTCAATCATTAGGCACAGACTAACGAAAAAGTCAACATTGCAGGGAAAGGTCCAGAAATACACGTGAACTGGTCAATCTAACTCCAGTGAAGCCAGTTATTGGGAGCCTGCCTAATGGGGAATTATACAGCCCCATAGTCTAAGAATAAAACAAAAAAAGTTTACTCAAGAGAGCAGAGCCCAATTCGTTCTTTCAGGACAGGTCACTTGAAATGGAGAAGGTGGTGGTGGGGGTTAAATCTACATGGAAAGGAGGAGTCTCCACTTCAGCAAGGGGGGCTGACACACCAAAAATTGATTTGATTTACATTTTTCTCCTGTTTAGTCACTATGCATTTCATGATCTTAGTTACTTTATAGCATTTTTTGTCACACCTGCCTAATACTTTTGCACAGTAACATATTATATATCCTATATACTAAAAGACTAGGATGTTTGTCATAAGCTGTCAAGCGCAGTAGAGACTGCGCTCGCTGCAGTCATGCGCAGTACAGACTGCCTGAATGTGCCATGGCTGATACGGAGAGGGGTGCTCCGAATTTGGACCGGAGCCCTCTCTGCGCACCTTCCTGGGACTGCTTGGTGAGCAGAGAGGCTCCGGGCACCAGCCGAGGCTGCTGGGCGACACTGTGGCCCGTGAAAACAGGCTTTTAAAGGAATATGCAAGAGGATTTTAGTCTTACCTGTTAAATCCGTTTCTCTTAGTCCATACAGGTTACTGGTAACTTTTGGGTAGGGGATACGGCCCTTTACGTAGGCAGGAACAATTCTAAAAGTGAATGCAGGGGGTGGAGCCTACCTTCCCTGCTTGGCTACAGCTAGCTATTCAGCTCCAGTAAGATTTGAGACACTAACTATTGACTAGATAGCAGAAGGGTAAGAAGACTCCTGTGAGCATGACCCCGAAGGACCCCCATGGTCTGCCACAGGAGAGCCAAGCATGGTCCCTTGACAGGATGGGAGACCAGTAACCTGTATGAACTAGAGCCAACAGGGCTCAAAAGTGAAGAACCGAAGAAGATCCTAGACAGGCAAGACTGCCTCCAGGATCTTCCTCACAAAGTTGGCGTCAGCCGATGCCAGCATATCAACACGGTAGTGCTTCGAAAATGTGTGCACAGACAACCAAGTGGCAGCCTTGCACAACCGATCAGCTGAGGCCTGATTCTTGTAAGCCCAATAGATCTAGTAGAATGAGCAGTGACCCGAAAGGGAACAGGCTTCTTCCTTAGCTCGTAAGTCTTACGAAGAGTGGACTTGATCCAAGACGCAATAGTCACTTTGGATGCAGGTCTCCCTGTCCTGGGGCCCTCAGGAATGACGAACAGCGTGTCAGATTGTCTAATGGACTCAGTGCGATGTACATAAAACTTGAGACAACACACCACATCTAAAATGTGGAGATCCCACTCCTTGTCAGAGGTAGGGTCAAGGCAGAAAGAAGGCATCACGATCTCTTGATTAATGTGGAACTCAGAGAACACCTTCGGGAGAAACTCCTGAGAAGTGCGAAGCACTGCCTTGTCTTTGTGAAACACCAAAAAGGCTGGTCTACAAGACAGGGCATGCAACTCCGCGACACTGTGAACATACAAGATCACCAGTAGAAAGGCCATTTTCCAAGTCAGCAGGTATAGAGGAATAGTAGCCAAAGACTCAAAGGGGTAGCACTGAAGGACGCCCAAAACCAAGGTAAGATCCCACTGAGGTGCGGGAGTCTTGAAAACAGGACAAGTATGAGCAACACCCTGGAAGAAAACCTTGATGTCAGGAAGAATAGCAATTCGAAAGAAAACAGAGAGCAGAAGTCTGCACATTAAGGGGACACAAACTGAGGCCCTTATCCACACCGTCCTGCGAGAAAGCCAGATCAAAATCCTGAGAAAGGTCCCTATCAGCACACCAAGAGAGAAAGGTCGACCAGACACGATGGTAGGCCTTAGAGGAAACAGGTTTGTGGGCACTTAGCATAGTAGCCACCACACCAGAAGAAAAACCTTTCTTCTTCAGTATCTAGGATTCAATTCCCAAGCCGTCAAAGCTAGATGATGAACGCCCTCCTTCCACAGGTAAGCTTGTAGAAGAAGATCCGGACGGCAAGGGACCCGAAATGGCTCCGCCACTGACAGATCCAGAAGCTCCGGAAACCAAGACTGTCCGAGGCCAGTAAGGAGCAATCAGAATGACTGGACAGTGCTCCAGTCTCAGTTTCCTTAACACCCTGTGCAACATGGGAATGAGAGGAAAGATGTAACCCAGAGGAAATAACCAAGGAATGGACATGGCATCCACCAATAGAGCTAGAGGATCCCTCCAGTGCGAGCAGAACATTGGAACCTTCCGGTTGTGTCTTGTTGCCATCAGGTCGATGCAAGGAAGACCCCACTGAACAATGAGGGAAAACATTTCTGAGTGCAGTTCCCACGGTCCGCTGTCCACCGTGTGCCGAATGAGGAAGTCTGCCATGATGTTGTCCACGCCAGGAATGTGCACTGCGGATATGGCAGGAACATGTTCTTCTGCCCAGGACAAAACAGCCTTGACCTCTAACCAAGCGGCGAGACTTCTTGTTCAGCCCTGCTTGTTGATGTAGGCCACGGCCATGGCGTTGGCCGATTGGGCAGTCCTCCAACTCACGTGTCCAGTGGCGAAGGGCATGAAATATCACCCGAAGCTCCAACACATTGATGGGAAGGAGAAATTCCTCTGGAGACCACCGACCTTGAGTACGCAGGCGACCCAGGACAGCTCCCCAGCCAGAGAGGCTGGCATCCATTGTCATTGTGGTCCAGAAGGATACCAGGAAGGATTGCCCTTCAGCAGATTGGAGAGGTCGAGCCACCACAACAAACTCAGTTCCACATGAAGAGGGAGGGATACTGACATTTTCAGAAGGTCCAGCTGCCCCTGCACACCTGGATCACAAACCTCTGGAGTTCCCTGGTGTGAGCCATGGCAAATGGGACCACTTCTATGGTGGAAATGAACTTCTCCACTAGAGAGGACAGCTTCTTGGCGGTAACTGGATCTTGAGCCAAAACAGCCGAGATCCTGTTGGCGATCTGGTGAGCCACCTCGTCCATGAGAAACACCATGCTCTGCTGACTGTTGAAGAGAAGGCCCAGGAATAAGCTGGGACGGAACAAGATATGACTTGTCCATGTTGAGGATCCAACCATGATGGGTGAGTGCATGAATGAAGTCCCAAACCTGCTGGTGAAGAAGGTTCGCAGAAGGGGCTTTCAGAAGCAGGTCGCCCATGTATGGAGTAACTCTAATGCCATCCCGATGGAGGACGGATACTAAGGCTCCCAAGACATGGTTGTAGACTTGAGGAGCTGTAGTCAGACCAGGTGAAAACTGAAAGTGCCCTTGGTTGCAGGCAAATCTGAAATACTGCCGACTCTCTGGATGAATGGCGATGTGTATATACGCGTCCTGAAGATCCAGAGAGGCAAGGAATTCCCCCGGGGACATAGCAGCAATCACCGTCCGTAGGAACTCCTGGTGATAAGGAGTCTTGATCATAAAAGAATTGATATCCTTCAAATCCAAAATGGGACGACAGCCGCCGTCCTTCTTGGAGACCACAATGAGGTCTGAGTAAAAACCCATACCTCTGTCCCAAACTGGAATAGGTTCCAGAACATCCTTGTCCAGAAGGCCCTGGATAGCGCCATTGAACAGACGGCGTTTCTCTATGCCCTGGGGTTTATGAGAGGGAAAAAAACGAATGGGAGGAAGAGAGACAAAAGGGATCCTGTACCCTTCCACCACCACCTGCAAAACCCACGGGTCCACCACTGAACCCTCCCAGATGCTGTGGTAGTGATGCAGACGGCCACCCACAGCTGAGTGGGAACCTGGGTTCGGTGAGTCATGCCGAAGGCGGCTTGGAAGCCTTAGTCTTGGGGGAGACCTTGCCTTCCATTGTTGTTTGGGCTTGGAGGAGGAACGCGGAGCTGAGGGAACCTCCTGGTTATCCGGACGTGTCTCAGTCTGGAAGGACGAAAAATCCGATTACGCTTGATAGGAGTCTTCTTCCTGGGACCATAGGCAGAAGGGTACTCTTGCCCCCTGTGGCCTCAATGATCAGATCCCTAAGATCTGGCCCAAATAAAGTGGTGCCTTGAAAAGGCAATGAGAACAAAGCTTTCTTGGAAGCAGTGTCAACAGACCAGATCTTGAGCCAAAGAGCTCATCTGGTAACCACAGACATGGTGGAAACCCTTGCCACCAAATTGATGGCATCAAATAAGGCAGCAGAAACATAGAGCTGGGCCTTAGAAATGTTGGCAAGAAGTCGCAACATATCTGAAGTAGGAGCACCCTGACGGACAGCCAGGGTGAGCTGTTCAGACCGCAATAGCCCGGTTCACCCATGCCGCAGCGAACGCTGGACGCATGGCAGTATCAGCAGTGGCAAAAATGGACTTGAGGGAGACCTCAAGTTTCTTCTTAGTCCAGTCTTTCAGAGCAGACGCATCAGCAACTGGAAAGGCAGTAGACTTAGCCTGGAGACAGGAGCATCCACTTTGGGGGGATGAACCCACTGAGCAAGCGCCACCTCAGAGAAGGGGTAAAGCTTGGCAAATTTCTTGGAAACTGAAGGTTTCCTGTCCGGAGATTTCCACTCATCAGACACAAGGCGGTCAAGAGTGAGGTTAAGTGGAAAACAAGTATAGGGCCTTTTAGGCTCCTGAAAGACATCAGAGGGATCCGAAGAAACCTCCTGAACTAAGGGAATGTTTAGGGTAGTTAAGACGGCTCTGATCAGGCCCTCAGCCGAGGGATCAAGATCAGCCTGAAAGGGGTCCCCAAAAAACTGAGAGGAGCCCACAGCAGAACATTCCTCAACGTCTGAATCCACCAACAGTTCCTCCTCAGAGGTATCTGATACATCAGGTACTCCCTGCGGTTTCGGCAGGGAAGATCTGATGGAAGTAGGGGTCTGCCAGGAGTGGGGGACCCCCTGTAACTGGGATGGAAAGAGTTGCAATGTAGACCGGAGGTCTCTAGTAGCAGCCTTGAACTATTGCACCCAAACTGGCTCTAATGCATGGCTGGAGGTCCCTATGGAAGACTCAGGGACATCAGAACATGCTGGGCATAAATGACCTGAGAATTCTCTAGGTAACCCAGAATGACATGAAGAGCCATGCGCAATAGGGGACACAGAGACCCCAGCATCCTTAGGCCTGACCCCAAGCTCTAACGGATTAGACATTCTCACAGTGGCAAAACATTTAAAGTATAAGGAATTACCCAAATACAGTGTGGAAGATTAAAAATTCACCCCAGAAATCACTAAAATGCACTTATCTGGCAGGCGAAGGGTTAATCTGCAGAGGTGAGAAAGAGAGTCCAAGCCCTGCATAGGATACTCATTTAGGAAAAGAACAAAATGGCTGCCGTGGTGGGAGCCAATCAGAAACGAGCATGCGAAGCAAGCACTCATGGGAAATGTAGTTTTCCCAGAAAAAGCACCCCAACTGTGCCCGAAGCCCCCTGAACCCCCCAACACACACACACACACACACACACACACACACACACACACAACGTTGACCGGATAATAGAGCAAGGGCAGACAAACAAAGTGAGCCATCTCTGAAGTCACTCCGATAAACGGTTGCAGAGATATGTCCCAAACTGTACAGTCACATAGAAGTGAATGGAGCAATGGCATCTATGTGGTAAAAGTGCGCCGGAACACAAATTTTGCAAAGTTGTAACTGATAAGTGAATGTGCACTAGACATTACTAAAACATGTCACTAGACCCAATAAACACTGAACCCAGTAGGGAAAGTGCCACAAAAGATGCTGAACCAGCAGCTAAAGTGTTAAGTTACCACAGAAACTTGCTCCAAACCACCCAGACATACAGATAAACCTAATGAGTGCAGGAGTGTGCAATAGGAACTCCAAAGGAAAAAAACCCTGTGCGGAGGGGCACTGTGACACTTGTGGACCTGCAGCACTCAAAGGGTTGCTCACCTTTCCTGCAGATCTTCTGTCTTCAGATCACCATGTATTAAGAAGCCTCAGTGGGCAACTCCTGGGGAAAGAACATGAACCCAAGATTTTCTCCCCAGGGCTTAAGGTCCACAAAAGCACCTGGATACTGATCTTGCCCCATCTAAGGGCATTGTCAGTTATGGTAATCCGCCTAATGGTGGCATTCCATTGCTAACAGAAAAATAAAAAAAATAGCTAAAACTATAGCAGAACTGTTCTCTTGCCTGTATCTTCTCCAAGGAACAAATCTTACTGGAGCTGATTGGCTAGCTGCAGCCAAGGAGAAAAGGTAGGCTCCACCCCCTGCATTCACTTCTAGAATTGTTAATGCCTACTTAAAGGGGCAGATCACCTACCCAAAGTTACCAGTAACCTGTATTTATTGGACAACAGAGAAATATATACACACACTTTTTTTTTTTTTCCTTTAACAAACTTATTTTCTTTCCATCATAGTCTACCCTACTCCTCAGAAGGGAGATTCAGTTCCATCTGGTAATATAATATTTCCTGTGGAACACCAATGAGACATGTTTTGCTTAGCACTGTTGATGGCCCTCTGTGCCCTACTCCCAACCCCGATCCCTACACCTATCAGGTCTCAAGTAGTGTCACTGGAAATTTGATTCTCCTTTTTTTTTTTTTTAAACTATAACAGCCGCAATGTGAATCATTTGATTAATCCCTTGATGACTACAGGGGTATATATGATTAGGAACGAGTTTCACACCCTCTGGTGTTCAAGGGATTAATCACACAGTATGCAAATTTGAAAAGGGTCTGACTATTTAAAGCCAGATTACGAGCAGTGCTGCTCCACCATAGACTATGGCATCTTGTCCTAACATTTTTACTCCTTTGAAATGTACTCTTCTCCTCCACTTTGTTGAATCCTTCCTGTATTTGAAGGTTTCTATCATATCCCCTCTCTCTCTTCTCTCTTCCAAGCTATACATGTTCAGATCCTATAGTCTATCCTGATATTTATTTTCCTGTAAACCAGTCACCGTTTTAGTAGCCCTTCTCTGAATTTTCTCTAGAGTTTATCTTTCTGGAGATAGGGTCTCCAGTACTGTACACAATACTCTAGGTGAGGTCTAACCAGAGATCTGTAGAGTGGCATGATCACTTCCTTTTTTCTGCTACTAATGCCCCTAGCTTTACAATCTAGCACCCTGCTTGCATTTCCCACAGAGTAAATCTAGGAATCCACCTATATTATAGGGGACAAAAAAATCCACTTGATTGAATGGAGTAGTTAAGTTTGAATGCTAGAGGTATTCAGCATATTGCATATTTTAGACCTTTCTAGAATTCAAAGGGTTGAATAGCCCCATTTAACTCAATGGGAGTGCTGGGCATTTTATTTGCCCCCCCCCCAGGGTGCAGTTCATTTGCCTTACTTTATATATAAGGCCTACTGTGTCTCCATGTCATACTTCATCAACTCCTGTAGGCTGCTTTCAGCCAATAACCTCGTCTCAACAGCTCTTACTTCTACTGTACTCAAACCATTTCCTCATGTACCCCAGCATACCTGTGAAATACTCATCCAGTGTAGATATTTCAGGCAAACTTCAAGATATACTCCAGGTGCCATATGGATTCAGAAACAGTGGAGCAATTCCAGGGCAAACCAACCACACCATAGGAGATGGATTAAAGGGTCAGTAATGTCCCTTAAAAAATATTTAGAGTTAGGTAGCGATTAAAAAAAGAAACCGCCACAAACCTTCTCTCTCAACCCCCTACAGTTTAAGAGATATAGCAATTCAAAGTTCCACCCTCCCTCCCCTTCTCCTGCTGTCAGCGTCTAGCTGACAGCAGGAGATCCCGGTCCGGGGACCAGCAGGAGGCTCTGCAGCAGAGTCGGAATTATGTTACTTAAGAAGAATTCGTTCTTTGGAAACGTCTACAAAGTGTGCTTGCAAACTAGGCACACTTTGCAGACCTTTCCAATGAATTAATTATTTTTAAGCAACGCACTTCCATCTCTGCTGCAGAGCATCCTCGAGTCGTATCCTCACATCAGGAGAAGGGGGGGGGAGACTTTGAATCCCTATATCTCTCAAACTGTAGCGGTTTGAGAGATAGGGTTTGTTGCAATTAGTTTCTCTTTTTAATCACTAAATATTTTTTATGGGACATTACTGTCCCTTTAACAATTTGCTTTGATTTAAATAGGCTTGGACTTCTAGCATTAGACAGGGTAAAATCACTATTTAAATAATGAAAACATTGACCATTTTATTTCTCTCTGTTGAGCATTTTGTTTGCTCAGAATTGCCTTCTTTGTGCATATGGCCCTTAGTGAGCTTCAATCAAACAAAACATTCCCAAACTTTTTGGGGCAGGGATTTCCTTGTGAGTTATTTGTACAGTTAAAGGGACAGGGGAATGGGCTATCTGCTGGTATTTACCCAACAGCTATAGGTCTCAAGTTCCCATAGTTTAAAACCCTACCATGCATTCTTCATTCCCTCTGCATCTCTCCATGATCTGCAGGACTAGGTGAAGTCAGAGCTTCTCTTGCTAAGGCTGGGAGACGAAGCAACATTTTTATCCTCTCTATTGATGCCCTGTGTAGACAATCTCTCCTACAATGGACTACAAAGGAAAGGGCATAAATCTCCTATAAGTGCAAAGTGAAGTGAGGACATCACTCAGCCCTATAGATCGTGGAGATCTGCTGAACGAACAGCATGGCAGCGTTTCAAACTATGGGAAGTCTATTTATTCACTTAGCCGTTAGGCAACTGCCAATAATTCAGTCCAAAATTACTCCCTTGTTCATACATTTTGTGCAGCTTTATATTGAACCAATAATGTACCCAGGAGTTTGTAAAGTTATTCATCAGTACAGACACATGTGGAGTATAATCACCTGCCTTTGTAAACTACAATAATCCACTTCTCTCTATCACACAATTCTATTCTATATGCCATTTCCTTCTGATTCTCGGTCTGCTGACAAGCATACAGCTCTCGCCTCCATCTCACAGCTCTCCTTTGTGTGGTGTCCCAATTCTGTGCATCGTTTCGTAAAGCGTAGGAGGGTGGAACAAAGCATCACAATAAAATGGCTGATACAGAAAAATTGTGTAAGAGATTATAGATTTTGGCCATTTAAAAGTTATGTTAAAGTGAAACTGTACCTTTTTAACCTAAAAGAAAGACTTCACTAGGCAAGTGTTATCGATAAAGCAGTAAGTTATAGATGTTTATGTTTTGTGCATTTAAAGTATTCAAAGACTGAAAAGACACATTTTACTACCTTGTTTACACGGCTCTTTAGAATAATGGTAAGGGCTCACGTGGGTTATAATAGTCAGCAGAGGCAGGTGATTTTATTATGTATGTGTCTGAACAGATGTAATTGTAGAATGTGCCAATAATATACCCAATACTGGAAGCTTTAAAGGGATAGTAATGTTTCATAATAAAAGCAGCTCTAATTAATCATCATAGTATTTGGACCTTGGAGAGTGTTATTTCAATTCTGTCAGTTGTAGTTCAAGAGTAATTGAACGATAAAATATCCCCATCCCTCCCCTTTTACTGATGTAACACTGCTCAGCCAGAGCAGAAGGGAGGTGCCCAGGCAGATTGCAGAGAGGGACAATCTTCAGTTAAGATAAGGAAAAAACCTGAAAAACTTGTCAAGGGGAGCAGGGCTTTCATTGTTCTCATAGGAAGAAGTTTGTCCCCTGCTGTTATCTGTCTGGTCTAGCAAACAGATTCCACATCTGAGAAGATATGGTTTACACTAGGTAAAAGGGGCGGGAGGTGGAAACTTTATCATTCAATTACTCTTGAACCACAACTCTGACAGTAATGAAAAAACACTCTTCATGGCTCAAATAATATGAAGATTAATTGGAGCTGCTGTTTTTGTGAAACATTACTATCTCTTTAAAAGCTCTACATAAAGAGAATGTTCAATAAGTAAATAAAGGTAAGTCCTATCACAGAATGTATTACAGATGTAGGTAATCTCAAATGCAATTGGCACTGTAAGAACAAAGAAAAGTGAATTAATCATGGGGTAAACAACTGCATTAGAGTACAATGTTGTCATTATTATAACAGAATCAGTGTAGTTATAGAAGCAGATCATGTTAGGGCAATAGTAGACATCAGGAGTAGGAAAAAGCTGATTGGATATAATGGGAGTTGTAATCCCCAACAGTTGGAGAGTCAAAGGCTTCCTGTTTCTGATATTCACTATAGAATACTATATAGAGAAGTAACACACAGGCACATATTGATCAAGGTAAATTATTTTGATAGCCATTTTGCATTGGCTCGCTCCTAACTAAATAGTAAAAGGGCATAGATAAGAGCGTGTTCACAAGGACAACTGTGCGCAGCAATACAGTTGCCCAAACAGTGTTTGCATTGCATCCTATGGTGCAGTGTTCGTACGATGCAGATGCAATGGGAGAACAAAAAGCAGCCTGATTAAATTCTCCAACACTAGATATCTGCAACAATGAAGGTCTGCTCAGCGGCTTTTGAGGGCCATCACATAGACCATTCTCTTCAACAATTCAGTCACAGGCTTGCCCATGTGGGCATCAGTCAATGAAACAATGCCGAAGCCTACATGCACCAGATGACTAGGTAAAGACCATGACTCCCCCCTTGAATTCAGTTTGCAGGTTGAGAAGTGACACCAGCCTTGTGGAGGTGTTGCCACTTTGGCATCACCTGTGTGAAATATGATTTAAGTGTTTTCTTCCAGATTTACTAAACTTTTGCTTTCAAAAATACACATTAATAGTTTATTTTTTATCAATTAACAAAATTCAAAGTGAGTGAACAGAAGAAAAATCTAAATCAAATCAATATTTGGTGTGACCATCCTTTGCCTTCAAAACAGCATCAATTCTTCTAGGTACACTTGCACAATGTCAGGGATTTTGTAGGTAGAGAGTCAGGTGTATGATTAAACAATTATACGAAACAGGTGAAAATGATCATCAATTTAAAATGTAGGTTGAAACACAATCATTAACCCCTTAAGGACCAGCAGTCCCAGACCACATAGGAAACTTTGACGTAATGTCCCACGTGACTGATCACATGGGGCGGCACGCCGAACGGGGGACTGATAGAGATCGATCCTGTCTTGGAGCGATCAACTTCAGTCCCCGTTATTAGTAAAAGTACGTGAGGTGCCAGGACCGTCACTGGTCTTTATGTGCCGGACCAGTGTGACGGTCCTGCCATGTCAACGGTCCTTAAGGGGTTAACTGAAACAGCTGTGTAGAAGGAAAATAAAAAAAAAAAAAAAAAACTAGGAGGAGCCGCCAAACTCAGCTAACAAGCTGAGGTTCCTGAAGACAGCTTGTCAAAAGTCATTCACCATGGCAAGACTGAGCACAACACCATGACAAGGTAGTTCATACTGCATCAGCAAAGTCCCTCCCAGGCAGAAATTTCAAGGCAGACGGGGTTTCCAGATGTGCTGTCCAAGCTCTTCTGAAGAAGCACAAAGAAACTGGCAACACTGAGGAACATAGACACAGTGGTTGGCCAAAGAAACTTAATGCAGCAGATGAAAGACACATCATGCTTACTTCCCTTTGCAATCGGAAGATGTCCAGCAGTGCCATCCGCTCAAAATTGGCAGAAAACAGTAGGATCTTGGTACACCTCTCTGTCTGTAAACGTCTGGTCAGCAGTGCTCTTCATGGAAGACTTACGGCCAAAAAGCCATATCTCCAACATGGAAACAAGGTCAAGCGACTAACTATGCATGAAAACAGGAACTGGGAAGAACAAAAATCGCAACTGGTGCTCTGGCCTGATGAATCAAATTTTGAAATATTTAACTGTAGCAGAAGGCAGATTGTTCACCAAAGGGCTGGAGAGCAGTGCAAGAATGAGTGTTTGCAGGCAACAGTGAAGAATGGTAGGGGTTCCTTGCAAGTTTGGGGCTGCATTTCTGCAAATGGAGTTGGGGAATTGGTCAGTATTAATGGTATCCTCTATGCTGAGAAGTACAGGCAGATACTTATCCATCATGCAATACCATCTGGGAGGCATCTGATTGGCCCCAATTTATTCTGCAGCATGACAATGATCCCAAACAAACAGCCAAAGTGATTAAAAGGATAGTAATGTTGCAAAATTCAAGCAGCTCCAATTAATCTTCATAGTATTTGGGCCATGGAGAGTGTTATTTTAATAGTCAGAGTTGTAGTTCAAGAGTAATTGAATGATAAAGTATCCCCTCCCACCCCTTTTACCTAGTGTAAGCCACCACCCCTCAGATGTGGAATCTGGTCCTGGGACCAGACAGCTCACAGCAAGGGACAATCTTCTTACTGTGAGAACAATTAAAACCTTGCTCCCCCTTGAAAGGTTTTTCCCTTATGCTAATTGGAGATTGTCCCTCTCTGCAAGTCATCAGGACACCACCTTTCTGTTCTGAGGTGAGCAGTGTTACATCAGTAAAAGAGGTAGGAGGGGGATACTTTATCATTCAATTACTCTTGAACGACAACTCTGACAGTATTGAAATAACACTCTCCATGGCCCAAATACTATGACGATTAATTGGAGCTGCTTTTATTTTGAAACATTACTATCCCTTTAAGAACTATCTTCAGCATAAATGTAAGTGATGGTATGGCTCCCACAGAGCACTGATCTAATCATAGAGTCTGTCTGGGGTTACATGAAAAGAGAAAGAGAGAAAAGCAACGTAGGCTGCATAAATCCACAGAAATGTGGTTAGTTCTCCAAGATATGTGGCACAACCTATCTGCTGAGTGCAAGTTTACCTAGAAGAACTGATGCGGTTTTGAAGGCAATGGGTGGTCACACCAAATATTGATTTGATTTTTCTACTGTTAATTCACTTGCATTTTGTTAATTGTTAAAAATAAAGTATTAACATGTCTATTTTTGAAAGCATTCTTACCTTACCTGTCTAAAACGTTTGCACAGTACTGTGTGTGTATATGAATAAAAAAACCTATTTAATAATTCGCTAGGATGTTTGTCAGAAGCAGTCATGCGCAGTAGAGAGACTGCCCCAACACACAGAATGCTGGGAGTGTTCCGTGCATTCGGGCAGTATCTACAGTGCATGACTGCCTTGGCGGCAGGATGCAGAGCAGGACCGGCCTCTTAACCCTTTGAGTGCCAGAGGGGTACGCAACGCATTGCAAAGCAATGCGTTGCGTACCCCTCTGGCACTCAAAGGGTTATCACCCTGACCTTGGCCCATGTACACGGGCTTTTACACTAGTATATATAAATAAATTTACTCAGCCTGGGTGTCCCAAGGATGCAGCACGACACAGCACTTTTCTTAATGAAAAAAAATATTAATAGCTTTATTGCAGCATCTTATTGTAGCCAAATGTTTTCGGTCCTCTGTGGGACCTTCGTCAGGGCAAATGCATTAAGACGAGTGCTGTCTCGTACTGCATCCTTGGGACACCCAGGCTGAGTAGATTTATACTATCTCTTTATGGGACGTGCACCTTTAATCTTTTTAATTTAATTATTGACAGTGTGTGTGCTTTTTGTCTTATTCTATATCTATATCTCTATCTATCTCTATCTATCTATATCTATATATCTATATCTATATATATATTAGGCCCAATGGACTTTGCATTCAGTGGGTTAAAAGTCACATTTATATCAAAGGGAATTATTTGCTCTCTATAGTGCAATAGGTCTGCCACACAGTTGCTCTATTAAGCTAATATACTAAGATTCACCGGGATAATTTTATAATGAGCCAAAACAAAATAGAGGAAAAAGGGAGTGGGTGTTTGTTCATAAAAATCTTCAAAATGCCCATTTATATAAATAGGGCTTTTAAAAATGAATTAAATGAACTGCAAGGTAGAGGACAAATGTACACATTGATTTAATAGCATTTTTAACCTTTTGCATGCTAGAGAGGTTTCTACTGTTGTGTGTAGGAGGAGTCTCTAGTATTCAAATGGTTAAGAACTCCATTTCAAAGCAGTGTGCTAAGCACCTACTCAAAAGGTTTAAATAGTTTATTCATCATCTGTGGTACAAATCTATTGCACCATATTGCTTCACTTTGCCTGTTAGCATATGACCCCCAGTGGCCAGGAAATGCACCACTGGCTAAGCGAATCATTACTGGAGTTGCTCAGTCTTCAAGGTGTTCATTTTCATGGAAAGAGGCTTAACAGTCCTGCCCAATAATCTTCACTCCTGTTTCTCACTGGCCAAAACACTTCAGAGGGTGTATATTATGCAAAGGACGTGGTCCTCAGCAGCCAACGATTGATCGGAGATGGAGAGTTGCAGTCCAACTGCCGAAGGTCAAGTAACGGACTACTTTTAGCCTTATAAGAGGTTTGAACATTTTTAAGTATTAATCATGTCCCCACCACCTTGTATACCTCTGCTGTAATGTACGTTTTGCATGCATTTATGGCTCTTCTGAGAGAAAAAACGGGTCAGCGTCGAAGAGGAAATTAAAGGCCTTGTAAATTCTCTAACACTGCAATTAAAAAGCTACAATCAAGCTATTTGTTTTAAATATGATGGACAACCATTGCAACTACTGAACAATATTCCAGGGGATTATCAAACAAATGAGCATGAAAATATTTATTTTCACAATATCAGTGTTGTCCAAATTTGACCTTAATGTAGGCCATACCCTTTTATATAAAAGTCATTATTTTCTCTGTCATTACAGCATTTACAAAAATGAAGATCAAATCCCATTATATTTGCGGATGTAGAATTCAATGTCTGAATGTATGCATCAATAAAAGACATTACAGGGGCCAAATTACCACCAGAAATGAGATCCTCTGTGCAATGTGTTTTTTGACTAACTGGTCATGTTACAGTAGCCATTTAGTTAAAACTGTGATATGTGCAGCTCAGTGACATAAAATTCCAGGTAAAGATCTTTCCCCTTTTTTTGCCAATAAATAAACTCTAAATGCAAAGATAGTCCGATATGCCATTTATTGATGTATTGGCTGGATGATTTTGGGTCACTTCATCTGACAGTCCCAGGACAAGCATACATCATTTTCGCTGGACAGTAGTGAAAGCTGGCATCTGGATGGGCTGCATGGGCTGATGGATGGCCTGGAATAATGGCTTCTTTCGAAGCTCTGTCATCATTCTAATGGACGGCAGGAGCTGGTTTCTTTTGATGATCTGCAAGGCCACCTGGGTGTTACCTACAACATCAATTTGAAATAACGTGTTAAGAATAATCAGTTCGTTTTGTACTTTCAATGTTTTCTCTCTTTTTGTTACTAAACAAATATAACTCATTCAAATATTTTCCTCTAAAACAATCCTTTGTATTTGATGATTTTAAGCAGAAAACATTTACTATGAAATGTAGTTTTACTGCAGTGGTTCTTGAACTAGGTTCAATGGAACACCAGGATTACCTGATGTAGTTCAACGGGCTCCACAGAACAGATATCAGCAATGTTGGACAGGGAAACAAAACAGGCATGGCATACAGTCTATATGTGGTTCTGCGGCTACCAATGGAAAACTGAGCAGAAAAACAAGGTTGGGCTGTCAGACACTGCATGTGTGGTTCTAGGATACCAGAGGACAGATGGAAGATTGACACGTTTTAAACAGTGCAATTGTGTTTCTTGTAATAAGCATTGTAACTTGGCATCCTCATTAATTTTTTTAATAAAACACATATGATATTGTGCTTTTCCTGTCCAACAAAACACTGGTACTCTCACTGCTGAGAGAGTTTGCACTCAAATGTTTATACCACAACGTTTTGTCACAATGTTTGCAGCAGCTTTCAGAATGCAGTTTTCATTTATGATGCACTCTGTGGGACAACGTGAGTCAAGGATTACAGCTCTTCATAATAAACAATAAGAATGGCACCTTGTGAAACTGCACCTCTGGCACTCAAGTGGTTAATGTTAAATAAAATTAAACTAGAACAACTTTGGAATGATTCTCACCACAGCAGTAGGAGGACCTATGCTTTAGCCAACAATGTGTTTTTCTGTTCTTGAGGAAAAAGTTCACTGTTCCTTTCAATCCAGCATTCAGATACTGTGCATTTGCCATTGTATGTAAGCCCCTTAGATGCTAGAGACATTTCAAACACATTTCTGTAAAATGTACCATAGCAGTCAAGGCATTAAACCCCTTAAAAGACAAAGGGGTGTATGACGTGCACACCCCTTATTACTTAAGGTGTTAAAAGGTTTAATTATTTCACAACACAAAAAAACAACTGAGAAACGTTTACCACATCAAAAATGTTCAAATACAGACTGATTTCATAGCTACTACTCTATTACAGCAAATCCACACAACATATACAGCTTACAGTCACAGAAATACTATTTCTTAGGAATAAGTGGCTGTTCGTATCAATCAGGAGGACATGGGCACTTGTCCTTCCTACAGCAGTTAGCTCTATCTGTATACTTTTTTTTTTCTTTTTTTAATCCACTGCTGTTTTAAACTAAAATCGGATGAAAATGAGTGATCCTTATGAGCAATTCATGACTACTGGAGAATTCCACTGTGTTTTGCTATTTTTGGCAGCGAGGGACAAACTTCAGTAAGTTATAAGGAAAACCCTGCGCCCCTGATGATGGAAGGCGGGACTTTCCTTTGCTTACTGAAGATGGCCCCTCTCTTCAATAACTACCCATCTGGTGACTAGCAGCATAGTAGCGCTAGTCGCCAGAATTATTATCTTATTCAGAAGAAATATGCATTCTTACTGGGCTGACGGCAGCACGGAGCGCGGACATCTTGCCACAGTGACATCCGTGCACCTGAGCTGTCAGTCCCTTTTGGAGCCATCCGGCTCCTAGCAACGCCTCCTAGACCCAGCTAGGACTGACAGCACAGGCGTCACTATGGCAAGATGTCTGAGCACCGTGCTGCTGTCAGCCCGGTAAGAATGCATATTTCTTCTGAATAAGGTTATAATTCTGGCGACTAGCTCAACTAAGCTGCTAGTCACCAGATGGGGAATTACTGAAGTTAAAGTGTTTAAGAGGTGGTAGTTCTGCTTTAATATCCTTTTAAAGAATTAAAGGCTTTATTAATCTAGCTGAAGAGGTGTTCTGGGGAAAACCAACCAGACATATGGTAATTTTAACATTTGTATGCTAGAGAGGTCTTCAACGAATTGAAAAGGTGCCATTCTAGGGGTTAAAAGTCCCAAGTAAATCAACAAGTACACAGGAGAGGGCAATTGGCAAGTCCTTAAAGGGATAGTAATACTTAAAAATTACTATCCCCCATCTTGTAGCCAATAAAAAACTAAGTAAACTGAGACCAGTGGCATCTCTCAAACCTTTATGGTTTGAGAGATATCCACTTTCAAAGTTCCCTCTTTTTGCCGTAACCCCGACGTCGGCATTCTAGCTGACAGCAGGGGAATCCTCTCCTGGGATCAGTCGGCGGCTCTGCAGCAGAGCTGAGATCGTGGTAATAAAAAAAAAAATAATAAAAAAAAATCCTTCACTAAATATGTCTTCTATGTGTGCTTGGTTTGCAAGCACACATAAGCCCTTTAAAGTTAAGGATTTCTTTTTTTATTATCGCAATCTCGGCTCTGCTGCAGAGCCTCCACTGGTCCCGGGACCGGATTCCTGCTGTCATCTAGAATTCTGACTTCAGGGGAGAGGGAACTTTGAAAGCAGATATCTCTCAAACCATAAAGGTTTTAGAGATGCCGCTGGTCTCATTTTAATCAGTTTTTTATTGGCTACAAGATGGGGGATAGTAATTTTTAAGTATTACTATCCCTTTAACATGTGCTGGAATATAACAGAGATCCAACATTATGAGTGACCCTAATTTTATTTTGTTACAGGCTTCATAACTATTTTTGGCACTTTGCCAGTTCTAAGGGAGTTGCCATAAGTCAGTAATACCAGTTCAGAAATACAAACCATAGTTACAGATGATGATCTGGCAAATAGGGATGTGTAAATAATTGTCCGATTTTCGGAGAACAGAGTAACTCTTCCGCTTTCAACAGAGCTACAACAGATTTGATGGATTCCATTCTGAATTTGAAATTCTGTTGAATCGGTTTAGCAATGTTAAATTTGCTTCATTCTGAGGTACGCCGTTCATTGAAATGTCATAACTATAAAACAGTGAAGATGAGTGTATCTGGGATATTTTAAAAACAAAGTATCTGTTCCGAGAAATTAAGTGTAGATTACCAGGGGTGGGCTGGCCTGGGGGCGGGGGGGGGGGGGGGTTGGGCTACTGCCTCACTCACTCAGTCTCCCACTTGCTGCTGTTAATGGAGCTACATTAGTGAAACCATCAAGCTCATAACTGAAATGTAGCTACAAAAAATGATACCACAGAGTGACCATCCAAAATGGAGATACTAGTAGCAAAACATATTTCCCTTGTAAGCTCTATGGTATCACTAATGTAGCCTTGCTTAAATTGTAAGCTATGTAGTATCACTAATGTAGTCCCTTTTCAATGTATGCTACGTGGTATCACTTGCCTTACTTCACAATATTAATGCCAATTTTAAATATTAACAAAAAGGTGTTGGTCTGGGACAGTGTGCTGCAATGACAGTAGAAATGGGCCACTTGATTGTATTTGCCCCTCGGGCCACAAGTTGCCAGCCCTCTCCTGGTAGACAATGAGCCTGTGGAGAGAAAGAACGGTTACCGCCCATGCAATCTAAAGTAAGCTGGTATCCCCAAGTCCGTGACAGTACTACTAACCTAAGAGAAAGTTGGTATGAATATTGCACTAATGATTGAAAATAGGAGTCTGCTGCCCAAATCTGTAACCATATGGTTCTGTGAATAACTACATTAGTAGAAACCTTTTGCTGATATGACAACTACTATAAACAGACATTTTAGTGTCATCACAGAAAGACAGAACACCAGTCCAATAGAATTATCTGTGAAAGTAAAACACAACCTAATATGGCAAGCTGTAAGAATAATCACACTTGCAAGAACAGTGGCACGTGGCAAGTACAAATGAATAAACCCATAGGGCTATTTGTAAAAAGAAGCACACAAGAACAGACACACCAAACTAATACAACAGTGGCAAAAATATTGTACAGAAAAGAACACATGTATCACGTAAAAAAATAAGCCACAAATATAACCTAATATTACAATCCAAGAGAATAGTATACGCATATTTGATAAATGTCATATGAGCAAAAAAAGCATAACTGGCATAATGTCTTCTATGAGAACAGAGCGCCTATAGGATACAGTGTCATCTTGTTATTCTAGATTCCACAGAGCATGTAAACAATATGGAAGTCTAGCTAAAACAATGAGTGACATTTGAGAGAACAAGGTACAGACAGAACACTATATAATAAATAATAGTGCTGTGTGTAATAACATGACGTTATTATCCATGATAACACACATCAGACAACATATAGATAACATAACTGAGCTATTAGTGCATATGTCACATACATACACACATGTATAGCATGTGAACACTGAACAGTGGTTTGTGACCAGATACAAACACACAAGAACACGTTTTTTGTAGCTTTGGTGGTGGATATATATACAAAAGGGCTGCATGCATTTATACAACATAAGTGTCACCAATGACACAAGTATAATATTAATAAATCAATAAGAATTAGGACACACATACAGAATAGTGCCATCCCTGAGAATTTGTCTTAGATACAGGAGAGAGTAGAGAAGTACTAGCTCAAAACTAGTCAATGTAGAATGCTTTACTAAAGCTCCCTCTAATCATTGACAGACCGTTCCCAGTGTAGTCAATTTTAGCCTATTCCTTAAACAATAATTAAGGATTCAGCTATTAAACAATGATATAAAAACTATAATAAGTAGGAAAATAATTTAAGAGTCAGTTATATAAGCTGCACCCACCTCAGTTCTGTGATTTGTCCAGACCTTAAACTATATCCGAGTCTGGGAAAGTCATTTGGCTCAGCCACCCTTAAGAAAAAGGCATCACAAATTGTTGGCATGGATCAAGAATAAACATGGTAGATTATGTTAACCCTTTTACTTCCATGCCACAACACAGACACTCATAACTTCTCCACACGCAGTATTCACTGGGAGAAAAGAGAACCACAATGTGTTGATATGACAGTTCATGCTATTTGAGATGTAAACTGTTCAGCAAATATACTCCCACCACACACATTTTATATGCTGTGGATTAATAGAGTCAGTGATGCAGTATTACCACACGTAGCTGATCCCTAGAGTCTATTAACGCTTTGTTAGTTCTGGGTATATCTAGTATTGTAAAACATTTCACATTGTGAGACATAAAAGGAGAGAGAAATTATCATTCTCCACAGTTTGTATCCTGCTGAAATTGCTATTAACACAAAATCATACAGGAATGTTATTTGCCAACTTCCTACTCTGAAATTAAAATATTCTGGTAGGAGACACACTATCCATACTTATGAATACAATGTATTGGGTATAGCTCTAGAGGTGTTCAGTTCCTAATATGGATACAGACACAGTCCATCCTCTACAAAGTATGCTTCCATTTCCTATCATCAAAAGGATACAAGTCATTGCCCCTTTCCACTTTTCAAGAAAGAAGATGGTCTTTTTCACTCCACAGTGTCTCTTCCTCATTGATTAAGAATGTCTAATGTTGATCTCCCTATTCTATGGTTGAAATAAGGAGACACTGAAAATAATTACCCTGATAGGGTCTTAAAACTAGAGCGTTTTTTCCCGTTGGTATTATACCCCCTGTTAGGTTAGCTAGAATGTTTTCCCAGTGCTCTTCATTGTGCTGGAGATGTTTGAGCAAGGAAGGATCCATGTTACAAATTTGGTGGTCCTGTGCCATTTTGGGATCAGGTGGTCAAAATACTTGATATACTCCTTTACACGAAGACCCCTAATTCCCCTGAATCTTTGCTCTTCTTGAATTTGCTTCCTTCCCGTGCCTTGCCCAAACCTAATATGTGCCTTTATACTTTGACTAATGCGGCACGGCAATTCATTCCACTTCAGTGGAAATCCTTACAACCCCCGACGATTGATGAATGGCACAACAGAGTGGATGGCATCTGTAACCTGGAGCGTATTCATATTTCCCTTACGTATTATACTACCGATTTCCATCAAATTTGGGACCAGTGGCTACTTTATTGCAGAAGTATGTGAAGACATGCTCCTCTCTAGGCTTTACTATGCTTTATCGAATTACTGTCTTTGCTTGCTTTACACTCTGACTCCTGAAGGATTCTTGCTACTGTTCCTGGGTAGTGCGGCCTAGAGACAATATTTCCGATTTGTCAGTTGACTTCCATGATGCTTACAGGTTAGGTTATTCTCCTCTTGGCCAGCGACACTATTTGACAATATTTCACACTAATTCCTGTTGAATCTCAATCATCTGCCAAAGACACCTGCCATATATATTGGTGACTGAACACTTTGTGGCACAGGATTCTCAATATGTGAATCTGCATCTTTGTTATATATAGGAATTCCTCTTTTGTCCTCCTTGGGGTCTACCCCCTTTGCCCATTCCTCCCCTGTCCGGGAATGACTCCATTAGGGCCGCTGCTGCTGATAGCAGATGGACTCTTGTGGTTGTTATGTCGTTCAGTGGTAGCTTGCTCTTGGTAATCCTCCAGATGGGGTCTGGTTGGTTCTCCTGATTGGCACCTCTCTCTCTCTTCTCTTTTACTCTCTTTTTCAGATTCTCCTTTGTTTCTCTCGTTCTTATTTTTACATTTATTTTCCTCATCTTAATTTGTTTCTACCCTTGACTAGATTGGATAAACTATATTTGCCCGACCGCCATAATATTTACGTGCACTTTGAGCAGTGATGTTCTCTTTTGATACCTCTGTAATAAATTGTATGCATCACATGTTATGTATCTAATCTTCTTGGAATTATTTGATTGTTTTGTCTTTTGACTTCTTTTAAAAAAATCTTTAAAAATAAATAAATAAAACTAGAGAGTTTTATGTTCTCCCTGGCAAAACCAGAAAATAATAAAACAAATTAAACAAAAGAAACATGCTTCCACAATGTAAACTAGCTGCCTCCTTGATGGAAAAAACTGTCTAGTGCGTACAGCCCAGCTAGGGCTAAGCATCGGGAGGAGTTGAACGGAGATCATTAACTGGATGCTTCCTGGTTGCAAATATAGTCAAACTGATACCTTTATTAGCTAACTAAGCAGATTCAGGATACAAGCTTTCAAGACCTCTTAGGTCTCTTCCTTAGGCATGTTATCATGGAAGAGACCTAAGAGGTCTTGAAAGCTTGCATCCTAAATCTGCTTAGTTAGCTAATAAAGTTATCAACTTGACTATATTTGCCTCCTGTATTTCTACTGTTAACATGGTACCAACTCTCATCTGCCTCCTGGCTGGAGGGGTATTTACCCATGGTGGCTGTGTCCCCCATTGGAAGCAAGAGAATTCAGATTATTTACCATCGGAACACACAGAATTTCACCAAGGAAAATAGGTTAGTGTGGATGCAGATCTATTAAGATTCTGAATTATTTTACTCACAGTCCATCAGAGTAACAGGAGAGTCTCTTGCAAGGCAACAGTGCAATAATGTGCCAATACGTTAATGTCAGGACGTCTGCTCATGCCCGTATAAATGTGAGCTCATGGTAATGCCATTTGTCATGGAGAACAGACCACAACAGAGCACTTGTGAAATTGATTTTCTTCAATGGAAAAAAAAAATACTGAGTAAATGTACCTTACAGAGGAAGCCAAATGAATAAAGTGTGGCACCAGGAAAAGCCCAAGGGAAGGGTGATATGAAGCAATCTGTATATTCATTCAAATGATGCTCAGTTCATAAAAAATGTATGTGATATGGTTTCCCTTCTGTTGTAACCTCTGCACATCTATTTCCCAAAGCCAGGAATAATATATACAGCAGACTGGTTTAAGTACGTTTAGTGGCATTCATACAATACATAAATAATTTTAAGACATAACCCTTTCACTGTTAGAGGAATATACCATTACATGTACAATTAAATAAGGTAAAGAGGTGCCATTCTGGGATAAACCAAACGAATCAAAGACAAGAAATAAACATTCTCAGTGATTAAAATTAGGATTTTAATCCCTTGAATGCCAGAGAGGTGTCTAAATGCATTGGAGACCTGTCTAGCATTCAAGGACAGTGGAGAAATGCTTTGGGCCCTCTACCACAAAAACAGTAACATAGTAGAGGATGGCTGAAAAAAGATATGCGTCCATCAAGACCAGCCCATGCCAAAAACACCCCAAAGCCCTCTGACGCCATTTCCAATTTAGCCTCAAGTGGGCAAAAAAATTCCTTCCTGACTACAAATGGCATTCAGATGGTTCCCTGGATCAGCCAACTATCTGCATTGAAGCCATCTGTCATAATTTTCAATATTGTTCCGTGCTAGATAGGCATCCATTGCTTTTTTGAAAGCAGTTGCATTATCTGCAAGTACAACATCATGAGGCAAATAATTCCATAGCTTTACTGCCTTTACTGTAAAGAATCCCTGCTATTCTCAAAGGGGTATTAACTAATGGGGCCTTGAGGCCAATGGACCATCTGGAATGATGGGCTCCATCACAATTGCAACCCCTGTAGGAATACCCCTGTTCAAAGGGGAAAAAGATCCATTTAACCCTTAAAGGGATAGCATAGCTTAACATGCATTATATTATATTATATTATATATATATATATTAGGATTTAACCTCCTGAGTAAACCAAGGATACATCTAGTGTGGAGAGTACTTTTTATTCAAAAGTTATTGCAGCTGAAACTTAAATTTTTAGGTGCAATATCTCAATGGCCTGAAATGTTAGAGTGGCGCTGTTGCTACATCATCCTATGGAGGTTTATAGACATCTGATCAGTGCTGTCCATAGGATGAGCACATCGCTGGCCCTCAAAGAGTTAAATCAGCAGGAATGACAAAAATATTTATGCAAATGCTCTACACTTGCAGCTCTATGGCTTATTGAATTTCACCTTTAGGACTTTAGCCACAAAATAAAAGAGGTGCAATTCTGGAGACAACCAGGGAGAAATAACTATTCCCAAAATTCTCCTGGAGTCAAATGGGATTTTTAATCTCTTGAATGCTAGACAGCATTAAAATCTGTTTTTAACTCTATGGGAACTCCCCTATGGTGCAGATGGTTATTTTCAAGATTGTTCGTATTTTCTTTTCAGGGATAAGGCCCTAGAACATTGTTTCTCAACCAGGGTGCCATGGCACTTTGATATGCCACGGACATCCACTTATGGTGCCTCATTTTATCTATAAGGCTTTGGCAAAAATGTGGATGTAGAGTTACATCTGTATATTTATGGAAATTACTATGCACAATATGTTTATTTTAGTTATGACATGAAGAATAACTGTATATTTATGTATTTGTAACCTTCATTATACACTAGACAAATGACATTTCAGAATGCATGTTAGGGGTGCCTTGAGCAAAAAAAAAAAAAATTGAGAACCACTGCTCTAGAGAAAAAAGTGCTCATTAGAGCACCAAAGCAGTACACAGGAACCTTATGGTGTTCCTCACAGAATGCAGTGAATATGCAGCAGAGCTGTTTTGCATAGTGATCTCTGGGTTATTCTCTTGAGTGCTTGTATTGTTGTTGAGTTCACAACTACGATCCAATCAATGGTGGCCCGGGCCAGCCAGCCAGTTATGTTTGGCTGACTCCAATGTATCACACCCACCAGCTGTAAAGGCCCCACCCATATTTTATGTATGGACAGATGTAATCAATTCACGTATGTTTGTTTGACAAAATAGGACTGGATAATTACTACACATCATTAGTGAACCAACTGCAACAAGAACCCAGTAAGCCGCGCAAACATTTTTGCAAGCATGGCAACATATTGTACAGTGGAGGGAAAACTGCACTGTTTACATTACAGTCTGCAAGTGTTCGGACAATGACATCAGTTGTTTTGGTTCTGTAGTCTTGCACATTGGATTTTAAATTAATCTCAGCATCTAATGCTGTGCCAGGACCATCACGGCTGTCCAGCACTGAAGTACCAGTGACGGTACTGGCAAGTCATGGAATTATGGGCTCCCCTTATGGCTCCACGCCACTCTTTTTCTGATGCAAAAAAAAAAATTCTCCGTGATCCTTAAGTGCCGGCCACGTGTGCCAGTCCTTAAGGGGTTAAACAACGACTAAGACGATAAAGTGCAAACTGCCTGCTTTAATTTGAGGGCATCTACAAAAACATTAAATCCTTTTTATACTTCACCCCTCCATTTTCGGGGAACAGACAGACACTACAATGTGTGTGTCTGTAAAACATATATAAAATCTCCACACGGCTCAAAGGCTAAAAACTAGTTACAAATATGAAGGTCGAAATCTATGTATTTTACAGAAAAATGACTAGTGAAACATAAAAACAGATTATTTATTTATAAAACAAACAACGTTTCTTAGGGTTACAGGTCCACAAGCTTTTTCATCCAGAACATCTACTTAAAGGGGAATTATCACCCCTATACAAGTTTACCTAATTGCCATCCTCATATAGCGATGCTCTTTAATCGTTGGTCTTTTTTTTTTTTTTTTAATGCATGCGTTTGCGAAAAAAAACCCTAACCAAAACAAAAAACAACAACAAAAACAACCGATGATTAAAGCTTATTGCTATATGAGGATGGCAATTAGTTAAACTTGTATAGGGGTGATAATTCCCCTTTAAAATCATAGTAACACTTTACTTTGGTTTTGTGTGTTCAGCCAACTCAAACTGGCAATATGAATTTCAACTTTGCGCGCGCGCACGCACACACACAAATGCAGTAAAATGACAGAAAGGAAGCGCACACAAAAAGTTAATTCCAGGAGGGCAAGAGGGTGTGGAGAGAGCACAAGCTAAAAAGATTGTGCAAGAAAGTGTGAATGAGTGTGTGTGTCTGACTGTGCAAGAGGGTGGGAAAGAGGAAGTGCATGTGTGTAGGACGTGTGTCTGTGAGCGAGCAAAAGAATGTGTGCGTGTGTAAGACCGTGCGTGCATGCGATAAAGAAAGCTCGCGTGTGACAAAGTAAGAGTGCGTGCCTGTGTAAAAATCAACTGCTTGAAAATTATCAAAAATGTTCAGACTGCTTTGCAATGCACCAAAGACCTCTCTCTCTCTCTCTTTTTTTTTTTTTTTTGGTGTGTGTAAGGCCCAGTGTGAGAGAATACACCAACAGTATGGGAGGGAATGGGGGAATGGGAAAAAGAAAATGTATTTCAAAGAGTATAAACATGCTGGAGCAAGAGTGTAAGAATGAAAGAAAATAACACCAGTACCTTACAGCTTATGAACAATAACAATGAAAAAACATTTTGACAACACATTAAGTGATATAAAATAAAACTGTACTAGGAAGAAAAAGTGGAAAGTTACCATTCTGTAGTTCAAGATAAACAGCAAGCAGGATTGCCTCTGGTGGGATTTCTTTAGGATGGATCATGGCTGCAGCCTTAGAAATGTAAAATAAGATGTAATGAAATACAAAGTAACATCAGAATGAATTATTACATAATCACTAAATACTCATTCTAAAAGTCTCACAAATGTACAGCAAGTAAGATGATCCTCAGTGAGACTCATCCTGAGATTTGGCACTGCAGCTTTTAGTGTTAATTGCTCCCTTTGGATTGACCACCACCAGATACTGTCTGTACATTATATCTCCCACTGGTACTTCGTTCTCCCAGACTGAAATAAGTTACCACAACTGTACATTTGCAAAGATTGGGCAGGAAAGTATTAGCACACCAGCTGTTGATGACTTCAACTGCCATCATATCCAAACAGTCAGAATGATGAGGATTGTAGTCACCATCAGCTGCAATACCACTGTCCAAGATGAATGCTGCTGCAACAATGTACACTATGATCGCAAAATGATATTCATTTTCCAAAGCATGACTACAAATTGCGAAGCAAAAGTATCCAGTCCATTAGTTAGCCGAAAATGTCAACTGTCCACTTAACATATCAGTCTGGATTCAAATGCAGGGGATAAAGGTTACCTTCCTGTCACAGTTCGGAAAGAAAACTCAGGACAAGTACTAAAAGGTAACACCAACTTTATTAGGCAGCAACAATGAAACAGAAATATCACAATAGGTGGAAAAAAAGAAAAGTGCACAAGGGAGCAAGTGACAACTACCAGAAATAGAAGACTGCTTCCGTGTGATTCTCTTGAGATAGGTCCCAGCAAAGGGACAGGAAGTAGTCTGCAATGCCACAGGCCTGCACCTGGGAGAAGCCAGACCAAACAGGAAGGCAAACAGGAGTAGGTCTGCCAGAGGTCACAGGCCCGCACCAGATTGGATATCTAACTTCACAGAAGGCCACACTAGAGGATAATTAGATAAAGCCACAGGCTCCAGATTGGGTGGTTAGACAAGCCAGGTGTCATGTTTGGAGTGGGTAGTCAGCCAGAGCCACAGGTTTGCACCAGATAGGATGTCCACTGAAGCATTGGTATGCTGGATACGCAGTGGACAGAGCCCCAGGTCAACACCAGAATGGGTAGTCTGACAAGCCATAAGTCAAACACGGAATGGGTAGTCAGCCAGAGCCGCAGGTCGGCACCAGAATGGTTATCCGACAAAGCCAAGGATCATACATGGAGCGGATAGTCAGACAGAGCCACAGGTCAGCACCAGGTCGGTTAGTCAGACAAGCCAGATCATGCACAGAGAGCCAAAGTATAGAACTGCACTGGAACCAACAAAAGGGCGACTGAGCCCTGTGTCCAGGCAGTTTAAATAGTGAACAGGAAGAGGCGGAGCAGCCAACAGGTGGCTGTCCCTTTAAATAAAGTGCACATCCATGCCCTTGGACGTGCACCCAAACGATGACATCACCTGCCTGCCGGAATGCCGGCAGCAGAAGCGGTTGGAGCCGCCAGGATGCAGGACGTGGCCAAGCTTCAACGTAGGCAAGACACAGAGTCCCGGCAGAGAATGCTGCTAGAGCTGCCAGAGGAAACATGCGGTCGGCTACAGCAGCCGCAGCACAGATACCCTGACACTCCTGTTTTATCAAAAATGTTCCTACTGAAGTCTATGGGGAAACCTGGAGATTAAAGTAGCACCTGCATTTGAATCCAACCCCAGGAGAGAAAGAAGAAGGGACCTGTCAATGCGGGGGATCTAAACAAAAATATACAGCTTCGCAATACGGCAAAGGATACTTTTTCAGCTGTGTAAATTCTATTGGTTTGTGCCAATTTAAGAGTAAAACAGCTTTTCAATCAATGTCCTCTATTCAACATCCACCACTGTTTTTATTAGGGAGCAGGAAAAAAAGTCCTGTCTATAATGTAAAAAGCCAATTATATTAAACTTCCTCACCTGCTGGATATGAGCATAGTGAGATCCTGCTGTTTATTCAGAAGAGATGCGACACAATGACCCATTCACAAGTGATTTTTGCAGGAGAGAGAGGATGGAGATATATTCCAAATCTGATCCCCAAATGCAGACTCCAGGGCGATAAAAGGGAGTTATTCTTTGGAGCCTATACACCAACATCTGTCATGCTGGGGAGACCTTCATGTGTAGACTCCACCGAATAATAGATTGAGTGGTTTGTTCAATAGGGCTACCATAAAAGGAATCCTTAATATAAATTAATTTCACAACTAGGAGAGGGGCATATGCTCTAAACTACTGGTTCACAACCCTTCCCCACCAGGTAAGGACTTGAGTAGATACCTGCTTAAGTATGTGTGAGTTAATAAGAGGTTTGGTGATTCTGATTCACTCATCTGGGCTCAGGTATGGAAATCCTCACATTGTTATCTGTCCTCAAAGATACCTTAACATGCTAAACAAATGAAACTCCTGAACACACTAAAAACAAATTGAGTCTTCCTGGTCTGCCTCTCCAGTAGAAAAGGCATCAGCATGTAGGCTTCAACAGCTGCCAGTCAGTGAGGGCACAGCATGTAATAATAGTAGTTGTCAATGAGTCTATAATCCTGAGAATTTGGCCCTGCACCCAGAGACTAAAGTCCGAAAGCTCCCAGGGATGAGCTACTCTGACTGTCCTACCTAAAGCCAATGTGAAAATACCTTGTAGCTCTTGAGGACCAAATAAACATGTTTTGTCATGAATCAGAGCACAACTATAGAATTTACATATCTAGAAAGTTGTATCACATCGTTTTGCATTTAAAGGGATAGTAATGTCAGAAAAAAGTATTAACTATATGATAGATACAGTTAAGAGTACTTGCACTTATTCATTTCTCTCAAACAGTTATGGTTTGAGCGATATAGGAAAATAAAGGTCTCAGTTCCCTCCTCTTTCTGTCTGATGAGCTGTAAAGCTGTCAGAAGCAGATTCTGGTCGCTTGACCAGAAGCGGCTCTTCAGTAGCACCGATAAAACAATATCTAAAGATTAATACTTCATCAGAATGGTCTACAACGTGTGCTTGCAAACCAGGCACACATTGTAGACTGTTTCGATGAAGTATTTATTTTCGGTATTGCTATGTCGGCGCTGCTGAAGAGCCACCTTCTGATCCAGGAACCAGAATCTGCTTCTGACCTATTTACAGCTCGTTAAGAAGAAAGGGGAGGGAGCAGAGAACTTTGTTTTTCTATATCTCTCAAACCATAACAGTTTGAGAGATACGAATAAGTGCAAGTACTCACTTTTAATTGTATCAACCATATAGTTAATACTTTTTTTTTCTGACATTACTATCCCTTTAATAAACACAGCCAGAAAGGTTCAATTCTTATGTAAACAATCTGCACCAAAGGGGATAAATGTAAAGGGATAGTACCACTTGTGTAAAAAATTACAAATTGCGTATATATTGTAGGATTTATTCTCCTGAGTAAAACAGCGCTACACCATCCTAAGGAGATTGCAGACTGACCAGAGTAGTCCATAGGATAGTGTAGCAACAGCGCCACTGTAAAATTTCAGGCCATTGAGATATTGCACCAAAGAAAATTAAAGTTTGAACTGCAATAACTATTGAGTAAACATCTCTCAGCAAAATGAGGACCCTCAGGACGATAAATCCTTCAAATAATTATTATAATTATATTTATCATTTTTTTTTATTTTTTTTTTTAACATATTAACCTCTTGAGTGCCAGAGGGGTAGCAATGCATTGCAAAAGAAATGCATTGGGTACCCCTCTGGCACTCAAAGGGTTAAGTCTCACCATCCCTTTAAAGTTTTGAAGATCTTAACAGAGCAGTTACCCAGAACAGTTTGGATACAATGAACATACCATCTCCCACTCTTCTTACCTGATGAAGACACTTTCGAGCTTTGTCATATTCACTGCGTAAGCAGTAGGCGCTTCCCAAGTTAAACAGCATCGTTGTTCGTGCAGAAGTGACTGAACTTGGATAACACTGAGGCATCTGCTTTCCCACTTAAACAAAAAAAAGCACATCTATTAATAATCCCAGTACCGAATATTTAGGTGAAACGACTGAAGAGGAAAGGTAAAACACTTCTACCTATCAACACCAAAATGTATTTATTATAACCAATTAAATAACTAAGCACCATAGTCAGGAAGGTAAAGATGAGCAATTGTGGGATAATCAGCTGCACAATAGGGAACAAATCCTAATCCCTCACGTTTCCCATTGATATAAATGGAGCATTTAAAAGGGGAACTATCAACTCTGTACAAGTTTGCCTCAGTGTGATGTTCATATAGAAATCACCTGTAATCTCTGGGTTTTTTTTTAATTTAATATACAATGCATGTTATGGCAAATTTTACAGTTTTAAAAATGAGCCAGGGCCTTACACTTCAGAACAGACTTGCAGGTACAACTCTGTCCCACAACCTGTCAATCTACGTCTGTTCCCTCCCCAAGTATTGTCACATTCCAACCTTCTTCGATTACGGAGGATTTCTCCATGTGAGCTGTAGCTCTCTCATTGGCTGGAGAGTGCTCCAGCTTACATGGACAAATCTTCAATCCTCGGAGGAGGTTGGAAGGCGACAATACTTGGGGAGAGAACTGGCAGGTTGTGGGACAGAGTTGTACCCGCAAGTCTGTCCTGAAGGATGGCCCTGGCTCAGTTTTAAAACTGTAAAATTCGCCATAGCCTGCATTCTATATGAACATCACACTGAGGCAGACTTGCACAGAGGTTATAGTCCCCTTTAACCTCTGAATGTTAGAGAAGTCTCCAGGGCACATTCTTAGCATTCAAGGGGTTAAAACCCCCATTTTCATCAAAAGGAAATGTTCTTTTGTCCACTATGATGCAGTTGGTGCACTCTTTACCCATAAGCCCTCATTCAGGGAAACTAACGTGACCAGATTGCCATTTGAATGCGGGATGCTAATATAAAAGCAAAAGACTGCAGGATCGGATCCTGTGCAGGCCAACAGAATGAAATGGAATTAGTACACCACATTAAAATAGAGATCAGCAAACCTTAAACAAGGGCAGTATTCAGAAAGCCAAAGAAATGAAATTCTGGAGCAAACATATTGCACCATAGGGGAGAAGAGAAAATCCCCTAACTTCTCACGGATTTAAAAACAGAACCCTTGATTGCTAGAGAGGCCTCCAAAGCACTGAGAACCAATTTGTAGGCATAGTATTCAATGGTGTTAAAACCCCAATTAAAACAATGGGAATTTAATTTGACCCTTATTGTGTAGTTGGTTTGCCCCAGAATTGCTCATCTTTTCTTTGTCATTTCCGGTCAATGTGGCTAGAAAGTACGTCATACACTGGATATGATTCAATGTATTTTGTAACAAAGAACTCACAAAAGTTATATAAAGAGAACACATTTAACCCTTTGAGTGCCAGAGGAGAGGCGTATGCACAAAGCAATGAGTTGAATACCCTCACTGGCACACAAAGGGTTAGTGGATGAGGAGCGATCATCTTGGTGGGAGCGATCATCTTGGACTGGGCAGGGATCGGGGAGTAACTTTCAGCTGCAATCTTCTGTTATCACTACACACGGTGACAATTACATTACAGGTAGCTGTGCATGACAAAAATTTGCAGCAGGAAGTGATTCAAAAATCTCTAAAGGAGCAGTAAACTTTTTTTGTTCAATGTAAAAATAATATTGTAGGACTTTTCCTACCGACTAAGATAATGGTGCCCCCACTGCTCAGAGATGCATATTTCCAGAGTTACAGGATAAACAAAGGGAGATAAAAAAGAAGAAGCGCCCTTGTGTAATATATTTGGACAAATTCCACCATCTTGTGACACCCCACACGTGGATACTCACAAAGAGGCTGTCAATCACTTATATGACTGCCAGCAGTAATCACAATACTAATTCAACCTGACCCATTTTCAGGATAACGAGCTTCATGAAGGTGCTGCTCTCCCTCCTCTCAAACAGGATCCACATAAAACAACAAAAAACAAAAGAGGGGGTGCCCAATTGTGTAATACAGTCAGTCTCAATAACTCTTCAAATAAAATAAATGATACTCACATATTCAAGTGGTCAGCTGAGGCGATACTCAAAACTGACAAATGTGCTTCTGGAGTGATCTCACCGCCTACACTCTGTTTGTACCAGGTAGTCTGATCAAATGCTGCACCGCATATAGAAAGGAAATCGAATCCAACAAACTCGTAAAATGTTTAATCAATATTAAACGTGTTTCGCAGGTTAACTGCTTTTTCAAAGCCTAAAAGCAATATGTATAGGAGCCCATACAAGATTGTTAGATTCAGTTTTCTTTTCCCCTCAGCTAACCACTTGAATATGTGAGTACCATTTATTTTATTTCAAGATTTATTGAGCCTGACTGTATTACAAGTTTGACTGCCTTTGCTTTTGTTTTTAGTGATTTTATATTTCCAGAGTTATTACAGTTTATTTTTATTTTTTAGATTAATTGTGCCCTCTAGCTTTCAGATATCAGTTTGTTATTGTGTTGCTTTCAAAGGCAGAGATGAGCCAGTGGCAAACAATTCTTCATAGAATGGGATATAAACTGCAGAGCCAGTTTGCACTTTTAGGAAGTAATCATGCTGTCACTCACTTCCTGTCAATATTAAAAGTTATAACATTTGAATGGAAATGGAAAACATTTGAAGTGTCCTTTTTTCATTCGGCAGAAAAAGCCGTATATCTTAGGTTTTCATAAAAGAAAAAATGACTGCTCTTTTAAACCCACACCCTACAGCACTGTAGCAATCTGGATATCTTTAGTAAACAGGTAAAGAACCACTGGGGGTGATGCAAGTCTAAGTGCTGTACATATAATTACAATGCAGTTATAAAGAACAGTAGAGATAGTGTCAACTGCTGATATTCATCCTTCGATAACTTTGCCTCAGTGTAGATTAGCAATATAACAAGAGTGTATAGCCAGGTTTTGCCAGAATAAACAAAACCCAACAGAGATGTGGCCAGAACAATGCTGTGTCTGAACTCAGGCTTTCAATAAGTGACCAAAAAACACACCTTCAAAAAGGCTTTGCTTTATATATTTCAAAACATATCTTCCTTATTAACAACATGAATGGGGGGCTAATGCCCAACACTTCTAAATGGCCTCAAACTTTCAAAATGTATAGTTGGTGATTTATTTATTTATTTTAAATTGGAATTTCTCCAGGGCCTCAAAAATTAGGGGCCTCTTAATCCTTCCATTTTCCCCCTTAAATATCCAACAGATACCAAATACCAACTATAATGAAGGAAAAGTCATAAGCCGAGAGGGCTAAGTGGGATCTAAGCAGCCACCACCACCAGAGTAAAAGTAACTGATAGCAAAGACACTTCCTTTACCATAGCAACAGACTATTATTATGATTATAAGTTAAGAGATCTGAGAATAAAATAAAAAAAAAAAACATATTAAAAAAAAAACCCCAAAAACACATCTCATTTATTTTCTCTTTAACCCTTTGAATGCCAGGGGGTACCCTCTCTGACACTCAAAGGGCTAAACTATTCTAGCTTGGAAAAAATCCTACCAAACTGCTCACCTGACTCCATGGGTTCGTTTTCTCCTTTGTCAGACCCTATGTAAAGAAACGAAAAGTAAATATTTAACAGAAAATATATGACGAACAATATGAATTTTTTGAAGAAAAAAAAAAAAAAGAGTTAGAGCTAAGAATGGAGTTACACAGAAACAAAATTGATCATGTTTTCTAATGATCTGATCAGCGGGAAACAAACCTACCCACCTCTGTGATTGAGGAACGCCTATCAAATTGTTTAGAGAGTGTAATGTTAGCAGGATACAGTACTAAAAGTTACATGTATCCAGTACAAGTCTGAATTATAAATGTATCTGCAGGAATTTACAAAACACAAAAAAACAAAAAAAAGCAAAAAACAAAAAAAACTTACATCTTGGTAAGGCACATAACAAACAAATAAATACGGTACTAATGATTTAGTGTTGAAATCACACATGCACACAAAATATGACTGACACAAAATTCATCAAAATATTAATTCTTCTGTGCATAAGATTTTGCAAAAATCAATTTTTGTAAGTTTCTCAAATGTGATTTATGACAGTGTAACTTGCATAAGTGTATGGGTCAAATGCAAAGAGCATATCTGAAACAATTATTATGAATTGCACTGACTACACTCTGCCTGTCTACATCTATGACAAGAGTTCTGCTCCCCATATGTTTTTTTTCTCCAAATTCTTAATGGTAGACAAAAGCTAAGTGCCTACACCCCCCACATAACACTCAGTAGAGTCAATCATTGCTCATTATGGGGAGAAAACCAATATTTTATTGACTGGAGCTAGCCAACCAGCTCCAGAAAGATTTGAGACACTAACTATTGACTAGATAGTGGAAGGGAAAGAAGACTCCTGTGAGCATGGCCCCGAAGGACCCCCACGGTCTGCCACAGGAACGCCAAGCATGGTCCCTTGACAGGGTGGGAGAACAGTAACGTGTATGGACTAAGAGAAAAGGTTTTAACAGGTAAGACTAAAATCTTCTTTTCTCTGTTGTCCAATACATGTTACTGGTAACTCTGGGATGTCCAACCATTAAGTTCCCCAGGGGGGGAAGAAAGGAAAGGACCAGGCACAGGCCCCCAAAGTCACTAGAGCACCAATGAACCAACAAATCATGAATAGCTCAACAACAGCAACAAAGTGTCAACGGACACTGAACAGGGGTAAAACAGACCCCAGGAACTGTTACACAGCACACTGAACTAGAGACAACAGGGCTCAAAAGTGAAAGTACTGAGAGACTAATGACATCCTAGACAGGCAAGGCTGCCTCCAGGATCTTCCTCCCAAAACTGGCATCAGCCGTTGCCAGCACATCCACACGGTATTGTGTTTCGAGAAGGTATGCACAGACGACCAAGTGGCCGCCTTGAACAACTGATCAGCTGAGGCCTGATTCTTGTAGGCCCAAGATGCCCCAATAGACCTCGTACAATGAGCCGTGATCCAAAAGGGAACAGGCTTCTTCTTAAGTTCGTAAGCCTTTCGAATAGTGCACTTGATCCAAGAAGTAATGGTTACCTTGGAAGCAGGCTTCCCTGCCCTGGGACCCTCAGGAATGACAAAAAGTGTGTCAGACTGCCTCAATGGCTCAGTGCAATGCACAAAGAACTTGAGACAATGCACAACATCCAACAGATGAAGATACTTCTTCTCAGAAGTAGGGTTAGGGCAGAAAGAAGGAACCACAATCTCTTGATTAATGTGGAACTCAGACACCACCTTCGGGAGAAACTCTTGCAAAATGCGAAGCACTGCCTTGCCCTTGTGAAACACGAAAAAAGGTGGCCTATAGGACAGGGCATGCAGCTCCGCAACACGGCGAACAGACACGATCGCCAGGAGAAAAGCCATCTTCAGCAGACGGAGAGGAATAGTGGCCAATGACTCAAAGGGAGGGTGCTGAAGGATGCCCAAAATCAAGTTAAGGTCCCACTGAGGAGCAGGGGCCTTAAACACAGGACGGGTATGAGCAACGCCTTGGAAGAAAACCTTGACATCAGGAAGAATAGCAAGGCGCCTCTGAAAGAAAAGAGAGAGCAGAAGTCTGAACCTTAAGAGAACTCAGACTGAGACCCTTATCCACGCCATCCTGGAGGAAGGAAAGGACCGTAGGAAGATCAAAATCCTGAGACAGGTCCCTATCAGCACAGCAAGATAGCAAGGTAGACCAAACTCAGTGGAAGGCCTTAGAGGAAACTGGCTTACGGGCACTAATCATAGTAGCCACCACACCAGAAGAAAATCCTTTCTTCAAAATTGAGGATTCAGTCTCCATGTTGTCAAAGCCAGACAATGAACATCCTCCTTCCACAGGTAACCCTGTAGAAGAAGATCCAGAAGGGAGGGAAGCCAAAGAGGTTCCGTCACTGAGAGATCAAGAAGCTCCGGAAACCAAGCCTGCCGAGGCCAGTACGGAGCAATCAGAATGACTGGGCAGTCTCAGTTTCCGTAGACCCTATGCAACAGGGGAATGGGATGAAAAAGGTATGCGAGAGGGAAATTCCACGGAATCGACAAGGCATCCACTGTTACAGCCAGGGGATCCGCCCAGCGAGAGCAGAATGTTGTAATCTTTCTGTTGTGTCTTGCTGCCATCAGGTCGATGCACGGAAGACAACTGGACAATAAGGTCGAACACCTCTTGATGCAGTTCCCACTCTCCGCTGTCCACTTTGTGTCGACTGAGGAAGTCTGCCAGAATGTTGTCTACACCAGGAATATGAACTGCGGATATGGCAGGGACATCCTCCTCCGCCCAGGACAAAATAGCCTTGACCTCTAGCCAAGCTGCGAGACTTCTTGTGCTGCCTTGCTTGTTGATATAGGCTACCGCTGTGGCATTGTCAGACTGTACCCCGATCAGGCAATCCTCCAGCTGTCTCGTCCAATGTCGCAGGGCATGAAAAATCGCCCGAAGCATCAGGACAATGTTGGGAAGGAGAGATTTCTCCTGGGACCACCGGCCCTGAGCATTCAAGTGCTCCAGAACTGCTCCCCATCCGGAGAGGCTGTCGTCACGGTTGTCCAGAATGGTACCAGGAAGGGCCTGCCTTTCAGGAGATTGTTCAGGTTGAGCCATCACAAGAGGCTTTGCTCCACGTGAAGAGGGAGAGATAGGGACCTCTCCAAGAGATCCAGTCAAACCCTGCATGCCAGGATTAGAAACCTCTGAAGTTCCCTGGTATGAGCCATGGCAAACGGAACCAGTTCTATGGTGGAAATTAACTTTCCCACCAAGGATGACAACTTCTTGGCTGGAACAGGATCCTGAGACAGGACAGCTTGGACCTTCAGTGCTATCTGATTAGCTACTTCATCCATGAGAAAAACCATCCCTCTCTGGTGTCAAAAAGGAGGCCCAGAAACACCAACCTCTGCGAGGGAACAAGGTCTGACTTGTCCAGATTGATGATCCACCCGTGACGGGACAGAGCATGAATGCAATCCTGCACCTGCTGATAAAGGAATTCTGGAGAAAATACCTTCAGAAGGAGGTCGTCCATGTACGGGGTAACACTGATGCCGTCCCGACGGAGGACGGAAATCAAGGCTCCCAGGACTCTGTTGAAGACTTGAGGAGCCATGGTCAGGCCAAAGGAGAGGGCTGAAAATGCCCTCGGTCGCAAGCAAAGTGAAGAAATTGCTGACTCTCTGGATGAATAGTGATGTGCAGATAAGCATCCTGAAGATCCAGCAAGGCCAGAAATTCCCCAGGGGACAGGGCAGCTATCACCGTGCGGAGTGACTCCTGGCGGAATTGGGACCTGACCACAGAGGAGTTGAGATCCTTCAGATCCAAAATGGGACGGCAGCTGCCATCCTCCTAGAAACTACAAAGAGATTGGAGTAGAACCCCAACCCCAGTTCCCAAGGAGGAACAGGTTCCAAGACCGCCTTGTCCAGAAGGACCTGACTGGCTCCCTCGAAAAGGCAGCACTTTTCTGCTCTCAGAGGAGAGGGAGACGAGAAGATCCGAGAAGGAGAAAGGGTGGTGAAGGGGATCCTGTACCCCGTAGCCACCACCTGCAAAATCCACAGGTCCGCCACAGATGCTTCCCAAGCTGAGAGGTAATGGCCACCTACCTGCGGGTGGGGACCCGGGGATTTGGCGAGTCATGCAGAAGGAGGTTTGGAAGCTTTGGGCTTAGTGGATGACTTGGAGCTCCATTGTTGCTTAGGATTGGATGAGGAGCGCAGAGCCTGAGGCAGCGCTTGGGACGCCTGGTGTGAGTCAGCCTGAAAGGGATGAAAAAGCAGATTCCTTTTGACAGGAGCCTTCTTCCCTGGACCACTGGCAGGCGAGTACTCTTCCCTCCAGTGGCTTCACTGATCAAATCCTTGAGAGCAGGCCCAAACAGTGAGGTCCCCTGAAAGGGCAAGGACAGGAGAGCCCTCTTAGAGACCATGTCAGCAGACCAGATTATGAGCCAAAGAGCCTGTCTGGCTACCACAGACATAGTTGATGCCCTGGCTACCATGCGCACAGCGTCACAGGGCAGCAGAAACATAATGCTGAGCCTCATAGATGTTGGCAAGAAGCCTCAACATGTCAGTAGTAGGAGCTCCCTGACGGACAGCTAAAGTGAGCTACTAAGTCCAAACAGCTACGGCTCTATTCACCCACGCCACAGGAAATGCGAGGCGCAGGGCAGAACCAGCCATTGCAAAAATGGCCTTGACAGAGGTCTCAAGCTTTTTGTCAGTCCAGTCTTTCATGGCAGATGCATCAGCCACAGGCAAGGCAGTGGACTTAGAAAGCCTGGAGACAGGGGCATCCACTTTTGGGGGGGGGGGGGGGGGGATGAACCCACTGAGCTAGGGCCGCTTCAGAGAATGGATAAAGCTTAGCAAATTTCCTAGAGACAGACTGTTTTTGGTCTGGAAATTTCCACTCCTCAGACACCAGGCGGTCAAGGGTGGGGTTAGGTGGAAAACAAGTATGGGGCTTAACAGGCTCCTGAAACACATTGGAGGGATCAGAAGAAACCTCCTGTACCAAGGGAATGTTCAGGGTGTTCAACACAGCCCTGATCAGGCCCTCAGCTGAGGGGACAGGATCAGCCTCAAAGGGATCCCCAAAAAACTGAGAGGAAGGAGAACAGTCTTCATCATTAGAATCCACCAATAATTCCTCATCAGAGTAATCAGACACATCAGGTACACCCGGAGGTTTAGGCAGTGAAGATCTGATAGGGTTGGGGGCCTTCCACTAGTGGAAGACCCCCTGCAGAGTGGTAAACTGAGCTATCCACATTTGGGTGAGGGGAACTGTTAGTGATGGTAAGCCACCAAACGGTGGTATCCCATATCCAACAGAAAAATAATTAAAAAAATGCTAAAACTATAGCAGAACTGTTCTTTTGCCTTGTGTCTTGACCAAGGAACAAATCTTACTGGATGGGGATTGGCTAGCTGCAAGCTAAGGAGAGGAGGTAGGCTCCACCCAGCAGTCACTTCTCAGAATTGTTTCTGCCTACTTGAAAGGGCTGATCGCCTACCCAAAGTTAACAGTAACCTGTATTGGACGACAGAAAATAAAAATACTAAAACTAAGCAGAACCGTCCTCAGCCATCTAACCAGGACAGTGGAACAAGTCTATCTGGGCGGGGGCTAGCCAGGTAGCCTAATATGGAGGAGAGGGAGGCTCCACCCCAGCACTTCTATAGAATTGTTCCAGCCTACTGGGAGGAGCTGTCGCCTCCTCATGGTACCTGTGAGTTATATTGGACGACAGAGAAACAACAATTTCAAATGTACATGTGATGCAGTGCTCAAATTTATATGTCTTATTCATTGGAGGATATGTAAAAACTTTACCTTTCCTCACTGAGCAGCAAGTAGTGTATTTTTAAATAAATACTTCATCAGAACAGTCTACAATGTGTGCTTGGTTTGCAAGCACACATTGTAGACCAGCCCGATGAAGTATTTATCTTTAGATATCGTTATGCCGGCACTGCTGAAGAGCCGCATCAGGTCAAGCGACCAGAATCTGCTTCTGACAGCTTTACAGCTCGTCAAGCAGAAAGGGGAGGGAGCAGATAACTTTATATTCTTTTCTCTCTCTCAAACCATAACGGTTTGAGAGATACGAATAAGTGCAAGTAATCTCTTTTAATTGTATCTACCATATAGTTAAAGTGGCTCTATTGCCTCTACAAAAGTTATGCTAATTATGTAGAGGATATATACATAAGGGTGAAAACGTTATTGATTTAAAAATAAAAAAACTCTGTGTGTGTTAAACCTATAGTTTATCCCCTTAACGACCGGCTGCGCACGCATGCGGCGGTCACTAAAGGACCACGGAGCATTTTTTTTTTTTATTTGCCGATCTGACTCAGGGCTCCCCGAACGGCGTGCAGCCGCACAGGGAGCCCTGAAATCCATGACGGTCCTGGTACGTCATGGGTCGTTCAGTCACTTTTACCAAAGACGTACCAGGACCGTTAAGGGGTTAAAGAGTGCTCTGCATCCTACTTCCTCATAAACTTCCATTGCCGCACTGCCCCTTCTCCCTTCCCACTACCCAGCCTCCTCCGATGACGGAGGCTTCTGTCTGTAAGCTGGAGTGATCTTATTTGCAGAGATTGATATCTCGCAAATGAGATTGCTCCAGCTTACAGACAGAAACCTCTGTCATTGGAGGAGGCTGAGTAATGGGAAGGGAGAAGGGGCAGTGGGGCAATCTGCGGCAACGGAAGTTTATGAGGAAGTAGAGTGCAGCACAGGCGCAAAGACTTCACTATGGCAAGATGTCTGCTCGCTTTACTGCCTGTCAGCCCTGGAGCAGGATCTTGTTCTATTTAACCAGGTAATTATTCTGGCAACTAGCACTACTGAGCAGCTAGTCGCCAGATGGGGAATTAGATGACAAAATCTTTAAAACAGGTGGTAATTCTGCTTTAAAGGGATAGTAATGTTTCACAAAAAAAAGCAGCTCCAATTAATCGTCATAGTATTTGAGCCATGGAGAGGGTTATTTCAGTACTATTGAAGTTGTAGTTCAACAGTAGTCAAATGATAAAGTATCCTCATTATGCTCACAGTAAGATTATTGTCCCTTGCTGCGGCCTGTCTGGTCAAAAGACCAGATTCCACATCTGAGGGGAGGTGGCTTACACTAGGTAAAAGGGGTGGCAGGGGGATATTTTATCATTCAATTACTATTGAACTGCAACTCTGACAATATTGAAATAACACTCTCCATGGCCCAAATACTATGAAGATTAATTGGAGATGCTTTCTTGTGAAAAATTACTATACCTTTAAATTTTCCTTAGGCCAAAGCAACAGCATGACCTCAGGCTTCCTCCACTCCCATCTGAAATAATGTGAAGTACACTAACTGTGTGTGTGTGTGTGTGTGTATAAGTGGTCTCCAAGGTATTGCATCTCAATATGTTGGAGATCCATCAAGCATACAAGAGATTAAAAAAAACAAAAAAAAAAAAAACTAAAAACTAACACACAAAAATGAAATTGGTTGAAATACCTTTACATATTGTGTACTTAAGCCAACATAAAATTATCCTTAAAAGGAGCAGTAAACTTTTTTTTATGAAAACACATATTTTGTAGATCATTTCCTGCTGAATAAAACAAGGGTACTCACATCGCTGTCAGATGTTTTATTCAACATTTACAGCAGTTTAAATACCAGGAAGTGAATTTACTGTGTTTACTTCCTGATAGTTCTAACTGACAGGAAGTGACAGGCAGTTTCTGTCACTTTCTATGGAGAACTGTATGTCTCTGACTCTTCTGACTTCTCCATTAGAATCTAACAGGAAATCTAATTAGAATTTAACCACTAGAGGGCACTGCTAATGTAAAAAAAACATGGGTTTAAACTGTAATAACTCTGTAAATATAAATCTCTCGGCAGTGGGAGTACCCTTAGTTTACTCAGTAGGAAAATCCCTACAATATACATTTTTTTTATTAAAAAAAAAAAAAAAAAAAAAAAAAAAAAAGATTACTGCTCCTTTAAAATATAGCACTAAACTTCCTTTTTAATGCACATGAACATAGACCATTAAGGCATGTTTTGCATATCTTTTTGTGCGATTTACCACAAAATAAGAGCTAAAGAAATTACATTTTGAGAGATTCATATTCACTGTTTACTATATAGACTAGTATCTTACGTCAGTTCTTAACCTCCTGGCAATCAAAGTGTTAAACAGACAACAGAGTGAAAGCCTTAAAGGGACAGTAATGTCCCCAAAAAATATTTATAGTCTTGTAGAGCTGAAACTAATAAACTAAGTGCAACAAAGCTGATCTCTCAAACCGCTATGGTTTGAGAGATATAGGGATCCAAAATTCCCCCCTCCCTCCCCTTCTCCTGATGTCAGCGTTATTGCAAAATAATTAATTCATTGGAAAGGTCTAAAAATTGCGCCTGGTTTGCAAGCACTTTATAGACCCTTCCAGTGAATTAATTATTTTTAAGTAACGCGATTCCGACTCTGTTGCAGAGCTACTGCTGGTCCCCGGACCGGGATCTCCTGCTGTCAGCTAGACGCTGACATCAGAAGAAGGGGAGGGAGGGGTGAACTTTGAATCCCTATATCTCTGTCTCTCAAACCATAGCGGTTTGAGAGATAGGGTTTGTTGCACTTAGTCTGTTAATTTCAGCTATACAAAACTATAAATTATTTTTTGGGACATTAGTGTCCCTTTAAGAAACATATCAAGATTGCCAAAACTAATGCAAGTCAGGGAACCTTGCAAAAGGCAAAAACAGAAGCTCCTATTAAGGATAGGGAAGATTAGCGTTTAGGCCTTAGAAAGCAAACAGAGAATTGTTCTAGATGCTAGCATGGAGTACAGGGGATTTAAGAGTATATATAGCCTGGTTCATTTTTTAGATGGTGCGTGTTCTTTTAAGCTGTGACAAAAACATGAAGGGACCATTATACGTGAAATTAATGTAATATAGCTTCTCCTAAATAGTAAGACAATTAAAATCTGCAATATAAGGTTGAACAGAGTCATTTGATTTAGTTTGCACTGACTAGCTCAATGCAAGCTATAAATAAATGATGCCGTGTGCATGTGTGTGCCTATTACCACTTCCATCAGCAAGGAAGATAAAAGCATGGATGTAATCCAGTGTGGTTTCATTTACCTTGCTCTTGCTCATTTGAAGAGACCCCGAGGGACACATCCGTAACATTCTCTGGGTTTAAATGAGTGATCGCATCCGAAATCCTGTCTAGAGAGATGAGGGCTTCAGCTGCGTACAAATGGCCCAAAAACCTGAAATGTGCATAAGAAACAGCCTCTGGTTAAATGGTGGCAATAAAACCACAAATGAATTAGACTTGTAAAGATAAGAAGGAGCAAAGTTGAACAAAATGGAAAATGAACTTCCCACAACTTCCAGTCCTCAGTACACAGCTCAGACTTGCACTGCAATTTAACAATGCAGTGACCTTTCACCTTTTCCATGTCACAAAGGTCAGATAGCTCCCATTTCTAATGCATTTTTAAAATTCCAGTCCATCATAGTAAGTACTGACAACAGAGGGAAGGGGGTTGTTTTATGGGACTACTTGTGTCATTATCCAATGCTGAAATGTACTTGTTTGTTGTGCAAAACTGTACTGAATCTACTATCAACTCACAATTACCCCATTTATATTAAATATATATATTATACAGGGCTTAAAATTTGAAGTCCTTTGCTACTAGCCAGACCTGAAAAGTTACTCACCACTGCAAGCCACAGCATACCCACCAGGGCTGAATTTCTACTCGCAGGGCTAAATTTTCACTCGCCATTGGCTAGTGGAAATTTTGAGCCCTGTATTATATTATATTATATTATATTATACACACACACACACACACACACACACACACACATTGGGGCTGCTCAGCGGTCCAGCCACATCTTTTGGCACATTAGGGCAGTGATTCTTTGGTGTGCCACGGACATCTATGAAGACTGAAAAAAATGTGAATATTGTCTTTTTAAATGTAAAAATATGGAAACTGGCATGGACAACATGTTTATTTGTATTAATATGAGACCTAATAATATCTGTATATTTATGAATTGTACCCTTGTAAAATGGTTTAGGGATGCACCGAATGTTCCACATTGTGTGTTAGGGGTGCCTTGAGTAAAAAGAAGCATGAGAACCATTGCAATGGGTAGAGGAAAATGACAAGTGCTACTTTTGGGTTGAACATTCAGCTGACGGTAACATGCAGGAATTCTGAGGATTGAGAGAATAAGGGTGCAACTGGTTTGCAGTAATAAGTAAAATGGCTTGTCCTAGTGTCAAAGAACTAATATTATGGTGCTATGAGGTCCATAGCTGTGTTAGCTGTGGGGGACTTTATGAGGCTGATATTATTCTAACAGAGGTGGGTTTTGAGTGACCTTCTGAAAAAACAAAACAAAACAAAAAAACAAAACAAACTGGAGGCTAAGGGAGAGCCTGACAGAGCTAGGAAGAGAGTTGCTTAGGGAGGAAGCATCCCTAGAAAAGGCTTGCAGACAGGAGAGAGTGGTAGTAATTAGAGTAGAGGAGAAGGTCACTGCTAAAGCAAAGAGAACGGCTGGGGATTATCTTGAGACAAGGTAAGAAATATAGAGAGGGGTAGTTCTGTATAGTGTTTTGTAGGCTACAACCCAGATTTTAAACTTGATTCTAGATGGAACAAGCAGTCAGTGCAGGGACTGACAGAAAGAAGTTATGTTAGTAGAGTGATGAAGATTAACCTTGCAGAAACTTTCAGAACACACTGGAGATGTGACAGCTAGGAAAGACAGTTAGGCTTAAGAATCAAGATGAGAGAGGAGGGCATGTATTAGAATTTTGGTTGTATTTTGTGAGAGAAAATAACAAATGCATGAGGTTTCTGAGCTGAAGGGGGGCAGTATTTGGCAAAGGTCTGGATGTGGATAATTAGCCATAGTCAAAGATGATGCAAAGGCATTGAACTTGAGAGGAGGGGTCATTCAAATGATCACCTTCAGGAGGTGTTTGGTGGATGGGTAAATCTGAAGTTTTGTTTTGGATAGACAGTTTTAGCGAATGGAAGGACATACAGGTAGAGACAGCGGAGAAGCAGTTACTAATCTGATCTGTAAGAGAGATTGATATCAGGGAAGGAAAAGAATAGATGGGTATTGTCAGCATAAAGCTGGTACTGTAACTCAAGCGAAGAGATTAGATTCACTAGAGAGGAATTGTAGATTAGATACAGAAGGAAGCCCAGAACAGAGCATGTTTGAGCCCCAAATGAAACGGGGAGTGGAGGGAAAGTAGCTCCTGAAAAGATCACTAAATGAGTGGTCAGAAAAATGTGATAAAAACCAGGAGAGATTTCTGTCATGAAGTCCAATGGAGTAGTGGGTGTGGAAGAGAAGTGGGTAGTCTACTATGTCAAAAGCAGCAGAGAGGCCCAAAATTATTAGTAATGAGTAGCAGCCCTTTGCTTTGGCCAAGAGCAATATCATTAGCCACTTCAGTGAATGCATTCTCTGAGGAGTGATGAGAGAGGGATCCGGAATGTAGATGCTCCAAAATGGTGTGTGAAGTGAGAAAGGTAATCAGTCATGCTGGTGTTCACCATTCTCTCACATATATATATATGTGTTTGAAGGAATCTGGAAAAGTGACAGAAAGAGGTTAAAGATGGAGATCACTACTGGAGTAAGTAAAGAAGAAAGATGAATTAAGTTGCAAAGTGATATGATCAAGAGAGCAGATGGTGTTGGAGGAGGAGATGAGTGCAAAAACCACTGCCCCCATTATTTGGGTGATAACTGTGGGTGCTAATAGAAATGAGCATGGAACATGTTTGGGTATAAAGGTGAGGATGCTTGGAGATATCACATCTAAGAGAGTCAATCTTCTCTTTAAAACACACAGCAACACCTTGGGCAGTGAAACCTGTGATGGGTGGGGCAGATAAGGGAATTAAAGGTACAGAAGAATAATGGCCAGGTTTGGGTAGGACGTGAAGGAAACGGTATAGAGGAGAGGTTGCAGACATGTAAATAGCTAATGTAAGTCAATAGGGTTTCGGTTTCTGCATGTGTGTGGGTGGGTTTAGGTGGAGTGAAAGGAACATGACGCAGGGTTAGGCTTCAGAATAATAAGCAATGGTAGGAAAGAGGTGGTCAAAAAGGACAGAAAGGCGTGAAAACTAGGTCTGTAGCTTAGACCTGTGCTCAGCCACACCAAAGGTGCAGGTTTTCAGGAACACCTTATATGAACAAAAATGAATCAATCAGTAGTTCAATCTCTCTGAAGCATCTGGCTGAGTTAACATCCACGTGTGTTTAATTGAGGGTATCCTGAAAACATTCAGTGTTGGAGGGTCTTGAGGAGAGGCTTGAGCTCCCCTGGTCCAAAGAATATCCAGCTTGGTGAGTATCTTGGAAGCAGTGGACATTTCAGGGTTATCAGTAGGTATACTAAAGTCACCAAGTATGGGGGCGGGGGGCAAACAAATTACAGCAGCCCTCAATGAGAATGGAAGAGGAGGCAGCTTGCCTAGACTTCAAAAGGGAGAAAATATATTTGAGGGGATGGAGGGAAAGTAGTAAAATGTGCAACTTAAGGATAAGAGAAATCCAAACCCCAACCCCTACCTGTCTATTACCAGGGTCTAGTGGTGAAATGCAATCCATCAAGACGAGTGAAGCAGGAAGGGAGGTATCAGGTGGAAATCAGTGAGGGCTACGAGGTTAGGAGAGTAATACTAAAACAGATCATGGGTGGAGCCAGCATTCCAGAGGGCATATTTAAATAGGTAGTGGTCCCTGGTATTAACTGTGTGATAAGGAGAGGAGGCCCAGGATTAGGAGAGATCTCAGCTGCTAGAAACAAAAAAATAATAAAAAGAAGCGCAGGCAACATTTAAAGGTTTGTTATTATATATATTACCTGCGCATGCGCACAGCCACACACACGATATTTGCTACCCTGGATTTAGCACATGATCCAATAAAAATGTATACAATAATACATTTATAAAAGCGCAATTATTAAGAAAAAAAAATCCACAACCCCTTGAGGACCTTAGGGGTGTGTAATGTATTGCTTTGCAGTGTGCTGTGAACCATTCTGATTCCCAAGTGGCTTAGATTATTTAAACTTTAGTAAATTGCCTTCAACTAGAGAAAAAAAAAAGTGCACACACAATAGATGTCCCCATTCTCCAAGGACAGATCCTGACAAACAAGCTTAGATTAGAATGACTATGCAGGAGGTCTTGGCTTACTTAAAAGCATTTTTGGAATATCTCATCTACTTTTCTCCACCCCCTCTCCTCATCATGGCTAAATTCATGTGCCTGACAAAGAAATAGGAGGCCCAGTCCACCTTCTAAGACCTCCAAAACATCAACACACCCTCAGTTTTCATGGGAATATCAAAAATATCCCTTGGCAGAGCCAGAAATGAGAAATACCACAAAAACATGTTGTGTGTGCCACGTAGCTCCTAAAACTGAACGATATATAAACTAATATTGAGAACTATAAATATCTGCTCTGTTGTAGTTTTCTTTACCCTTGTAACTGTGACAATGGAGTGCCCACTTGTCACATAAATGGTTAAATAAAGAAATTCACCTGTTAAATCAATGTAACAAAAAAAAAAAAAAGTTCTCTGATTTTTGCATTCAGGAAATAGGAGCCAGTTGCACAAAAAAGTGTAGCAATTCTGAGGCAAACCAACTGCATTTTAGGGAGCAAATAAAACAATTCCTATAACCTCACTGATTTAAGAAGGACTTTTTAAAGGGATAGTAATACTTCAACTTTAAATATCTGCATCTTGTAGGCATTACAAAAATAAACCAAATGCCCCCAGTGCCATCTCTCAAACCTTCATGTCTTGAGATATAATCAAATTTAAAGTTCCCCCTCCCTCCCCTTTTCCTGACGTCAGCGCTCTAGCTGACTGCAGGGGAATCTGGTCCTGGGAACAGCGGAGGCTCTTCAGCAGAACTGAGATCGCATTATTGGAATAAAATTCCTTCACTGGAATAGTCTAAGTGTGCTTGGTTTTCAAGCACACTTAAAAGACCGTTCCAGTGAACGATTTCTTTTCCAATAATGCAATCTTGGCTCTACTGAAGAGTTGCCGGCTGGTCCCTGGACCTGATTCCCCTATGCGCTGACGTCAGGGAAAGGGGAGGGAAGGGGAACGTTAAATATGATTATCTCTCAAACCATAAAAGGTATGAGAGATGGAACTGGGGGCATTTCGTTTATTTATTTATTTATTTTTTTAATGCCTACAAGATGCACATATCTAAATATGAAGTATTACTATCCCTTCAACCCCTTGAATGCTAGAGGTCTCTATTGCATTGTTCCATAACACACTGGGTTCCTCCCAGTCTTTCATGATGTTATCCCTCTGACTTTCCAGAGACGTATCAAACGTATTGCACCGCAATGGCAATCTGACACTTCAAAGATCCATCCTATGCAAATACTTGTTTGCTATCTTATAGTTGTGCTCCAGTATTACTGCACTTTTGTGCTAGCACATACGGCCCTATTTCTCAAGCTTGACAAGGGAACAATAATTCCTGAAATTTACATTCATTTAAATTGGGCTTTCAAAAAAAACAAAACAAAAAAACAAAACAAAAAAAAACTTGGGTTTGAGACATCTTGCATTCAAAGAGTTGACCCTTTCAGTGCCAGGGGAGTACTCAATACAATGCAAGTATCCCTTTGGCACTCAAAAGGGTCAAACATCCCCATTTCAGTCCTCTGGGATTTTTATATGCACCCTTGGGTGCCTGGTCTGTCCTAAAATTGCTCCTCTTTAATTATGCACATGGTCCTAGGAGTTCCATACCTCCCAAGTGTCCCTCATTAGGAGGAACAGTCCGTCTTTGAGATCCAAATCCCTCTGTCCATTTTCCCCACCCTGGTGTCCCTCTTTTTAGGAGGTCAGACAGTGGAGGGTGCATCACATTGTTCCACAGCAATAAAACTCACATTAATGCTTGTTTAGACGTCAGTATGTGTGTTTATAAATCATACTGTGTAAAAAAATTATTTGGTCTTATGATAAATAATTTATTCAGTTACATAAATAGGTGTCAATAGCCCCCAGCAACACCCCCTAAAACACCCTCTTTGGCCATTTAAAATGTTGGGTTATATGGCATTCAATGTTAAATAATCTTATACGATAAAAGTAATTCAGTTGAATACGTTTTTGCTGGGGTCCATTAGTAAAAGGGAATATAAATTTATGCATTAGTAATTGCCCCATGGCCACATTCTCACAGCTGAAATTTAGCTGCTTTGTGATTTGTCCTTATGCTAGAGCAGCTATTAATGAATCGCCTCACAATGCGTTGGAAACCAACCTAGCATCCAAGAAGTTAAGGGGGGGTGGAGTTCTTTAACAAAGCTGTCACTGCTGAACACAGTCATAAAACTGAAGTGAGGAAATTACCAGTTATGGTTCAGAGTTTCTCACTAAAGGGTCATTCCTTGCAAGTGCTCTGACCCCTCCCTTGATCTTTTTAACTCTTTCATGAGCAAATCAGTCTGCCATTCATAGCAGTGGTTTCTAGTGCTTGGGAATCTGTTAAGCAACTCTGAAAATAAACACTATGGGTCATATTCAAAAAGGAAAAGTAATCCTGGGGAAAAACAAAAAAACACACACTGCACCAAACAACAACAATCTGCATTTATTTAAAGGGACAGTAATGTCCCAGAAAAATATGTATCATTTTGTAGAGCTTAAAAAGTTGAACTAGATGCAAAAAAACCCTCTCTCTCAAACTGCTATGGTTTGAGAGATATTCCCTGTCAAAGTTTGACATTACAGCGGACAGCAGGAGATTCGTGTCGGCTGACACAAGGAGGCTCTTCAGCAGAGCTGCAAATGTGTTACTTCATTGGAATGGTCTACAAAGTGTGCCTGGTTTGCAAGCACACTTTGTAGACCATTCCAATGAAGTGGTTCTTTTTAAATAACATGATTTTGGCTCCTAGAGTCGGCCAACTCAAACCTCCTGCTGTCAGCTTTACAGCGGACATCAGGAGGGGGAACTCTGAATAGCAATCTCTCTCAAACCATATCGGTTTGAGAGATAGGGTTTTTTGCAATTAGATCAACTTTTTAAGTCCTACAAAATGAAGATGATTTTAGTCTTACCTGTTAAATCCTTTTCTCTTAGTTCATACATGTTACTGATAACTTTGGGTAGGCAATCCCCCCTTTAATTGTAGGCAGGAACAATTCTAGAATTGTATGCAGGGGGTGGCGCCTACCTTCCCTCCTTGGCTGCAACTAGCCAGCTCCAGAAAGATTTGAGTCACTAACTATTGACTAGAAAGTGGAAGGGAAAGAAGATTACTGTGAGCATGACCCTGAAGGACCCTCACGGTCTGCCACAGGACAGCCAAGCATGGTCCCTTGACAGGGTGGGAGACCAGTAACCTGTATGGACTAAGAGAAAAGGATTTAACAGGTAAGACTAAAATCCTCTTTTCTCTGTCGTCCAATACAGGTTACTGGTAACTTTGGGATGTCCAACCATTGAGTTTCTCAGAGGCAGGAAGGAAGGCAAGGCCCCCAAAGTCACCAGTGCAGATATGAACCATCAGATGAGAGATAGCCCAACAAAACAACTGAAGTGTCAACAGACACCAAACAGGGGTAACAACACCCCAGGAACTGTTACACAGCACATTGAACTAGAGCCAACAGGGCTCAAAAGTGATGGAAGCAACAAAGAAGATCCTAGACAGACAAGACTGCCTCCAGGATCTTCCTCCCAAAGCTGGTGTCAGCCGATGCCATCACATCAACACAGTAGTGCTTCGAAAAGGTGTGCACAGAAGACCAGGTGGCAGCCTTGCAAAACTGATCAGCGGAGGCCTTATTCTTGTAAGCCCAAGAAGCCCCAATAGACCTTGTAGAATGAGCTGTGACCCTAAAGGGGACAGGCTTCCTCCTCCGCTCGTAAGTCTTACGAATAATGAACTTGATCCAAGAAGCAATAGTGACTTGGATGCAGGTCTTCCTGCCCTGGGACCCTCAGGAATAACGAACAGCGTGTCAGATTGCCTGATGGACTCAGTCCGATGTACATAAAACTTGAGACAACTCACCGCAATCAACAAGCAGAGATTCCTGTCCTTGTCAGAGGTGGGGTCAGGGTAGAAAGAAGGCACCACAAACTCCTGATTGATGTGGAACTCCGAAACCACCTTCGGAAGAAACTCCTGAGAAACGTGAAGCACTACCTTGTCCTTGTGAAACACCAAAAAAGGTGGTTTACAGGACAGAGCATGTAACTCTGTGAAACTGTGAACGGACACAATAGCTAGGAGAAAGACCATTTTCCACATCAACAGGTGTAGAGGAATAGTAGCCAAGGACTAAAATGGAGGGAGCTGAAGAACGCCCAAAACCAAGTTAAGATCCCATGGAGGCGTGGGATTCTTGAAGGCAGGACGAGTATGAGCAATGCCCTGGAAGAAAACCTTGACATCAGGAAGTATGGCAATGTGCCTCTGAAAGAAAACAGAGAGAGCAAAAGTCTGAACCTTAACAGAACTCAAACTGAGGCCCTTATCCACACCGCCCTGCAAAAAGGCCAGGACCATAGGCAGATCAAATTCCTGAGACAGGTCCTTGTCAGAACACCAAGATAGAAAGGTCGAGCAGACATGATGGTAGATCTTGGAAGAAACAGGTTTGCGGGCACTGAGCATAGTAGCCACTACCCCAGAAGAAAAAAAACCCCAAACCTTTCTTCTTCAATATTGAGGATTCAATTTCCAAGCCGTCAAAGCTAGCTGCAATTTCCGTAACACCCTGTGCAACATTGGGAGGGGAGGAAAGATATAGGCCAGAGGGAACAACCAAGGAATGGACATTGCATCCACCGCCAGAGGGTTCCTCCAGCAAGACCAGAACCTCGGAACCTTCCTGTTGTGTCTTGTCGCCATCAGGTCGATGTAAGGAAGACCCTGCTTCTGAACAATGAGGGTGAACACCTTTGGGTGCAGTTCCCACTCTCCGCTGTCCACTGTGTGTCGAATGAGAAAGTCTGCCATGACACTGTCTACGCCAGGAATGTGCGCTGCGGATATAGAAGGAATGTGTTCTTCTGCCCAGGAGAAAACAGCCTTGACCTCCAACCAAGAGGTGAGACTTCTTGTTCCGTCCTGCTTGTTGATGTAAGCCGCAGCCGGACTGTACCCAGACTGAACAGTCTTCCAGCTGAGATGTCCAATGACGAAGGGTATGAAATATCGCCCGAAGCTCCAACACGTTGATGGGAAGAAGACATTCCTCCGGAGACCACCAACCCTGAGCACTCAGGAGACCAAGGACTGCTCCCCAGCTGGATACCAGGAAGGACTTGCCCTTCAGCAGACTGGAGAGGTTGAGCCACCATGACAAACTCAGTTCCACATGAAGAGGGAGGGACACTGACATCTTCAGAAGGTCCGGCTGACCCTTGCACACCTGGATCACCAAACCTCTGGAATTCCCTGGTGTGTGCCATGCAAACGGGACTGTTTCTTTGGTGGAGATTAATTTCCCCACTAGAGATGCTGAATCTTGACCCAGAACCGCAGAAATCCTGTGGGCGATCTGGTGAGCTACCTCGTCCGTGAGAAATACCATGCTCTTCTGGGTGTCGAAGAGAAGGCCCAGGAAGACCAGACGCTGGGATGGGACAAGATCTGACTTGTCCATGTTGATGATCCACCTGTGATGGGTGACAGCGTGAATGCATAGCTGAACCTGGTGATGAAGTAGTAAGGGGGGCTTTCAGAAGCAGGTCGTCCATGTATGGAGTAACTCTGACGTCATCCTGGTGGACGACGGACACTATGGCTCCCAGAACAAGGAAGTACCCTGAAATGGTAAGGAAAGCAATACTTTCTTGGAAGCAGTGTCAGCAGACCAGATCGTGAGCCAAAGAGCCCATCTGGCAACCACAGACATGGTGGAAACCCTAGCCAGCAAACTGATGATCAAATAGGGCAGCAGAAACATAGTGCTGTGCCTCAGAAATGTTGGCAAGAAGGCTCAACATATCTGAAGTAGAAGCACCCTGATGGACAGCCAGGGCAAGCTGTCCAGTCCAGACCGCAATGGCCTGGTTCACCCATGCTGCAGGAAATGCTGAATGCATGGCAGTGGCAAAAATGGACTTGAGGGAGACCTCAAGTTTCTTGTCAGTCCAGTCTTTCAGAGCGGACGCATCAGAAACTGGCGAGGAAGTAGACTTATATAGCCTGGAGATAGGAGCATCCACCTTGGGAGGATGAACCCACTGAGCAAGCGCCGTCTCAGAGAAGGGATAAAGCTTGGCAACTTTCTTGGACACAGAAGGTTTCCTGTCAGGAGATTTCCACTCTTCAGACACAAGGCGTCAAGAGTGGGGTTAGATGGAAAGTAAGTAAGGGGCTTTTTAGGCAACTGAAACACATCAGAGGGATCAGAAGGAACCTCCTGAAGTAAGGGAATGTTTAGGGTAGTCAAAACAGCCCTGATCAGGCCCTCAGCCGAGGGCTCAGGATCAGCCTCAAAGGGATCCTCAAAAAACTGAGAGGAGGCCACAGCAGAACATTCCTCAACATCTGAATCCACCAGCAGTTCCTCCTTAGAGGAATCAGATACGTCAGGTACTCCCTGTGGTTTTGGCAGGGAAGACTTGACGGAGGAGGGGGTCTGCCAGGAATGGAAGACCCCCTGTAACTGGGATGGAAAGAGCTGCAATGTGGACCTAAGGTCCCTTGTAGCAGCCCTGAACTCTTGCACCCAAACTGGCTCTAATGCATGGCTGGAGGTCCCTCGGAGACTCTCAGGGACATCAGAATATCTGGGCATCAACAACCTGAGAATTCTCTAGGTAACCCTGAATGAAAGGAAGAGCAATGTGCAATGGGGGACACAGAGACCCCAGCATCCTTAGTCTTCGGATCTACTGTCTTCAGACTACCATGTATTAAGAAGAAGCCTCGGTGGGCAACTCCTGAGGAAAGAACTTGTAGCCAAGATTTTCCCCCCAGGGCTTGATGTCCACAAAAAGCACCTGGTGACTGAGCTAGCCACATCTAAGGGCATTGTTAGTTATGGTAATCCGTCTAATGGTGGTATTCCATTTCTAACAGAAAAATAAAATTTCTAAAACTATAGCAGAACTGTTCTCTTGCCTGTGTCTTCACCAAGGGACACATTTTTCTGGAGCTGGTTGGCTAGCAGCAGCCAAGGAGGGAAGGTAGGCTCCATCCCCTGCATACAATTCTAGAATTGTTCCTGCCTACAATTAAAGGGGGGTTCGCCTACCCAAAGTTACCAGTAACATGTATTGGACGACAGAGAAATAACACTCTCAAAGGCCCAAATACTAAGATGTTTATTATGAAACATTACTATCCCTTTAACCAAACATTACAATCACATAGATTCATAGACACATGGTGGTAAGATCACCCAAAAACAAAAGATTACACTTTTTAGTCTCACACTCTCATGGCCTTGGATTAATTACATTTTCATTTCCCAGTGACACATCATTGGACATGACTTCTATTAGTAAGATTAGTTGGTCATATCATTCCCCAATCATACTATATCCTTAGTCAGATATCCCTAAGCTGCGCACTGCAGACATGAAAAATGGTATCTGTATCATTCCATTGTTAAGCTTTCCACTTAAAATGTGATATATAAATTAGATTCAGGAAAATTCTTTCAAAGGAATTTCTCCTTTATCTGAGATTCACACAAATGTGTTGGCAGTGGTTAAATTATGAAATGTGCTGCTTGGGAGAAAAGGAAAAAAAAATTTGACCGAAAGTCAGATTACTGCCCTTCTTAGTAAAATTAACAAGCTTGAGACAACACAAAACCTACCTTTCTCTCTCCACCCTGCCCCAACCTTGTACAAACTGGGCTTCAACTGAAATCCTTATTACATTCTAAAGTACAAAAACGGTTTCTAAACAGACTTGCAGTACAAGTAAGATCGAGGTCTTATTAACCAGACAACGTCTCCTCACAAAAAGGTGGTTAGCAAAAATAAAGGCATTGCTTTATTTTGCACTCCTTGTCCGACTCAATTTAAAGTAATCAACCCACCAAAAAACATATCACTTTAATAAAACATAAGACTATCAAGTAGCGGCTAGCCTGCATCTTGCTCTTGAACACCCGATTACAGAAAGAAGTTCCGAAATCTATAAACGCCTTACCTACTGGTAAAAGCCCTAGCCCAGATGGCTTCTCCCAAGCTTACTACAAAATTTATAAACCTCTATTGACTCCCCCACTCTCACTAACTCCTTTGCCTCCCTCCCAGATGATATGATATATGATATCCAGCTGTCACTGAAAAGCATAACAGTTTTGCCAAAACCCAGTGAAGACACAGCTACGTGACAGTTAAAGGCCCATCTTGCTACTTTTCAGCTTCTATGAAGTAGTAATTAACAACCTAGATAATGGTAAGGCAGTTGATGTAGTATATCTAGATTTTGCAAAGGCATTTGATAAAGTACCACACAGGAGGCTGGGGTATAAAATAGACTCCGAGAAGGCATTTGGTCCCCTTTTTTTGCACTTATACTTAAACGTGTTAAGGAAACTAAGATCTGACATGTACAATCAAATTACACAGTCTCTGGCATTTGCATCAACAATACAGGACACAAGCTTTCTAGGTTGCTGATTATGTAGTTTTGACTGTTACCCATCCCACAAACTCTTCTGTTGTCATCATGACAGAATTTTTCACAGCTGTCAAACTCTCTGATCTAACCATTAATTTAAGTCTGAGACATTAATTAAATGTTACACTCTCTACTTTGACTTTCCCAACACAAATCTGTATCTTTTTAAGTGGCCCACTAGGTCTATTAAGGTTTTGGGTACACATCTCATGTCCTCGATTGACAAACTATAAGAAGCAAACTTCCTTCCACTTTTAGCAATTAAACATTAACTCTGATTAACCTGACAATGCTACAGCTTGTGAGTGGGAACTGGGGACTTGTTTGGATGCTTAGGAATGGTCAGACACTTGAAGAACCACCATTTCTCTCTCTTTCTGCTCAGACTTTAGAAATGTGTTAAATAAGTAAACTACATAGAGGGACACCCTTGCATACATGATGGGTATGTCCCCTTATAAAAAGTTATTGGGATCAATGCCTAGACCATATAGAGAAAAGAAAAAAACACTCTAGATATCACAGTTTCCAGGAACCCAGGACAAGTTATTTTTCAGGCAGTTACCCATGCTACCTTCCTCTAAAAAGATGTACTCACTATGCTCAACTCAGAGAAAGCACTAATTTCTTTATACTGGAGGAACCATATTCCTGCTTCATTTTCAAACCGGTTGTTTGGAGTTGGTGATCAGATTACAGTGATTCTGTTGACCACCTTGAAACATAGCAAACATTCAAGCCAGACAAATTCATATTTTATGGACTGGTTGAAATCCTATGTTGCTTGAAGTTATTTGGAGTATTAAGACCATTTATTGATATGGTTACTGGTTGTGGCACAAAGTACACCACCTCTCATCTTACTCTCCAGTCCTGTCCGACCCTACTTCTCTTTATGTCCTTGCAACTTCATTTTATTATTACAATTCTTTTTAAATATTAGAATTTATCTTGCAGGGTAAGGCATTTGATATTAAACCTCCGTTTGTCTTTACCTGTGCAGTGTTATACTCTTGTTTATGAATTATATGCAAAAATTCCAACTCAAAAATAAAAATGTGCCTATTTGTTGTACTAGCCCTTATACAGTCTCTGAGAAATTATTCTTTACACCTGTTTGGCACTTCATTCCAAATTCCTACAAAGTATGCTAATTAATTCTGTTGAAGGACAAACATATTGCTAGCAGTGCTAACAGATACACCTCCTAGCTTTGTCTAAATTCAGTCATAGTTCAGTGTGTCAGAATATTAGCCCAGAACAGTAACTATTTTACATAACGTGCCACATTGTACAACACATAAAAGGTTAATTTCTCAAAACTCTATGAAAATAGCTAGATAAATGTTCTATAAAGTGGAACTGTCACTTTGTAACAAATAGATGATTGTCAAAATGTGTCCAAAATCACATATATATATTAATCAGTTTTAATTCCAAATTTTGTGTGTGGCCACATGCAGCCATCAACCTGGTAGTGGACAGACACCCCAAACTTTTTTTGTAGGTGCTGATTGGAACCAGGCCTGAAAAAAGCAGTACTCTAATAGCTGGGGTGGACTTAAAGGGATAGTAATGTTTCATAATAAAAGCAGCTCTAATCAATCATCATAGTATTTGGACTTTGGAGAGTGTTATTTCAGTTCTGTCAGAGTTATAGTTCAAGGGTAATTCAATGACAGTGTCCCCCTCCCGCCCCTTTTACTGATGTAACACTTTCAGCCAGAGCAGAAGGGAGGTGCCCAGGTAGACTGCAGAGAGGGACAATCTTCAATTAAGATAAGGGAAAAACCTGAAAAGCTTGTCAAGGGGGGCTGGGCTTTCATTGTTTTCATTGTAAGAAGATTGTCCCCTGCTGTTATCTGTCTGGTCTTACAACCAGATTCCCCATCTAACAAGAGATGGCTTACACTGGGTAAAAGGGGCGGGAATGGAAACTTTGCTTGTGAATATCTCTTAAACCATAAAGGTCTGGGAGATAAGACTTATATCATTCTTCATATTTTTTTAATCCCTACAAAATAAAATAAAGTTAAAACGAAGTATTACTATCCCTTTAACCTCATCTGTGTCTAAAAACGTTTGTTTTAAATAAAAAATGTCTGACAAATACAGTTTGCTTCTGAACACTCTTTCAAAGTCACCTAGTTGTTCTAAAGGGACCGTTCCACTTTCACTTCTCTTAACCCTTTGAGTGCCAGAGTAGTACGGAATGCATTGCTTTGAAATGCATTCCGTACCACTCTGGCACTCAAAGGGTTAAAGGTGACACTTTAGGCTTTATTCTGTAATGTGAGGTGGTGCAATTCTTGAGCAAACCAACTGTATAGCAGGGTACAAATAAAAAGTCACACTGATTCAAAGTGCTAAAGAGGTCTTTACCGAATTACTTAATGAGTTTCAGACCTTTCTAGTATTCAGGGTGTTAAAAGCCCCATTTAAATGTGAATTTGCAGACTCCCCCCCACACGCACACAGTACAGTCTGTTTCCCCCAGAACTGCACCTTTTTGTCTTGATGTAAATGGCCCCTAAAAAGGTGCAATTCTGGAGCAAACCAACTTTGTCACAGGGACAAAATATAGTCCAATTTATTTAAATGGGCTTTTACCTCCTTGATTGCTGGAAAGATCTAATTGGAGACTTTTCTCTAGCATTCAATGGGTTAACCAGATTGCATTGCCAGACAAAGCACTGGGGAAGTGTCTGACATCTAAGGTATGAAAGCGAATCTACTTTCCCTCACCAGCATTCATTACTGTCCAACATTCTCTCTCCAGTTGGCTTCAACATTAATGATGTGAACTTGTAGACCTTGACTCTGGTTTATGTAAATATTTTCATTAGAAAAAAATTGCTTTTTATTTAATAATAATAACATTTATTATATATATATATATATATATATATATATATATATATATATATATATATATATATATATCTTTTTGACCAGCAGTAATAAAGTGTTAATGGTACAAGACTAATAAGTGCAACACTGTCTAGTAAATAAAACTAACCTAGTCACTTTTACTTATGGCTATAAATTGACCAGGCATAATCAATGGTCTCCACAGCAACCATAGATTCAGTTCGGTTCCGGTGGTTTTATGGCTGGAAATGGAAATGCTGTGCATTTTATTGCCTGTAAGGGTTCTATTATACTACTAAATGGTATACCAGCTCCACTCGTACTGTTCCCATCAGTGTTCTATTATATCACTAAATGTAACACACAGGTCATTCACCAGCGTATTTTAATACATGGATGTATCCAGGGCCGGATTTACATCTCAGGCGCCCCTAGGCACAACAACGGCTGGCGCCCCTAGCCCCGCCTTTGCCCTACCCCTAACCACGCCTCTCACTTGGCCACACCCTCCATTGACCACACCCATTTTTAGATTTATCGTATTCGTCACAGTACTGTGACAATTTCCCAGAGTTAGAGGAAAAAAGTATGTATAGCGAGGTGCAGGCCCGGTGGTGGTATATATTCAGACAGCATAATCACCTTTATTATATGTGTAACCTGCCCTTTATTTCCCAATGTTTAAGACCCAAGTAATTATAAAGGTACCAGTACCAAAGATCAACTCAATACTGATACATCAAGCAGCGAGTTCTAAATTATACAAAACCAACCACTTACAGCTAGAGTATGTCTGAGTGCTACATGATTTCTGGAGTGTATTGTAACTGAAAGTAGAGGCATTCTGCAATTAATTGTAATAAAAAAAAATAAACTTTCAAAAAACATTTTTAGGTACAGCAAATAACAAACTCTTTATTGGATACAGACAATATGTCAGCTTAGCTTTATTATGTTGTCTGTATATAACAAATATAATTTAACAAATATTAACATGTTCTTATAACATAATATAAATATTAAATAACAAAACAACAATATTAAATAACAAATTTTAAACAAAATTTAACAATGTAAAATAGCCAAAACAATGATGTGTTAACACTTATTACTAGTGCTGTGCATATCTCAGTTATTCTCAGAATCTCTTCAGAGTAAAGCACTGTATTTAATGTAAAGTCTTCCTTCTGCATTTTTGGTCTGCAAAAGCATTAATGAGATCGTCACAATCCATCTCATTGAAGAGTTCTCCTTCAATTGTTAGAAGGGAAAGTGCGTTTAAGCGTTCTTGAGCCATAGTGGATCTCAAATAGTTTTTGACCCTCCTCAGTGTTGAAAAGGACCTCTCTCCAGAACAATTTGTAGCTGGACTTGAGAGGAACATTCGAAGAACAATGTAAACATTAACATAAATATCATGCAGGTCTTTCTGACGTAGTAGCTTGCATAGTTGTACCATAGAGAATGGAATGGCTGTGTTCTCCAACAACACCTTTAGTTGCTCGTGAAGATGGATACATTCGTCTGTAAAACAATCCTCCAAATCATCCTTAAACTGTACCAGCAACTTGCCAGCGCATGCTGTGATTTCCGGTATGCTCAATAAATGTAAGTTTTCTAAAAAGCTGAAGCGCTCATAAAGTGCGTCATAAGCCACACTTCGCCTGGCCAGTTCTTCATGTAGTCTATCCACTACTACATAAAATGAATTTATGCGATAGTGATCTCGTCCTGTTTGATGGACGTGAAATTCCTTATTCATATCATATTTTGTGTTGGGTTTTTTCTTTCTGATATGGTCAAACTCATAGTCATCAAGTCCTGAAAGGGATTTAGCAAGCTGTTCATAATGATCAAAATTCTCTCTTATGCTAGTTATTAAACCTTTAAGAGATTTGTATGCTTGAATTACTGTTCCCAAATCAGTTTCCACACGTTGTAGCTTGATGCTTACAGCTTGGAAACGCTGAAGTATGGTTCCCCATATGCTTGCCATTAATGCAGTTTCCAGGCGGTTAATCAAGTCAAAAAGATTTTTTGCTGCATTTCGTGTAATTTCTTTCTCCTCTTTGTCATCACTTATTTGTTTAAGTGCTTTTAATATGTCACTCCAGCTTTCTCGTAGAGCTTGACAGGCATCGTGTCTTGCAGACCAACGTGTCTGTGACAAATTTTTAACAACACGTGCACCAGGTTGCATACAAGATAATAATACTTCCCACCGAGAAGTAGATCCTGTAAAAAAGTTGTACAGCAACTGCAACATATCGTAAAAGGATGAAGATTCTTTGCAGCACTCAGCAGCACAAGATCCCACAAGATTTAGTGTGTGAGCAGCACATGGGACATACTGAGCCGAAGGATTCAGTTGCTTTATTCTGGCTTGAACTCCTGTGTATGGGCCAGACATATTGGCAGCATTGTCATAAGATTGTCCACGACAGTCTTTAATGTCAAGTTCATGCTTTTGTAAAGTGCTCAATACAGCATCTGTAAGGTTTTTTGATTTATGTCCTGCATTGGATATAAAACCCAAAAATCTCTCAACCGCTATCCCATCATCTTTAACATATCTTATGATGAATGTTAACTGGTCAACATGTGAGAGATCTGGTGAAGAATCAATGCTTAAGCCAAAATATTTAGCTTTTTTAACTTCAGCCACAATTTTGGTTATTAATTGCTCACTCATTAGTTTTACAAATTCCTCACAGACTGTTTTGGAGAGATAGGAGGTATGTCCACTTCCTGCTTTCCCATAAGACTTTATGTGATCAGCAAGAAATGGATCAAACAGTGCAACAGCCTCTAGGAATCCAAGATAATTGCCATTTCGTAAACTTCCAAACTTCTCATCATCACCCCTGAATGGCAATCCACGAACTGCGAGATACTTCACTGCTACACAAACTCTTCTTAAAACATTTCGCCAGTAATGTCTCTCTTCTTCAAGCTGTGCTACCAGACGACTGTCAACTCGCCCCTTGGCGGTTCCTCTCAGTTTCATTGCCGCAAGACAAGACCGGTGATAATGAGACCCTTCATGCTGTTCAACACGCACACCACCATTTTTCCAGTCGTTGAATCCAGTAGAAAGAGAATTAGACTTTTCACCAAACACCAAGCAAGGCACACAATATACACTGCCTTTACTCTCTGAATAGGCTAACCATTCTCTTGCTGTTGTTTCACCATTTTTAAGCCTTCTTTTAAAAAGTTCCTCAGAGCAGTATCTGATAACGCCATCAGCATATATTCGTTTTGAGTTACTGAAGTCTATGTTTTTGGTTTTGTGTACACCATGCATTGCTATGTAGTCTCGCGTGGATTCATTTATAATCCATGTAGCTGGATCGTTATCATTTTGGAGTATAGTATCTTCTACATCCTCACCTATCACTTCACTGCTGCATTCCTCTGTAGTAGGCACTGACATGTAATGCATGCCCTGGAATGTAGCTGCTGCCATTGAAAGATAATGCCACTAAAGCTGCACCTGCAGAGTCATACATTCACATCATTAACTCCTGTGCATTACAAGGCTTTTTAAGCATCCAATACAGTAACAGTTTGTTTATTGCATCTGCTGACAAGTTCAAACACAAAATCCAACAAAGCGCACCACTTCTGTATCCAAGGCTATCTATTCCTATTGGAATCGTATTGCAATTGCACATAACTGTATAGTTTACATACTGTCGCACTGTAATTTTAAGACTGAGAAACTGAATTAACCCCTTAGCGACGACTAACGAGGGCTTTTTGACAATAGAGGACAAGAGCAATTGTGGCCTTCTTAGTATGCCTTTTATTTATAAATTTTCCTCAGTTTCATTTTTTTTATAACCACACAAATGATATGCCATTTTTTTAACCATAAGTAAGGATTACCATATGCACTATAAACAGAGATTTACTGTTGACCTTAATTCATTGGACACTAGACACATCTTCAACTGTACCAACACATTAAGTATCTTAAGCTCGCCGCAAGATTTTTAAATCAACCATTCCAACCAAGAAAAGGAGAAACCTGAATAAAATGAAGCTTGCTGCATTACTTGCATTTAATATTAAATAATTTCATTTTTTGCGTGGATCACAGTATCACACTCTAAAAAATACATTTCAATACAAGTGATTGTACAGATCAATCGACACATACACCAAATTAAACTGCAGGGCAGGCAATTACACACAGGGCAAATACACCGTAACCTCATTATACTATCAGTGATTAGACAGAGCTCATATACCACATTACATTACAGTGTGATTGTACAGAGGGAATATATGCCAATAATGCCACATTACAGTGCATTTTGATTGTACAGACAACACACACCATACACTACAGGAAGGTTGTATAGTGGTCAGTGGACACATACACCACATGACAATACAGGTGATTGTATAGAGGAATTAAATATGAATGGTATCATCATCATTATGGTCCATAACGATGATGCCATTCATATTTAATTCCTCTATAGGATCACCTGTATGTTTTAGTAAGTGAAAATGGTGAGAAGGGTGAATTTAATAGTATACAGGTCATGTGGGCATGTGAGAGCGGCATGAGGATTTAGTTAGGCGATGTAAGTATTAACACCGTCTGTATTGTATAGTAAGGGTTAGGTGTGAGACAGACAGAATTTCAGTCTGTTAAGGGTGTGTGATGTGTAAGTGTTAAGGGTGTTTGATGGTGTGTAAGTGTTAAGGGTGTTTGATGGTGTGCAAGTGTTAAGGGTGTTTGATGGTGTGCAAGTGTTAAGGGTGTTTGATGGTGTGCAAGTGTTAAGGGTGTGTGATGGTGTGCAAGTCTTAAGGGTGTGTGATGGTGTGCAAGTGTTAAGGGTGTGTGATGTGTAAGTGTTAAGGTTGTGTGCTGGTGGGTAAGTGTTTGAACTGTTAACAATGTGTGTGTGTGTGGAATAGCGGTGACATAAGCCACTCTTCCACACAGAAGGTCTCTACAAATAAGGCAGTAAGAGTAATTGAAACTGAATCATCAAAATCATTTTATTGCCAGTCAAAATATCAAGAATGGGTAAAATTAAAAAACCATGTAAAAACAGTAAGAGGGGGATGCTGAAGGAACCTAGAAATACTGTGTATATTAACCCATATGACATGTAAATGTAATTCATCCAACAATAAATGTACATAACTTGGATGTGGCCCACAGTCAGTAAACAAATAAGCAAAAAGGAAGGACAAGTGCTTCTGCATAAAAGTAGAACCAAAAATATACAATTATCATATGGGATTGTCATATGGGAATACTAACATCCAAGTTATGTACATTTATTGTTGGATGAATTACATTTGCATGTCATATGAACTGATATACACTATCTAGGTTCCTTCACCATATCTCTCCATTACGATTTTTAATTTTACTCATTCATGATACTTTCGTGAAACATTGTGCTGATAACTACCATCGGTACAGAGTTCACTTCCAATGTAGCTGAGCACACAGTTAAGTGTCTATAAAACTTCACTTTCATTAAGACATGATAAAATAATCCAGTGTTTCAATACCTATCTGCGACTTTGGTCAGGGATAGTTACTATCCCTGACAAAAGTCCCAGATAGGGAATTAAAGTTAAAACGTTGGATTACCTTATCATGTCTTAATAAAAGTGAAGTTATATATACACTTAAAGGGGAACTAGCACCCCACACAATCCTTACTTTTACCAAGTGCCAATCTGGCGACTAGCTGCTTAGTAGCGCTAGTCGCCAGAATAATTACCTCATTTAATTGATTTCTCCTCTTCCATGGGCGACAGGACTGAGTGCGGATATCTTGCCATTGTGACGTCCTCGCTCCTGTGCTGTCAGTCCCATAGGAGGTGTTGCTAGGAGCCATTTGGCTCCAGCTGGGACTGACATCGCAGGCGCTGAGGCGCATGACGTCACAATGGCAAGATGAGGAAATGAGGTAATTATTCTAGCGACTAGAGCTACTAAGCAGCTAGTTGCCAGATGGGGACTTAGTGAAAGTAAGGATTGTGTGGGATGGTAGTTCCCTGTGTTCCCAGCACCTTTGTAAGTGAAGTAATAAATACAAGCTTGGAACACCAGAAATAACACAGATGGTTGGTACAGCACACATTTCAAACTAACAGTACAGTACATTCGCCTAAGAAATAAATATAATTGTGGGCAACACACTTACCTGGCTAATGAATACCACTGCCACCTGTCCAAAACCACTGGCCAGCCTGCTGTCTGTAGCGCCTCTGAGCCGAACCACTGTAGTCCACAACTGCCTAGTCCACACAAGTTCCACTGCGCCTACTGCCCTGGAAACCCGCCTCTGCGCCGAAGTAAAACTGCCGTCTGCCACACTGGAGCTCTGGGAACCCGCCTCTGCGCCGAAGTAAAACTGCCGTCTGCCACACTGGAGCTCTGGGAACCCGCCTCTGCGCCGAAGTAAAACTGCCGTCTGCCACACTGGAGCTCTGGGAACCCGCCTCTGAGCTCCAGCAACAAAGCGCTGACACAGACTGTGGGGTGTAGGGCGCTTGGGAGCATTTATTGAATTCAGAGGCGCTCCCAACACCTCCTTGCCGGAAGCTTCATGCTCTCACAAGACATCCAGAGGTAGCCAATGAGAACAGAGAGCGGTGACCATGACAACAGAGAGCCACTACCTCTGTTCTCATTGGCCACCTCGGGACGTCTTGTTACATCAGACGCAGCAGTGGGTCACGTGGGGCGGCCCCGGCTGCATACAGTATTGAGCCAGCACTGCCCAGCAGCCAGAACAAGGTAACAGCGCCTGCGCCCTCGAGTTGAGGGCATATCCTAGGCGCACGCACGCTGACAGGGAAATGGCAGTTGTGAGGCACCCGGATTTGTGGGCGTGACAAAGGCACTGCAAGGCGCCCCTGAAAATCGGGTGCCCTAGGCACGTGCCTTGTCTGCCTATTCATAAATCCGGGCCTGGATGTATCCAACATTCCCCTGGACACTCCAGTTTGAGGGAGAGTTCTCACAGTTTGAGGGAGAGTTCTCATCTAGAGTCTTCAAATGTTATATATTTTCAGCAAGGGAACAATTTAATCCTAGGATTAGAAAGAAGAGAGGCTGCTTTGAACACGTAGCACAACAATGTGGCCGTTTTTCCAAAATATATTAAAAGGCCTAAGGAAAGCAACCATAAATATAAAGGGATTCTAAATTAATTCCTGTATTTGGTGGCCTCTGTTCACAATTTGAAAGGGGCCTCAAATTTTATTAATAATAGCAAACTTAAAAGAGGAGAGCTCCCATTGTTTACGAGTATTGGCTAAAAGTAATTACTTTTTGAAGTTTCATAAGTAACAAAAAAAGTATTGTTTTTATAATGCATTTCATTGGAGAGTTTCAGTCACCGACTGCAGCTTTCCATCTCATGTGATAAGAACCATTTCATCAAATGACTACAATACAAACATGCAATAATCAAAAAAGACAAAGCAAACTAAGTGAAAAACTCTCACAGTGGTGTGATTGACCTTGCCTTTAACTGAAAAGTCTACTGCTCCAATATAATTCCCTTGGCCACACCTACTGGTCCCTTTAAGGGTCTTACAATAAGATTAAATATAGCACGCCAATGCTACTCTGTCTGTAAGGGTCCATTAATACCACTACTACTACATCTGTAAGGGTCCTACAATATGACTAAATGGTACTACTACAAGTAAATGGTATACCTAGACCACTACTACTGGGCCTGTAAGGGTCTTATTATACCATTAAATGGTATACTTGGGCCACTTCTACTGGGCCTGTCAGGGTCCTGTAACACCTCTAAATATTAAACCTGGTCACTCCTGCTTTGCCTGTAAAGCAGAACTTTTATCAGATTAATATTGAGCCCCAAATCATAATTATATTAGCAATATGCATAGACAATTGTATTTTCAAGAATAATTGCCGCTTTACAGAAAACTAGACCTTTTTAGGTAGAGAGGCACCTGCTGGGATATTACAGTAGGGGCTCTCTGCACCTGTGCTATCAGTCACTTCCGGTGCCTTAAGGCACAAAGGCATTCAACTCGGCAATCATGGAGCTGAAGGGGACAGACATCGCAGACTCAGAGATTCCGTCTCTGCAAGATGACTGCACTGTTCCATGCTGCCTAAAAAGGTTTATTTTTCTGTAATACAGCAATTACACCTGAAAATACAACTACATCTATGCATATCGCTAATGTAATTATGATTTGGGGCTCAATATTAATCTGATGAAAGTTCCATTTTCAGGGCCCTGTATCACAAAACTGTACAACCCTTGACACTCCAACCTGAATATCTTTATGCATTCTATAACCTGCCACAAAAAAAGTCTTAAATGCACTAGTTAAAACTTGTAAAGCCACCAAAAATTATGGTATTAAATCACTGAGTTTATTAACCCTCTGAGTGCCAGAGGGGTAAAGCAATGCGTTGCACACCCCGCTGGCATTCAAAGGGTTAAACTAGATAACAGTCTACTGTGCAGTTTTATTATGCTCACTAAAGAAGGGAAATGCAATGATTACCAGGCAGACCTGGTACCAAAAACATTTTTACAAAATGAATCCCTTGCATTTTAGCAGCCTCCCCAAACAATTTTAAGCGATTGCACTGGAGACCTCCCTAACCTCATAGGGGATAATTTTCAAAATAGTTTGCACTTTTTTTGTTGTTGTTGTTGTTTTTGCAATATAACTCCCCTTTTGTCTGCATACATATTACCAAATGTGTTTTACTACATTTATAAAGTACTGTAGTACTGAAGTACTGAAGCAATGCGTTGGGCATCTCTCTGGCACTCTCAAAGGGTTAAAAAAAAACAAAAACGCTTGAGTTGCCATAACACACATGATCACAGGTGGATTAACACCTTGAGAACCAGAGCAATGCATTGAACATCCCTCTTATCCGCAAGGGCTTGAGTACGTAATAAAGTACAGACGTATGTAGATGCCAACATGAGTCATTCTGGAGGACACACAGTGGAAAATTCAGCCCTAGTGGGTAATGGAATAAGTATTCATGAAATTCTTTATCGCAAATTGTGCTGCTTCGGCATTTCTTCACTTGACGTGATATGATAAAAAATAAATAAATAATGAGAACTGTCCAACTTACTTAAGGGATCCCGACAATCGTGGCTGCTGAAGAAGTTTATCTGCATGGTTCAAAGCCATGAGGTTATCACCCAAAGCCAGAGCAACGTAGGCACTGCATGCAAGTACCGAGCACCTAAAGGATGAAGGAGACAAATGATGAACTCACCCGTCAGTTGAAAAAGAAAAAGGTGAGAAGCCTGAAGCCCTCCAGCTGTTGCAGACTACACGTCCCGTTGGCTGGCTGGGGGTGATCGTAATCTGAGGGCCTCAGGTTGCTTACCCCAAATGTTAATGGTGCAGAAACCATGTGCTAAATATTAGCATTATTAAACAATGTATGCACTGGATTATCCCATTTTCCTGAACAGTATACTAATCTCCCTCCATTACAATAGCCCCATTTATATACATAAAGCATCACTGACCAGTAGATCATTTATATTTAACAAAGTATGAAAATTAAGTTAATTCACTTCTTTGGCATTGTGAATTTTCCACATCCAAACTACTCACAATGCTGGGGGATGCTTCAATACAAAGTTATTGTAGCTCAAGGTGTATTTATTTATTTATTTTAAATAAACAGCAGCGCCACGGTGAGGTGTGTGTGTGGGGGGGTAGGCACTAAGGCAAGATACAGAGGTGATGAAGACAATGTGTTATAAACTCTCCACCTCCTATTTCATTATATCAGTGGTTCTTAACCTTTCCAGTGCTGTGACCCTTTGATAAAATTTCCCAAGTTGTGGCGACCCATAACAGTAAAGTTATTTTAGTTTCTCCTTCATCGCTGTAATTTTGCTACTGTTATGAATAGAAATATAAATATCTGATGGTTTTAGGCGACCCCTGGCAAATCGTCATTCGACCCCCTAAGGGGTCCCGACCACATGTTGAGAACCACTGCATTATAAGGAGCCAATGCACAAAGATCTCTAAAAGTGGAAAAAAAATCTTTGTGCATTGGCTCCATAGAACAAAATAGGACTTGGAGAGTTGTACTACTGGAGATGTAATTGCTGCTTTATCACACCTTCATGCATCCCCCCTGGTGTCCAAACAGCTTTTCAATTGCCTCAAGCTGAAGTTGTCCATAGATTGCTATAGTAACCTTTGCATCGCTTCTTGACACTCGAGCTGTAATAAACTTTGAATTAATTATCTTCCAGCGGTGGGAGTACCGTTGTTGAACACAGCCAAAACATTTATTGTATAAAAAACTTTACTAATAGTTTCATCCTTTAAAGGGATAGTAATACTTAAAATGTAAAAAAAAGTATGTTGTAGAGTTTATCCCTCTGAGTAAAACAAGGGCACTCCCACTGCTGAAAGGTGTTTCATTCAAAAGTTATTACTTTTCAAAGTTGAAATTTTTAGGTGCAATATCACAGTGGCCTGAAATTGTACGGTGGCGCTGTTGCTACACCATCCTATGGAGATTTATGGTCAACTGACCAGAGCTGTCCATAGGATCGTGTAGCAACAGCGCCACTGTACAATTTCAGGCCACTGTGATATTGCACCTAAAAAATTCAACTTTGAAAATTAATAACTTTTGAATGAAACTCCTTTCAGCAGTGGGAGTGCCCTTGTTTTACTCAGGGGGATAAACTCTACAACATATTTTTTTTTTACATTTTAAGTATTACTATCCCTTTAAAGGGTTAGTAATGTCTTTTTTCACTAAAATGTAATAGGGTAAATATTACAAAAATAAACCAACTGATGCATGTCCCGTCTCTCAAACATTTATAATTTGAGATATACACGATGATAAAGTTCCCCCCTCCCTCCCCTTTCACAGACGTCAGCCTCTAGCCGACAGAAGGAGATTCATGATCCCCGGACTGGCCGGCGGCTCTTCAGCAGAGCGAAATAGCGAGGTCTAAAAAGAAATCCTTAATTGGAACGGTCTACAAAGTGTGCTTGCAAACCAGGCACACTTTGTAGACCGTCCCAGTTAAGTATTTCTTTTTAGATAACGCTATTTCAGCTAGGCTGAAGAACTGCTGTCGAGTTGCATGACTCGAATCTCCTTCTGTAAGCTTTACAGCTGATGTCTGTGAAAGGGGAGGGAGGGGGGAACTTTATTATGGTACATCTCTCAGACTAAAGGTTTGAGAGAAGAGACTTGCATCAGTTTATTTTTGTATTACCTACAGTATTACGTTTTATTGAAAAGATACAATACTAACCCTTTAAGGATGTTATCCATTTAAAAAGGTTGCATACAAAACGTTGTGTGCCCACACAATGCATTATCCATGTCGCCGTGGTTAAAATGGCGACATGACAATATCGCACTGCATGAAAGCGCAAGATTGTCATGTCACTTCCTGAAATGGCGCATTGATGCTTCATTAAGTCCGTTGTTACAGAGACGTGTGCAGCATAAACGGCACTGCAGCCTGCATTGATGACTCGTGTTGGAATTTCTGTTAAAGGGAGGGGTCATCAATGTGGGCTGAAGTGATGTTTACGCTGCACATGTCTCTAACACTCAAACCTTTCACAACTTCAATGCGGGCTTAATGAAGAAGAGAGAAGAGCGTATAACCTAAGTGTGGGCTTAATGCAGAAGAGAGAAAAGCATGCTATTTATTACAACCATGGGAAAGAATCCTGGGTCTGCAGGCTGGCATACATAAGTAAGTTAATATAATTCAAAATGTACACATGCTGCAGTCACAAACGTCAATGCCCCGTTTCAGGAAGCGACATGACAATCTCGCGCTTTCATGCTGTGCGAGATTGTCATGTTGCCATTTTAACCACGGCAACATGGTTAATGCGTCGTGTGGGCAAACAACGTTTTCTACGCGACTGTTTAAAAGTAAACATTAACCCTTTGAGCGCCAGAGGGGGGTATGCAAAGCACTCAAAGGGTTAAGGATCAGACAGATGTGCAAAGCAATGTGGTGCACACCAAAGGGTTAGTAATCACTCTACATTGTTGTACTATACTTCCAAACCTCAGTGACAGCATTAAACAGGCTTTATTTATTAATGAAAGGTTCAGGACTGGCTCTGCCATTGCTCACTGTCATCAGATATTACACAAGAAAAACATTACAGATCACCAGCAGGGCAAACCAATATTACAGTAAGGAACGGTGTATTGTCTTACTCATCTCATATAATACCCTGCTGGTCTCAAGTTAAAGTGAACTGTAACCTTAAAATAACAGGCAATTTTAAAACATTTTGCTAAATTACCTATATGTTGTTTAAGATGCATTTTATTCAAGCTATTTGCATTTTTCCTTTTTTGTGTGTATTCAGTCCCTGCTGGCACAGCCAGCACAAATGACTTCCCCTAGCTCACCTTATCAACCCAACCCCTCCTGTGTGGTCCTCTTCCCCTCATCTCAAACCAAAGTGGAACTTTAACCCTTCGCATTCCCAGTATGTATGACATGAATACCAATACATTTCACACCTCTTTGGCACTCAAAGGGTTAAATTCATTTAGCAACTGATCAAAGGGGAGAGAGTTTCCACAAAACTCCCCTCCCAATGTCCACATGCTGCTTTGATGCTGATCTATTGCGCAGAGGGGTCTCTCAAGCTTATCAGAAGATGGAAAATATTATGTGCAGTAAAGTCTATCACACTTGCTAAATTACAAATGTCCCTATTCCCCACAGAAATTGCAACACATTCTATATTATAATTCGCTAAGGATGTTTGTCAGAAGCAGTCATGTGCAGTAGAGACGGCTGCGCATGTTGCAGTCATGCACAGTATAGACTGTCGGCTCCGATGCTGATACAGAGAGGGGTGAACCGAATTCAGACTGGAGTCCTATCTGCGCACCTTCCTGGGACTGCTTGGATCCAGGAAGGTGCGCAAAGAGGACTACGGTCTCAATTTGGAGCGTCCCCGTATTAGAGATATCTGTTTTCAAAGTTCCCCTTCCCTGACGTTAGCGGTCTAGCTGACTGCAGGGGAATCAGGTCCCGGGACCGTCGGAGGCTCTGCAGCAGAGCCGAGATCGCGTTATAGAAACAGAAATCCTTCGCTGTAATGGTCTTCTACGTGTGCTTGGTTTGCAAAAAAAAAAAAAAAAAAAAAAAAGGCATACATCCATCAAGTCCAGCCCATGCCAAATCACCCCTGTTGATCCAGAGGAAGGCAAACCTATTTGCTCTTGCAGCAGCTGGGTGCACACTGCTGTGAAGTTTATCAGCAGGGGCGGATTTGTAATTAGGCAGAGTAGGCATCTACCTACAGGCGCACCCCACAGAGGGGTGCCTGTCATTGGGTTTTGTTGCTTCCCCCGCCAGGCGCCGCAACATCACAGTGAGGTCTGCGCCTTCTCCGGCACAGACCTGTAGCTGATGAGCTCCCTCATCGTCTCTTTAGTAATACAGAGCACTAGGAGATGACATCATGTCCCAGAGCTCTGCATTACTAAAGAGAAGATCGCGCGGGAGCTCCAGCAGCTACAGGTCTGTGCAGAAGGAGACACAGACCTCTCCTGCCACTGGACCACGAGGGAGGAGGTAGGAAACTGACACTGGGGGAAGGGGTGGCAATGTGAGGGTAAAATGGAGATGATGGGGGCAATGTGGGAGCAATATGGAGCTGATAGGGGGGCAAGTTGGAGCTGATGGGGGCAATATGGAGATGATGGGGGCAATGTGGAAATTATGGGGGCAATATGGAGCTGATGGGGGCAATGTGAGGGCAATATGGAGATGATTGGGGCAATGTGGAGATGATGGGGGCAATGTGAGGGCAATGCGGAAATGATGGGGGGCAAGTTGGAGCTGATGGGGGGCAATGTAAGGGCAATTTTGAGCTGATGGGGGGCAATGTGAGGGCAATTTGGAGATGATGGGGGGCATTGTGGAGATTAGGAGCATTGTGGAGGTGTCCAGTGGAGATGGCCAATTGGGGGAGGGGGCGCTAGAGATTTCTGTGCCTACAGGCTCCTGAGATGTAAATCCAGCCCTGTTTATCAGTACTCATAAAACTTCCTTTAATGAGGATTCCCCAAATTGTTTCCATTTAGTGTATATGTAGCATGTTTGTTTTGACAGCCCAAATGCCTAACCTTACATTTATCTACATTAAAGGTCATCGGACGCTTTTCTGCCCATTCACTCAGTTTATCTAAATCTTTCTGCAGAGGGAGAGAAGAAAAAAAAAAAAAAAAAAAAAAAAACGTCCAGCTCTGCATGACTTTCACCTCCAAAACCAAAGCCTTTTAACTTTAATACGGTTTGTCTTCACATAGTTCTGAATACTGTTAGTTAGTAACCCTTCTAATAGCTTACACACTATGGAAGTCAAGTTCACAGATTTATACATTTCCTGGTTTGGCTCTTGCCCCCTTTTTCAACAATGGTACTACACTATACACTGTACGGTGCCCACTGTGTCAAAATGACCAGGAAAATGGATGTAAGAATATGCCTGAGAAGTCTCTTATCAAGTGTCTTCCATTCCTACAGAAGCACACTGCGTACGGATGGTGAGAACAGAAAATACTGGCTTCCATATGACCCTCTTAAACAGGGCCGGATTTGCCATAAGGCAGAGTAGGCATCTGCCTACAGGCGCACCACCCCACAGAGGGGCGCCTGCCATTGGAATCTATATATATATTTATTTTTATTTATTTTTTTTATTTTTTTTTTAAAGTGGCATGCCTCACCTCCCGCTGCATGATAAGGTCTGTGCCTTCTTCGGTACAGAACTGTAGTTACTGAGCTCCCCTGGCTCTTTAGTAATGCAGAGTGCTGGAAGATGAAGACAGAAGCTGGCACGGGAGCTCCAGCGGCTACAGGTCTGTACAAAAGCACAGACCTCTCTTGCCGCTGGACCACCAGGGAGGTAGGAAACGGATTTGGGGGGGGGCAATGTGAGGCTTAATGTGGAGATGTCGGGGGCAGTGTGAGGGTAACATGGGGATGATGGGGGCCAAGTTGGAGCTGATGGGGGGGGGCAATATGGAGATGGGGGTAATGGAAATTTGGAGCATTGTTGAGATGGGCAATGAGGGAAGGAACCTTCAGATTTCTGTGCCTGCAGGGTCCTGCTCTTAAATAGGTCAGGGGGAGAAGTCTGAGGCCACATAGCCCTTCATGGTTTACAAAATAGCCCATGATAAGACCCTCAGGAGGACAGAGAGAGGCTCTCTCAAAAGACTCCCCAGGGGTGAAAGAAGAATCCCAATCCTTCTCATCTGAAGCCCCTTCCGGGGAAAAGAATTCCTACAAAATGGTTAGAATGAAGGATCCCTTGTATGGAGGAAGGTATACTACTGACAGAAGAAATAAGGCTTTAAAACCCAGGCAAATTACTGTTCAGCAGAAGAGGGTCTGGAAGCTGTGTAGGATAAGTACCAGAGGAGTCTCTAGGAATAAACCCTGTAAATTGCTAGAATCCACCCACTGGAGCAGAAACCAACATTACTGTCTGTGCCCCTTCTTAAAGGTGCAGATGCCACCATACACATACGATTATACAAACAGAGGTAAAATCAAGAAAGGTTCTACAAAGAATTACTTCCAGAGAGTAAAAAGGAATAATGGGACAGAGAAAAAGAACGAACAGTTTGCAGTCATAGCAATTATGCCATAGACAAAGTTAAAGGGATAGTAATGTTTCACAAAAACAGCAGCTCAAATTAATCTTCATAGTATATGAGCCATAGAGAGTATTATTTCAATACTGTCAGAGCTGTAGTTCAAGAGTAATTGAATAATAAAGTATTCCCCCTCCCTCCCCTTTTACCTAGTGTAACACTGTTCTCCTCAGATGTGGAATCTGGTTGTAAGACCAGACAGATCACAGCAAGGGACAATCTTCTTACTCTGAGAACAATGAAAGCCCTGCCCCCCTTGACAGGTTTTTCAGCTTTTTCCCTTATCTTAATTGAAGATTGTCCCTCTCTGCAGTCTACCTGGGCATCTCCCAGCGGTTCTGAGGTGAGCAATGTTACATCAGTAAAAGGGGAGGGAGGGGGATACTTTATCATTCAATTACTCTTGAACTACAACTCTGACAGAATTGAAGTAACACTCTCCAAGGCCCAAATACTATGATCATTAATTATAGCTGCTTTTATTAAGAAACATTACTATCCCTTTAATGTAGCTGCTAGAGAGGGACATACTTAAAGGCCCTGTGCACTCTGAATACTGGAGAAACTAGTCCTCTTCAGTCTCAAGGAGAAAAGGCTGACAGAGCAAGCCATCCTCTAGTAGACACAGGTTCCTCAAAGGTCTGCACTCAAATTGACAGTAGAGGGCAGAAGCCCATCTAATGATGGATTACACAGACCTAACCTACAAGAGGTGAGGAGGAAAAAGAAAGGGGGGGGGGGGGAGGGGTTTGGTGCCGGATAGTTAAGAGAATCTTTGCCATGATGCATAGTTCTTGAGGTTACTTAAAACTGAGCTAGATTGGTGGGAGTAAAGCAGAGAGTCTCCGCCTCCACAGTGCCGATTAAGGAAAGTGTCCTGCTCTCCTGGTTGGAGAATCCTTTGTTTGAAAACAAGCATTTATAAAATGTATTACAATGTATTGTAGTTCTCAATGGCAAAGAAAAATGTAAACAAATGTAACCCCTTGAGTGCAGAGGTATCCAACAAATGGGAGTTTTAAAGGGTTAAATGCATGGGTGTCCGTGAAAACAGTTCCTGGAGGGTGGGGTTATAAGGCCATAATATGACCCCCAGGCCCTATGTTTATGTGGAGGAGTCAAGTGTGTAAGGTGGGGGGTGCAAGTGCTCCCCAGACACCCATACTTACAGGGATACAAGAGGATTTTAGTATTACCTGTTAAATCCTTTTCTCTTAGTCCATACAGGTTACTGGTAACTCTGGGTAGGCAATCCACCCCTTAAAGTAGGCAGGAACAATTCTAGAATTGTATGCAGGGGGTGGAGCCTAGTTTCCCTCCTTGGCTGCAGCTAGCCAACCAGCTCCAGAAAGATTTGAGACACTAACTATTGACCAGATAGTAGAAAGGAAAGAAGACTCCTGTGAGCATGACCCCAAAGGACCCCCCCCAGTCTGCCACAGGAGAGCCAAGCATGGTCCCTTGACAGGGTGGGAAACCAGTAACGTATATGGACTAAGAGAAAAGGATTTAACAAGTATGACTAAAATATTTTTCTCTGTCATCCAATACAGGTTACTGGTAACTCTGGGATGTCCAACCATTGAGTTTCCCAAAGGCGGGAAGTAAGGCAAGGACCAGGGGCAAGGCCAAAGTCACCAGTGCATCTATGAACCATCAGATAAGAAACAGCCCAACAAAACAATGAAGTGTCAACAGACACTAAACAGGGTTAACACCACCCCAGGAACTGTCACACAGCACACTGAACAAGAGCCAACAGGGCTCAAAAGTGAAGGAAGCACCAAGAACCAAAGAAGATCATAGACAGGCAAGACTTCCTCCAGGATCTTCCTCCTAAAGCTGGCGTCAGCCGATGCCAGCACATCAACATGGTAATGCTTCGAAAAAGTGTGCACAAATGACCAAGTGGCAGCCTTGAACAACTGATCAGCGGAAGCCTGTTTCTTGTAAGCCCGAGAAGCCCCAATAGATCTAGTAGAATGAGCTGTGACCCGAAAGGGAGCAGGCTTCTTCATAGCTCGTAGGCCTTACGAATATTGGACTTGATCCAAGACGCAATAGTCACTTTGGATGCATGTCTCCCTGCCCTGGAACCCTCAGGAATGATGAACAGCGTGTCAGACTGTCTAATGGACTCAGTGCGATGTACATAAAACTTGAGACAACGCACCATATCTAACAAGTAGAGATCCCTCTCCTTGCCAGAGGTGGGGTCAGGGCAGAAAGAGGGCACCACAATCTACTGATTGCTGGGAAACTCCAAAACCACCTTCGGGAGAAAATACTGAGAGGTGCGAAACACCACCTTGTACTTGTGAAACAACAAATAGGGTGGCTTACAAGACAGAGCCTGTAACTCTGCAACACGACAGACAGACACAATCGCCAGGAGAAAAGCCATTTTCCACTTCAGTCGTAGAGGAAGAGTAGCCAAAGACTCAAAGGAAGGGCACTGAAGAATGCCCAAAACAAAGTTAAGGTCCCATGGAGCAGCAGGAATATTGAAGGCAGGATGAGTATAAGCAACGCCCTGGAAGAAACCCTTGACATCAGGAAGGATGGCAATGCGCCTCTGAAAGAAAACAGAGAGAGAGCAGACGTCTGAACCTTAAGGGAACTCAAACTGAGGCCCTTATCCACACCTTCCTGCAAAAAAGCCAGGACTGCAGGCAGATCAAATTCCTGAGACAGGTCCTTGTCAGCACCCCAAGATAGGAAGATCTTGGAAGAAACAGGTTTGCGGGCAATAAGCATAGTAGCCACCACACCAGAAGAAAAACCCTTCTTCCTCAATACTGAGGATTCAATTTCCAAGCGTCAAGGCTAGACGACGAACATACTCCTTCCACAGGTTTTCCTGTAGAAGAAGATCCAAACAGCAAGAGAGCCGGAATGGCTCCGTCACTGACAGATCCAGAAGCTCCTGAAACCAAGCCTGGCAAGGCCAGTACGGAGCAATCAGAATGACTGGACAACTCTCCAGTCGCAATTTCCGTAACACCCTGTGCAACATGGGGAGGGGAGGAAAGATGTATGCCAGAGGGAATAACCAAGGAATGGACACTGCATCCACAGCCAGAGCTAGAGGGTCCCTCCATCGAGAGCAGAACCTCAGAACCTTCCTGTTGTGTCTTGTCGCCATCAGGTCGATGTCAGGAAGACACCATTTCTGAACAATGAGGGTGAACACCTCTGGGTGCAGCTCCCACTCTCCGCTGTCCACAGTGTCGACTGAGGAAGTCCGCCATGACGTTGTCTACGCCAGGAATGTGTACTGCGGATATGGCAGGAACGTAGTGTTCTGCTCAGAACAAAATAGCCTTGACCTCTAACCAAGCAGCAAGACTTCTTGTTCCACCCTGCTTGTTGATGTAAGCCACGGCTGTGGCGTTGTCAGACTCTACCCTGACTGGACAGTCTTCCAGCTGAGATGTCCAATGACGAAGGGCATGAAATATTGCCCGAAGATCCAACACGTTGATGGGAAGGAGAGATTCTTCCAGAAACCACCGACCCTGTGCACTCAGGCGACCCAGGACCACTCCCCATCCGGAAAGGCTGGCACCTGTCGTCACCGTGGTCCAGAAGGAAACTAGGAAGGACTTGCCCTTAAGAAGATTGGAGAGATCAAGCCACCAGGACAAACTCAGTTCCACATGAAGAGGAAGTGACACCAACTTCTTCAGAAGGTTCGGACGACCCCTGCACACCTGGATCACAAACCGCTGGAGTTCCCTGGTGTGTGCCATGGCAAACAGTACCACCTCTATAGTGGAAATTAATTTCCCATGAGAGATGACAGCTTCTTGGCTGGAGCTGGATCTTGAGCCAGTATCACAGAAACCCTGTGGGTGATCTGGGGAGCTACCTCATCCATGAGAAACACCATGTTCTCCTGGGTATCGAAGAGGAGGCCCAGGAAAACCAAAAGCTGGGATGGGACAAGGTCTGATTTGTCCAAGTTGATGATCCACCTGTGATGAGTTAGAGCATGAATGCATTGCTGAACCTGATGATGAAGAAGTTCTGCAGAAGAGGCTTTCAGAAGCAGGTCGTCCATGTATGGAGTAACTCTGATGCAGTCTCGGTGGAGGACGGACACTAAGGCTCCCAGGACACGGTTGAAGACCTGAGGAGCTGTCATCAGACCAAATGGAAGAGATGAGAACTGAAAATGTCCCTGATCGCAGGCAAATCAGAGGTACTGCTGGCTCTCTGGATGAATGCCAATGGGTAAGTACGCATCCTGAAGATACAGAGAAGCAAGGAATTCCCCAGGGGACATGGCAGCAATCACTGCCCGTAGAGACTCCTGGTGAGAATGAGTCCGGGTCAAAGGAATTGAGATCCTTCAAGTCCAAAATGGGACAACAACCACCATCCTTCTTGGAGATCACAAAGAGGTTTAAGTAAAAACCCATACCTCTGTCCTGAACTGGAACTGGCTCCAGAACATCCTTGTGCAGAAGAGCCTGAACAGCGTCGTTGAAAAGACAGCGTTTCTCTGTGCCCTGAGGCGTATGAGAAGGAAGAGAGACGAAAGGGATCCTGTACCCTTCCGTCAACCTGCAAAACCCATGGGTCCGACACTGAATCCTCCCAAATGCTGTGATAGTGACCCAGAAGACCAGCCATAGCAGAGGGTGGACCCGGGTTCAGGGAGTCATGCTGAAGGAGGCTTGGAAGCCTTGGGCTTGGAGGAGACCTTGGGCTTCCATTGCTGTTTGAGCTTGGAGGAGGAGGTGTCTCATTCTGAAAGGAGCGAAAATACCGGTTACACTTAAGCGGTGCTTTCTTCCTAGGAACTAAGGGTAGAAGTGTACTCTTTCCCCATGTAGCCTTACTGATCAGATCCTTGAGATCTGGCACAAAAAATGAAGTGCCTTGAAAAGGCAAGGAGAGCAATGCTTTCTTAGAAGCAGTATCAGCAGACCAGATCTTGAGCCAAAGAGCCCGTCTGGCAACCACAGACATGGTGGAAACCCTAACCAGCAAACGGATGGCATCAAATAGGGCAGCAGAAACATAGTGCTGTGCCTCAGAAATGCTGGCAAGGAGGAGCAACTTATCCGAAGTAGGAGCATCCTAACGGACAGCAAGAGTGAGCTCTTCAGTCCAGACCGCAATGGCCCGGTTCACCCATGCTGCTGCGAATGCAGGGCGCATGGCAGAACCAGCAGTGGCAAAGATGAACTTGAGGGAGATCTCAAGTTTCTTGTCAGTCCAGTCCTTTAGAGCAGACACTGGCAAAAGCAGTAGACTTGGATAGCATGGAGATAGGAGCATCCACTTTAGGAGGATGAGCCCACTGAGCAAGCGCTGCCTCAGAAAAGGGATAAAGCTTAGCAAATTTCTTGGAGACAGAAGGTTTCCTGTCCAGAGACTTCCACTCTTCGGGTAGAAGGCAGTCGAGAGGGGTTAGGTGGAAAGAAAGTAAGGGGCTTTTTAGGCTCCTGAAAGACATCAGAAGGAACCTCCTGCACTAATGTTTAGGGTATTTAAAACAGCCCTGATCAGGCCCTCAGCAGAGGGCTCAGGATCAGCCTCAAAAGGATCCCCAAAAGACTGAGGAGGAGCCCACAGCAGAACATTCCTCAACATCTGAATCCACCAGCAGTTCCTCTTCAGAGGAATCTGACACGTCAGGTAGACCCTGAGGTTTGGGAAGGGAAGACTTGATGGAGGAGGGGGTCTGCCAAGAATGGAAGACCCCCAGTAACTATGAAGGAAAAAAGAGTTGCAAAGTGGAACTGAGGTCCCTAAGTGAAGTCTTGCACCCAAACTGGCTCTAATGCATGGCTGGAGGTCCCTGGAAGACTCTCAGGGAGATCAGAACATGCGGAGCATAAATGACCTGAGAATTCTCTAGGTAACCCTGAATGACAGGAAGAGCAATGTGCAATAGGGGATACAGAGACCCCAACATCCTTAGTCTTAGGTCTGGCCCCAAAGCTCCAATGGGATAGACATTTTCACAGTGTCAATAACTTTATTGTATAAGAAATCACCCAATTACAGTGTGTAGGATTAAAGTTTCACCCCAGAAATCGCTATAAGACTTATATGGCAGGTGAAGGGTTAATCAGTAGAGGAGAGAAGAAGAGTCCAAAGCCCTGCATAGGATACTCGTTCTGGAAACGAGTGTAATATTAAAAGACATGAAACATCACTAAAACATGTTAGGATACCCAAAAAACACTAAACCATTAGGGAAAGTGTAAGATAACCCCCCAAATGAATGCCAAACCAGCAGCTAAAGGGTAATACCACATAAACCTGCTACAAAAACAAAAACAGACATACAGCTAGACCCAGTGAGTGCTGGAGTGTGCAATTGGAACTCCAAAGGAAAACCTCTGTGCGGAGGGGCACTGTGGGACATGTGGACCTGCAGCACTCAAAGGGTTGCTCACCTTTCCTGCAGATCTTCTGTCTTCAGATTACCGTGTTTTAAGAAGAAGCCTTGGTGGGCAACTCCTGAGGAAAGAACTTGTAGCAAAGATTTTCCCCCCAGGGCTTAAGGTCCACAAAAAGCACCTGGTCACTGAGCTAGCCACATCTAAGTGCATTGTCAGTTATGGTAATCTGCCAAATGGTGGTATTCCATTTCTAACAGAAAAATAAAACTATAGCAGAACTGTTCTCTTGGCTGTGTTATCTTCACCAAGGAACAAATCTTTCTGGAGCTGGTTGGCTAGCTGCAGCCAAGGGGGAAAGGTAGGCTCCACCCCCTGCATACAATTCTAGAATTGTTCCTGTCTACTTAAAGTGGCGGATCGCCTACCCAGAGTTACCAGTAACCTGTATTAGATGACAAATAAAATAATGTTAGCAATAAACTAGAATGCAGAGTCTTCTTTATAATAAATCTAACACATTGCGCTATTTTTAGCAGCTTACTTTTCTGTAGTTCATTGGACATTAAAATGTAGAAAGATCCCCCTCCCTCCCCTTCTGGCCACATCACTCTGAATCTGCAGTCTGGTCCGGACAGACACAGCGAGGGACAAACTTCAGTAAGCAAAGAAAAATAATGCTCTCCTTCATCGAGGGGGGGAAGGGTGTTCCTTATACTTATTCCAGCGGTTCTCAACCTGTGGGTCGCGACCCCTTTGGGGGTCGAATGACGATTTGCCAGGGGTCACTTAAAACCATCAGAAAATTGTTTTTTGTCTGTTTTAATCTGTAAAACTTGTAATTGTCCGGGAGACCGGGACTGACAGAGCAAGCATGCAGACAAGATGTCTGCACTGGTGCCTGGTTTCCAGCCTCGGAACAGTAAGGATTTCTTTATAACTGAGTAATTCAGTAATTACTGTGATGAAAGAGCAACGAAAATAATTTTACTGTTAGGGGTCGCCACAACTTGGAAAGTTTTATCAAAGGGTCACGGCACTAGAAAGGTTGAGAACCTCTGACTTATTCACTGAAGTTTGTCCCTCGCTGCATCCTTCCGTTCCCAGCACCAGACTGCATATTCAGTGGGAGGCGGCCAGATGGGGCGGGAGGGGGAGCCTTCTACATTTAATATCTTATGAACTACAGAAATGTAAGCTGCTAAAAATAGCACATTGTATTACATTTATTATAAAGAAGACTCGACAAGCTAATTTATTTCAAACATTACTATCCCTTTAAAGGTCATATTCAGCTTAGGAGGAACAATTCTAGCGCAAAGTAACTGCATCACAGGGCACAAATAAAATGCCTCAAATTCATATTTAAAAGCAGCTTTTAACACCTTGAATACTGAAGTTATCTAACACACTCCAAAACATTCCAGGGGTTAAAAGTCCCATTTAAACTAATGAGAATTTTATTTGTTCACAGAGATGCAGACGAGATATTTATATATATATATATATATATATATATATACACACACATACATATATATATATACACATACATATATATATACACATACATATATATATATACATACATATATACATACATATATACATACATACATATATATATATATACACACACACACACACACACCAGAATTCCTCCACTTTAGACATTGTGCATATAGCTTTAAAACCTATACAAATTTCAAATGTGTTCTGTAGGATAAATCACCAATTACAACCCATAAAACTGACCTCTCTTATCCCAAATGGGAGTAAACTTCCCAACACAATGTTACTTGTACTTAAGCAATTTTATTTTTTTTTTTGGCAAAAATGTGACAGCTCTGCATTATCCACTTGTAGTTTTGTACACCAGTATTCTTCTCCCATAGTGCTTTGCTGTGGCATATGTTAACACCTCATAAATAAATGGTTCTGTGAGCATGCTGCCTTATGAGCATGTGAAAAACAAACGTCTTGGGCAAGATCCCAAGGTGGTAAAGACTTGAGTTTTACCACGTCCTCTTCCTGAATCATGCAGAAAAAAAAATCCTGCAAGGAAATCAGAGCCACACATTTTCTCCTTCAAACACACAACAGGATGTGAGCATATTAAATTAATCCAGTGACCCTGTCACTGGACACTCCACACTGGCAGCTACTTCATTTTACTGACTAAATGCTACATTAGTACAATAATTCATTTTATGAAACAAAAATCAAACATTAATTTTATATATTTACTTCATATAAACAGAAAGCATCTCTGGAAATCATATTTAACTAGGTATTATTAAATAGTACATAATATTCTACCTATAAACAAAGATGTATGGAATATAATTATGTGCTCAATTATAGAAACATTACATCGCAAATAACTAATTTACAATTAACCCTTTGAATACCAGAGGGTTTTCCAATGCATTGCACTTAAAGGGTTAAGTATAGGCCTACATAGTTTAATTTCAATGTGTTTCATACCAATGCCAGCATGAATTTAATTCTATATTTGCATTGCAGTATTCTCCCTTGACTAGCCTTTGTCTACTTAATCTTGTGTTTCTTACTTTACTGAAGAAATGTTGTAACCTGCACTCTGTATGTATATCTATGGTGGACTGTGGCTTAACTCTTTGAATGCAAGAGATGTATGCAATGCATTTTGTCTGGTCACGCCCCCCGTACGCATGGGTTTAACTGCCCATTATCTTACGATGGCCTGAATGTCATCCCAGCTCCTATTTTGCCATTGCGCCTTTGTCCAAGAGATGTTCAGAAATAAACTTCATACAGAGATGGATTAAGGCTCCGTAGGGCCCTATGCAAGGTACCACTTAGAAGCACCATATCAAGAGATGTGGAGCCCCAGACACAGAGTGCTGCTATCCAGTACTGGTATTGTGGCTTTAATGAACGTGTGAGCAACTGGATGATGCTGGTCTCTCAACAAAATGAGCATGTGACATAAGATGTTAGCAACAACAACAGCAGGGCCTCTGTGTTACCCATCAGTTGCAGCAGGTCCCCACTTCTTGCCCTGGGCCCTAGGCAGTAGCCTAGGTTGCTATAATGGATGATCTGGCTTTGAAGTCATAGGAGCAACTAGGATTTTCTGGTCATAAGATTATGTGTGCTCTTGTGCGGAGTGGCTGTTAAACTTGCACTGTAGCAAATGCGAGTTGCTTCATATAAATGGACAATTCAAGAATTTTCATATAGTAAATGGCGTGAAGACAAATTGAATTAGAAAAGAACGCTCCTCTTAGTGAAGATATTAGTAAAAAACATAACATCCCTGCATATTTTTTCCCAGTTCACCATTTAACCCCTTGAGTGCCAAAGACAATGCTTTCTGTACCCCTCTGGACACTCAAAGGGTTAATAAATACATGCCTAAAACATGGACAGGAAAAACTACTCTACATATAGTCTGCACGCATCACTTTCAGGTCTGCGTGATTTCAAGTACAATAAAAATTCTATTGTGTGTGTTCACATGACTGAAGATCACCATGTTAGAAATGTTTAACCCTTTAAGGAGGAGGGCGTATTCATCCCATTGCTAGTAATGCATTCCACAACCCTCAGGTTAAATTAGAATATGTTTGGAAACAAGGTAAAAACTGGATTATATAATTACATTTTTTTTTAGCAGGCAGAACTTTAAATAAACGTGATACAAAGAATACTAAAGAGACAAGTTTGAAAAAAATAAACCACCACATGTTTGAATTTACTAACAAAGAAATCCATAATTCTCTATTGGAGTATAACAGGTGTACATGTACTTCTCAGATTTTTGCTTAATGTTTTGTCACAGAGAAAAAAACATAACTTTACACAGTTAGTTGAGAAAGGGGGGGGGGGGGGAAGACACGCCTATCAGAATTGCTTTTGCCATGTTACTGTTGTTGATACGTGGGGCGCACAATAATTGAAGACATTCTCAATAAAGCTCTAGGTGGGTTAAAAAAATATTTTGATACCAACTGGCAGTTGAATATTTTTCTGGATCAATATCCAATCTGCATTGAAACCAATGCTAGAAGGGCACCAAACCCATTTTGAATGCATCTACAATACCTGCAAACACGGCTTCCTAAGATAATCTATAACCTTATAGTAAAGAAATCCCTGCCTATGTTTGGGTTCAAATGATGACCCTTTTTTTTTTTCCCTCAGTAAATAGTACCCTAGAAAATTCTTTATATTGGCCTCAAACGTATTAATTCCAATCTTTTACGAAAACATCAAATTCACTTTCTTTGCAGCCCAATAATGTTAATATTATGAGAGCAAGAATATAAGAATACCAGGGGATTGAAGTAGAGGGCAGTGGAACATAACAATGGCCTCGTTAATGCACCTCAAATAGCACATCTCATTCTTGCACAGGATGGGTGCTTGCTTTCAAACATGAAATTAAGGGGATGTTATTGTAGGAAGCTGAGGGGATCGACTTTGTAGGCCTCACACAGAACTATCCAGGCAAGTCGTGAGAACACTGAACACTACTCCCCTGTCCGTAGGTGGGCTATTAAAGCTGCAACCTTCTGGCAACTGTCAAGCCCACTCTCAGTCCAGCAGTAAGTCATGTATTTCATGGCAGGGCCTGGGGTTTCTTTATTCCTCCATTCCCAGGAGGCACGCATGTTAATTATGCTCAAAACAGGTCGTGAAGCCCTTCGTGCAAGCGCTGCTGCGTCTCTTCCCAGATGTCACATCCAATCTGAGCACACACAAAAGCTTTTAATAATAGGACAAGTTCATTCCAGTTCTACAAGGAGCTTAGGAGGAGAAACAGGCAGCTATACTACCTGAAAAAAAAAAAAAAGCAAAGCGAATCCAGATGCAAGTGTAACACTGATATAGAGTCACATCGGAAGCTTAAAAACTCAGTTCTGTCTTTCGCAGGACCAATTATATGCAGTTAATATTCGTTTGAAAAGGTTTCCTGTCCTAGAGTGAGTGTAAGGCAGTAACACTCATGTGATCTATGAGCCATTTTCCAGCATCTAGAGCTGCAATTCTGGGCCACTTCAACTGCACAATATAAAGCAAAATAAATAAATATCCCTATTTATTATTATGGGATTTAACAACCTGAATGCTAGAGAGGTATCCAATACACTGCAAAGCAATGTGTTGGAAATGTTTCTGGTAGTCAAGACCATTAAATCACTGGGAATGTATTTGTACCCTATGGTGCAGTTGGTATGGAAGCCTTTCTAGCATTTAAGGGGTTTACAGTCCCAGTTAAACCAATGGGAATGTTTAATCATTTGAGTGACAGAAAGGTTTCCAATGCATTGGTTATCTCTCAGGTAGTTAAGTTCCCAGTTGGTTTGCTCCAGAACTACAGCTTTTTTTTTTTTTTTTGGTTAGGTTCATGAAAATTGCCCTATGTTCTTCTGTTCCTCTAAACGCCACTGCACGACAGGGCTTCTGGCTTAACCCTTTGAGTGCCAGAGGGGCACACAACACAAAGGGTTAACACAAGTAACGTATGCACAGAGATTATTGTGTGGGACAAGTTGCTGTAATTCATCCAACTGAACAGTGAAAATGGAAGCGTGTCGAATCCACTTATCCTCTCCGCCTGCAATCTGACATGCAGTACAGATGTTACCAGTGTCCAACAAGTAATTATGTCAGTTTCCTATACATATACTACATACAACCAGACTGCAAAAGAAATGCAACATTTATTTAAAGGAAATGGGTTTGTGTGTTAATGGATTTGGTGGAACACGGATGGCATAATGTATATTTAATTCCATCTGGAAATTATGCACTCTCACAGCATCATATATGTTTAAAGAGACGTTCTTATTGGTCTTCATATCTACACCATGAATATTCACACACACACAAGAAGGCTTGTGAACCAAGCATAATTAGAACATTTCTAAGGCAAACCATTTGTAACACAGGGGACACACACAACTTCATTTTTATTTAAATGTTGCTTTTAACCCCATGAATGCTAGATAGGTCTCCAAAGCATTGCAGCTAATGGTTAGAAAAGCCCCATTTAAAATTGAATAGGAATTTTTACTTGTAACCGTGGTTCATTTGGTTTGCTCCAAAACTGTGCAAAATCCTTTAGAATGTATAATAATTCCCAATGAATGCTAGAGATCTCAAATGCATTGCTTCACAATGTGTTTGAGACCACACAAGCATTCTCTTGTACAGTGCAGGTAGATTGTTCTAGAATTGCTCAATTGCTCTTAGTACATCAGCTTCAATGAATGGAAAGATGTATCCTTGTTACACTGTGAATTGCCTTATGAGGCAATTTTTCATACAATATTTTTGTCAATGTTATTTTTCTAGTGGAGTTATGGGGACTTCAATAGATGTGTTTTCTTTTACCCTACATAATTAAGGCAAGGAACATTTGACACAGAATATCTTATATATTATTATATATATCTATATATATATACCCTCATGAAGAGATATGTGCCACATGTCACAGAGATTGCAGTTTATTCTAAATAACAGCATTTTCCAAGATGAAATGTCAGATCAGCTAAGTATTTGCCTAACCATGTCAGGCAGACTTCTGAAGCAGAAGTCCTCCAAGAACAAGCAACATCTACAAATCACAATCCTACACCTTGTGTATTCTGAGGACAGATTCCAAGACTTTTCCAACTCTAAAATGGTTCAGTAATGTAAAGAGTAATGTAGAATATTTGACTCAAACCATACCTAGTTAGGTGTCAGTAAAAAACAGCTGTAAGTTATATACTATGTAGTTACCTTTCATCTCTCTTGTAGTCCACTTAGGGTTGCCACCCAGCCGGTATTTTACCGGCAGGCCAGTAAAAAATTGGCTTCTGTCCAATGTTAAGTCTATGGAGGGAATGCCATGGCCGGTATTTTTTTGAAGAAAAGGTGGCAACCTTAAGTCCACTGCTTATATATGTGTACAGTCTGATAAACACTTGTGTCCCTTCAAGTCACTAAAGTCTACTGCAGTCCACAGTTACTTGTGAGGTGGTGTGACCTAGAGGAAGGCTTCTATATAGATCACTATACACATGATCTATCTACAACTATCTCTATAATATAAAAAGATGCAAAATTCCAGTATGAACAATGCATACCTAGGCAAGTCAATATTTTAAATTGGGGTATCCTATTGAAATGTCACCATCAAAATGCTGCATTAAAAATGTCACCTCAATCAAAAGGGCGACATCAGAATTTCAATAGTTTACTTAAAGTGGTAAGGTACTCCTTTGACTTTCATTACTACAATAAACATTAGTAAATTCTACAACTACAAAAGACTTACAAAGGGGAACGTCAATGCTTATTAGACATTTGCTCTGATTAAAGACCTTGCTTTTAAAACACACATTTAAAACGTCTGGATAATATGTTCCTTTATTAATCTGCAATTTCCCATTTGCAGATTAATAACAGAAGCCATTCTGCTTTAACAGAGAATACTTCCAATTGGCGCATTCCCCTACACTATTATAAATCTCTGTCTATTTCTAATAGAATCGAGTCGAAGGAGGACCCTGTAGTGCAGTTAAGGGGGGGGGGCAAGTCACTATAGGTCTTAAAGTGGATGTGTCACATATGTATAACATAGCATTAATATTTGGGCTACATAGCAAATACTAGTAAAACAAAACAAAAATTAAGTTTTATTTCGGGTAAATGTAACTTTTGAAAGTCTGGGCTGCAGCTACTTCCGCATAGATTACGATTACCTGCTCTGTAATTGCAGCCGTCACTATGCCTCTGCTCTCCTCCCTCCTCTGATGACGGAGGCTTCTGTCTGTAACAGCGGTCTCACTGGCAGAGATAGATATCTAGCCAATGAGACCGCTCCAGCTTGCAGACAGAAGCCTCCGTCATCGAAGGAAGGAGGAGAGCAGAGCAGTCTATGCAGAAGTAGCTGCAGCCCAGACTTTCCAAGGTACATTTACATGAAATAAAACGTTTAAAAAAAAAAAAAAAAAAAAAAAAAAAAGATCAAAAATGAATGTTTTAGTAGTATTAGCTATGTAGCCTAAATATTGATGCTATGTTATATATATGTGACACATCCACTTTAAGTATAAAAGCCAACTGGTGCAAGTCTGGGGTAAACAAACTACAACAGAGCCAAATTCCTGTTGATTTAAATGTGTTTTTTTAACCCCAATTAGAAAAATGTGAGTGCTTCTTTGTCCCCTGTGCTGCCGATGGTTTGCCCCAGAATGTCTCTGTATAAGCCTTATTCATAAAGCTTGAGAGGTGCAATTCTGGAGCAAAGCAACTTCACCACAGAGCTGAATTAAAATTCTGCATTCATCTCACTGGCTTCATTTGTCTTTTAACCCCTTCAATGCTAGAGCAGTCTTCAACAATCACCACAGCGCAGTTGTTTTTGCTCCAGAACTGAACCTGTAACTTGACTTCATTTCCAGTTATGTATTTTTTTTTTCTATAAAGTGAAAATAAAATACAGGGAACAAAATAATTCAGTAAAGTAATAAACATGTCTGAAGCAAAGCTCTACCACAGAACTCAAGCTATTGGGGACTACAACTCCCATCATACATCAAATAAACATTCCCATTGATGGAGGTGGTGCTTTTAACCCTTTGAGTTCCAGAGAGGTACAAAACACATTGAAAAGCACTGCATTGCGTACCCCTCTAACATTCAGGGTGCCAGACACCGACAACTCTCTGGCATTGGGTTAAAAGTTCAATTATAACTTTGAATGACAGACGAGTATATATAGTGCATTGCAAAGCAATGAGTAATGTGCCCCTCTGGCACTCAAACTGTTAAATCAACGGGATTTTACATCCCTCTGTGATGCTTCTGGCTTGTCCTAGAATTGATCCACTTTTTCTTTGTGTATAAGACCCATAGTACTCAACATCTTTGTAGTGGTATTATTGCCTCCATTAGAGGACAAGACCATAAAGAGGGAAATGGTGCAAAAGCATGACTTGTTATCTAACACCAGCTATTAAGCTTTGCATAACCATATAAACGGAAGGTTTATTACATGTAATGCAGGCCCCTGAATTAAATCTATCCATGCGGAAAAGCCTAACTCGGGAAATGTCAGTCACTGGAAATTTATTGCTGGGTTAAGGAGGGGGGGAAACACAATGAACTATACTGCAACTCTTTAAAGATGCAAATACATTTGAAGTCCGGCTAGGAAGAAAGAGAAGACTTCTGCTGCCGGAAGTATTACAGGGAGGTGGGCAAAAGAAAGGCGCCAAGCTAGAAAGAAATAAATTATTCTGAGGGCAGAACTGAACACAATTGGTCATACAAATTTTCACTGAGCTTTTTTTTTTATTTTTCTAAAGTCTTCAAAGAAGGTAGAGTTATCACAAACAACAAAAAGGCCATTGGGGAACTAGAAAGGGAGGGAAAATAGGGAATCGCAGGGGAAGAAAAAGATTTAGGTTTAGTTCATCTATTCCTGCTCTCATGCCATCTCACAGGAAAAATTAGCAATAATTTGCAAAATAAGTGATTACAAATTAAACAAAAATGTGAAAGTATGCGCTTAACCTTTTCAGTGCTAGAGGGGTATGCAACGCATTGCAAAGCAATGGCACTCAGAGGGTTAAGCACCATATTCAATATGTTGAAGAGGTGCAATTCTGGAGTAAACGATGTGCGATCAGGGAACAAACAGAAATCTCCCAAATTCCCATTGATTTAAGTGGGTCTTTTAATCCATTAAATGCTGGAGAGGTCTCCAACACATTGCTCTATTGGAGACCTCCCTAGCATTCAATGGGTTAAAAGTTCCATTTAAAATCAGAATGAAAACAACCTCTCACAGGAGGTTTCCTCAGAAAACTTGAGTGGGAGGGATTTGGGGTCCAGAAACCCAGCAACAAAGCCATTTCTGCCTCCATTAACATAATATCCTGAAACAGATGAATTTTAGAAAACAAATCCATGTGGAATTGATTCTTAGTGGAGATTAAAAACTTAATCTGAGCAGGAAATCTTATCATTAGCAGTTTGTGTGCCCTGAACCCTTTGAGTGCCAGAGGAGTTTGCAATGCATTGCATACCCCTCTTGCACTCAAAGGGTTAAAAAGCATGGAACTGAATTTAGAGATGGTCAAGGTGGCATGAATGTGTATATATATATATATATATATATATATATATATATATATATATACACACACACACACAAAAGTTTTAAAGGCCGTGTACACAGGCCAACACTGGCGGCGCTGCAGTCATGCTCAGTACAGACTGCCTGCGCCACAGCTGATACAAAGCGGTGTGCTCCAAATTCAGACTGTAGGCCTCTCTGCGCAGTTGCACAGAGAGGACTCTGGTCTGAATTCTGAGCTCCCTGCACCGTATCAGTTGCGGCGAGGGCAGTCTGTACTGTGCATGACTGCAGCGAGTGCAGCCGTATATGTATGTATATAATTTTATTATTATTTTTTATTTATTTATTTATTTTGCAGCCAGCAGCAGATATATTTAATCCTCTGAATGCCAGAAATGTATCCAACACATCGCAGCACATTGCGCTGTATAATTCTCTGGCACTCAAGGGGTTAAACACAGACTAAGGAGTATCAACTCATACTTGACAAAACAGAGGGTTAAGATATCTTCTGAGTGCAATGCACTGCTCTACGATGCACTGAACGTCCCTGTGGCGCTCAAAAGTTATTAACATTTGCCATTAATAAGTATCTAGAAGAGATTGCAAATACCACACAAAAAAACCCTAAATAATATCATCCATTTTTTTTTTTGAATACTATATTCTGTCAATCAGTACAAGATAAGGGAGAGGAGAACTTACAACATACAGGTCTTGAATGAATAAAATAGCAGTGAGGGTTCTGTCAAGAGCTAAATACCATAGCTTTCCACATAAAAACATCAAGTTTAATGGCGGCTAAGAAACGACTGGCCAATCCAGACAGCCCATTTTCTTTACTGTTTAAAATGTTCAGATTTCTTTAGTCCTTAGAAATGTGTACTTTAATGGCCTAGATGTGCAATTCTCCTGTAAAATGTAACCCTTTGAGTGCCAGAGGGGTAACGCAATGCATTGCATACTCCTTGGCACTCAAAGGGTTAGTTTCCTTCCTTCAAAGTCACTTATTGGTCCAAATGTATTAAGAAAAAGGAGCAATCTCTGGCAAGCCAACTGCCCCATAGGGACAAGTAATAATTCCCACTAATTTGCATGGGACTTTTAACCATTTACATGTTAAGGACTCCAACACATCACAAAACACTGTCTTAGAGATCTCTCGAGCATTCAAGACCCATTTAAAATTAGGAAAAGGAGGCATTTTTTATTTCCTTTCAAAATCTAATGTGCACCCTAATTCAGACACGTGGACCTCCGTTGTGTAACCTTCGAGTAATGTCTCCAACAGAAGTGTACCGCTTAACTATGCAGTGCTCCACAGGCCTCCCATGCAAGAAAGGGATTAAACTGAACTTCCACTTGCAAACAAAATAGACTTGTATTCCCCCTTCATCGCCCCATTGCTGCCATGATCAGATCTCACTTGGTCATGACCTATTCAAACAAGACTTGCTTGTTCTCACACTTTAGAACGTATGGAATCTCAGTGTGCAGCCAGGTGATGCAGAGACTTATTGAAGCGTTGCCCAAGAGGAATGGAAAAGCTCTGACAGCTACTGAGGCAGGGGACAGTCCATGTATCGCAGAGCTGGGCCGTGCAGACACAAAGGTAGCAATGATTACATACAAAACTATGGATCATGCCGGCAAACAAAAGTGAAACTGTTGAAATAACAGTTATCTCAAGGGTTAATGCACTGGAACCAGAGAGATTGATGTTAAACAGGAGAGATTCCAGGGCAAACTGATGGAACCACAGGATACAGATAAACATATATTATTGATTTAAAGGGATAGTAACACTATACATACACTATATATCATTGGTTCTTAGTAGATTACCAGGCCTTATGCATCAAAGGTTTGGAATAATTCTGGGTCAAACCAAATGCACCAAAGGGGACAAATAAAATATCTCTAGCATATAAATGGGTCTTTAACCCCCTGAATACTGTAGAGTTCTCCAACACTTTCTACAGCAATAGGGAATTTCATTTGCTTTAGGTCTTAGTAAATCAGTGTCACTAAGCCTTATGCACAAAAAGAGAAGAAAAATTCTGGAGCAAACCAAATGCTCCAGAGAGGCAAAAATACACATTCCACATACGTATGTTTATTTACATGATGCTTTTAACCCTTTCGACACAAGGAGGTCTCATATTAATGGCTTTTCTTTGGATACCTGTCATTCAAGGAATTAAAAGCCTCATTTAAATCAATGAGAATTAGAGGGATATTTTTATCTGCCCCCTGTGGTACACAGCAGGTTTGCTCCAGTTGTTATTAGCACATCCACCTTAATGAGCTCAGACCTCATTTTAAAGGGGAAACTACTCTAGGAATAACTGACTTCATTTATTTAAAAAGGGTGACCTACATAATTAGATGTCTTCAAACCAACAGTCATATCTATAAGCTAGTTTTGTTAACCCTTTGGGTGCCAGAGGATTACACAGTGCACATCAAAGCAATGCCTTGTGTACCCCTCTGGCACACAAGGGGTTAAATCTATTGTAAACCAATCCCAAGTGTTTGATAACATGTTCCTTAACTGAGCGCTAGAAGGGTTTGCAATGTATTGCTTCGCAATGCTTTACACACCCCTCTGGCACTCAAAGGGTTAAGATCCATTTAGGTCTATTCAAGCCAATTGCTTGCTGTGTGGAGGTGTGACCTAGAGGCAAAGAGCTAGATCATTGAAGAGAGACCAGTAACTGACTGCTCCAGGACCAGTGCAGCCAGTTTTAACCTTCCCCGCCCCCCGTGTTATTGCTGCTACAGAGATCATGTTAAAGTGGAGCCAATGACAAAGGCAATGTACGTAAAAACAACTCCTTTGTGTGTTCTATGCCACTCTCTTCACACCGGGATTGTGAGGAAAAGAGCAGCAGAGAACAGGGCTCCCATTGCCTCAAATGTCCAAAGATGAGGCAATTTTCTTGGTGGGGAAATCTTGTAAAAGAAAAAGGAGAGGAAGAAAAAAGTGCCCATGATCTACTGATTCTTCTTTGTGTAACTGAAAAAATAATTTAGAGGAAGACCAAAGTATTTTATTCACACAAAACAATTTATAGACACATACTGATGTTTAAAGAAATATTAATGTGAGTTTTATTGCTGTGAAGCAATGTGATTCACTTATATATACACCACCCAGTCTGATCTCCTAAAAGAGGGACACTAGGGAGGGAAAGAGGCATTTTCATCCAGAGAAACAAGAATCCCCTAAAAGGGACATCACGGAGGCATGAACAAATGCTCATACATTTTACCCAGTCCCCAATAAAAATGCACTAATTGATCACAAATCATCACAGAAAAATCTATAACAATGTTATTTTTTTTTTTCCCGTCATATTACAAAAATTGTGTGTATATGTAGAAGCACTCACTTCTAAGGTGGATGCCTGAGTGCTCTTAGAAAGGCTGATATAGCAATGCAGTACAGGTATAAGGCACAAACAGGACTTAGTTGAAACAGTTTTAATATAAAGAAATGTCAATGTTTCGGCCACACACAGCTGACTGTCCTGAGGGAGGCCAGCTGTGCCTGGCCGAAACATTGTCATTTCTTTATATTAAAACTCTTTCAACCACGTCCTGTGTGTGTGCCTTATACCTGTACTGCATTGATATATTTATACACACACACACACACACACACACACACACACACACACACACACACACACACACACACACACACGCACATATACACACACACGCACATATACACACACACACGCACATATACACACACACGCACATATACACACACACGCACATATACACACACACGCACATATACACACACACGCACATATACACACACACGCACATATACACACACGCACATATACACACACGCACATATACACACACGCACATATACACACACGCACATATACACACACACGTACACATGCATGCATGCATGCACGTAGAAAAAAATGCACTCAGGGTTCTCCTGTCTCAGAAAAGGTTTTCCCGGAAGGCAAAACAAAGAAAGATCAGACACATTGCATTCCGTTTTGGGGATAGAATAATAAGTATAATAGTAATCTAACTTTTACATATAAAGTGTCAGAGGTATGGGTCATGCATCACTATTAATCAAAGAGTTGAAAACAAACTATATTTAGTCACAATGCCCCCCCCCCGCCCCAAAAAAACAATATTAATGGGATGACTGCTCATGGATTCCTGAGATATTTACAGCTTCATAGCTTGTCTAAATTACACTTCCTGTTTTTTCAAAGATGGAGACTGCAGAATCCTATAGGAAGTCACGTGGGAACATGTGGCTTCATTTAGGACAGCTTTCATACACCCCTCTTGGTCTTACTCATTTATCGTCCCTTTCTCTCTATTTCTTTCCCTCTTCTCTCGCCAGATTGTGGGTGAACAAACTACGGTCCTGAAGCCATGATACAGCTCATTTATAATTGCAGAAATCTTAAACAGAAGACCTTACTTAGGTAGGAATTCTTCATACAGCAGTCAGGCATATCATTTTTGTTGCATAATGCCTACATCTGCTGTGCAACATTTTAATCTGTATTTAGTTTAATCACTTTACATATGATTAGTCATACAAAAGCGCCACCTGGTGGCAAAACATCTGGAACTCAAGCTATCAGAAAAATTATAAGATATATTTTTAGTAACGTTTGCGGGGGAAAAAAACAAGCAAAAAAACCAAAAAAAAAACACAAAGTGGTTTTATTTTATAGGAAAAATTATAATTTTACTCATTATTGGTGTGTACTGCCCCTTTAAAGAGAGATCACTATTAAAAAGAATATAACGCAAACATACATAGCTTAATATACGACTGCTATATAAATTATATATCTTTATCAATAAATTAACCTGTTAAACAATTTAGGCAATACCACTTTAAGGATGTGGATGTTAAAAATATATTATTTTTACTTCTAAATAATGCAAAGATACATCGACTGCTGGCAGCTGTTTCATTTAAAAGTCAAATGAGCTCAAACTGGAAAACAAACTGCCCCCAGAACTGGGAAAGGTTTCTCAAGTAGGAAACAATCATAAGATTTCAACTACCCTGAAACTGACCAGAGAAAGAATGCAAAAAACGGTAACTAGTTTGTAAATACGAGTAAAGGAACAACATTTAAAAAAAAAAAAAAAAGAAATATAGTTATATCAGCCTATCACGTACATACAGCTAGCATATGTATAAAAATAAATCATTTTACATCCCTAAAATACATTAAAGTACACTGTCATGCTCAGATTGCATTTAATGTTGTTTGTGTTGTTTTGTTTTTTTAAAGGGATAGTAATACTTAATATGTAAAAATGTGCATTGTAGTGTTTATCCCCTTGAGTAAAAAAGGGTACTCCCACTGCTAGAAGGTGTTTTATTCAAAAGTTATTACAGCTCAAAGTTGAATTTATGTGCAGTATCACAGTGGCCTGAAATTGTACAGTGGCACTGTTATACCATCTTATGGACAGCTCTGGTCTGTAGACCATAAATCTCCATATGATGGTGTAGCAACAGCACCACTGTAAATTTCAGGCTACTGTGACATTGCACCTAAAACACCTTTCAGTAGTGGGAGTACCCTTTGTTTTACTCAGGAGGATAAACCCTACAACATCTTTTTTTTTTTACATTTAAAGTATTAGTATCCCTTTAAGCGCCAAAGAAAGTTAATTGATTGGTTAGTGCCCACTGTTCTTGTAGTCAGAAACGCTCATCTCTCAGCCCATTCACAGATAATTCTGGACAAATATTGGGAGGGCTGGAAAAGACAGGGAAGTCTGCTCCCTCAGAGCATATGTAAAAGACTAGATTTTAGGCCTCAGAATGCTACATGAAGAACAAGATTACGTGTATATAATCCAAGACGTGTATATAATCCTCAACCTCCACAACATGCCAAACCATCAGTGAAAAGGTTAATTTACCACAGAAACTTGCTCCAAACACCCAGACAGACATACAGATAGACCCAATGAGTGCTAGAGTATGCAATAAGAACTCAGTAATAAAGACCCCTGTGTGGAGGAGTTCCATGGGACATGTGGACCTCAGCACTCAAATGGTTGCTCACCTTTTTTGCAGGACTTCTTTCTTCAGATTATCATATTATCAAGAAGAAGCCTCGGTGGGCAACTCCTGAGAAAAAACTTGCAGCCAAGATTTTCCCCCCAGGGCTTAGGTCCACAAATAAGCACCTGGTAAACTGAGCTATCCACATTTGGGTGAGGGGAATTGTCAGTGATGGTAATCCACCTAATGGTAGTATTCCATATCTAGCAGAAAATAATAAAAATCTAAAACTAAAATAGAACTGTTCTCTTGCCTTGTTGCTTGCAACGAGGAACAAAACTTACTGAAGTTAAAACAGTAAGCTGCAGCTAAGGTTAGAGGGTAGGCTCCACCACTGCACTCACTTCTCAGAATTATTCCTGCCTACTTAAAGGGGTGGAGCGCCTACCCAAAGCAACCAGTAACCTGTACTGGACAACAGAGAAAGTAATGTTTCACAATAAAAACAGCTCCAATTAATCTTCATAGTATTTGGGCCATGAAGAGTTTATTACAATACTGTAAGACTTGTAGTTCAAGAGTAATTGAATGATAAAATATCCCTCTCCCACCCCTTTTACTGGTGTAACAATGTTCACCTCAGAGCAGCAAGACTGTCTGGATGGATCGCAGAGAGGGACAATCTTCAGTGCAAATAAGGAAAACCTGTAAAACCTGTCAAGGAGGGCAAGGTTTTCCTTATGTTCACAGAAGACTGTCCCTTGCTGTGACCTGTCCTGTCAAGAGACCAGATTCCACATCGAGGGGAGGTGGATTAAACTAGGTAAAAGGGACGGGAGGGGGATACTTTATCATTCAATTACTCTTGAACTACAACTCTGAGAGTATTGAAACAACACTGTCAATGACCCAAATACCATGAAGCCTCATTGGAGATGCTGTTTTTGTGAAACATTACTATCCCTTTAACAAGAGTCAACTAAAACAAACATTCATCTATAAAAAGGATACTTTTACAATGCTAAAATCAGTTGAAGTACAATTCACAAATGAAAATGTATAAGATTTTTTTTCCCCAAAGTGATTGTAGATTAATATACACTAGGGAATAAATACAAGAGCTACAAAATAAGACACCAAGGTGGCTTGCTTAACCCTCTGAGTTCCAGAGTGTATACAAAGGGTTAAATATTTGGAAGCAAAAAAACTCAATGTGGCAATCTTGATTAATAAACCTATCCCTTTTTTACTCTCCTCCTCAATCCATGATCCTAAAGGCAGTCCTATTTATTAATGGTTCTGTTGATAACCTTTGCGTGCTTTAACTCTCCTAATATTTCTCAACATTCATTACTGAATTCTGTTCTGGACAAGTTGGTCTCTTCAAGAGGAGATCCCGATTATGGGAAGAGATCTAAATGTGCCTTTGCATCCCTCTTTATATTGCTCCTCTGGTTCCTCTTCATATTCTCGCCCTGTCATCAGACTCCTTATCCACTCTTTTGCACATAGATTACTAGACCCGTGGTGCATATGACATGCTGATCGCCACAATTATACCTTTTTTCTCTCACCACCATCACCTTTATTCTCATATTATTTTTTTCTATCCCATGAAAACCTTGCTTTGCTGGAAGCAGCTTAGATAGGCAACATCACATGGTCAGACCATGTCCCCATTAGATTTGAGATATGCATACCGAGATTGACTGTGTCAGCTCCCCAGTGGAAAATAGATGAATCTCTTTTATACCAGCCAGAGAGGTTCTAACTTCTCTCTCTAAAGTCTTATAAAATGATATTAATAAAAATACCAATAAGGGTACCTCCTCACTTTCCGTATGGGCGGCCCATAAACGTGTCATTTGTGGTGAGCTCCTTAAGGGATCATTAAAGGAAAGATCACTTTCAGGGACAGAAAAATACATTCATATTTGTTAAAGGGACAGTAATGTTTCATAATAAGCAGCACTAATTAATCATCATAGCATTTGGACTTTGGAGAGTGTTATTTCAATTCTGTCAGAGTTGTAGTTCAAGAGTAATTCAATGACAAGTGTCCCCCTCCCACCCCTTTTACTGATGTAACACTGCTCAGCCAGAGCAGAAGGGAGGTGCCCAGGTAGACTGCAGAGAGGGACAATCTTCAATTAAGATAAGGGAAAAAGCTGAAAAGCTTGTCAAGGGGGGCAGGGCTTTCATTGTTATGATAGAGAGAATATTGTCCCTTGCTGTTATTTGTCTGGTCTATGGACTGCATTCCACACCTGAAAAGAAATGGCTTACACTAGGTAAAAGGGGCGGGAGGGGGAAACTTTGCTTGTGAATATCTGTCAAACCATAAAGGTTTGAGAGATAAGACTTATATCGTTCATGTTTTTTAATGCCTACAAAATAAAATAAATATAAAACAAAGTATTACTATCCCTTTAAGTGCATCTCTATTCATGCATAAAACAGACTAGGAGGGAGAAGAGTATGGAGCCCCCCTTTTCCAATCTATACCCAGTTTGTTATACGCAGCATTGAGAGCACTTAGCATGCTGTATATTGTTGAGGGTACCTCAAACATCATTCCTGATGGACGCCCAAATTTTGCCTTAATAGTAGTGAGGTCTCTAACAGACCTCACTGGCTCCTGTCAATTCCGTACTGAACCAAGTGCATTTGTGTATTAATAAATAGAGCTCCATTCCCCATCTTATCACATATCTGTGACTTTACAGCTATGTTATCTGAGAATTAATTCAAGCAGAACAAACCCACTGAAATGGTTCTGGATGATGGTAGACATCAGTTGCCAAAAACGAGTACTCAGCACCCCAGTTCGTTAGTGAAATTCTTCCCCCATTACCATAGGAAAAAAGTAATGGTGTTAAGTGAAGTGGTGGGAAGAGTCACTACTATTATATGAGTATACTAGCGTAAAAGCCCATGTACATGGGCCAAGGTCCGGGTGATGTTAAGCCTTTGAGTGCCAGAGGGGTACACAACACATTGCAATGCGTTGCGTATCCCTCTGGCACTCAAATGGTTAAGAGACCGGTCCTGCTCTGCATCCTGCCGCCGACGCAGTCATGCGATGTAGAGACTGCCTAAAAGCACAGAATGCTCCCAGCGCAGAACTCCCAGCATTCTGTGCGTTCGGGCAGTCTCTACTGCTCATGACTGCTTCTGACAAACATCCTAGCAAATTATTATATAGGATACGTCAGTCACAGAATCTTACCTTAAGTTTTCAAGCTCTTGTCTCCTCAGAGGAGAAGAAGGTGGAGCTGAAATGAATTTATCTCCTTCATGGATTTTACTGCTGAAATACAAACAAATTCATATAGTGATTTCTTCTAAAATAAACCTCTTATTTTACTAGTAAATAAAAACACAAACTGTGTATTTCTTCATGGGGCCCCACAAAGCTCAACCCTAGTGTTCTTCAGTCCAGGGAGACCAATATACCCACCATAAAAACACAGAGTACAGACAACCACAAACTTCACTCATCATTTGCAAGAAATAATTATAAAACCTATTTTATGCCATTACAGTTTGCTTATCATATGGATTATATACTACGCCTGTGGTTCCTGAGAGACCCCTTACAGGCAGAATCTTTAGGATTTCCCTGCTTGAATGCAGGTGCACTAACCCTTTGAATGCCAAAGGGGTACTCAATGCATTGCTCTGCAATGTGTTGTATACCTCTCTGGCACCACTCAAAGGGTTAATCAGGGGCTCAGTCAACTCACCTGTCTTTAGGCTAATCCTAGAGACATGGCCTGATAAAAGTCCCTGTGGATAGCGTTAGGGTTGGGAACCACTGCACCACACTATGCTGTGTGACAGCAAAGCAAGCCACAAGATGCCAAGCAATGCTATTGTCACCGGCTATTTAAAAGTATAATCAAAAATATAGGACCATCTTATAAAATAATTCGCTAGGATGTTTGTCAGAAGCAGTCATGCACAGTAGATACTGTGCGCGTTTGGGCAGTCCTACTGCGCATGATTGTATGGCGAGTGAGGCGACGCAAGATTGCATGGCGTGGAGCAGTGAGGTAACGGACGCTTAACCCTTTGAGTGCACTCAAAGGGTTAATATTACCTGGACCCTGGCCCGTGTACACGGGCTTTTACACTAGTATTCAATAAGCTGGAGTGCAATTCTGTGGCAAACCAACTGCAGCATAGGGAACACAAAACATTCTTAAATACTCATTTATTTAAATAGCATAGTTATCCCCTTGATACAGGAACCCAAAGCATTGCAAAGTAATGGGCTGTACACCTAATATTCCATTCAAAGAATTAAAAGTTACTTCATGTGTTAGGAATTTTCATTTCTACCCTGTGGTGCATTTGGTTTGCTCCAGAACTGCACTTCTTTAGCTTTTAAAGGGATAGTAATGTTTCACAAAAAAGCAGCTCTGATTAATCTTCATAGTATTTGGGCCATGGAGAGTGTTATGTCAATACTGTCCGAGTTGTAGTTCAAGATTAGCTGAATGATAAAGTATTACCCTCCCGCCCCTTTTACTAATTTAACACTACTCACCTCAAAACAGCAAGACTGTCTAGATGGATCGCAGAGAGGGACAATCTTCAGTGAGTATAAGGGAAAACCTGAAAAACCTGTCAAGGGGGGTAGGGTTTTCCTTATGTTCACAGTAAGAAGACTGACCCTTGCTGCAACCTGTCAGGTCAAGAGACTAGATTCCACATTGAGGGGAGGTGGCTTAAACTAGGTAAAAGGGACAGGGGGGGGGGATAATTTATCATTCAATTACTCTTGAACTACAGCTCGGACAGTATTGAAATAACACTCTCCATGGCCCAAATACTATGAAGATTTATCAGAGCTGCTTTTTTTGTGAAACATTACTATCACTTTAACTATGACCCAGAGAGCTTTATGAGGAAAGGCAAGAGAGAGGTAGTTCACAAACAAAACTACCACCATTGGTGGAGAACAAAACCCCTCAATCATCAATTTAAATTAGGCTTTTAAACCCTTGAATGAGAGAAACGTATCCAATGGATCTCTTCACAAATTTTAAACTTCCCCACTATGGTGCAGTTGGTTTACTCTGGAATTCCTCATGTTTTTCTTTCTGCATGAAGCCGTTTGACACAGATTTAATCTAGAAATTAAGAGCTCTATAAAAAGGACAAAATTCACAAGAGCCCCACTGATATAAATTGGGCTTTTAATCCTATGAATGCTGAGAATTCTCCAATGCACTGCTTTGCATTCAAGAGGTTAAAATCCCTTTTTAAAAAAAATCATAGGAGATTTTTACTTCCTCAGTGTGGCAGTTTGTTTGCTCCAGAATTGCTACAGCTCTTATTAAGGCTGGGTTCAAATGGGTGACTTAAAGTGAAACTGTCCTTTCAATATCTATGCTAATAAAGGAAAAATAGGTCATGTGACAAATTCTGCAGCTCTGGTACACACTCAGGGGTGGCAGCAAGGAGGAGTTATGCAAAATACAGCATGGGGCATGCTCCCAAACCCAATTTCCTACCAGGAGTACTAGCTCATTTGCATAAACCAATAAAGTTAAATCTCAAACTACTATTTGAAAGAAAAAATATCTAACAAAAATAGGCGCTTTTGAAAGCTTTTTTCAAAATCCCCTTTGTGTTCCAAAGCGACAGCTATATTTTTAACACCACAATGACTCCTCCCACCAGTGTCCTCCCATCTTATCTCCATCAATACTCTCACATGCGTGGTGAGGGCAACAGAGGCACAATAGGATGGACTCCCAAGAACGCCAACCATATACCTCTAACTAATGCTCAAATGGCTTGGCCAGCTACTGGAGGCTATAAAGGTAACTGAAGCTTCAAACATCTCCCATGTGGACAATCTTAAAACTGTCCCATAGGTCACCATACACACCATGCATGAATCAACCTGAAAGCAGCAAAAGTTGCAGCATTCTGCATTCTTCTTGGGAGTAATCACCCATGTCTACAGCACCACAGGGTTCAATGTTAGAAAATGGGGAGGGTGTCTTGCTTTGGTTTTAATTGGATGAGTGTCATATGGGTACATAATGAATTACTTTGCAAAGACTTGCGTAGCCCTCTGGCACTAAAAGGGTTAATTTAACAATATTGTAGTCAATGTGAGTACAGCCTAAAACAGCATTATCAACTCTAGGTAACGGCCACTGGTGTGTTTACCTGCATACTTCACTGCTCTCCCCACTGGAGTCTGTGTTGCCTGTCTGACTGTTTTTTGAGCCATTTTCTTGCTTTGAGTCTTGCTGGTCCTCTGGCAAAAGGAGCAATGCATTTCGAAGACATATGGCTGCAAACTCCATGCTGGCAACAGGAATAGCCGATGACTCGCCATCACTTGAATAAAAGGGAAAAAACATTGGTTGAATACAAAATGAAACACAATTTGATGTCAGACAAGAACAAACTGGCTCATCCAGTCTGCCCATTTAATAAAAATACACAATATTACATAAATTCCACAACAGACTTACGTCTATCCTAGGCATTTTTGAATTCCTTAAGAGTATTAGTACCTGCTGAGAGGCTGTTCCACGAGTTAAATCAGCCTTTCCTTAAAGTAGTAGTTGTTACACTACGTCTGAATTTTTCATAAGGATCATGACCTCCTCATGTTCTAATACTCCTTTTTGGAAAAATGCTTCCCTTCTAAACTCTATTAAGATCTCCAAAACTTAAAAGTTTCCTTAGTATAACCCCTTTCCTCTCGTTCCTTCCAAGCTATACTTATTTAAGTTCTTTCAGTGTATCCTGGTACCCTGTCATGACAACCCTGCACCATTTAACCACTCTTTTGAGCTTCCTCCTGGAGATGGGGTCTACAGAACTGGTTAGAAGAGTGAGCCATGTTGCACCTTTCAACATTATTACCACAAGTGTTGCTATGAATTAAATCTATGTAAAGCCCTCTCACTGGATGCATTTCTAATAGCAATGCAAAGACATTTAGCCTCAATCAAAATATGAAGCATACTGTGTAATAAATTCTGCATAAAGTGTCAAAATATAAATATTAATTTACCAGAATATATTTTATTTTTTTATATATATATATATATATATATATATATATATATATATATATATATATATATATATATATATATATATATATATATATATATATATGGGAGCAGCTAGACCATATGACACGCAAGTGCCCATCAAGCCAATCCAACTTGTGGGCGGTGCTTCTGGAAGCATGGATGAACTCTTCAGAATACATCAACAAATTGACAACTAGAACACCAAAGGCCTGCAAGGCTGTAATTGCTTTAAATGGAGGATTCTTTCAACAAAAGCAAAGTTTGAAGGACAATTATTATTTAAATAAAAAATCTTTATTTCTGACCGTGTCAACATCTTGACTGTATTGCCTATTAATTTTGCAACTCATTTGATGGAAAACAAGGACATGTCTAAGTTACCCCAAACTTTTGAATGGTAGTGTATAATTTACATAATGTTTGTGCATGTGTATTGTCTGTGTGTGCTGTGCGTGTGTTTTTGTGTGTCTTGTGGTGTGTGTGTTTTTCTGTGTGTTTATTGTGCGTCTGTGTATTATGCATGTGTATTGATTGTATGTATTGTGTGTGTGTGCGATATATGTATTGTGTGTGTGTGCGATATATGTATTGTGATGTGTGTTTTGCATGTGTGTTGTACATGCATAGTGTGTGTGTGTGTGTGTGTGTGTGTGTGTGTGTGTGTGTGTGTGTGTGTTGTGGTGTACTGTATGTCTGTGTATTGATTGTATGCGTTGTGCGTTTTTTTCATGCATGTATGTATTAGGTGTGTTTTTTGTGCGTGTGTTGCATCTTTGTATTGTGTGTGTATTGTGGGCATCTGTGTGTATGTTGTGTTTTTTTGTTTGTTGAGTGGATGCGTGTGTATGGTGCGTGTGTGGGGTGCATGCTGTGATACAGCTTTCTGTATGTGGGGGGCGTGCTGTGTGTGTAGTTGTGTAATGTGTGTGTTTATTGTATGTGTGTTGTGCACAAGTGTACTGCATGTGCATTGCATGTGTGTATTGTTTGTGTGTTTTGCGCATGTGTGTTATATATTGTGCATGTGTTATGCGTGTTTTTCGTGCATGTGTGTATTGTGTCTGCTGTGCGTGTTGTGGGCATGGGTGTTGTGTGTATCTGTGGTTATTGTCTATGTTGTGTGTGTGTGTGTGTGTGTGTGTGTGTGTGTGTGTGTATATTGGGCATATGTATTGTGTGTGTTGTGCATGTGTTTGTATTATGTTGTGTGCATTACTTGTGTGTTGTGTGTGTGTTGTAGTGTATTGTGTGCCTGTGTGTGTATTGCTTGTATGTGTGCGTGTTGTGCATTTTTGTGCATGTGTATTGTGTGTGTTTGTGCGTGTGTGTATTCAGCGTGTATTGTGGGCAAGTGTGCTTGTGTATGTATTGTTGTGTGTGTGTGTATTGAAGGCCCCTGCAATTCCTTACATAGATTATGACAGGCGTGGCAGGGGGTGGAAAGGGCATGTTTGTTTTTTGGAAGAGGAGATCATGGGGGAGGGCAACTCCTTGCAGAGAAAATCACCCCCACCCCCATGTGTCTTGGACAGACAGTATACAGAAGACCTGAATAACTCCTCCTTACTGCTGCCACTATGGGTGTGTTTGTTCACCCAGGGGTGTGTGTGGCTGAAGATGGAGAATCTGGCACCCTGCCATCCTTCTACTTTTATGAATACAGAAGATATAAACACTTGTTTTACTGGATGGCTCACTTTCTTCATTGTGTACTTATCTTGTTGTTGTTTCATTTCTTCTCTTCCTTTAACTGCAGATAAGTCAAGCTCCTATCTGCAGTTGGAGTAAAGGGTCAGAAACTCCAATGTATCTGCTAATTATAAGAGTTTTGCGAGTCACACTTTGTTCAGCTGGTAAATGCAAACAGAGTGAGACATATGAGGCCTTTATTTATAAAAGGATGCCACTTATGGGGAAACTAACAGGGAATGTGTCTCCTATATTGCAGGTTTGCCCCAGAAATAGTGCACTTTACCTTTACATACAAAGCCCAGGTTCTTATGATATTTTGCAGATACAGTGGAGCCTCAGTCTCTACAGACCACAGGTAAAAAGCGATCAAATTAATATATTTCATTCATGACACAAGTGTACAAAGCGCTTTACAAAGTAAATGTTTAGACAATACAGGGTTACAAGTGTTTTGCAAAGTGAAATACTGAAAGTGAGGTCACTGCCCAAAAGCTTACATTCTAAAGTGGTAAAGAGAGACATACAGAGTACATAAGGGTCAAGTGAGGAAATTAAACAGAGTGGGAATAGAACAGAAATAAATGATACAAAGTTACAGAAAAAGTCAGCATGTAAAAAGAGAATATATTACCAAAACAGAATTAAATTAATATAATTGCTTGAAAGAATTACAGCAATTAAAAAATGTTCTACCTTGTGAAAAGGCTTAGAGTGGCTTTTTGTACATCTTTTTCTCCTAGTCCATCTGTCCAGGCAGCAGGCACTTAAAGGGACAGTAATGCCCCATAGAAACATTTTATAGTTTTGTAGAGGAGAAGAAAATAAGCTGAATAGTACAAACCCTCTCTCTCACACCGCTATGGTTTGAGAGATATAGACATTGAAAGTTTCCCCTCCTTTCCCTTCTCCTGACATCAGCGTCTAGCTGAAAGCAGGAGATTGTGGTCCAGGGACCACCTTGCGGCTCTGCAGCAGAGCCGAAATCACATTATTGCAAAAGAATTACTTAATTGGAAAGGTCTACGTTTGCGGAGGCCGAAATCGCGTTACTGCAAAATTACTTCATTGGAAAGGTCTACAAAGTGTGCCTGGTTTGCAAGCACACTTTGTAGACCTTTCCAAAGTAGTAATTCTTTTGCAGTAACGCAATTTTGGCTCTGCTGAAGAGCCTCCTCAAGTTATACGACTCGAATCTCCTGCTGTCAGCTTCAAAGCTGACATCAGGAGAAGGGGAGGGAGGGGGGAACTTTTAACACCCATAGCGGTTTGAGAGATAGGGTTTGTGCCATTCAGCTTATTTTCTTCTCCTCTACAAAACTATAAAATGTTTTTATGGGACATTACTGTCCCTTTAATGAGTTTATGATCTGAAGAACTCATCTCCTACCACTCCTTATTCCTAGATTACCCCTAATCTCCCCTCCACTAGTCAGTTTTCATCCAGCAAAAAGATGCCAGAAATGGCAGGCCACCCCAATCCACACAGATTAGGAGTTTTCTCAAGGAGGAAAGATTGGTGACTCCCAGTAGACTACTAAAAGGATTTATTGGTACAGAAGAAAAGTCAATTTTTCTTTCATGCCCAAAGGGGGACATAGGGACCCCAGGATATTCCAAAGTGATCCCAAAAATACAGGGTGGGACAGAAAACAGATTAAATTCATCAAGAGTGGCTTGCACTAAGTTGCAAACAAAATTAAAGTCTGCTGAAGGGAAAATGTTAACTCAGCAGAACTGTGTAAAACTATGAATTGAAGAAAAGGAAGTTGCTTTACACATTTGCTCTACTAGTGCTTGGCTTCTGAAGGCCTAGGATGTATGTAGAATGTACGGTCTAAAAAACTGGTTAAAGGGATAGTATAGTCCCATAAAAAGTATGTCCTAAATCGTAGCTGCAGTAAAAAAAACATTCAATGTGCTTAATCCTCTCTCTCAAGCCGTTATGGCTTGAGAGAAATAAGAAAATAAAGTCCTCCGTTCCCTCCCCTTTCTGCATGACGAGCTCTAAAGCTGTCAGAGGCCGAATCCGGGCGCCCGACTGTAGGTGGCTCTTCAGGAGCTCTATCATCTAGATATCTAGGTATAATTACTTCATCGGTATGGTCTACAACGTGTGCCTGGCTTGCAAGTACACATTGTGGACCATTCTGATGAAGTAATTATTACTTCGATATCTAGATGACCGTGCTCCTGAAGAGCTGCCGTCTGGTCCCGGATGCAGTATTTCATGACATCAGCTGTAAAGCGGAAGCATGAGAAGGGGGAGGGAGTGGAGGTCTATTTTCTTATTTCTCTCAGAGAGAAAGGAGTAAGCACATGGAATGTTTTTTTACTGCAGCTACGATTTAGGACATACTTTTTATGGGACTATACTATCCCTTTAAATGTGCAGTATGTAGATTGTTCAACAAGATCATTTAACTCACACAGAAAATCCGAGGACTTCATAATCATTCTGAACCTTTACGGAATAAAAACAGATAGTTGGAAATAATCAGTCTCATGGAAGTAATAAGAATACATTTCACATCCAGCGTAGGCATCTCATTTCATGGGCTAACACTTATCGGAAGAATCACCAGTATTAGATCAAACAAATGAGGGCAAGCCCTTGGCGGGGGGAATTCTCCTAATGGAATATTAACTATAAGAAAGTGTGTTGAGCTCTAAAACTCTTCTGGCTCTGGAAAATGCTATTAGACATCTTACTTTGCAAGACAGGTGCCTGGAAGATAATGAAGAGATTGGTTCAAAATGTTCAGACTAACAGCTCTAAGATTCAGGCCCATGATGGAGTTGGATCCTTGTAAAAGAACGAATACATGTGCTAATCCTTGAAGGAAAGTTTGATTATCTGCCACCTGCCTTCCAAAGAGAAGGAAAGGAGTATATGCACTTGAGTGAAAAAAAGAAAAATAAAGTTTCCAAATTCTATGACTGATTTTAGCTGGAAACAGGTTTCCTCACTTTTAACATGGAAGTCTGTAAAATATAAATATAAAATTGTGATCAATGTCAAACATCAGTAGCAAAAGCAAACAAAATATTGTTTTGCATAAAAAGGAGTACCGAAGCAAGAGTGGATAGCATACATTTACCACTTTACAAATAGCTGGCAAGACCTCACCTTGAATATGCAAAGCAGCTCAAGGTACCAGTTCTAAAAAAGGATATTCTAGAACTAGAACTGGAGAGAGTGCAGATAAGAGCAACAAAATTAAGGCAATGTGGGATCTGATGTATGACTTCTAATAGAGAATCTTCTTACATTGTATTTGCAAGGTCAATACAGTATCCCTTTAAAATACTGCATTTTAAATAGTGTGTGGCTGGAAGCAGCATGAAGCAGGTCGCCGTGTTGAAAAGGGTGACATAAGAATCTTGCCCTGCATATAAGCGTGAGATTCTCATGTCTTTTTTTTTTTTTTTTTTAAACAGTGCTTCAACCCAACCCTGCCAGGTTAATAAAATATTGTTTCTTATAATACACAACAATATTGTTTCTTTGTAATACATGCCAGCTCTTCAGTCTCGAAGCGTGTAGCATTCTCTCAACCCTCATAAGCACGTAATTACCACTGAGAACAAGAGACTTTGGTGATCTGTTATAAGAGGGAGTAAAAGTTAGAGGATTTATCTGTATACATGCTCTGTCTTAATGATGCTTTTGTGAGACCAGCGCAATGATTAAAGGCAGCAGGTTTTAAAGAAGACAGCTTGAATAAAGTATTGCATAAGCAGACGGACTGCCAGACGTCTACGATTGGACAGTGCTAATGTATCCCGAGAGGCATCCATAGCGCTTACATCAAACAGCCACATAATAGACTGATACAAAACAGATTAATAATCAATTTGGTGACAGTGTCAATCACACACCACTGTATTTCTTCGCTCTTTATTGTTTGTATAATAATTTAGGAGATTTGCAGTGCAAAATAAATTACTTAACAGAGCTTTGACCCAGGACAATTGTATTGATATATCTTCTTACAACGCTACAAGAAGTAACTACATGGCTGCAAGTTTAAACATTAGGCAATATTTCAACATTATGGACACTTTCTGTATTCCTTAGAGTCTTCTCTGCCTTTTCTCCATGCAGAATTGATGTGTTATTTAAGGAAAAGACATGAGAACCTCGTGCTTTGATGCAGGGTGAGATTCTCAAGTCGCCCTTTTCAACATGGCACCATGGTTAATGAGGCATGTAGCCACACAATATTTTACATGCGATCTTTTAAAAGTGAACCTGTCAATATAAGGCTCTAATTATCTTTTCATTTAAAGGCCAGATCAAATAACTAGAAGCCACATCTTAAAATTAGAGGAAAGGACATTTCAACTTTACTTCAGTAGGGGAAGGTGTTTTTCACATTGCAGTCTGTTAAATTGTGTAACTGCCCAAGGATGTGGTTATGGCATATACAATGGATACATTTAAGAGAAGATTTTATGTTTTTCTGACGGGAGGGAACATCCAGTGTTATAGTGTGTGTAAAACAGGAATATGTAGCAAACAGACTAATATCCATTTTGGAGTCAGGAAGTCATAATTCTCATTTTCAGGATTATACAGTGGCAAAGACTGAACTTAATGGACCTGTGTCTTTTCAACCTATTTTACTAAGTAAATGTACTATTTACTATGTATAATTGCTGTGTCTGACCACTTCAGAAAATCTAGTCCTTCTCAAAACTGAAGTTTCCATATCCATTTCCATGACATCAAAAGATTGCATGGGTTTGGATGATGTAGGAGACCCTGTGTCAGCAGTTCTGGCTACATTGTTAGATGCCAAGGTTCTGATAAGTACAGCTCCATTAGAGAATGACATCAGGCCAGTCTCAGAATGTGGGAGCTATAAGAATAATATGAGTTTTCCCTTTGTACTTTAGCAATAACCCCTGAAATCACTGTCCGCGGTGGGAGTATGTTAGGATAGAGCTCAAAAGAATTACCATGGCATCCATTGGCTGCATGCAATCAGGTCCATTTCATCCCCAGCAATCTAACCCAGAATTTCTTGTGTCAACTCCCATTTGTTGGAATTGCTCTTTGCTCTATGGAGGCAAACTACCTCTGAAGTTTTTCGTCCTGTGAGTTAAATGGATGATAGGACTCAGTCATGTTGTTCTGCCCTATGAAAGTTTCTCAACTTTCATGCTACCAAGTCAAGCAGTCTTGCTCTTCATCTCTCCTTGGTGGTTTATAGAAACAACTGTCGTCATGCTATTTGATTGAAAATGAATTGGATGGTTCTTCCAAAAGGTCATCCATATGACCAACCATGTCAGAACTGTGAATGATTTGCCGGTCACAAGATTGTAACATTTTAACCATCAGTGCAATGAAGTTGCTTGTGACAACTGAATGTGGCCACTCAAACAGTGATTCAGTGTGTTCAATTCCTGTAGAATGTTCAGCTGTATAGGTCTCATATAAAACAAGGTACTGCTTCTAATGTGGACACCGTGGTACCCACAAACTCCTACACAGTCTCAAATAGTTTCTGACTGAGCACACACTGTGCAAATAAGTCAAGACCTTTTCTGATGGAAAATAAATTTATGAAGAAAGTTGTCGAACTTCAGTCATAGTAAAAAATCATCCTGCAGCTGAACATAAAAAGTTGACCTTCTCCAGATTGATGATCCAACCACGGTCATGACAAAGCTGGATTTAATGCAAAATGTAAATGGAGAGTGGAATGTCTTGGCTTTTATCAAAAGAATGCCAGATAAGGAGTTATACTGATCCTTTACAAAGGCTGTTAACAGAGCCACCATCTTTGTAAAGATCCTTGGCCCTGTAGCCAGTACTAAGGGTAGTTAAAGTGATAGTAATGTTTCATGATAAAGCAGCTCCGTTTAACCTTCATAGTATTTGGGACATGAAGAGTGTTATTTCAGTACTGTCAGAGTTGTAGTTCAAGAGTAATTGAATGATAAAGTATCCCCCCATAGAAGAGAGTAACGTCTGGTTCTAATGCATATAGACTGATCTGAAGGACCCGACGTGCATTTAGGAATTCTGATGAATTTGTTTAGCAATGTTAAATTAACTTCTTTGTTATAAGGTAGGTTGACTTTCAGTGAAATACAAGATAGCTGTACAAATTGTCAAATTATGTTAAGCCTTTTCATTACCACTATAATAAACACATTCATGCATAACTTGTCCATCCAGAATTTATTCAATGTGAGATCTGGAAGTGAAGAGCACCGCATCGTGTCACCATTTTGGCAGTTCATGCCAAACGATAGTCTTTGATGCAGTACTATCACATGTAACTGATTTCTGGCAACTATTAATCCTCTATTAGCTGTAAGTATATTGGAGTATTGTAAACAAAAAATGATTCTGCACTGAGAGAAAGACATTCTCATTCTCCACAAATACCTTCTGACAGCCAGGTATCCTGCTGTAATTATGCCATTAACATTCCGGTGTAATTTTTGTTATTTGCCAACTTCCTACTCAAAATAAAATATGGTTGTAGGGTATATAATAGACTTGTATTAATATAATGGCTTAGGTACAATTTTAGCTATGTTCAGTTCCCAATACGTATGCAGACATAGACTCTATACTGGTAGTTTGTTCTATCAGACTATTCCCTATCATCAGAAGGATTGTGTTTTCATTTGCAAAACAAGGAAAAAAATTGAACCAAAAGAAATAAGATTAATAAGTTTCCCATGTGGAAACTAGCTCCCTACTTACTCTAGAGAGAAATTATTTTGGAGTGACAATTCGCCCAGTGCCTCTCACTTTTTATTACTTTTTACCCTTAAGTAGCCCCTAGCTACGCAAATCTGATTTCTACAAAGAAGACCAGAATTAAATACAATTTTTCTCCCATTTCAACATTATAGCAGAGCCATTTGTAAATCCCATACACAACACCCATTTAAACATAACCCACTGAGTGCCAGATATATGTAGGACATATTTCTGGAAATCAAAGCAATGTTCCCTCCAAAGTGAGCAAACCAGAAGTGAAAGAGATAGATGACTGTATATGCAGAATTAAAGTGGTACCATAGAACCTTGCATAATTTTAATTACTCTTCAGGAGCTCAATTACCACTGGCACAGTAGGTGCAAATACTAGAGCCTATCCAAAGTTAGTGGCCCAATGAATGTTGAAAATAGAAAATGCTGAGGATCTTTTGTTGGCCTGCAGTGGACTGGGGTCTTAAAAGTTATTTTGCATCAGGACCCTCATTCAGTGCTGGGCCACTCGCAGAGATGGGCAAACATGGTCAGTGGTATGATTCAATCTGTCCCTTGGATATGATTGGCTGTACAAACATCGATGCTGCTACACAGAGGGGAAAAATTAAAATCAATCAAATCACTCCTGGCTCTACCTGCAGATACAGATGCAATGCATCATTCTACCAATTCGGAGGGCCGAACTGATACACTATCTGTGCAGCTTTGTGATCAGAACCACAAAGAAAAGCTGACCTTATTCATAAAGTTGAAAAGGTGCACTTCTGCAAACAGATTGGAAATTGCCATTTGTTTGCCCATGGTGCAATCAATTAAAAGGGTTTTTAGTCAACTAAATGCTATGAAGGTGCCAAATGCATTCAAGGGCTTAAAGGGATAGTAATGTTTAATTTTAAGTTTATTTAATATTGTAGGCATTAAAAAAGGATTTTAGTGTTACCTGTTAAATACTTTTCTCTTAGTCCATACAGGTTACTGGTAACTCTGGGTAGGTGATTTGGCCCTTTAAGTAGGCAGGAACAATTGTAGAAGTTAATGCAGGGGGTGGAGCCTACCTTCCCTCCTTGGCTACAGCTAGCCAATCAGCTCCATTAAGATTTGAGACACTAACTATTGACTAGATAGTAGAAGGGAAAGAAGACTCCTGCGAGCATGACCCCGAAGTCTGCCACAGGAAAGCCAAGCATGGTCCCTTGACAGGGTGGAAGACCAGTAACCTGTAGGATTTAAGCAGGTAAGACTAAAATCCTCTTTTCTCTGTCGTCCAATACAGGTAACTCTGGGATGTCCAACCATTGCGTTTCCCCAGAGGCGGGAAGTAAGGCAAGGACCAGGAGCAAGGCCCCCAAAGTCACCAGAGCAGATATGAACCATCAGATCAGAGATAGCCCAACAAATGAAGTGTCAACAGACACTAAACAGGGGTAACACCCCCACCCGCCAACAGTTGCACAGCACACTGAACTAGAGCCAACAGGGCTCAAAAGTGAAGGAAGCACCAAGTACCGAAGAAATCCTAGACAGGCAAGACTGCCTCCATGATTTTTCCTCCCAAAGCTGACGTCAGCCGATGCCAGCACATCAATATGGTAATGCTTCGAAAGGGTGTGCAGACGACCAGGTGGTAGCCCTGCACAACTGATCAGAGGTCTGATTCTTGTAAGCCCAAGATGCCCCAATAGATCGAGTAGGATGAGCCGTGACCCTGAAAGGGACAGGCTTCTTCCTCAGCTCATAAGCCTTACGAATAGTGGATTGAGCCAAGAAGCAATAGTCACTTTGGAGGCAGGTTTTTCTGCCCTAGGACCCTCTGGAATGACGAATAACAAGTCTGATTGCCTGATAGACTCAGCGCACCACATTTAACCAGTGGAGATCCCTCTCCTTGTCAGAGGTGGGGTCAGGGCAGAAAGAGGGCACCACAATCTCCTGATTGATGTGGAACGCCAAAACCACCTTCGGGTGAAACTCCTGAGAGGTGTGAAGCACAGCCTTGTCCTTGTGAAACACCAAACAGGGTGGTTTACAGGAAGATATGGAGCACTCCAATAAAAAGAATATCACTTATTGTGGACAACCTGTGTCTTACTGCTCTGAATCCTCTAGGAGACAGGAGAACGCTGAATGCACTGGTGGAATGCACAATACTGGACCTCCTGTCTGAGATCATAAAAGAACACCCTACTTCCCGAGGCATCTTACGGGGGGGGCTTAAAAAGAGGCATCTCAGCCTCCTTCTACCAGCTTGGTAGGAACAAAAATAACAATCCTCTTTCCCAGGGTGCCACTTTTTAAAAGTTTGTTAATTGTTCTGACCAGCTGGGAGGCGGAGTCAACATCCATTTTCTTATGCCATGGTAAGGACACCAAAATACTGCTGTTTTAATCACTTTGATAGAGAAACCTAATACTTATGTATTTGTACCCTTCCTTACACCCCTGATAAACGACCCAAGATGTTTGGGATGCCTTAAAAATTCAAGCTTAGGTGTTAGGGTGCCTTGAATAAAAAGATTGGGAACCACTGGTCTAAATATTAAAACTTCGCTCACTCATCAATATTTTGACTACAGAAGTCACCAATGCTTTGAGAAGCAATGTGTTGGAAACTTCTCTTACCATCTAAAGGGTTAATAACTATTTAACAATAAACACTGGACACCATTTTGTCTTTCTACATACAACGCTGCAATTAAGTTAATCTGGCAGGGTGTAGACAGACCAGTAAAATGGTTTTACCTCCCAGATCCCCCACTGAACAATTACATAGTATCAAAGCACATAACATGTGTATTAATTATTATGTAGATACTAACTCTGTAAAGCTTTCACTTTAAGTTAAAAACTTTCCTTTCATTGGTGGCTTCAGCTACATCAGAAGCTGTTAATGGGAGCATGCCGCACTGCGGGAGGGCTTAGGAAGTGGGGAGAAGGCACCAAGGAGCTCCCAGTCTGGCACCGATGGAGTTCATCAAGCATCGGGCTTATACGGAGCAATGGTACAGAAGAAATCAGCAATTCTAATTCAGTATGGGAGCCTCATAGTATTTCCAAAAGACAGAATGGTGAAGATCTTTTTTCCTGTCGTTTGGTATGTTCGCAGTGTGTGTGACATCATCCTGGGTTGGGGCCACCTCCACAGACACCAGTGAGGGCACAAGGCTGTATCCTGGTGAGGGCCAGTATCAATGTCCTACATAGAGTTAGGAAAATTACACTTCCCCATCGCCAACAAGTAGCAAAATAAAGTCTACACTACTTAATGGCTGTCAGACAGGCATAGCGTTAAGTCATACAGTGTGTGCTTTAAACAGATCGTAATTTGTGAATATGAAGTTAAGGTTGATTATTAATTCTACTTTTTTGTAATGAACTGTTTCTTTGCCAGTGTCCATAACATTTAAAATAAAATTACACAAAGAATACAATATTATGGGCAATTACCAAGGCACGGTTCGTTCTAAAAAGTATAATGAATAATCAACTTTAAGTCATTTGCACACATTACTGTCGCTAACAGTTTATATTGTGTGGAGGTGTGATTTTTTTTTTTTTTTTTTTTTTTTTTTTTTTTAAGATTTATAAATTATATACATCCTATATAATAATTCCCTAAATGTATGTTTGTCAGAAGCTGTCATGCGCAGTACAGTTGGCTGTGCACGCTGCAGTCATGCACAGTATAGACTGCCCGTGTTGCGGCCGATAACCGAGCGGGCCTCTCTAAATTCAGACCAGACCACTCCATTATCAGCTGCGGCACGGTCAGTGTGTACTGTGTATGACTGCACCGCGGCAGTTTCTGGGTGGCACTGTGGCCTGTTTACTATATAGGGGAGAGGGAGAGGGAGAGGGAGAGGGAGAGGGAGAGGGAGAGGGAGAGGGAGAGAGAGAGGGAGAGAGAGAGAGAGGTCTCCAGCGTACTGTGAAGCAAATTGCTGGAGCCTTTTCTGGAATTTGAGGAGTTAAGGTGAAGTGCAATAAAGTACTAAACAGTTGCTCACTTGTATAGGAGATTCTGAATAGACTGGGAAGCTAGAACTATCTTCCGGTGATAACCTTGGCCTACGATTGACTGTACGATTCCTTTCTTGCTCGGGAGACCTTTAGACTCTTGTTCAGATGTCTACAATTAAAAGAAATAAGCAGTGAATAATACAAAGCTTACACAATATACAGGAATAGAACAATTACCACAAAATAGGAATTTCCAGACTTGCATAAACATGGTTATATTTAGCATCTATTTCATAACAAAACACACAGCATCATAAATGACAACAGATGAAAAAATAAAAAATAAAATGTGCATCTTAACCTGTTGAGGACCAGAGGGATGTGCAACAAATTGCAAAGTAAAATGCTGCATAAACCTATGGTGCTCAGGAGGTTAAAGGAGCGGTAACTTTTTTTTTTTTTTTTTTTTTTTTTTTTTTTTATATATATATTATAAAAATAAAACAACATATTATAGGGCTTTTCCTGTTGAGTAAAATCAGTAACTAGTTATATTCTAATGGAAAGTCAGTGACTTACAGTTCTCCACAGAATGTGATAGAAACTGCAGTCACTTCCTGTCAGTTAGAACTTCCAGGAAGTAAACACAGTAAATTCAATTCCTGATTATTTGAACCGTTATAAATGTTGAATAAAACAGCTGACAGCAGTTACAGTGCCCTTGTTTTACTCAACAGGAAAAGCTCTAACAAATTTCATAAAAAAAAGTTTACTGCTCCTTTAAAGCTCGGTCTTGTCAGTTAATTACTGCTACGCCCAGCCCTGATAGTAATATTAAACATTTACATCCCTCAATTCCTCAGTGGAGGACTGGATTCTTTATTGCAAAACTCTAGGACGCCAAACTCCACCCACTGATTGCTTTTCAAGCTGGCATCAATGGGCGCAACCTGGGGTCCTGGAGTTCTGCATAAAGGACTGCAAAAAGAAAACGATATACAATTATGACAGCATTTATGTCTGGTGGAGTAAGACCATACAGCAAAACCAATAAACACACTTACCCCTTTGTTAGCAGCTATGCAGCATTCAGCTAACCTTAACCAGAGACGAGGGTTGGAGTGATACACTTGGACAGCCTCTATCAAACATTCAAATGCTGCGAGAGGTCTTCCGATGTGAAGGAGCTGAATTCCACAATTATACAGTAACTCATAACGTTTGTTGGTGAGTAACGTACACATTGGTCTGCCTGAAAATTTCTTCCCTAACAAATACAAAATAATTTCAGTATTTAATTATACAAGATTTAAATGTGTATTGTTACATAGTTGAGATGTCAGATCTCTCTGACTGATCCATAGAAAAGCAAACAAACTCCAACTTAAGCCACTTCCGGTTTATATCCCATGTGATTCCAGAAGGCAATCTGATATCGCACTGGATCAACGTCTGCACTGAAACCAATAACATTTCTCTAGATTGTTCTTAGCAAAATAGGTATTCTGTCAACACAGCTTCAATGGTTCTGTTTTTCGATGAATATGAATGTTTACTTTCCATTTGACTAACACACCATGATCATCTAGTAACCACACCAAGCACCTTAACCCTTTGTGGACCAGAGGAGTTTGTAACACATTGTAAAGCAATGTATTGCATCTGTTCCACAAAAGTGTTAATCTGGGCAGTAAAAATCTTAATGCCATTCACAATCAGTAATAAGTAGACTGGTTCCTTATAACGAATCTAGAGCTCAAAACTAACCACTTACAAAGAACCGTGTTTTTCCTCCATGGACTTGGCAACCAGCACTCTCTGAAGCGGACTGGTACCTTATAATGAATCTTCAGAGAGTGCTGGTTGCCAAGTCCACGGAGGAAAAATCTGGTTCTTTGTAAGTGGTTAGTTTCGAGCTCTTGACACCTGCAAAAAAGAATGACATATTGCCTCCACGGATTTGAACATCAGAACTAATTAACTTTGGAGAACCAACCCACTCAGAAAAGATTCAGTGGTCCTTCAGAATGTCTACCCAGATTAAGGGAAGTGGGGTTAGTATTAGAAGGTGTCAGTGTTCTTTTAGTATACATCTCGCTTCACAGGAAGCCAGTTTTTACTATTTGAAGTAGTAAGATTAGTATTGGGAGTCACAAAACTAAACGACTATAGTTTTCGATGGACCTTTTCATAGAGACACATGAACAGAAACACCAACATTAAATGAAACGGTGGCTGTAAGCAAATGTTTTTGCCTTTAAAGGGATAGTAATGGATACCAATAAATGTAGCTCAGATTAATGCTCGTTAACTAATGCACGCTGTCCTGACCGGATTGGGAAGCGCATTGCATAGATATAAAAGGGGCGTGAGGGCAACTATCCATTTTCACTATGCCTATGTCAATAGAGCAGATCAAGTAAAAAGCCTGGGGAAGCGCTATACACAACCACAAAACTGTTTCAATCAGATGGGCAGAAAACTGACCCCTCAGCTGGAATGCAACTCAGAAGTAAATTGCAAACTGTGATGGTGGTGTATTCAGTCTCTCAGATCCACTATGCCAGGCTTTCAAGCAAGACACAGGAGGGTCTACAGAGACAGCATAACACAAGGGCAGGATACTCAACATGACACTTCCGTCTCACAGTTCGGTCTCTTCCTATGGGACCAACAAGGGAGAACCAGGGGAGTTTTTTTTTTTCAGACCAACAATCTGCTACACAATGTAGCCCTGACTTCACCTGAAGGTCTGATTGTTTTGGTTTAATATTAGAAAGTAAAACATAAACTTCAATGAAGGCTAGGCTGTATTTGGGGAAGACACTTTACCAAAAGAAAAAAAGTGTGCGTGTGTGCGTGTGTGTGTAAGCACTGACCGCACAGGTACACCTAGTAACATGTCAGAATCTCACCTGGATCTGCAGAAGATGATGCTAGCTGTGCACATGCATTATCATTTTCCTGGAGAGCCTTTTTAAAGTAGAAAAGTCCTAAATTGTGCTTCCCCATGGCAAAATGAATGCAACCAAGATTGTTCCAGAACATACACCTGACACATTCACCTGAAAATGTAATAATGGTTAGTAAATGAATATAAAGATATATAAAAGTCTGAAATGCTCACTGTCTTCTACTGCCCTCTCCCTACATTAAAACATCATGACACATTTGCAAGATTCAAAACTGGTTTTCTATAATCCTGCTTAGACAAGAGGGTGATATACTAAAACTGGAGTAAATCTGGGGCAAACCAAATGCATCACAGAGAACATAAAATATTCCCACTGATATACATGGATGATTAAACTTAAAGGGATAGTAATACTTAAAATATAAAAAAAATATATATATATGTTGTAGGGTTTATTCCCCTGAGTAAAACAAGAGTACTCCCACTGCTGAAAGGGATTTTATTCAAAGGTTATTACAACTCAAAGTTGAATTTTTTTTTTAGGTGCAATATCACAGTGGCCTGAAATTGTACAGTGGTGCTGTTGCTACTCCATACTATGGAGATTTATGGTCTACGGACCAGAGCTGTCTATAGGATGGTGTAGAAATAGTTCCACTGTACAATTTCAGGCCACTGATATTGCACCTAAAAAATTCAACTATGAGATGTAATAACTTTTGAAAAAAACACCTTTCAGCAGTGGGAGTACTCTTGTTTTACTCAGGGGGATAACCCCTACAACATTTTTTTTTTTTTTACATTTTAAGTATTACTATCCCTTTAAATCCTAGGGAGGACAAACATTTTGATGGAAACTGTCCCATCTGCTCTGCCAGTTTTCCTGCGTGATGGAAAATGCACAATTTTACATTCCTATCAGAACACATCTATCCAGGCATTTTTCCATTGTCTTACAGTATTAGGCCCTACCATCTCTGCTGGGAGGCTTTTCCATGAGTAAATCACCCTTTATGTTAAGTAGTACTTAAATTACTTCCAGGTTTTCCAAACCTCAGTAGTCCACTTTTTTTTTTTATAAAAATGATCCCCTCCAGAACTATGTTAAAGGGATAGTAATGTTTCACAAAAACAGCAGCTCCAATTAATCTGCACAGTATTTGAGCCATAGAGAGTGTTATTTCAATACTGACAGATTTGTAGTTCAAGAGTAATTGAATGATAAAGTATCCCCTTCGTGGCTGGACTGCCTTTTGGTAGGATCAGTATGATGTGCTTTAGGATATTTCCTCTCTGTGAAAGGCACTAGTGAGCTAAGAGAGATTGCACCCTGGGTAGGATACTTATCCTAGAGAGCCTCATCAATTTGAGGGCAGGCTCGTCCCTAGTTGAGCATCTCTGACTAGCTCTTGGCAAGATTAATTTGTCCCCTATGGTGCAGTTAGCATAAAGGAATTTTTAGGAGGATGTAGTAAGAACAGGAGCAATATTCGGACAGTTATATACATGAACAGAATACAAATTAAATTAACCCTTCGAGTGCCAGAGTGGTACAGAATGCATTGCAAAGCAACGCATTACATACCACTCTGGCACTCAAAGGGTTAAAATAATCATGAAAGTGGATCAGTCTCTGTTCTACTAAGGTCGCAAGCTGTGAAGTTAGACCTTACATTACTCCAAAAATATTCTCATGTTCAATTTGCTGACTAGAGTGCTGGCCCATACAGTTTATCCAAAAAATATTCTCTGGCCATTAACCAACTGATCCAGCTGTTACTGTCAATAAGGGGGACCCATACCATACCTAATATGATACGGACTCAAACCAAATGAACCGCTGCAAACAATAACAAATTCCCATGGATTTAAATTGGGAGCTTATCGATTTGCTACAGAGGTCTCAAACATATTGCAAAGCTACTGGTTAAACACCCCATTTAGAACAATGGAAAACTATTTGTCCCCATGGTGCAGTTGCTTTGCACTATAATCACTCCAGCTATTGCTAGTAAATAAGCTTCTGTCTGGCTATTCCCAAGATCAACCCTAAATCTACTGAATTCATGTTAAAGGGATCGTAATACTTGAAAATAAGTTTATCTTATATTCCAATTAAGTAGTTCTTTTCAAAGATCGTGATCTCGGCACTGCTAAAGAGCTGCTGCTTGCTCTGTGGACCGAATTCCAAATCTGTCCACTAGATGGCAGACTTGGCTGAAACAGCCAGGAAAAGAGCATTTTTCTATATTTTACATGTGAATATCTCCCAAACCATAAAGGTTTGGGAGATAAGACTTATATAATTTTTCATGTTTTTTAAGGGCTACAATATAAAATACAATTATTTTCAAGTATTACTATCCCTTTAAGGAGGAAACTACCACCTCAGTTACAATATTTGTGTTATATTGGTGACCGGCAAGGTAGAGCTGACACATTAACACATAGAGGACTTTAAAAGTGCCTTCAAAATCACCTATATTTATGTTAGCTACTTTTTTTTTGGTTTTTAAAACAATAGTTTGTGATATTCCTCTTTGTTTTCAGTTTATGCATATTAGCTAGAACTGGCCAGCATGGAGCGGCTGTTGGGATAGGGAGAACAGTAGGTGGTTAGTATTTGTAAGTATGCCAGTCAGTACTGTACAATTTGCAAACACTGACAAATAAACCTAAAATATTTCAAACTACTGCTTTAAATAAAATTGCTAAAATGTGATTTTTAAAAGCTCTTTCAAGATAAGCTGCTGCAAAGTGACATCTCCACTTATTGTTAAATATTATTATTATTCTGTATTACATGATTAAAAGGAACCATAAAGCTATTGTTCCCAATTAGTACATTAGCATTATTGTCTATGCTTTTAGTATAATACTAAGCCATATAAAAAGGGTGATTAGAACTTGGATAAAAACAGCACTCATTTATTACAAAGGTTATATAAAGTTAATCAGCTTTCTGTCACACTGCTAGTATGAAACCTACTTTGGGCTGGAAATCCATTTTACCTGTTTTCATGAAGCCTGGGTGTTCAGCAATATTTGCCGAGTTTAGTAATTTTACTGCTTTACGATAATTGCCTCTGAGGTATTCAAAATTGCTCTTCAGAAAAAGTGATAGTGTTGACTGTTAATTGAAAAAAATGCATTTATTTCAGGAGTACTCTCACAAAACGTTTCATAAGAAATATGGACAGCAGACATAAAAAAAAGGAGTTTGGAACAGTTACCCACTGGATGTCCCCTCTCTAGCAGCCAAGGGGTTACAGTGCATTACAAAACAATTGAATAAAACAAAAACAAAGTTCTTAGGCCTTGTTAACATGTGGCTGGAACACAGAAATTTGTGCTCATGATACAAAAAAAATGCATTAAAGCATTAACATTTTCCTTATGGAACTCTTCACACTGTTGAATAGTAGCATGTTTTGTACGACAAAAGCAGCTTGCCTATATTCGTGCACAATGCAGGAAAGCTTAATAGATAATATGCACCTTAGTTTATAGGCTACAGTACAGACAGTTCACACTGGCGATGCGGATGTTGCACAAAAGTCAGGGAAGGGAGTAGATGACAAAGGAGAAGGAGCTGGCATGATGGCAGGCAGAGATCCAGCATAATGGCAGACATGGATGATAAAGGGGATGGAGCTGGCAAGATGAGTTGACATTAGAGAATGATGGGAATGAATCAGTAGCAAATAGGGGTGAATGTCAGAGCACCATGCAGGTGATTCGACCAGGTCAATATCAATGGAGGATCTGTCCATACTATCACTGACCTGTCCAAATCACTGCCACGGTGTGTATGAAGGCCAGAAAGTGTCCCGTGAAGGCATAGTTAACTCCTGCGGGGGCCAATTCCACATATGCCTTATTCCACCCCACTGCCACACCTGTGCGTGTTCAACACACACGTATTGCGTACACACACGGAAGCCAGATAAAGCTTCTATAGTTAAGTTCGAACATAGAAATGTTAATCGTCATATGACCTATTTTGGCCAGAACATTTGATTCCAACAGCAAATTTTAATTCCATGTCTTATTGGTTAGGTAGCGTCCAAGTACCATAATGCTTAAAAAATAAAATGTTCCCATTCTGTGCTACAAGCCATTTCAGTCAGAACTATAGGTCAAATTGGCTAATGGGTTGTCACCAAAACTGACAGGGAGAAGGGCCCTAACGAGTGAGTACTGTGTACTTTTAAGTCAGCAGGATGGTGAGACCGCTTTAGAATTAAATTAATTAAAAGCCACAGTTAAAGCAACATGACTTTATATTTGAACCTTGTGATGCAGTTGCCTTGCACCAGAACTGTACTTAAAGGGATAGTAATACATTAATATTACTAATCCCCATAGTGTAGCTCTTTAAAAAATAATTTAATTGCCCCCAGGTTCATATCTCAAACCTTTATGGTTTGAGAGAAAACCGTAAGCAAAGTCCCCCCCCCCCCGCTTCCCTGAAGTCAGCATTGTACTGACCGCAGGGGAAATCTGTCATACAACAGGCGTGCGACTCTGCAGCTGAACAGAGATTGCGTTAGCGAAAAAGAATTATTTCACTGAAAAAGTTTTCTACATGCGCTTGTGTTGGTTTTTTTTTTTTTTTTTTTTTTTTACTAACTTGATCTCGGCTCTGCTGCAGAGCCGTCTGATGAAGAATAAAACCGGATATCCCTGCAGTCAGTACAACTCTAACTTCAGGGAAGGGGGGAGGGAGGGGGGAACGTTGCTTACGGTTTTCTCTCAAACCATAAAGGTTTTAGAGATGAACCTGGAAGTAACTGAATTATTTTTTAAAGAGATACACTATGGGGATTAGTAATATTGAAGTATTACTATCCCTTTAAGAAAAGTGGTCAATTCACTTGAACACATGGGGGGTGGGTATAAGGAGCCACAGTGAAGGTCCTACTCATATGTACAAGAGCCAGGAAATATAGGTTGCATTCTTCCAACTCCATGACCCCATGTGTTTTGCGGACGTTATCAGACAAGAGATCAAGGTCACTGTTGAGATCATTTTTCATGATACAATGCCATTGATGGCCATTTGTGATGTAATCAATAAAGTCTTTCGCAAAACACAAGGTGCAAGGAGTTCGTTTGGCAGATGCAACCTGCATTTACAGAATAGAAATCTGAGTGAGCACTTAGCTGTGGCGTTAATAGAAGATTGCCACTGAATATTTACATATCTGTATATAATTCACAGTCTACTGGTAGCCTCAAAACCGCAGACCAGGTTGCGTTCATTTTCAAAGTTCCCAGATATGGTCACGAGCACTCACATGGTTAATAATGTGCCCTCTTCATAATCCACTCATTTATACAGCTAGGGGATACTCTTCATGCCCCTTCTCCATGCTGCCATCTCCTGATGGAGAATCCTGCTTGTTCCAATAGGAAAGCAGGAAACAGCAGAGTTCTTTGCCAGATGTATGCAGAAGACTCGCAGCCCCATGCACAGGTAGCAGCACAGAGTGGGGGAACTGAAGTGGCAGAGGGGAACAAGCATGACACAGGGGATGGGGATTAGTCTCTTCAAGGAATGCATTGACAAAAGCATGCAGGGCTTGGCTCTGCCTGCTTCAGGAAAAGCATTCCTGCTCCAGTTACAATATGAAGAATGAACATGCTCCTCTAACTTTGGCTGGAATAATGCATTATGGAGGCTCCACACTACAATACATTACTCCATTCACTGCCAGCACAGGTGTGTGGGTTTTCCCTGGCAAGTAAAAGAAGGGTAATTCCAGTGGTGTGTTAGTTTTCATGCAAAAGTAATTAAAACTTCAACTTTTCCAACTGTTGGGCGAAAAGCTATATAGTGTAGGGAGGAGTTTGCTTGAGCTCCTTTCAACACAAATCACTGTGAGCAAACTCTGTGCAAACTTATACCTGCAGAAATACAGAGGACGCAGCAAATAGCCAGCTCATGGCAAAGCAATGTAGTGGGTCTAGAGAACACAATGAGGCAGAATAATGACCAAATTATTAGATTATCTGAGAGATCTTAGGAGTGCCTCACCTGAAAAATCTATAGAAGAAGAAAGGTTTAACTCTACCCTAGAGCAGTGTTTCTCAACCCATGCCCTCAGGGGCCACTAACAGGCCAGGACTTAGGGATTTCTCTGCTAGAGCACAGGTGTGGTGATCAGAGGCTCATTCACATTGATTAACTCACCTGTGCTGTAACAAGGAAATCATCAAATCCTGGCCTGTTAGTGGGTCCTGAGGACACGAGTTGAGAAACACTGCCCTAGAGGAAGAGGTCTCCTCCCATCTGGTGCTCCTCTAATATTCTTTGATTGCCAAGGTACTAAACTACAGTGACCGAGATGCCACCTTAAAGATAGAACAATTAAAAGAGAAATACTTTACAATGGTTATTCTAGACCAGTGGTTCTCAACCCGTGCCCTCAGTGGCTACTAACAGGCCAGGATTTAAGAATTTCCATTTAAGAACACAGGTGAGTTAATCAATATGACTGAGCCTCTGATCAACACACTTGTGTTCTAGCAGGGAAATTCCTAAGTCCTGGCCTGTTAATGGCCACTGAGGGCACGGGTTGAGAACCTCTGTTCTAGACCAGGTTTCTCTTTGAAAGTGCAATGCCAGAGAGCTAAGTTCTCTGAAGTAAATTAAGAGACATAAACTTCAAGAAGACATGTTGTATCCAGCCAAACTCTGGCCATTGGATAACTAGGCTGACCACTTCCTTGAGTAAACTGTGAAAACATTGCACTTGCTTCAGAAAATCTCAGTGCTTGGGAGAACATCCCTTGATACTCAATACTCATAATACACTCTATGGGAGAGCATGAGGCAGACTATGGCTTTACCATATTTAAAGGGATAGTAATACTTACATATTACTATTCCACATATTGTAGCTATGGTACAAAGAACTGACCCTTCCCCAGGTTCATAAAGGTTTGAGAGATAACCGAACACAAAGTCCCGTCCCCCCCTTCCCTGAAGTCAGCATTGACTGCAGGGGAAGCCTTCACACGACAGGCTTGAGGCTCTGCAGCCGAGCCAAGATCCCGTTAGTGAAAAATAATTATTTCACTGAAACGGTCTTCTACGTGTGCTTGCAAACCAAGCACACGTAGAAGACCATTTCAGTGAAATAATTATTTTTTACTAACGTGATCTTGGCTAAGCTGCAGAGCCGCCTGATGCAAATAAGACCGGATATCCCTGCAGTCAGTACAATGCTGACTTCAGGGAAGGGGGAGGGTGAGGGGAACTTTGCGTTTGGTTATCTCTCAAACCATAAAGGTTTGAGAGATGAACCTGGGGACAATTCAATTCTTTGTACCATAGCTACAATATGGGGATTAGTAATATTTAAGTATTACTATTTCTTTAAAGGTGGCCAAAATAGAAAACTGCAGTTTAAAACAAAATAGTTGATCTGAGCAGAGGGAGGACCTTTGTTTTACTAAGCTGAAATATTAGACATTTTTTTTTTTTAAATGAAAAATACATACTAAAAATAAATCGAAAACGAATGAAGAAAAAAAAATTAGATCACTACATAAAAAAATGCAAATGTATTAACCCTTTGGATGCTAGAGACGTCAACACACTGTATAAATGTCCTGGCATCCAATGTGATAACAATAAAACCACCACCAGTCATTTAAAGTAACACCAGCAACTCATAATAATAAAACAACCACTTATCTTACACTAGACAAAAAAATCCTAATGACCACTATGAAGAAATTCTGCTCGGATTGCTTCCCCAAAATGAACCTTCAACTAGTACTGGGTAGAACATCCACAGAGGTAGAGAATAGTCTATGTCACCTGACTCTGGTGTGAGGGATTTGGGGTCCTGATTCTTTCTTCCTATGAATATATAGGGGGGAGGAGTTTGGGGCCTTGGAGACTATCAAGTCATAACCTCATCTGTAAACAGTGCTAAAAAATAGGTCATGGTTATGAGCAAATGATGCAGGATTGATTTGTAGTGGCAATTAGGATCTTCTGCCCACATTACTGCTTTGAGTGCCAGAGGAGACCCTAATGCACTACTAGGAGTTGGATACCTCTCTGGTACAAAATGTATTAAAGGGATAGTAATGTTTCATAATAAAAGCAGCTCTAATTAATCATCATAGTATTTGGACTTTGGAGAGTGCTATTTCAATTCTGTCAGAGTTGTAGTTCAAGAGTAATTGAATGATAAAGTATCCCCCTCCTGCCCCTTTTACTGATGTAACACTGTTCAGCCAGATCAGAAGGGAGGTGCCCAGGTAGACCGCAGAGAGGGACAATCTTCAATTAAGATAAAACTTGTCAAGGGGGTCAGGGCTTTCATTGTTCTCATAGGAAGAAGAGTGTCCCCTTCTGTTATCTGTCTGGTCTATGGACTGGATTTCACATCTGAGAAGACATTGCTTACACTAGGTAAAAGGGCCGGGAGGGGGAAACTTTGCTTGTGAATCTCTCAAACCATAAAAGTTTGAGAGATAAGACATATCGTTCATGTTTTTTTTAATGCCTACAAAATAAAATAAAGATAAAACGAAGTATTACTATCCCTTTAAGAAAAGTGGGATTTTATCATCAGGAAGTATTAACCCTTTAAGTGTACAAGGGGTATGCAATGCCTCGAACCCAAAGGGTTAATATTCCTTCAAAGAGAAGCACAGACTACTAATCTAAGATAGGGCTGACCAAGTTCAGGCCTCAAGGGCCACCAACAGGCCAGGATTTATTGATTTGCCTGCTTAAGCACAAGTGAGTCAGTCAGAATGAATAAGACACTGATTAACTCACCTGTGCTTAAAGGGATAGTAATGTTTCACAAAAAAAGCAGCTTCAATCAATCTTCATATTATTTGGGCCATGTAGATTTATTTCAATACTATCAGAGTTGTATTTCAAGAGTAACTGAATGATAAATTATCCCCCTCCAACCCCTTTTACTGATGTAACATTGCTCACATCAGTGCAGCAAGACTGTCCGGATGGATCGCAGAGAGGGACAATCTTCAATGAGCAAGGGGAGGTGGGGTTTTTCTTATGCTCACAGTAAAAAAATTGTCCCTTGCTGTGATCCATCTGGTCAAGGGACCAGATTTCACATGTGAGGGGAGGTGGCTTACACTAGGTAAAAGGGGCAGGAGGGGGATACTTTATCATTCAATTACTCTTGAACTACAACTCTGACACTATTGAAATAACACTCTTCATGACCCAAATGCTATGAAGATTCAATGGATCTGCTTTTTTGTTGTGAAATATTACTATCCCTTTAATCATGGAAATCCTTATATCCTGGCCTGTTGGTGGCCATTGGGGACTGAACTTGGACAGCCCTGATCCAAGACATTTTACGTTACAATACTGCTTTCCGTTTTTGATAGAGCTCTACTCCTTTATGGACCTATAACATAAGAGTCACTAAAAAGACATCTGCATTGAATATAAAAACAGAAACATACTTACATTTCCAGATGTGTTCATCACAGACTTTATCTCCCTTTTGCATGCTTTTAGGGACTTCATCTGAATGTAGGCTCTTACTTTATACTGTTGCAATATTGAAAGAGTTCAGTTTTTGAGTGAATTTATCAAGACATTTTATAGCTCAGTTGAAACAAATGTTGACTTCCTTTATCGGTGACTAGTAACTACAAATGCTTACTGGCAATTTCAAGTGCTTAAAGGAGTAGTAAACTTTTTTTTATGAAAACGTTTATGTTGTAGAGCTTTTTCTGCTAAGTAAAATGAGTGCTCCCACTGCTGTCAGTTTTATTTAAAATTTATAATCGTTCAAATAATCAGGAAGTGAATTTACAGAGTTTACTTCCTAGAAGTTCTAACTGACAGCATGACTCAGACGTTTCTATCACATTCCTCTCCATTAGAACGTAACAGAATTACTAATTAGAATTTGACCACTAGAGGGCATTGCAAACAAAAAAAAAAAACCCCCACAGCTGTAATACTGCTGGAAATATGTGATTCTCAGCAGAGGGAATATATTTTACTCAACAGGAAAAGCCCTACAGTATATATTTTTCATTTAAAAAAAAAAAAAAAAAAGTTTACTGCTCCTTTAAATTCTATGTTCCAATGATATAACCATGAGTTGCAGTCAACACTTTGGGAACCAGAAAGGTGTGCAAAGATACTCAAAAGGTTAAACAAACTTTTCTAGGTATTCCTGAGCAAACATACTGCACCATGACGACAAAAGAAAGTTTGACCAATTTAAATGGTGTTTTAAAGGGTTCGTAATGCTGAAAATTAAGTCAATTAAATATAGTAGATGTTAAAAAAGTATGGAGGAAAGTCCTCTCTCAGACCTTTATGGTTTGAGAGATATTCGCAGCTGAAGTTCCCCCCTTCCTGGTGTCTGCTGTAAAGCAGACAGAAGGAGATTTGAGTTGTGAGACTCGAGGCGGCTCTTCAGCAGAGCCGGAATAGTGACATTTAAAAAGAACTACTTAATTGGAACGGTCTACACAGTGTGCCTGGTTTGCAAGCACACTTTGTAGACCGTTCCAATGAAGTAATTCTTTTTAAATTCGCTATTTCTGCTCTGCTGAAGAGCCGCCAGCCGGTCCCAGAAACGGGATTTCCTGCTGTCAGTACAAGGGGAAGGGGGGGACTTCAGCAGAGAATATCTCTAAAACCATAAAGGTTTGAGAGATAGGACTTTCCTCATATGCTTTATTTATTTATTTTTTTTTTTTTTAACATCTACACTATTTAATCGACTTAAATTTCTGCATTACTAACCCTTTAAATCTTTCTATGCTAGATGTCTCCAACACTTGCAAAGCCTTTCTTGCACTCAATGTGTTAAAAGCCCATTCAAATAAACAGACATTTTTGAAAATCTCTTTTGACCATTATGGTGCAGTTAACTTGCTCCAGAATGAGCCTTCTTTACTATCCTTAACCATTTGCGTGACTCTGGCACTCAAATGATTAATAAGACCCTTTCAAACAAAGCAATTAAGCTTTTTGCATTTGCTATTTGAAGGTTACAACCTTAGAAAAAAAAAAATAAGGTTGGTATAAATCATTTCAAACAACTTTTAATTGATAGTACTTCTGACAAGGGTACAGAGGTAGAAGCATGATACAGAATGGGGTACAAACAAATGGAAGAGCACCAAGCAGTTAAAAACAGGCAAAATGCAAGCTGCAAAATGATAGACCCCTACACCATGTAACACTCCCCTTTAGAGAAGGAGTGCAGACAAGTACTGTCAGTAAATTTTTCCCACTTTTTCAAACAGAAAGCAAAAAGAAAAATAAGACAGTATACATGGTAAGAAATGACAAAGACAAAGAAAAATAAAAAGACATAAAAAGAAAAAATACATAGTATTGGCGGGTAATGCGGACACCCCCAAACCACCCCCTCCCCCTAAAGAAGAGGAAATAAAAAAAAAAAGAAAAAAAAAAAAGAGCACACGTCAAATAGTAAGTACAGCCAGGCATATTAGTCACACTAGTCCATCCTTATTGCTTAATAAAAACCATGTACACTAGCAAACTAAGCAAACAATGTGTTGGGAGTTGGGTTTTCTTTTTTGTGGGGTCAGATAGTCTCTTTATTTAAATAGACAAAGTATATTTTCACATGTATTTTGCAACACTAATTGGCTACAGAAATGCCTCAAATTTCTGCTAATCCCCTATTACTGGGCCTAGAGATCAGGAGATGGGATTAAACAAAGCATATTAATAATGACAAAGTATTTGCTTCTTCATAGAAAGGAGAAATAAATACCATGAAGAAGCTTACAGACTACATAATACTATTTCTTGTTACTGCAATCAAAGTATAGGTAAACTGGTACCTTCAGCCACAATACTCAATCTAGGTTTTGCAAGGGCAAAGTATGGATGTGTTATTACAGACCTTGGGTGATAGGTAAAAAGGTGTGGACGTGTCAGGGTCCTTGGGATGGCGGCTGAGGATGCAAGTGTATTATGAGAGTCCTAGAAGAGAGGCAAGTAGGATGTGGGAGGACACATGAATGTGGACAGGTTCCCTTGTCCACACCTGTTGAAATAAAAGCCCCAGACATCTATTCCAAGAGACAGGCTGCCAACTATATATTATATTATATATAAACTCCAATCACAAAGATATCATAGTAACAGTTCATTCCATTGATAAACCACATGTACTATGCTTTCCCAAATGCATGCACGCACACCACTCAATTCATACCTGATGAATTTTGGACTTTGCTGCTTCTAGATGTGCTCCAGCCTCTGTCTTCTGGTTTGGCATCTCTTTATTATTGCTGTTATTGTTTGACTGAAAAGACAAAAATAATACACGGACTTCTTTAAATAAGCACACATCTTATAATGACAACCATACACCTTACTTTGACCACGAAAACCTAATAACCCATATGAATTTTGTCTTTGATTACGAAATAACCTCTTTAACCAGTCCAGATGTCATATCCATGAAGGTAGACACAACAACTGCTAACAGGACCACAGGACCTCAAATGCTGCTCACTGTACAAGGTGACCTTGAAGAAGGGTGTGTAATACATTGCTTTGCACCCCTCTCTGGTAATGGTTAAGCAGGTTTCATGCACTATTGTTTCCATACTTTTTTGTTCATAATGTTCCTTATTAGGAAGTGTGAGTTTACCTTTAAAGCCATCTAAAGTACACAAGAAAATTATGTTATAATAAAGGAGCAATTCCATCTGCACCATAGGGGATTTACAAAGATTGATTTTGACTGGAATTTTAAACCCTAGAGGTCTTCAACGTACTGGGTGAACTTTCTATCAAAGAGTTACAACTCTTATTTAGGTCAGTGGAGATTTTGGGTGAAATTGCTTCATCACAGAATTGTTGATTTTTTTTTTTTTTTTTTTTTAGTTTCTCTATATGGTCTAATGTTTAAAGGATAGCGCAACTGTACAATTTTAAGCCACTGATACTGCACCTAAAAAAATTCAACTTTGATCTTTAATAACTTTTGAATAAAAACACCTTTCAGCAGTGGGAGTACTTTACTTTTTTTTTTTTTTTTTTTTTTTACCTTAAGGGGATAAACCCTACAACTTTTTTTTTTGTTACATTTTAAGTATTACTATCCATTTAAGGCAAAACTGTACTAATGATTTTGTGGCACTATGGGACCTATGTAGGAAGCTGGCACATACCAACTGTAGGACCACAAATGAGTATTCCCATTCACATAATTTAGGTTTTAACCTACTTGAATTTTAGAAGTGTCCAGGGAGTAGACAACTCCAGCAGTCAAGGGGGAGAAAAACTACGGCGTGACAGAGAGGTGATAAAAGTGAACAGGACTTCTCCTGAGATATCACTTCTCCAAATCATAGAAACAGAAAATGTGACCGCAGATAAGAACCCTTTGGCCCATCTAGTCTGCCCATTTTCCTACAGTAAAAACCTCAAACCTTATTTGGTCCTTGTCTTTTGTGCGGTACAGCCTTATGACAACTTTGGAGAGCTTAATGCATTAGTTCCATAGAATAACCTCTTTATCACACCATAGTGCATAACCCCCAAGGTTTTAAAAGCCCCATTTCAAGGAAAGGGGATTTTAACTTGTTTACTATGGTACAATTGGTTTGCCCCAGAATTGTTCTACTTTAGCCTGTTGAATTAGATCAGATTAACAAAAACAACCATTTACGCTTTACCCTACAGGACCAAATTGAGTTCATTCGCTGAGCAGACATGCGAGAGATCACACATACCGGCTCATCCAAAGGGAGGCTGAAACAGACTGCTCCAGTCTTGCAGCAGTCAGTATCAGTCTTCCGGCATCATCAAAGAGCACCCTGAAGCGCACTGTAGTCATAAAACATGCCAGGACTGTCACTGGTCCTTAACAGACAAACTCGTGATGGTTCTGGCACACCCATGGGAGTTAAGGGGTTAAAATGTGCCAATGAGTATGTTTTCATGTGTGTTGCGTCATTTCATGCTGCACTGCATACAACATTTCCCCGACTATGCCTTGCACAAAAACATTATAAAAACAAAGAAGAACTTGTTAGGAGGGCAATCTATTTTTCAAACTACATGAAATTCAAAACAAGCTAATATTTTCCCCCCGTTTACCCCATCTTTTGTGAATAAAAGGCCTAGTCACCCTATCTTGCCACTTCTAACAGTTACCAAACAGTAAACGACTGACTGAGAAAAATAAAGCTGAATTAGGATACTTTGAGAAACTGTGAATATTGAAATAAAAATGGGGCCCTCTTTCATACAATATACAGTACTTCTAACCAACATCTGTACAAAAGGACTTGCTCTTCTCATGAATGTAAGGTCAGTCATGGTCTACAATGACACACTAAGGTTGGAAAGAAAAGTGGAGCAATTATAGGGAATCACCTGCATCATAGTGAACTTAGTTCAGTAATAGCAAAACCATCATACTTAATATCTATTGAGTCACTTTCATCAGGCATAGTGCCCTGTGATTGGAGGAAACCTGATATAGTACCATTGTTCAAAAAGGGGGCAAGATCCAAGCCAGGAAATTATAGACCTGTGAGCTTGACCTCCATAGTGGGTAAGATATTAGAAGGGTTTCTAACAGTATTCAGAACTATGTGAAGACAAATTAAAAGACATTGGTTTGGGCGGTATCTGTACCAGGATTGAGAACTGGTTAAATGATAGATGGATGGCAGCGTTGCTGAAAATGGAACCAAATTGGTCTAAAGTTATAACTGGGATGCCACAGGGTTCAGTCATGGGGCCCATGACTGAACCCTGTGGCTTTTTAATTTGTTTATCAATGATCTTGAAATGGGAACTGAAATTAGCATCTCAATCTTTGCTGATGACACTAAGCTATGTAAGGACATATATGAAGAGCTGTATATTTTTTCCACTGCAGAAGGACTTGGGTAAACTGAGTGAATGGGCAGAAAAGTAGCAGATGCCATTTAATGCAGATAAATGTAAGGTTATGCATTTGGGCTGTAGAAACAAACATGCCACATATATTCTAAATGGGAAACAACTTGGGGAATCCTCATTAAAGAAATATTTAGGAGTACTGATAGACTTCACTGCAGTGTGCAGAGTCACTCAGCTGCTGCAAGAGCAAATATGGTACTAGCCTGCATAAAAAAGGAATAGATGCACGGGATGCCAATATAATTTTACCTCTATATAAATCCCTGGTAAGGCCTAATCCAGAATACGAAGTACAGTTTGGGGCACAAGTTCTTAAAAAAGACCTTATTGAACTGAAAAAAGTGCAGAGACGTGCAACAAAACTGGAGGATCTGAGTTATAAAGAGAAACTATGCAATCTGGGTTTACTTACATGAGAAAAGACATCTAAGGGTTGATATGGTTACCATTTACAAATATATTCAAGTTCAATACAAAGAACTATCCAATGAATTATTTACGCAAAGAACTGAGCTAAAAATAAGAGGTCATCCATTAAAGGGACCGTAATGTCCCATAAAAATATTTTTGCGTTTTGTAGATTAAAGAAAAATAGATTTTGTGCAACAAATACTCTCTCTCAAACCTTTACAGTTTGAGAGATATTTGCCGCTAAAGTTCTCTCAGGAGATCCATGTCGACTGACATGAGGAGTTCAGCAGAGCCTCAATAGAGCAATTTAAAAAGAAATACTTCTTTGGAACGGTCTAAAAAGTGTGCATGCAAACCAAGTACACTTTGGAACGGTCTACAATGAAGTATTTCTTTTAAAGCCACGCTATTGCAGCTCTGCTGAAAAGACGCTTGACTGTCCCCAGACTGGGAACTCCTGCTGTCAGCTTACAGCTGACGTCAGGAGAAGGGGGGAACTTTAGGACCAAATATCTCTCAAACCGTAAAGGTCTGAGAGATGGAATTTGCAGCACAGAACTTATTTTTGTTTAATCTACAAAACAAAAAGGCATTTTTCATGGGACATTAGTGTCCCTTTAAAACTACAGGAAATGAGCTTTCTACTAAAGCAAAAGACAGGGGGTTTTTTGCCGTAAGGGGGGGGGGCTATGGATTTCTTTGCCTTGGGATGTTGTGTACCAGCTCTCAAAAATGCAATGTATACCTATCTAGCACAGAACAATATAGAGAATTATGACAGATGGCTTCAATGCAGATGCTTGTTGATCCAGGGAAATAGCTGACTTCCATTTGGAGTCTGGATTTTTTTTTTACCCACTTGGTACTTAATTGGAAATAGCTTGGCTTTTTTTGGGGGGGTTCTTTTTTGCCTTCCTCTGGATAAACGGGTGATTTGGCATGGACTGGACCTGGACACATGTCTTTTTTTCAGCCTCATCAACTATGTTAATATGAATAAAAAAAAAAAATCCCAGAATTCCAACTTAAATAAAGCTATCAGGCCTTTCAGTGCTAGACAAGTCGCCAACGAACAGCAGAGAGACTAAAAGCTCCATTTAAAACAATAAGAATGTTTAGTTCTCCCTTATTGTACAGATGATTTGCCCAAGAATGGCTCCACTGTTGGCTTATGCACACCACCATGAGTCTGCTATGCTAGTAACATTTCCCGCTCCCCTCCCCATAGGAATCTCAACTCAAACTATTATGGTAGCCAATTTCTTAACAGATTTAATAATCATTCCCCCTTTTGCAGTTAGAAAGTTCACATTCTTCTCAGTGTTATCTGTGGGGTTTTCAGTTTTTTTTTTTTTTTTTTTGCACCAAAATTACATTCTTGCATAGATTCAAATATAAATTTAACCAATCAGTATTCCTGGCCACTTGATAAAGAGACGTTACTTTCCGCTGCTTGTCTACCATAAACAAAGTATTAGTAGAAATATAAGGTGGTATTTCTAAAGGCTGCACTACTCATTCGCCCTGAATCTACGGGCCTTATGCAAGTTACAAAAAATGAGAATTCGGCAGTAAAGCAAATGCACCACAGTGGGAAATAAAACTTTGCAAATTTCCCATTAAATTAAATAAATACTGCTTTTAACACCTTAAATGCTAGTCTCTAGTGCTTTGGGAAGCAGCGAGTTGGAGACCTCTATAGCATTAACCCTTTCAATGCCAGAGGGTATGCAGTACGCATACCCATACTTCTCTGGCACTGAAAGGGTTAAAAGCCCCCACTCAAATCAACAGGAAAAGGCATGCCCTCTTTTCCATGGTGCAGATGGTTTGTGTCAGACACAGTCTCCTTTTGATTTCTGCTCAGGACTCTGTAGTCCATACTTATAAAACCAAACTGGAGTTATTCTTGAGTAAATCCCCTACACCAGAGGAGACAAATAAAACTTCCTGTTCAGTTAAACTGAGCTTTTAACCCCTTGGATGCCTGATCAGTCTCTAATGCATAGTAGACCAATGCATTGGAGACCTTTAGCATTCAAGGAGTTACAAAGCTCAATTCAAGTACATGGGAATTTATCAATTTTTGTCTTCCATGATGCAGTTGGTTTACTCCAGAATAACTCCAGTTTGCATAATTATATAGATAGATATTATAGCTAGATATATATTATAGATAAATAGATTATACACACACACACACACACACACACACACACACACACACACACACACACAGGTGTAATTCTGGAGCACACCGCTTACAGCACGGGGGGGGGGGGGATAAACAATCTCATTGATGTAAACTGTGTTTTAATCCCTTGAATGCTAGAGAGGTCTCCCAACACACTGTAAAACAATGTGTTGGAGATAGAGCATTCAAGAGGTTAAAACAATTTAGATCAGTGTGAATCTTTGGGACTTTTATTTCTCCACTATATTGCAGTGGGTTTGCCAAAGAATTGCCCCAGTCTGATTTCACAAATAAGGCCCTACGGGGGAGATTTATAAAAACTATTTAGCATTCTCCCACTGCTGATAGTTGCATATTTCCAGTCTTATTACTATTTAAACCAGTGTTTGTTTGTTTTTTTACATTAGCAGTGCACTCTAACGGTCAAATTCCAGTTAGTTATTCTGTTACTTTCTAATGGAGAGGAAAGTCAGTGACATCCAGTTCTCCATAAAATGTGATAGAAACTGCCAGTCACTTCCTGTCAGAACCATCAGGAAGTAATTGCTCAGGAAAATTAACTTCCTGATTGTATCAATGAAAATACTCTTCAACTGTTATAAATATTGAATAAAATAACTTACAGCAGTGGAAGTGACCTTGTTTTACTCAGCAGGAAAAGATCTATACCATATATGTTTTCATAACAAAGTTTACTGCTCCTTTAAAGTTCTGTATTTATAAAATAAGGGCAGCATTATAAATATCACTATTCGGTGAATTAAAGTAATTAACCCTATGGCACTCAAAGGGTTAATATCTACAGTTTTTAAGAACAGATTATACCCGGTGTTATTATTCTGGTTAAAATGTCTCTAAAACGTACAACATTTCTATATAAATTCACTGCAGCAGAATTTTCACCTGCACTAAATAGTATTAAGATTAATGCCAGAATGATGCCACATTTCTCCATTTTTAGAACTCTCCCCTTATGAGCTTTATTCATCAAGCTTAAGAGATGCAATTCTGCAAACAAACTTAGCCACAGGGAAGACATTAAAACCCTGCATATTCCCAGTGATTTAAATTACGCTAAAATCAGAATAAATGCAACCATTAGTATTTATATCAGGGTTAGGCAACCTAGAATTCACTACTGTTGTACTACAATTCCATTGACCTGACAGTATGGGGCTCTGTGTCTAATAAACACATGGATGTCAGAAGGCTGTCAACCCCTGAGGTGTATTAACAGACTCAAAATGTCATTGTTACATTTGAGTTTTCATGGTTAATGGTACCGTATATTGAACTATGGTGCAATAACACCCTCTATTGACCCTTGTTATATACGAACATTTTTCAATTGTGGGTTAAAACATCAAAAACATTTCTGACTATTATCCTCATCCCCACCGTATAACTTACCTCATTATTTTTACCATTTTTATTGCTGCTGCCCTGTAAAATCATTTTTTCCAGAACCACCAGTAGATGTAAGGCTCTTTCAGTTTGAAACGTAAGGAGATTTAAGTCTACGAGCAAAAAGCATACTGCATGTGCAAATTTCTCTTCTGAAACAGACAAAATAAAATTAAGCTTTAGCTACAATAGAAAAATGCAAGAACTTTTATATATTATAAAACAGCTGTCCCCCAAGTATGGATTTAAGGATCAGTAAGGTCTTATTATAGCATTATTGCAGGATTCGCCTACCGAGTAAAACAAGGGTACTAGCAGATGCTTTACTCTAAAATAATTACAATTTAAATAGTAACATGGTGAAGCTGTTACGGTTACATTCTGGAATGTACCCAGTGGATCATCTCTCCTATAGAATAGGGCAGAATAACTCTCTGTCTGCACCAAGTGAACAGTAGGTGATCTCCCTTGACACCAGGTGGGCTCTGCTACTAACTGTTTAGAACTCAATCTCACAAGCCCATTCAGCTCACTGGCATACAAGAGAACTTAATTCACTTACTGTGTGCAACATGGGTGCACATGGGCTGACTTTACAGTTGAAGTACAGATGAATAAAACATTAAACATTCAACAAGATTGCCTCGACATATGACATTACAATGTGTTAAAGCAGCCGTTACAAGAGCATGAAAACGAACCCTGATGTTTAGGCAACAGCGGTAGAAGTACAGCTAAACTTAAGATACGGAGTCAGATTTCAAGGTCTACAGAGTAGACAGAATGAGTCTGTACAGTCCCACTATATATCATCTACAGTGGTTGTTGGGTATACACACTAATATTATCTACATACACAGTCTGTGTGTTTTGTTTTGTTTTTAAAAACACATCACAATTACTTTGAATGCATGTTAACCCCTTGAGTGTCAGAGGGGTATACAACACATTGCAGAGCAATGTGTTGTGTACCACTCTGGAACACAAAGGGTTAAGGCAGTAAAGAGGGTTTTTTTTGTTTAATCAGCTAACATGGAACAAATCTGCCAGCAGTGGCAGTACCCTTGATTTATTCACTGGGAGAATCCACAATAAAGAAATACGTTGCGTACCCCTAGGGCACTCACAAAGGGCTAACTGTGATTGCCCAAGAGGTAACCAACGTTTGTGTTGAATACGCATCTAGCATCCAAAGGGTTAAAGTACATCTATGTTTATTTCATTAATTAAAACACAAACATTCACTTATGTTCATGCTACAGCCGAGCACTCTGTACACCAAGGATGGCCGACCTGTAGTTCTCTGACTGCTGCTGCACCACAACTCCTATCCTTGTCAAATGACCAGCGGAGATGGGAGCTCTAATCCAACAGCAGCTACAGGGCCTGCAGATTGCCGATCCATAGTAGCAACAGGACTCTTTGAATTAATTTTAGCATATTCTGAATATAAAAATGCACTCCATGGGCTGTACATTAGCAGATATTTTACTACTAGCAGTCATAATCACTAAAGGCAATCATAACAGAAAAAATAAAGGGAAATATGTGGGAAAAAGAAAACAGACACACAGTTCCTTAAAGCAAAGTAGTTTTGAGGAAAAAAGTTGAATAATGTGAGAGAACCTGTACTTAACCCTTTGAGTGCCAGAGAAGTGCATACCCCTCTTGCATTCAAAGAGTTAAAAGGATTTGTTTATTTATTTTAAAGTATATAAATAATGCTCCAGCATTTTCTAGTTTGAAATCATCACTATTCACCAAAGGCACCCGCCATCTTTGAAAAGTGATCACATTTCCTGTACTCTAAGGAATTTCAGCGATACTGCCAGACTGAAGAAGCAGTACAGTTTTATTATGAAAAATTAGTCAGGAAAGGGGTTTTCCTTCTGGGTGAGCAGAAAGAAGGGGGGGGGAAGCAAACATGGGTGCTACTATTACTGGGAGATTAACCCAATGAGTGCCAGAGGGGTGTACAACACATTACAATGTGTTGTGTACCCCTCTGGCACTCAAAGGGTGAAGTTTTTTGAAACTGCATTTCCCCACTTGCATTAACTAAGATGCAACAACAGCTCCACCTAGTGCCCAGAGCATACTTTTCTACTGCTCTGAAGTTCTCGATGCTAAGTGATAGTGACTACAATTAATGGAAGCAAAAATAAATAAACCTGGAGCTTATGAAACACAAACATATTAGGGCTAAAATAATTTTTGAATAAAGTAGCTCAACTACGTTTGAGATGTTCCCTATTTTACCAAGCAGGAAGAGCCCTATTATATTACTGCTCCTTTAAGATACTCCTGGCAGCTCCACACACTGATCTGGGGATTTAGGGAGAAAGCTTTGATGCAGATTACGCAGAAGACATTGGGTTTTATGATTAGTCCCTTAACCCCTTTGCGGACCAGAACGGTGTGCAAGTGCAACATATTGTTTCACAATGCACTATGTACCATTTCCCCTCAAGGTGTTAAGTAAATTTTCTCATTAACAAGAGTGTCTCCTTTAAACAATGCAATTTGTTCCAGTTATTGTTATAATACATGCTTCTGGGTTAAAGAAAAAATATACTACGAGCAAAAGCAATGTGTTGCGTACCCCTTTGGCACTCAAAGGGTTAAAACGTATGTATGCCATAAAGAGAGGGCTGTATGTTCAAAAGACAAATGGAGGTGTTTTGGGACAAACCATTTGCTGTATAAGGAAGAGCTAAAGATTCCAAAAATTCCCAATAATTTAAAAGGGTGTTTTAACCCCTTGAATGCTAGAGGTCTCCAATGCATTGAACCTCTCGCACTCAGCTGGCTAAAATCCCCATTTAAATCAACAAGCAGCAAAAAGAGAGGGCCAAATTTGTTCAGCAGGCAACACGTGTATAAGTATGCTTGTTATGAAATTGTCGGCTGGTGTATAATACAAAACAAAAAGGCATACACACACCAGAGCAAACTTAGCTCGCCCCTTCTGAACTCACTAAAATCCAAGGGACAATCATTTAAAATATTAAAAGTTAAAGCAGCACTTTCACCTTATATAAAGTCGCCCTCCAATTATTAGACATATGGCGACTAGCTTCTTAATAGTGCTATTATCTCAGTACCCGGTTCTGAAGTAATCATTCTTCGGAGACCGGAAGGCAGGCTTGCATGCAGACATCTTGGCTTAGAGACGTCTGAGCACCTGCGCTGTCCATCCCAGTCTCCTCTAGGACGCATTGCATGGTGCCTTAAAGCACAGGATGGGACCGAGGGTGCAGGCGGCTCTAAAGCAAGAAGCCTGACCGTCTCTGAAGAATAAGGATTACGTCAGAACCGGGTACTTGTGTGAGATAAAAGCACTATTAAGAAGCTAGTCGCCATATGCCCAATTATTGGAGGGCAATTTTGTATAGGGTGTAAGTTCCACTTTAAAAGCAAACAGGTAATAAAGATAAGGCTGTACACCAGGGGAAAATTTCTGTGAGTATATGACAAAGCATATCTATACACGTTGGTTGCTGATTAAATGCACCCCCTTTTTAGCGGTTTGTATTCTGGTTGTGGTTCTCGGTTTCTAAAAGAGGACCGGTATTGTTTGGGGCGCTACAGAGCAGTGTTAAAGAACCTGGGGGGGGGGGGGGGGGGGGGAATATCCACCTCATGGACAAATTGCTACATTGTTATTAGCAATGTGCGAGTACAATGGATTACGAGAAGACTCGTTTGTCTGAATGTTTTTACCGCATGCGGCTCCCTCTTGAGTGTTCTTGTCCTTTTAATGGGACTTTTTAGTTCTCCCCTATAGTGCAAATGGTTTGCTCCAGAACGCCTCCACTCAACATATTATCCAGAGTCTTTATAGCTTTCCCTCGTGTTGTATCTAGAGCAAAGGAGCGGTCACTATCATCAGTACTCATAGCTGGAAATAAGGACGTTCAAATTATGAAAAGCAAATTGACTAGTGGACTAGTGAGAACATATATCTGGACAGGTTACATTATAGTTAGAAGGGGCGTGCTTGTGTACTCTAAATCTGCCAAGGTGATGACGCATGGACTCAAAACTAGCTGTTCTAATGATATAAATAATTAACCCTTTAGGGACCACTACTCTGGTAATAATAAAACAGTATGCTTAAAGGGATGGTAATACTTGAAAATAATTTTATTTCATATTGTAGCCCTTAAAAAAAACCAACATTCATGGTTTGGGAAATATTAACAAGGGACCGGCTGCGGCTCTCTACAAGTGCCGAGATGACGATCTTTAAAAATAATGTCTTCAGTGGAATGGTCTACAAAGTGTGCTTGCAAGCCAGGCACACTTTGTACACAGTTCCAATTAAGAAGTTATTTTTAAAGATTGTGATCTAGGCACTGCTAAATAGCTGCCGGTTGATCTGTGGACCAGATTCCAAATCTGTCCACTAGATGGCAGACTTGGCTGAAACAGCCAGGAAAAGGGAACTTTTCTTTATTATATCTCCCAAACCATAAAGGTTTGGGAGATAAGACTTATATCATTTTTAATGTTTTTTTTAAGGGCTACAATATAAAATAAAATTATTTTCAAGTATTACTATCCCTTTAAAAAGGAATGCTATGAATATCTATACTATAATATATATACTAACGTGCTTTCATTTGATGCTACGAATATCTATACTATAATATATATACTAACGTGCTTTCATTTGAAAAATCTTGATTAAACAAATGTATAATTGCAAACTTTAGTCTAATACAAATTTTGAAGACCCTTTGAGTGACAGATTCATCTGCAACAAACTGCACACAGATCTGAATCTCAAGGGGTTAAACAAGCATTAATACAGGATATCAAGTACAATCCACCACTGCTTAGGTTCAGAACATCCAATTTTTAGTTCTCTCTCTAGATTAACCTGTCATCAGAGAACCAAGGAACACAATAATGTGACAGCAAGAGTGTAATGCAATATTCAAAACTAATCAACACAGGATACAGTAAATGAGGTAGATTACACTTAACCAACCAAATCAAAGTCATGTTGTGTTTGAGGTGCACATCTATTACCAAAACACTAGCGATATACAGAGATAAGCAGTTCCTTAGGTCAACTATCTTTTTTTCAGGCTAGTACAACATAGTTAGTAGGTCTTGAAGATTAAATACAGGTCAGATTTTGGGGAAAAACATGACAACACAGGCTCTTCCAATTACGTTACTTAGTGCTAATCAACTCTTCATAGCAATGCGGTACATCCCAGAAATCATAATTGGCTGCTACACATATCCAGTCATTTATCAGTGTACTGCAAAGTATAGTAAAAGTGCAGGTACTCAGGGAAAAAATCCAAATCAGCGAGCACACCAAAATTATACATCGAAAGCATTCCATTTATTTGTACACATGGGAGATTTTTTTAAGATACATACCAGGTTCACGTGAACTGGTAATGGCATACAGCCACCCTATTCTGTAACGGTGAATTGTTTTGCTGATCACACATAATGATAGATTGCATTAGGCCACTATTAATGGAGGGGGGGGGGGGGAGTGATTTTAACTTGTTTGGGAGAACCTGCATATTCTTCAAGTAAAATGGTGGCTACACCATTATCCTTTCAGAGCCAGTCTATAGAAGTATGTAATATATTGTTCAAAGAGTGAAAATTAGAATTTTCCATCCTGCTAGAATGTATATTAACATTTCTTGTGTGTTCCGCAAGTTGCACAGCCAAGAAATATTTAAAAAGGAATTAAAACCTGCCCTGCCATGAGTCATGATGGGAAGTTTAACCTTTTCAGTGCTTAGCAATGCGTTGCGTATTCCTCTGGCACTGAAAGGGTTAGGATTGGTAGACAAATATTAGATGGAAAAAAAAAAACAAAAAAAACGAGAACAAACAAAACTTAACACTCAGCATGCTACAAACCATCCATTACAGTGGACAATAAAAATTAGTATGTCTGTAATTATTCCAAAACATATCCTATATAGTAAAATGCCAGAAAGTTTGTCACGATGGTCATGTGCAGAAGAGACTGCCCGCGTTTGGCCAGTCTCCACTGCGCATGATTGCACTGCATGAGTGAGATGGCACAATCACGTGGAGCAGTGCGGTAATGGCAGAATGCAAAGCAGGTCCAGGTAGTTAACCCTTTGAGTGCCAGAGGGGTAAGCAAAGCAAGATGCTGGCCCTGTTCTCACTGCTCCACGGCCCGTGCACATGGGCTTTTACACTAGTTACATTATATGTGATTTGCTCGAAATGACAAGTATTTTTCCATCTCCTTTGTGGCATTAGCAATTTTTCCAATAAAGAAAAAATATTAATGAAGCTAAAAGCATGAACTGGGTGTAATGTACTTAGATGAGGAATGCAATGGGCCCCCCCCCCCCCCCCCCACCGTGAAATTCTCCTATTACTATACTAGTAAAGATCTTGGTGAACAGGCGAGTAGCAAAATTGGGATTTTTAAAGCTGTGTTTCTCAAAAAAATTTGCATTATTTGTTGTGTACATCTGCATACAAAGGCTATTGCCGCTGTTTGTGCCTAGACTAGGGGATGACTGCTAGGCCAACTGCTAGCCAAGGATGGTGGGAGTTGCAGATCAACAACAGTTACAGGGCTGCAGGTTGCATGCCCTGAGAATAGACAGTCACAGTAATAGCAAACATTTCTTGCTATAAAGGAGCAAGCAATTTATTTTATTTTAGTGTTATGGGGCAATAGAGTGCAATGGGTTACTTCATCTCACCTTGGTGTACAGCCCGTATGTAGGTATAAATGTTTGTGAACATGTTGATAGGATCAGTTTGTAAGTGTTTATGTGCTTGCCCAATTAGAATATGGCTCTGACCAGAGGGATGCCCAGTGCATTTCAGAGCAATGTTTTTAACACCCCCTTGAGCACGAATGGGTTAAGCCACTACAGTGCCACTGAGTTTCCCATCACATTGGAAAATAATGCAACAGATCTCTCTGGTGCCAAAAGGGTTACAGTTCTTAAAATAATTGTGTAGAGTCTTGTAATGCAAATTTAGAGAGAGAGGGAATGAACGTTATATACCATTGGTACATTTGTAATATGGTTTATGGCAATGCACAATTACAGACTAAAATCAGTCATCAGTCTTTTGGGTCTTGGTGCAAAGCAAAGGAAAAGGGGGGGGGGGGGGGGTGAACTTTATTTGGTGTCTCAAAACATCCACAAGGGGAAGTATAGATTCAGAATGTAAACACTAGTTACAGAACAGCATTATGTATCCTCAGAAAAATCATCTCTACAGCAGTTGGCTCTTACTTAGTGTAGGGGATGCCAATGTTGTTATTGCAGTTACTTCAAATGAGACCGATGGGCATGCTTCAACTAAAACAGACTTTATACTTAATATTACATAAGCAGGTGGATGATGCACTTAGCCGAGAGACAGGCGAGTCACTCCTGTGAGGAAACCATCTCCAATCACTGTGATATACTATGGATCCAATACACAAAGTTCTCACAAACTTCAAAAAAGGCATCATTAGAACAACACCTTGGTGTAATTCCCACTTGTGATTGGAAGAACGAATGTGACAGGACGAAGATGTTCACAGTTATGGAAATTACAATATCCAGGCTCTGTGGGCTTTAGAATGTGTTGGACATAGCAAGCTGTACTCACACCTGTCTCATTTTAGGCAACTGCAAGGACAAAAGGCTACTCCCAGAAGTGCAGCTATCTCAATCTGATAAGTAAGGAAGTTCTGCTGGAGAAGAGGGGAAAAAAAAAAAAAAAAAAAAAAAAAAAAAAAAAAAGACTGTTTTCAGAGGCTACATAATATCTGGCAGTTAAAGGTTTCAAAATAAAAGCAGCTCCAAATAATCTTCATGATTAGTAGTAGCTGAATGATAAAGTATCCCCCCAGCTCCGTTTACTAATATAACACTAATCACCTCAGAACAGAAGGGTGGTGTCTAGATCGCTTGCAGAGAGGAACAATCTTCAATTGGCATAAGGGAAAAACCTGTCAAGCGGGGCAGGGTTTTCATTGTTGTCACAGTAAGAAGATTGTCCCTTGCTGTGATCTGTCTGGTCTTACAACCAGATTCAAAATCTGAGGGGAGGTGGCTTACACTAGGTAAAAGGGGCATGAGGAGATACTTTATCATTCAATTACTCCTGAACTACAACTTTGACAGTATTGAAAGAACACTCTCCATGGCCCAAATACTATGAAGATTAATTGGAGATGCTTTTATTTTGAAACATTACTATCCCTTTAAATAAACCCTTCATGATTTGAGAATTTTTCATTTCACCTCCCTTTCTCTGAGGACAGTGAAGAATCCTAGAAGACATATTACAAATCTTTAAAGGATAATTATTATGTGTATTGTGCCTTATCAGCAGATATGTTCCCAAAGGAGGTGACCTGCTGAAGAGATAGAGGCTGTACTGTGAGCCCCAGCAGAACAGGGGTATGAAAAGAGATCCTCAGACACCGTCTTTGATCCCCCCTCCCCCCCCCCAAAAAAAACTGCACAGCTTTGTTAGCCTGCACAGTACAGTCCTCACAAATCCTCTGTGCCCGGCTTGAATGTCCAACATTGGGTCTATGGAGGCTGTGTTCACAACCGATGCAGACCGTGGCAGAGATCCACATACTACAGTGTTGTGCTGCAGCCCACTACCAGCCGCCAAGTGGCTCAGATTTCAGAACCCCCCCACAAAAACAAAAGACAGACATTTTTGGGGCTGCAAAGTGCTCTGGATAGAAGCAGACTTAGAAAAACATGGTACTTCCCCTCTAAACTATATAGTTGTAGATCAAATGGTTTCAAATTCCATTTTATCAACATTGCTAATGTCTGAAGGGCTAGGAGGAAAATAAATAAATAAATTCTTATGGATTAAATGAGAAATAATGTTTTACATTTCTGTAGAAATTCTAGGACAAACCAAACATATCACCATTAAAGTCATAGTAATACTTTGATAAAAGTATCCTGAATTGTGTAGTTATTAAAAAAACTAAAATTAATTCCACCCAGTCCTCTCTCTCAAACCACAGAGATATGGTTTGAGAGAGATAAGCTTTGAAACTTCCCCTTTCCCTCCCCTTGCACTTTCCGTGTCAGAGAAGGAGATCCCATTCAACAGATCGTCCTGCACTCTTCAGCAGAGCCGTAATCATGCTCAGTAGGCAGAAATACTTCATTTGAATGGTCTACAACGTGTGCCTGGTTTGCAAACACACTTTGTAGACCATTCAAATGAAGTATTTCTGCCTAAAGAGCATGATTACGGCTCTGCTGAAGGGAGCAGGACAGTCTGTTGAATGGGATCTCCTTCTCCGACACGGAAAGCTGGCGTAAGTGCAAGGGGAAGGAAAGGGGAACTTTCAAAGCTTATCTCTCTCAAACCATAGAGGTTTGAGAGATAGGACTAGGTGGAATTGATTTCATTTTTTAATACCTACACAATTAAAAGATACTTTTATCAAAGTATTACTATCCCTTTAAGTTAAATAGGGCTTTTAACCCCATTAATTTAAAGCAGTGAGAGACATCCATATCGTTTAGGGCTTCATGTTCAAAACAAAGTGGAGGAAGCCTGCAACAAACCAAATGCATTACAGGGGAGAACAAAATATTCCAACAAATTCCATTTATTTAAATGGCTATTTTAACCCTTTGAGTGCTAGAGAGGTCACAATGTGTAGGAGACCTCTAGTATTCAAGCAGTTATTTACCTCAATGAGATTTTAAGCACACCCCAATAGTGCAAATGGATTTCCCCAGAACTACTCCACTTTTCTTTTGAATATATGGCCTTTAACCCTTTGAGTGCATCTGACACTCAAAGGGTTAAAGTATTAAGGGGACACTATCAGCTAAAAAACATCTGTTAATTTTGAAAGATTTTTCAAAATCTCCTACATATTGTATTAGCCATTTTTATTTAGAAAACTACATTTTGAGCTAGATGAAGCCATTATACAACTAACCCTTTGAGTGTCAGGGATATGAAACGTACCTCTCTGGCACTCAGAGGGTTAAGGCAATCCACACAGGCACTTCCTGTCTTAGCCTTACACAGGCACTTCCTGTCTTAGCTCTATGATACTTCCCCACGGAACCTTTCAGTGTTAGGGAAGGGGTTGCTGAGAAGTAACAGCGAGTGAATGAGTATTGTAGGGCTAAAACAGGGTCTGCATGGCATGCTTTAATAGGTATAATCTTTGAGTTTAGATTTAAACTAGTTTTCAAAATCAAAATTTAGTTTTAGGTGAGGTGTCCCTTTAAGGGTCACATGTAAATGAATGGAAAAATTGTATTTGTCGTCTAAAACAAAGCTGGTTTGTTCCACTTCTGGCTTTCGTCATATGGCCCACAGCCTGCAATTTGATGCCTGGCATCCAGGTACAGAGATGATCCTTGACCTGACCAGTTTCCACGGGACCTTGAGGGGGTAGGACTGGGGAGAGAGAAGCACATCAACATTACAACCAGTGAATCTTCACCTCTTCTATGTAGTGTATACGATCCCTTATGGCTTTGGGGTGATGTTCTAGATGTTCTCAGACAAATACGCCTACCTAAAAAGGTCAGTGGCAAAGAAAGCATCATAGGAACGAAAGTGTGCAGCAAGACATAGAATTGGTTAAAAAGGTATTAAAGGGAACATTCACATTATACAAACGTCTGTGCATGGGCTTTAACTAATAAAACTAGATTAGTGTTGGCTTTTTTTTTTTTTTTTTTTTTTTTTTTTTTAAATTGCAGTTACCTACTATTGGAGATAAAAAGACTGAAAATCGGGCACTTCAGCGGATGTGGTGCCACAGAACGTGGGACTTCCCACCTCCTTCCTAGTTGCCCCAGGAAGCGTGTACACACTTCCTTTTGCGGGGGCATTTATGCGGGCTATTGTTATAACAAGCCCAGTTTACAGGCGGGGCTTGTTGTAATGACAGTCTTCGTATCTCCAACAGTAGGTAACTACAATTTAAAAAAAAGCCAAAACTAATCTAGTTTTATTAGTTAATGCTCATGCACAGAAGTTTTTATAATGTGAATGTTCCCCTTTAAAGGGATAGTAATGTTTCATAATAAAAGCAGCTCTAATTAATCATCATAGTATTTGGACTTTGGAAAGTGTTATTTCAGTTCTGTCACAGTTGTAGTTCAAGAGTAATTCAATGACAAAGTATCCCCCTCCAACCCCTTTTACTGATGTAACACTGTTCAGCCAGATCAGAAGGGAGGTGCCCAGGTAGACTGCAGAGAGGGACAATCTTCAATTAAGATAAGGGAAAAACCTGAAAAACTTGTCAAGGGGGGCAGGGCTTTCATTGTTCTCATAGGAAGAAGATTGTCCCCTTCTGTTATCTGTCTGGTCTATGGACTGCATTCCACATCTGAGAAGAGATGGCTTACACTAGGTAAAAGGGGCGGGAGGGGAAACTTTGCTTGTGAATATCTCTCAAACCTTTATGGTTATATCGTTCATGTTTTTTTAATGCCTACAAAATAAAATAAAGATAAAATGAAGTATTACTATCCCTTTAAATATTTAAATGGCATGGTATGACAATTACAAACCCTAAGAGCCTTGTTCATTATCTAGGTCTTCAGAATGTAACTATATTCCCTACAAAAGGCTCTTCTTTCCAGATACAAGGATTAAAAGTAACAAAGCAGTAAAGTTTCATTAGGGAGAGAGAAAAAAAAAATATTTATAATATATATATTTGGGTTTTTTCAAATGACAAAAACAAGGGTACCCTTATTGCAAGAACATGTTTCATTCAAAATCTATTGCATCTCAAACTCCACAAAGTAGAGCGTACAGCGGACACTAGTCTATGTCTTACAGCTGTTCCATAGAAAGAGCTTAAAGCCATAGACACCAGACTGGACACCAGTAATCATTAAAATATTGCTCTGTTGAATTAAGAATATACACAGTAATGGGATAAATCATAAGAAGTTATTGCTTTTACTTTATAAAATGACTTGCATAAAATAATAAACAAGGAATAGGCAGAAATGGCTCTTCCTTTCTTAAAGGGATAAAAAAAAAAAAAATAAATAAAAAAAGTTGTAAGGTTTGTTGTCCTGAGTAAATCAAATGTTATTGCAGCTCAGACTTGTTTTTGAAGGTGCAGTATCTCAGTGGCCTGAAATTTTACAGTGGCGCTACTGCTACATCTTCCTATGGACTGCTCTGGTCAGTTAACCAAAAGTCTCCACAGGATGTTGTAAGCAACCGCGACAATAACAGAGATACTGCAATTTAAAAATTCAAGCTTGAGCTGCAATAACGTTTGAATAAACATCTCTCAGCAGTGAGTGTACCCTTGAATTTACTCAGGAGAATAAACCCTACAATTTATATATATCCACATATTAAGTGTTACTATCCCTTTAAGCTTACCTAGGTAGGCTTCCTTCCTATTGTAATCTGCTGCTATCACAATTTTTTTTTTGCACATTATAAATGGCTTGAACACCACCTTAAATTGAACTGGGGATTATAAACACAAATCTCCTGTATTTCATGGCAACATCTGTAAACATGCTCTGTTTTCTGAGGGTTAAAATCTAGTTATACATATGCTCTGAGAGTAGTCATTCTTGCTGGCTCCAAGGCTCCTACTGATTGTCTGATATTTGTAGCTAGTGCCCACTGCTTTTCTATCATTTCAGCCTATTCAATCCTTTCAATGACTTTAGCCTTCTCTCTCAAAGCAAGCGGCACAAATATTAAGTCACAGGAGGGGGCAGAGAGGACGTCCCCTGATTTACTGCCTGTCACCAATCCCCAGCCCCATGCCGGGTCAGACAGCGAACCATAATTTTAGAATTTTTATGTATATGTACACACACACACACACACACACACACACACACACACTTTAATGAAACAATGTCAGCTGTGACAATTATTTCTATTTAGAACAACTGTTACTAAATGATTGAGACCCAAGGGGGGGGGAATCTTGCTATAACAAGTTTTCATAAAATGTAAATAAATGAAAAAGTTTACTGTTCCATTACTTATGTTTGTATTAAAAGAGTTAAACTCCATTAATTTACTGTGTTTAGTACGAAGTGCTCTTTTATTCAGAAAGGCTGTCATCTTATCCCAACCCATTTGCAGACAATTGTGGAAAATTACCTGAAGATTGATATGGTACTGGGAGCCCTGCAAAACTCAGCATTGCCTGTTATCTCTGGGCATATGCAAAACTAGATTTTAGGTCTGATAAAACAGACATTTTACAAATGCTGGTATTAAAGGGAAGGAATGTCCCAGAAAAAAATCTTTAGGTTTTGTAGTGCTTAAAAAAAAATGCAACAAATCCTCTCTCAAACCGCTATGGTTTGAGAGATATCCAAAGTTACCCCCTCCCTCCCCTTTCCCTGATGTCACCGCTGTGCTGACTGCAGGGAAATACTGTCTGGGGATCAACTGGCGGCTCTGCAGCAGAGCCAAAATCATGTTATTGGAAAATGGTTACTTCATTGCGAAGGTCTACAAAGTGTGCCTTGCTTGCAAGCACACTTTGTAGACCATTCCAATGAAGTAACTGGTTTTAAATAATGCAATTTCGGCTCCGCTGAAGAGCCTCCTTGTGTCAGCCGACACAGCTCTCCTGCTATCAGCTTTACAACCGACATCAGGAGAAGGGGGGGGGGGACTTTGAAAGCGAATATGGTTTGAGAGATAGGATTTGTTGTATATAGTTGCATTTTTTAAGCACTACAAAAACTATACAGTTTTTTTTTCTGGGACATTACTGTCCATTTAAGTACAGGGCATTTAAAGTGATTTTAAAGTGGAACTGTCACTTTGTAACAAATAAATGGTTTTGAAAGATTTTCAAAAGCACCTGTGTTACCAGTTACATATTTACACAAAATAGAGAAAAAATTTTTTATTATATACACATACATACACAATCTAAAATAGTTTTAGCTATTTAGTTTATATTATCAGTTTGTTCTTATCTGGCAGACTTGCTTTCCCAATTTACACTAACACTGTTCTCATGGCCTTCTGCTACACCTGCCAGTCAGTACCAGTGTATTTGCATAAATGGACTAATAAATAAAGCTAAATATATAAAACGAACATTTGAAATTTAAGAAAAAGGCTAACAGATTATTTTGAAAGCAGTTTCAAAATCACATTATAAAAGCAACAGTCCCACTTTAAGAGTTTAGCTTTCCATTTCATTTTGGAATGTCCTTAAAACAGCAGTCAGTATTGTCTATACAGTTTTAATTGTTTGCATTATCAATTGCTTCAGTTTACAATCTGATAAAGTCTACTGACCCTTATGATTCATTAAGGACTACTGGAGCCTTTTGTTTGTTGCGAAGAGGTGTGACCTAGTGGCAGGCTTCAAATGAGATTACTATATACAGGAAACTGCAGATATAATGCAAAATATATAGATACTAGTATAAAAGCCTGTGTACACAGGCCAAGGTCCGGGTGATGTTAACCCTTTGAGTGCCAGAGAGGTACACAACACATTGCTTTGCAATGCTTGCATACCCCTCTGGCACTCAAAAGGTTAAGAGGCTAGTTCTGCTCTGCGTCCTGCCGCTGACGCAGTCATGCACTGTAGAGACTGCCCGAAAGCACAGAATTCTCCCAGCACAGAACTCCCAGCATTCTGTGCTTTCGGACAGTCTCTACTGCGCATGACGGCTTCTGACAAACATCCTAGCGAATTATTATATAGGATACCTGGCTGCTGTATAGAGGACAACTAACTATGGGAGGCAATCTTAATTAATTTAAGAGCCACTTACTCCTAGAGTAATTAACTCCATTCCTTTGGGCACAACAAAAGGTCAAGTTTTCAGGATATCCCTAATGAAGCACAAGTAAATCAATCACAATGAACAAGTAACTGATCATCACCTCTGATTAAGAAGCAATCCTGAAAACCATGAAATGTTAGTTTGGTCTTTAGGATAAAGTTGATAATCGGTTTCCAATCCTATCAATCTGAAGTGCCCAACAAGCCCTTTAGGATTTCCTGCTTGTGCATAGGTGAATTAATCAAAGACCCAGTTATTTTAAAGGGATAGTAATACTTAAAATGTAAAAAAAAATATGTTGTAGGGTTTATCCCCCTGAGTAAAACAAGTGTACTCCCACTGCTGAGAGGTCTTTCATTCAAAAGTTATTAATTTTCAAAGTTGAATTTTTTAGGTGCAATATCACAGTGGCCTGAAATTGTACAGTGGCGCTGTTGCTACACAATCCTATGGACAACTCTGGTCAGTTGACCATAAATCTCCATAGGATGGTGTAGCAACAGCGCCACTGTACAATTTCAGGCCACTGTGATATTGCACCTAAAAAATTCAACTTTGAAAATTAATAATTTTTGAATGAAAGACCTCTCAGCAGTGGGAGTACTCTTGTTTTACTCAGGGGGATAAACCCTACAACATATTTTTTTTTACATTTTAAGTATTACTATCCCTTTAATTAACTCACCAGTGCACAAACAGGGAAACCTAAAGACACGGTCTATTAAAGGGATAATATTTCACTTTAAAACGCAGATCAGACCTTTCAACATAATTAATAGTATGCTGTCCGATGCACTTACCCTTAAAGGGATAGTAATATTTCATAATAAAAGCAGCTCTAATTAATCACCATAGTATTTGGACCTTGGAGAGTGTTATTTCAATTCTGTCAGAGTTGTAGTTCTAGAGTAATTCAATGACAAAGTATCCCCCTCCCGCCCCTTTTATTGATGTAACACTGCTCAGCCACAGCAGAAGGGAGGTGCCCAGGTAGATTGCACAGAGGGACAATCTTCAATTAAGATAAGGGAAAAACCTGAAAAACTTGTCAAGGGGGCAGGGCTTTCATTGTTCTCATAGGAAGAAGATTGTCCCCTGCTGTTATCTGTCTGGTCTATGGACTGCATTCCACATCTGAGAAGAGATGGCTTACACTAGGGAAAAGGGGCGGGAGGGGAAACTTTGCTTGTGAATATCTCTCAAACCATAAATGTTTGAGAGATAAGACTTATATCGTTCTTCATGTTTTAATGCCTACAAAATAAAATAAAGATAAAACTAAGTATTACTATCCCTTTAAAAACAGTTAAGTTATGATGTAATTATATGCTGAGGTTGATCCTTCACGCCCCTTTTGCCCATCCTAAGCCACTTCCTCTCAGATATGAGGTCCAGTCGCTTGACAGGACAGATAACAATGAGGGACAATCTTCCCTCAGTCAGTATAAAATAGAGATGCACCGATACCAATTTTTGAAGACCGAGTACGAGTACCGATACTTTTTTCAAATACTCACCGATACCAATTACCGATACTTTTTTTGCGGTCATTTGCCAGTTTTCCAAGTACTTATATGCTTTAGGTACTTGGAAAACTGGCAAATGACCGCAAAAAAAAGTATAGGTAATTGGTATCTGTGAGTACTTGAAAAATAAATAAATATATATATATATATATATATATATATATATATATATATATATATATATATATATATATATATATATATATATATATATATACACACACTCACACACACCTCTTGATTCTTTCTCCCCTACATGATTCCCACCTTTTGCTTCATTCTCCCCCTCTTGCGCCCCCTTCTTTTGCCTTGGCTTTTTCTCTGTTTTGATCCCCCTTTCTCCCCCTCCTTGACTTTTGATCCTACCCTTTTGCCTCTCTCTGTTGATCCCCCCTCCTTTTGCCTCTTCTTGCCCCCCTCCTTTTGTTTCATGATCCTTCCTCCTTTTGCCTCTTTCTCCCTCTTCACCCCACTCTCTGCCCCCATCCTGCCTCCTTTACTCTCCTCTGCCGGGTGCTCGCTGTTCTCTTGCGAGCCCCGGCAGAGGTTAGCGTCGGAGCGTTGCCATGGTAACCCGCGGCAATGCTCCGACGCTGCAGGGGTGAGAGAGGTGACCGGGGAGCATTGTGAGCAGCTCCCCGGGCTCCCTCTCTGCAGCACCGACCCTGACACAGGGTATCGGTGCTGGCATCGGCCGCATTTGCGCGAGTACAAGTACTCGCGCAAATGCTGGTATCGGCACCGATACCGATACTAGTATCGGTATCGGTGCAACCCTAGTATAAAAGGTTTTTTCCAATACCAGCTGAAGATTGTCCCTCGTGATCCGCTGTAGGACCTCAGACTGAAATGCTTACGTCAGCAAAAGGGGCGGGAGGTGTAAATTTCAGCATATAATTACATTATAACTAAATAGTTTTGAAGACTAAGTGCATCAAACAGCAGAACTATTCATTATGTTGGACAATCTGAGCTGCGTTTAAAAGTAAACTATTACTACTCCCCCAACCCAAGGAGATGGGAACAGATTATACACACCTCAACAACTCCTTTAGAACACAATGAATTTATTTAAAATTTGGGGACATGTTCTGTAATATTAATGAGGATTTACCAAGTCCAATTCCATTCAAGCATACATCTTGACAGAAATTGAATACTTATCACTCCCATAAAAAAATAAATAAATAAATAAATAAATCATACAAAGAGTAAAAACTCAAACTGGTTATTAATAAATGTCTGAACTCCCCAGGTCTGAATCACAAGACTTGCTGTTCTAGTTAATTCCCATTTCAAAGCTGCTCCCTAATGTTTCAAGCAGGAAGTCTCAACAGCCTTTTTAAAGGAATGGGTGGACAGCTTGAGGCTTTCTGGTTATAAAGACCTGATTGCTAGATACCACTCTAAATATTAAAGGGGTTAAAAGAGCTATTTAAAATTAAGATTTGTTTTCTCCCCTGTGGTGCAGTTTGTTTGTCCCAGAATTACTCCACTTATTTTCTTGAACTTAAAGCCCAGATTTTCAGGTCATCTGGCTAGTAATGTAACCTGAAGGGTTTCATGAATGTAGTCATTTTATGAAAAGCTGCAGTCGGTCAGATGGTTGACAGACATGGTCAATTAGATGGCAGAATTCTGAAATAAACATCTACAGAATCAGTAGAACCAGGTAAGAAGTAGTCACTGTACACAGGATTCCCGAAAAAAAAAAAAAAAAAAATATGTCAAGAAATTAATTTCTCATACGGCAATTTTGGACAAAACAGTGCATATACACAGGCTTTCATTCATAACCAAAAACTGATCATTACATTACATGACTGTTTAAAATATAACTAAAATAATGATGACCTATAGCACTTACCAAATGGTTCAATGAACTGAAAAAGTTTATCTGCAATAGAAATGGCTTCCATGTGTTGGCGCAGATAATATAGAATGACAGCCTGATTGTAGTACAGCATGCTGTTCTCTACATCATCTAAACTATCCATTTCATCAACAGCAGAATGGACCTAAAACACAAGAGCATCTGCTTAAATAGCCAGAAAGTTTAAAGATTTAAAATAAATAAATAAAATGGCTCCTGTTAGCCTTCAGGAGGAAGGGGGAACAAAAAGGCACATGTCAGCATCAGTGCTTCAGTGTCCATCCCTGCCACCAACACTTAATGTCACACACCCTGCTCACCCCTTGGCTGGCAATAGATGGCGAAATGAAATGCAGGGCACAGCAATCACAATGAGTTAGTTATGCCCAACACTGCACGCACACAACTAGCCTGCCTCCATGCAATCAGAACTTATAGGTAGAGTGGATGAATTCAGGTGGAAGAGAAGAGGTCTGTAGTGTACTTTGCCTGTAGTGACTTTATCCAGTGCACGTTTGATTCACCAAGAGGTAGAAGAAGCCTCAAAGAAATGTGAGTAGACACAAAGAAGGGAGAGGGATAATTTGGAGTGGTCATTACTGTGTAATGACATGCTTAGAAGTGATCTGAGATGTTTTCTTCCTTTTCAGGTATCAGGGAAGCCACCCACATCAGTAGTTTCCCAAATCTAGCCCTCTCCAACTGAAAGTTTTAGTTGTATAGAGGTAGGGGAGTCACATTCCTCAGCAGTCGCCACTATTAGTCACCCAGCACTATTGGCTGATTGATCAAAGGGGTGTGTCTGTGTGCGTTTGTGTGTGGTAACAAAGGCTTAGCAGTGGCGAGAAGTGTTAGACATCCCCCCGCAGCACTTGCAGAATACATCTGCAGCCTAACAGGGAGGATACTTTTGTTACGGATGCATTCCACACATGCTTGGAACCGAAAGGGAGATTTTATATATGTACATGTGTGCTTACAGATTATATAGAGAGTCAATTAAATTAGACTACTGTTTTTGTCCAATGGAATGCCCACTAGCATTGAGCTTTTACCAATGGTGTTTTTTTTGTTTTTTTATTGTTTTTAAATAAGTAGCAATTGATTAGCATTTTGATATTTTACCAATTGTGTTTTTGTTTTGTTTTTTCTTCCTCCTCTTCTCATAAGTGGCAAGTGATTTATCAAATACAGAACTTTTTTCCCCCCATTTGTCCATTGGTTGAACCAAGCAGTTCTCCAAAGACAGAACATACGATTGGTTAATGAAATGATTAACCATGGGAACCTTTGTGCATTAAAAACATGATTAGTAAAGGTGACCAAAATCTGTTAAACACAATAAGTTCATAATACGTGTATTGATTGCTCAAACTGTAAATTGCATGATTAATTTAGCTTATCCTCATCATGTGATAAAACTGTATAACAGTGAATGTATGTGTTTTCAAAACTTTTGTTCTTCCTGTTTAATTTCAACAAACCTGCATTATGTATGTACCATTTCTGTGATGGAGAGAACTCCAATGAGACTAATCAAGAACTAGAGATGCACCGATACCAATTTTTTAAGACCGAGTACGAGTACCGATACTTTTTTTAAAGTACTCGCCGATATCAATTACCGATACTTTTTTTTTTTTCCGGTTATTTGCCATTTTTCCAAGTATCAAAACCTCCAGCATTCAGGGTGTTAAAAGCCTAATTTAAATCAACTGGAATTGTGGGACATTTTATTTGTCCCCCTTGCTTTACTTTTTCTTTATACAAATGACTCTTTGTCACAATATTTAACGTGTCTAGAAGCATGTTGTCTTTAATATTAGTGAACATATTAAAACAGAAAATACACAAAACACAGGACAGATGGGATAAACTGAAGTAAAGAATGATAACTGACTCCTATCCACCAGTCTCTCCCTGTAAAGAGACTAGTACAGTAAGGTATGGTTGCAGGTGCATTAAAACACAGCTGTTATTGTTCAGTGCTCATTAAAAAAGGTAGCAGCGAAAAAAAAAAAAAAAAAAAAAAAAAAAAAAAAACACTCATACAGGCTCCACTAAATACTACTGTGTGCCTGTTAAACAGTACAGCTGCATAGAACATACCCCTATTATTCAAATTATCAGTAGAAATGACGACATACAAAGGAGTAAGCATGTACCATCAAAATGACATGAATTAATATGTTTATAGAGAGCCACAAGTGTACACAGCAGTTTAAGGGTTTAGACAATACAGGGATAGAAGTGCTTTGTAAAGTGAAGTCCCTGTCTGAAAGCTTACAATCTAAAGACTTAACCCAATGTATCAAAATGTGCAATGATAATTATTTATATCAAAAGCGCCACTCTAACTCAGTGGTGGTAGTGTTGATTAAGAGCAAAAGTTACTCAATAGCAGTTAGGAGAGAAAAGAGAATCGCACATACTGGTTCTTTCATTTCAGCTGCCGTGGCAGTTACAATGCTAAAATGTGTTAATATAATAAATCACTAATTCTGGGATACGTGAAGAACATGCACCTGCACAAGGCCATTATAAACAGCCAAAGTGTGTTATCTCCTAATATAATGGCACCTATGTTTCCTTGTTAATTGTATCACCTATCACTATATCTTCAAAACGGAGTCCTAGCATATAAACTGGTCAACGACAGACAGACATTTAAAGTGGAACTATCACCTTCATAATATTGCCCCCAAATCCTTTACCAATGTAGCGACAGGTAAAGCCATTCTATTATGATGAAATAGTCCAGGTTATTAAAGAAAATAAATGTTTTCTGTAGGCATCCAGGGCAGAGAGCTTACAAGAGAAACTCTGTGCTCCTGCAGCAACTTCCATTCCTTAAGGTAATGGAAGTAAGTCACCACCAATCCTGGCAGTGCACGGGACACACAGAGCAGACTCAGTGGTACCTTACCTCCAAGACGTCTGCTCTGTTTTCCGTTGCATGCCTACAGAAGATGCTTTATTTAATAACGCAGACTTTTTCAGCATAACAGTATGGCTTTACCTATCGCTACAATAGTAAAGGATTGGGGGGCAATATTATGAAGGTAATAATTCCTCCGAGTATGTTACAAGTAACCCAGATGAACTCCAAATGACCAGTTGTTGGTTCTTGCACCATTTCATAGAACCAAGGGGTTAAATGTATGTAATTATACAGCTGTTATAACAAGTCCCTACATATAACAAGTATCCTGCCACTTATATCTTAACAGAGTGTGAGCATATATACTGATCACCTTTAAATACAATAGATTTTGTATCCAAAGTGTTTGACATTATGGTGTTGGGTTTCACAGAATACCATAAACTGTGTGTCTAAGTGTTTAATCTCCGAGTTACCAAAAACATATACATGTTATTCGCTCCTCCTCCATGTTCTCAATAGATAGACCTTTCACTAGTCTAGTAGTCCACGTGGTTAATCCACATTCTAGACTATCATACTAATCAAATAACTGTTTCATACACAAAAGTGAGTGCTACAATTAACAAGGAAACATAGGGGCCATTATATTACAGACGAAATAAGACACTTTGGTTCTTTATAAGGTCTTGTGAGGGTACATGCTCGTTACATATCACAGAATTAGTGATTACGATATTAACACAAATTTCAGTATTGCAACAGGTCTGCAGTAGCATAACACTGCCACGGCAGCTGAAATTGAAGATCCTGTATGTGCCAACTCTTCTTCTTTCCTGACACCTATTGAGCGACTTCTGCTCTTGGTCAACACTAGCACCACCGAGTTAAGAGTGGCACTTGTGATATAAATAGATACTTGCTATCAGTGCACATTTTTATATATTTTGCACACTGGGTTAAGTCATTTGGTACATGATTACTCCCTTGGATGTCTCTGAACAACAGGGGTATGTTCTATGCAGCTGTACCATTGTTTTAAAGGGATAGTAATGTTTCACAAAAACAGCAGCTCCAATTAATCGTCATAGTATTTGAGCCACAGAGAGTTATTTTAAAGGGGAACTACCACCCTGCAAAAACTTTATCTTAATGAAGTCTTCATCTGGCGACTAGCTGCTTAGTAGCCGGCTCCAAAAGGGACTGACAGCGCAGGCGCACGGACATCACTATGGCAAGATGTCCGTGCTTCCTGCTACTGTCAGCCTCCGAATAAGTCGAAAATCTTTTAAACCAGGTAATATTTCTGGCGACTAGCGCTACTAAGCAGCTAGTAGCCAGATGAAGACTTAATTAAGATAAAGTTTTTGCGGGGTGGTAGTTCCCCTTTAATACTGTCAGAGTTATAGTTCAAGATTAACTGAATGATACACTAGGTAAAAGGGGTGGCAGGGGGTTACTGTAAGCCACATCCCCTCAGGTGAGGAATCTGGTCCACAGACCAGACAGCTCACAGCAAGGGACAATCTCCTTACTGTGAGAACAATGAAAACCCTTTCCCCCCTTGACAGGTTTATCAGGTTTTTCCATTATGCTAACTGAAGACTGTCCCTCTCTGCAAGCCATGTGGACACCACCCTTCTGTTCTGAGGTGAGCAGTGTTACATCAGTAAAAGGAGAGGGAGGGGGATACTTTATCATTCAATTGCTCTTGAACAACAAATCTTTTAGTATTGAAACAACAGTCTCCATGGCCCAAATACTATGAAAATTAATTGGAGCCACTTTTATTGTGAAACATTACTATCCCTTTCCCAGGCACACAATAGTATTTAGTGGAGCCTGTATAAGGTTTTTAAATTTTCAGCACCACCTTTTTAATGAGCTCTGAACAACAGAAGCTATGTTTTAATGTACCTGCTATCATATGATTCTGCACTAGTCTCTTTTCAGGGAAGGAATAGTAGATAGGAGTGATTTTATTCTTTAATTCCATTGATCCCATTTGTCCTGTGTTCTTTGTATATGATTTGAGACTTGCAGTATACACTACACTAAAGTGATTACTTAATATAGTGTTGCATTACTAAAATAGGAAAAATATAAACTTTATGGATTTAAAGTGACATAATGAATATTATGGAAAATATATATGAGTGATTATTCTGATATGCAAAAAACACAAGGATGCTCCCACTGCTTTGATGTCATCCAGAAAGTTATTAGAGCTCAAAAGTACATTTTTTGGGTGCAGTACCTACAAGGTACATACAGAACCCAGACGTCTTTCAGTTACCTCATTCCTTAACTGGTTAAGTGTTTGCTTCAAGCTGTCCGTTATACATTGATCACATTTGTAAAACTCTGCTACTGCAGAATTCAAGATTATTTTGTAGTCATCTTTGTTGATAGCTCTTAATTCTCCAAGATGCTGTAGACAAGCCTCATAATTCCCTGCCTATAAAACAAAGTTTTACATTGAAGAATAAAAAGCATTAATAAATGAATGGAAGCATTATATAGTTAAGAATACAGTATCACTATTTCACATGAAACACGTCTGGTTTGTTCCAAACAGAATTGTGTCAGAGGAAGGGGGAAGATTAAACACCTGAAGAAAGTCAATTCATAAATAGATTTACCTTATACTATATGAAAGATCAAGAGCATTAGGCTAGTTTCCAGTTTTTATGGAACTAAAGTCAATAACTATGAACTAGGTTGTCTGAGAAAGTGAATTAACTTACTGTAAATGCTTGTAGAGCACATCTGGACAGCTCCTTTTCCTGGTCCGAAATACCAGAGCAGTTAGCAGAATCCTCGTGTTTTTCAGTTCCCTGTTCTAAAAGCATGAAAAACATAACTACCAGAATCATTTTGTCCAACACAAAGAGGAAGCATAACACACATAACAAAACTTACTGATAAAATACAAACCAAAACTGTACCCTCCCTCCCCTCCTCTCACAAAATTATTGGGAGGTGGTGTATACAGAACTAAACATTTGTAACAAGTATGGGCTGATGCAGTGAAGTCTTTTTGGGCAAATTCACTGAATCACAGGACACAAGAGAATTTTTGTGCTACTCAGATACTTTTCTCTGGTGTTTTTTGGGGATAGAGGGATCGAAGGCTTAACCTTGCTCCGTTTTGGAACATGGGCACCTCTGATGAAAGCAGCTTCTCTCTCAGCTCCTTACAAAGGTTATCTCCACTCCTTTAGTGAGACTTAGAAACAAGAGGGGGATATACATTTCCCTTTCAAAATGTAGGTTTGAAAAGCAACAATGTTAAAAGCAAGTTTTTCCAGGATTGTAATGGTGAAGCTGACCTTATAAAAGCAGGTCTGGTTTGGAAGTAGATGCCAAGGTTCCTGCACCAAGCACTGAATAGAGCTGACTAGCATACCCACTTTGGCCATTTTGGTGCTATATGTATCACATATGCTTTGTCGATCTTTATTTTCACCTGTACTATGGAAACCAGAGAAACAGATGAAAAGATGTGCCATGTTGAGGTTCCACAGACTAGTCACTTCATCAACAGCTAAGGTCAGATGATATTTTGTTCTTTTACAGAATGTTGGCTGCTTTCTGCTGTGCCTTCTAACAATCAGTTGGAAATTGAAGACGTGTACATTCACACCAAATTTGGCACAAATGAAGACAAGGGTATACTAAATAAATGATTATGATCACAATGATGTGGAGCTAGTTTATACAGTTTTATTGCCAAAAACAAGAATACAGTATGACCACCTTGAACAGGGCACTCCTGGGCACAACAATGCACTGAATTAAAGGGACAGTAATGCCCCATAAAAAAAATTATTCTAGTTTAGTAGAGCTTCAACAAAATAAAATATTTGCCACAAATACTCTCTCTCAAACCGCTATGGTTTGAGAGATATTCGCTTTGAAAGTTCTCCCCCTCCCTCCCCTTCACCTGATGTCAGCTGGAAAGCTGACAGCAGGAGATTTGAGTAGTGAGACTCAAGGAGGCACTTCAGCAGAGAAGAAATCTCATTTAAAAAGAATTACTTTATTGGAACGGTCTACAAAGTGTGCATGCAAACCAGGCACACTTTGTAGACCTTTCCAATTAAGTAATTATTTTCCTATAAACATAACTTCAGCTCTGCTGCAGAGCCACCGGCTGGTCCCCGGACCAGGATTTCCTGTTGTCAGCACAGCGCTGACATCAGGAGAAGGGGAGGGAGAGGGGGGAACTTTGAAAGCAAATATCTCTCAGATCATAGTGGTCTGAGAGATAGGATTTTTTTAAGCTAAACTAGTCCATTTCTTTATGGGACATTACTGACCCTTTAATAAGGGCCTGAATTATTTCCTGTGGATGTCACTCCATGACTGTTTGATGTTCCTAAACAGTTGAGTAACATTTGTGGCTGAGCAAGGGGCAGAATCCAGGAGTCTTCCAACCATATTCCATACATGGCCAATCTGAAAGGGTGGTTCTGGAGTTTAAAATTTCCCTCATTCAATAGATAGTAATTATGGTAAATAAAACTGAATAAGTAAATAAATGAAATAGATAAATAAAATAATGTCTGCTCTGGACTTCCTCCTTAGGAACAGCACATTAACCCTTTGCAATGCGTTGCGTACCCATCTGGAACTGAAAAGGCTTAAAAATTAAAGCTATGGAAAAGCCATCTTATAAAGAAGCTGAGAAAGAAGCGGCCTACCCAAGGGGGGGGGGGGTTTCTTAAAAAGCCAAGCCTCCAAAGTGGATCAACATTAATACCTTGGGATATAAATTCCCAAAATTCCCACAGTTTTAAGTGGAGATTTAAAATAAATAAATAAAATAAAAACACGTGGTGCTACAATGTCTCAGACACACTACTCTGAAATGCATTGGGGCCCATCTAGCATTTGCAGGGTAAAAAAAAAAAAAAAAAGCCATTTAAAGCAATGGAAATTTTTTTCATCTCCTATGGCACAGTTGGTTTTGATTCTAATATTTTATAATTAATGCCCAAATTTGTTAAATATAGAACTGTTCATATAGCATCTCTGTATAGTTTTCCACTTTAACTTTACATTTTTAAACAGGTTTGTGATGTCACCTATAAGTGTCAAGGATAGCGTGTCCCTCAGTCCAGCTGCTGTATTTTTAAGTAATTACTTTTTCTAGGGAAGGGGGAAAAAAGGTTTACTGCTCATTTAAATTATTTTCAAGTTAAAAGACAGAAAGCATACCTCCTGCTTTGTCAGCAGCCATTTTTCAACTTTCCCAGATATAGTTTATGCCTCCACTGTGAGTTCTGATGGTGACGGAGTCCTGCTTAGCAAAATGACTCTTCAAAGAGGCGTTTTCCCTCCCTAAAAACAGAATGAGTTGAGTAAAAGAAATGCTGAAACGAGGGCAAAAAGCAATGTTTCCACCTAAGACTAAAAAAAAGGTATTTAGTACAGATGAACGATTTGAGTGCCAGATGGGAGCCCAACTATTTTCTTCACAACGTGTTAAGACATCCTTCTGGAACTCAAACCTTAAAGCAGTGGTTACCAACTGTTTCACACAACACCCCTCTCTCATTTTGGTTTTTACCAAGACTTTTTTTTTCTTTTTTTTAATTATTAATAAACATTACATCTTAATTTTGTTCCCCTTATCCTTTACCTATTAGGGGTGGGTCTGGTGCTGTATAGCTTTGCTTTTTTCTCCCTCTTTATGTTATAGTTCTGAAATAAGAACACATTCTTCATAGACCTTGAACCATATAGAGCATTATTACAATTCAGTACAATGTGTAATTCAAGAGTAATTGAATTATAAAATGTCCCCCTCTCACCCCTTTACCTATTGTAAGCCTCCCCCACCCTCAGGTGTGGAATCTGGTCATCGGAGCAGACAGATGGCAGCAATGGACAATCTTCTGGCTGTGTGCATAAAGAAAAAACCCTGCCCTTCTTGACGAGGGAGGGAAGGTTTTTCCTTATGCTCACAAAAAATTGTCCATCGCTGCTATCCATCCGGTCGGTCTTGCTACTCTGAGGACAGCAGCGTTAGGTAGGTAAAAAGGGAGGGAGGGGGACACTTAATAATTCAATTACCCTTGAACTTACACATCGTATGATGTTGTAATATCGCTCAACACGGTCCAGTAACTATGAAGAATAATCAAAGTTGCATTTATGTTCTAACATTACTAACCCCGTAACACACATTCTTTTCTCCACTACAAACATTTGTAACGGTTGTGTAATATCTCCTTTCCACAATACGGACACTTATGCCATACATTTCAGTGCTCGAGCACCTACTTCTTGGTAAGTGCCTCAGGGTGGCATGCCCCTCCCTCAGATTGGGAATCACTTGCGTTTAAGAGACATATGTTGAAACTCACACTGCCTTTATATGAAAGAGTGGTGCATGCCTCAAAACAGGCTCTCTCATACACTGGTATTTTAGCATTAGAATCCTTTAAAATATTATTTTAGACCAAAATAACCTATGATCTCAGTTAAGCGATAAATTATTAGGACATGCATTCTTAATTCCATCTTTTTATGGCAATGTAGTATTAGATGTTCTTTTTACATCTAGTTTGCAGCCTGTGTCCTCTTACATACCAGTATCTGCCTTTGACTCTTCTCGAACACCTGCTGTACATACCACTTCATTCCCATCGCTATTTTAGGGCAAGTTGCATCATATTATATCCAGTGTGCATGCGCCTACCCCCGATATCTTAATCGCTCCTGCCATCTGATGTACAGACCTCTCCCCTTGAGTCTCACTTCATATTCCTCTCAAGTCTCATGCACATCAACTGGAAAGTAATGCACTGGAGACCTCTTAAAGGGATAGTAATACTTTAATTTTACTAACCCCCATCTTGTAGAACTTAAAAAAGATTTTAATGCCCCCAATCACATCTCTCAAACCTTTATGGTTTGAGAGAAAATCGATTCCAAAGTCCCCACCCCCTCCCTCCCTTTTCCCTGACATCAGCATCTAGCTGTATGCAGGGAAATCTGATCCTGGGGCCACCCGGCGGCTCTGCAGCAGAGCAGAGACGGTGTTCTACAGTTTCAGTGAAGGATTTTTTTCTTCATTAACGCAATCTCAGCTCTTCTGCAGAGCCGCCGGATGGCCCCAGGATCGGATTCCCCAGCATACAGGGAAAGGGGAGGGAGGGGACTTTGAAATCGATTTTCTCTCAAAGGGGGCATTAAAAATATTTTTAAGTTCTACAAGATGGAGATTAGTAAAATTAAAGAATTACTATCCCTTTAAGCATCCAAGGGAATTAAACATCAAATTTATTTCAAAGGGACTTTTTGTCTCCTATGCTGCACTTGGTCTGCCTCAGAAATGATCAAAACAAAAGGCGGATGCTGCTCAAATAAAAAATAATTAATAGTAAAATTTTCTGCTTCGTTATTAACCCTTTAAGTGCCAGAGGGGTACGCAATGCATGCTTTACGCACCCCTCTGGCAAATGAATGGTAAAATTGCTAGTGAGTATGCCACTAAGTCTACATGTGTATTTCCATTGCATTCGATGGGAAGGCTGAGGCGCCTGCCAGTTTCCTTCATAGAATGTGATAGTAACAAACTCTGCCCTGTTGTGACAAAATGAACTGAGATAATTTTAGAAAGAAGCATTTCAAAACAGAACTTCACTGCTCCTTTGAAAGGAGTACCATGGCCTGTCAGAGTTTATCCAATCACTTTCTCTATGGCATTATAATATCCATCAATGTTTCAGACTGGAACATTCTGTAGGTTCGGATCCATCCTTTTAAAAATCAAGAAAAACAAAATTGCAAGGACAATCCTAAATTGTTTTCACATGTTTGGTTTTAAGTCTATAGATGTAATTTCATTAGGTGTTAAATACCAGGGGTGAGGGGAGATTCACTAAGGCATGATAAAGAGGTGATAAAGCAGATATGACTTCTCCAGTGATATCACTTCTCCAGTTCTGATGTTATTCTATGATGCCTATGCACTATGATCTCTAAAACTTAAGAAATGTTAGTGAATTGGCTCCATAGAATAACATAGGAATTGGAGAGGTGATATCACTGGAGAAGTCATCTCCGCTTCATCACCTCTTTATTAAGCCTTAGTGAACAACTAAGGCCACCTTGCTTAAACTGGCAAATCTAAATAAATCAAAAATTATTGTTTTAATTAAAGAATGATTAAATATTATGTATATTTTAAAAACCTTTATTATTAAGTGTTCCACTTTAAAACCAAGGCTGGCACATTTTATTCACAAAAAATAAAAAGCACAAGAGATGTTTTTTTTATTTATCTGTATAAACATGCCTGAAGAAGAGTCCTAAGAGGACTTGAAAGCTTGCATCCTAAATCTGCTTAGTTAGCCAATAAATGCATCAACCTGAGTACGTGAAAACTTATGATAATTATAAGACGCTGTGAAATCCAGACTAAACTCATAATGTACACTTAAAAAAATAAATAAATAATTGCAGGATGAACAATATAATTTATGAAAAATTAGAAAAAGGCTTAGCATCATACATCCACGACTGAAGCCTAAGGCAAAAACTAAAAACACACACACATACACACACACACACACACACACACATACACATACACACACACATATAAAAAGTGATGGGTACTAAAAACAGTTGCACTCACTGAAAATAGTTCAGTTATACACGAAAAAAAAGAAAAAAAAAATGTATACCAGTAAACAGTTATTTCCTCATACAATATTGATCATCTATAATAGTGAAATAAAAGAAAAACAGATAGCCCTGCTATACTAGCACTCTCTGCTTATATCAGTGACTCTGGCAGGTAGGGATTAAATTGGATCACAATTGGGCACTAAAACTTAACTTTTAATGCATAAATAAAGTATAAAAAGAAACAGGCTTAAGATATTCAGTTGTTATAAATATATATTTAGAATTTATATTTTTCAAATTCAGTTAAGCAGTATGTACCTCCTGCGTGGTTCCTGACGGATAGGGTTAATTATCTGAACAGTCAGGTCGATCTATGACTCATTGAGATTTCAATGTGAAAGTCATTATGCCCGCCCTATACAGGCTGTTCTGTTCCTTTAAAAACCATGGGATTGAGGTGCCTCTGTTTGACTGCCTCAAACATGAAGCCAATAGCGAAACATACATTAGGCAACTGAAGGCAGGCTTTCCTTCTGAAATATTTTTCATATGATCTTGTGGTGTTTTCACAATTCTTTAATATTGTGTGCAATATACAAGATGTGTGTGTCCAACAAATCATCGTTAGTAATTAGATGATGTTTTTTTGATTAACGGCAAGCCGGATGTGCCCCTGCATGTTTTGTTTAATTATAGCTCCTGGGACACAGAGTTACTTTGTTTGCTCAAATTATTGGCAAGCCGGTCGTGCCCCGGTAATATAATCTGGGTTTTCAGCACTTTATAAATTGGCAAGCCGGATATGCCCCGTATTGTATTAGGATATCAGTCTATTGATTCTTAGCCTATATTGCTGGGGCATATCCGGCTTGCCTTCATTAACCACTGGTAGGCCAGTCATATTCCGGTAATATAATCTGTAGTTTCAGCACGTCCATTGATTGGGAAGCCGGATATTCCCCAGCAAGATAGCTGGTGTTTAAGAAATATCAAGATATTCCAAAATTTAACTGTTGGCAAGCCGATTATGCCCCGGTGTTTTAGTGGTTAGAATTCAAGATGGATATTTAGTTTAGCTAACATTATTACATTTGATTTTCTCTATTTTTAGCTGCATATGTTTTGATAATAGAGCTATTCTCCTTACAAAGTGTATTATATCTCAGTCATTCAACCACTGGCATACTGGACATGTCCTGGTATTAAACTCACCAGTTAATTAGATTGCAGGGATTTGATTATCAAATAGCTATGGTTTATTACTAGGCCATTTAGCATTTTCATTTTGGAGGCGTATATTAGGACAATTTTGGTTTTCCCTCATGACTTTTCTACAAGTTGCTCTGTGCTGAAGATTTAAAGTCAGAAGGATCTATAGATAATTGAGGGATAATTACATCCTTCCAAGAAATATAAGACTTTTGTATATGCACTATAATTTGAGTGATACATTTGAACTGGGAAGCCAGAGAAGTCCCGGTTATAAAATCAAGTACATTCGATTACATAAAAATGGCAAGCCGGTTTAATGCCCCGGCAGTACATGCACACAACAGGGATTTAGCATCACAAGTTTAAATCGCTTGGATTTTAGTAACACTTTAGATAGGTTTCTTTTAACTTTTAATGCATAAATAAAAAAGTATAAGTTTTAGCACCCGATTGTGATTCAATGTAATACATACCTGCCAGAGTCACAGATATAACTGGAGAGTGCTAGTATAGCAGGGCTTTCTATTTTTTATTTTGTTTCACTGTTTAAGTTTACCCTGTAGCACCACTGCTCTAGTTCCCTGGTATGAGAATAATTTGGTATTTTGGGGGGATAGTGGTGTTTTGTAGAGTGCACCGAGGTTCCATTAATATATATTTAGAACATCTATAATAGGTAGGTAGTAACAGACCGCTGACTCCGCCATACAACTCAAGTGCATGTGGGGCAGAACCAAGTAAGCAAAGCTGGTAGACCCCTATGTATAATTCACATACAAAAATAATATATACTTTACAATAGGTAAAGGGTACTTACTACTACTCTGCTGCCTCCACAATAAAACGCTTACACTTCAAGTGCACATGGCGTAAAACCAAGGGAGCAGGACCACTAGACCCCAAATCCATCGATATAAACTTTCTACTCTGCCTAAAAACCCACATATACTAAATATACAACTATAAAAAAAGAGGTACTGGTATATTTAGGGTGTCCAACAATATAAAAAAATAAATGATCGATTGTAAAGATTACGAATATTGCCAATCATCCAATCTTGTATGTGTCCAACATAAGATCTTCCTCAGTATGTAGATGGATGTATAGATAACCACTTTATCTATGGTTAAAGGATTGAGTATCTTACACATATTATCAGTCTTAATTTGTTTAGTCACAAATACATGGGAAACTTTGTTGCCATGCCAGCAAAGGTAATGCAGTTACCACTATAGATTTAGGAGTCTGTGTAAAAACAGCTTGGATACTCACAGAACACAAATTAACCAGTGTCTTCCTTGGATCATGACGCAGTACAGGTTAACTCACCATATCTCACAGGGGAAAATCAGAACAATATTACACTCAATTGGTTTCTAATACGCTTTAACTCTGTGAATGCTGGCTCATTCAGATGTTCACAGTGTCTTTTCCAAAACTCCCACCATACAGACCCATTTGTTTTTCCCCAGTAAAGCTGATAATCTTCTGTAGATAGTGTAATTAAATCGACATAACTCTGTACGTCTTCAGATGTCTCAAATGGATACAGGATGATTTTATTTATAAGCTTCCTTCGCGTTTCAGGGTCATCCAGACTTCTTCCACAGAGAAAATCTGGTAGTTCTATAGTCAATATCATGAATAGCAGCTCTGAAAGGGTCCAATGAAGCAGTCAAGTTTTTCCACATGAATTCTAATATATCATTTGCTAAATAATCTTGTTTGGTTCCTCACCGGCATTTATTAGCCCACTTGGCTGCCCCTCCTCTATTCTCTCAACAATTTGTTTGTTGGCTAAAGTGATGGGGGTCAACAAAAATTACAACGATTGCTTATCAGTTCATGCAAGTAACCACATCTTGCAATGACCTTGTAGGCTTTCCAGCAGTCAGGCACAATAATAGAGTCTAATTTAACTATTTCAATCATAATGTAAGGAGTGTTAAAATGATATTTTCATACATCATATGAATAACCAAGTTTTACAAAGACCTTGTTACCCATACAACAGTTAACCACAGATTAACTGTTGTACAGTTGATGACAACATGGAATGTACAACAAGTTAACTATGTTCATGTATGGAAAGTAAGAGTGACTGGCTTATAATTAGCCATTACCAAAAACTCTTTCAATATGACAGTTCCAATGTTTTCTAATATGACAGGCTATGCTGCAAGATGTACTAACATGAACATTTTTTTTTTTATACAGATTACATGATTGCATGTATTTTTTCAGCAGGTTGAGCAAACAAGTTTACATATGTTAAAAATTGTGAATACTACAGAAATATTAATAAATTGTGTATTTTAACATATTACTTATTTGGTAATATAGAAAGTCGCCTCTTTTAAAAACAAAACACAAATAACTCTTATTTGAAAAGGGGTGTTAATGTACAGAAAGAATATTCTGTGATCATAGAAACACAGGAAGAAAGGTAGTATTTAAAATTACTCCGCACAACCTGATGACAAGTGCAGACAATGTGATATAACGGCTGGTGGGAGTGATGATGGGAGTTTTAGTCCAAAACAACTGACAAGGTTGGTCACCATTATCTTAAGTCATAAGAACAGCTCTGGTCACTCCAACAAGTCTCAACTTTCGTCACTAAGTGAAGACCAACTTGAAATCTTAAAAACGTAGTGAAAAGTTAGTCCAGTAGATTGCATTATTGCTGATTAGCTTATCCCTATAGGATCCTACCAAAGAAGCACTAACTGCCAATCTTCATACCATATTATTCCTGGGCAATACAAACCTACCGGTAAGACAACCCGCCGAGACACAAAATCTACTCCGAGTCTGCGCCCTGACCTCTCTCCACTACGTTAATAACATGCGTTTCCGGAATTTGGAAGAAATTACGGCATAGTCACGCGACAGCTTTGCACGTCACGTGACATAAACACTTCTTCGCGTATACGATTGCGTCATTTCTGGAAATAAGCTTGAAGACGTGTTTATGGAGTTATGCAGCGCTTAAAACAGGAGTGGTTAAGATGTGGCTCGTCCTCTGTTGTTGGCCTGTAGGTCACACCACCCTCAGTGGACTGAATGAGGTTGATACGGGTTGTGCACATAGTCATACCTGGGAACTTCCAGTCGAGGGCTACCCGGAGGGTAGTCCTCTGTTCACCAAGGGGGGGTGACAAAAATGACGCTAATCGCGTCAAAAAGGGGCGGGGCTTGCCGCGAGTGTTGGGGGGGGGCTTAACCCTTTGAGTGCCAGAGTGGTACGGAATGCATTGCAAAGCAATGCATTCGTTACTACTCTGGCACTCAGAGGGCTAGAGACTGAGTATCAGCAGGAGAAAAAGCGGATGTGGCAGAGTTTCAATAGAAACTCTCCACATCCGGAGGAATCAGCCTCTGCCCCGGTAGGGTGACCACGGGTCCCGGAACGTCCGGGACTGTCCCTTATTTCAGGGACATGTCCCGCGTCCCGGGTCCCCTTCAACCGGGACAATGAAGTGTCCCGGAATGAAGCCAAGCCGCCCTGGATGTCAGCCTGCAAGCGGTGTGTCACATCATGGACGCCGCTTGCAGGCTGACATCCAGGGCGGCAATGCAACTTACCTGATCTCCTGGAGGCAAGCGCTCTAGTAATACAGAGCGCTGGGAGATGACATCATCTCCCAGCGCTCTGCATTACTGAGCACAGCGCGTGGGAGCTTCAGCTCTGTGCCGGAGGAGGCACAGAGCACTTTGCACTCCGCACTCCGCTAGACCACCAGGGACTCAAGGTAAGGCATTGATAGGGTGACCACGTCCCGGAATGGCAGAAGGGAAATGTGGTCACCCTATGCCCCGGAGACCCGGTAAAGTTCTGTCAGAACCGGAGTCTCCGGGGCAAATCCGGAGAGTTCCCAGGTATGCACATAGTACATGAATCATACCTCCCAACATTTCAAATGGTCAAAGAGGGACACTTGTGTTTTAGGTGGTGTTTATGGGGGCGTGGCTGGTGGGCGGGGCATTGCCTAGAATTTTTAGGCTAGTTCATGACCTATTGGCTCATCTTTGTGAAACTGAATAAAGTATTTATAGCAATACCATAGTATTTTATTTACACATAGTAAGTTATAAACACATATATTAAAGAAAACTACACATTTATGTGAGTTTTATTGCTGTGGAGCAATGTAATAAACACTACTTATTCTGATCTCCTGAAAAGAGGGACAAAAGGGTAGAAAAGAGGGACTTGAGTCTCAAAGAGGGACTGTCCCTCCTAAATAGGGACACTTGGGAGGTATGCTTTACAGAATTTAATGGTTGTTTTTACCAGGCATCTCCATGTAGTGCATACGCCCACCACACCTCTCAAGAGTCCCTATTTTGGACCCAAATCCCACTGTCCTTTCCCACCCTGATGTCTCTCTTTTTAGGGGCTCAGGCTTTGTGGTGTGCATATAAGTGTACTCATTTGCTCTACAACAATAAAACTCATATTGTTGTCCCACTTTTTAGGAGATCGGACTTTGTACTGTGCATATGTGTATATTTTTGATCTACAACAATAAAACTCACATTACTGTTTACACTTGAGTATATGTGTTATAAATGAGTCTGTGTAAATAAAATACCTTGGTCTTATAAGTAACTTATTAGGTTACACAAATAGGTGTCAATAGGTCATGAAATAACATACAAAACTCTTGGTAATGCCATGCCCACCAGCCATGTCCACCACCTAAAACAAAACTGTCCCTCTTTGGCCATTTCAAATGGTGCAAGGTATGTGTATCCCTTTGTAGGTGGGACAGTCTCTTCTTGAGATCCATATCCTTCTGTCCCTCTTTCCTACCTCACTGCCCATATCTTTGGGTGACTGGAACATGTACTGTGTGTGTGTGTGTGTGTATGTGTTTCATAGTGTTGTGTAGCAACACAACACACCGCACGTTAACATTTGTTTACATTTATTAGTCTTTAAATAAAATACTTGTAAATAATTTATTCAGTTATAGAATGAGCTGTCAACAGGTCATGACATAAGCAAAACATTCTTTGTAATGTCCCTCCCACAACAACACCATCTATAAACAAAAATGTACCTCTTTGGCAATTTGAAATGTTGGAATATATGTAACAGAGCAGCAGTTGTGGTACATAGTACTGTAGATCAAGACTCCAAGAGAAAACATTATACAGTAGACGTAAGGTACTCACTTACTCAACAATTGTGGCTAGAAATTATCATCAATCCAGTCTGCATTTCCTCGTCTTGTACAAAGGCTAAAATTCAGACAATCTAATGTAAAGTGATCATGTATCTCTTAAAACGCAGGACACTTATGAAACATCTGTAGGAATCATTGCAACACTGCAGTGTGTGTTTTTCCGAATCATTCTGCATTTGAAAGGAATATACAGATGCAGATCAAAGTTGTAACAATGAGCCAGTGAGATGGCCAAGTTGGTTAAAGCACCAGCTGTTCAGTCCTCAGGGTCAGAGGTTTTAGTCCCAGCTAGGCAAACTAAACTCAGCCTATCAACCCTGTGAGGCAGATAAAATGAGTACCCAAGACATACATGAAAATGAGAGACAATCTCAATGCATCCTTCGCAGTAAATACCTTCATTAAAAAAAAAAAAAGTTTGGGAATACTTGAATGAGGAAAGGTGGGTGTTAAGGGTCACATGTGCCACCCCCACCTTTCTTTTCCCTCCAGCCACCAATACAACAACCAACCAACCAACCCCCTCCCCCCATTCCCATGAAATAAACACACAACAGAAAGTGGAAAATTGTGAGGTCACAGCTTTTATTAATTGGATTTTTGACCTATCTATAGGACCCCCAGGAGTACCCTCCCCCTTAGTATGTGGGGCACTCTGGGCCCTTAAAAGCTTGGGTCATTCCTGCACCCAGCTTATAGCCATGGAAAGTAAATGGCAAGTCCTTTCAGTCGATCACTGCCTCCCCACCTCTGGTCCCTCTCCATGGCTGTCTCCAAACCATACCAGGGGAGGAGAAAAGGCTCTACATCAATCAGCCACAACACTACCTCAATGCCTCCTCTCCCCACAGTGCTTTATGGCAATCTTCAGCCTTTCATGCAGGCTGACCTGACTGCACAGCACAAGCCTGCCTGCTCACCTTCACCAACTGGCTATGCTGCACTGTCAGGGCCCTGTAAGCGCCACACCCGCTAAGGGCCTAAGTGAGTAGCTAATGCTGTCTCCATCAAATATCTTCCTTGGCCTAAGCTTGTCCTCATCATGGCGCGTCCCTGCACTTTGATGACCTGAAATGAAAACCAGAAAGGAAGGTGGGGAAAAACACCAGTTCTACTCTGCATACCTGGGAACTTCTTGTGGTGCCAATGAGGTGGGAGAAATGATGCAATTTTCATCATAAAAGGTGCAGGGCTTAATCACGAGTTGAGGGTGAGACTTCTAAAACAAAGCAAAAAATAGCTAGACTAAACCAGGGAAGGAGGAGCAGAGGGTGGGCCATATGGTATGACTAAATCCTCATCTTTAATATAGTAGTGTTATGCAGGCACAATGCCGCAGAGTAAAGGGTTAATGGTAATGAAAATTTGGATGTGCACGAATATTTTGTGTATTTGAGTTTGTCTACCCATTAACCCATTTCTTGTCATGTGATGTGATTATTCTTCCTAAGAATTCTACTGGTATTTTATATCTCTCTTGTTCTGGGTCCCCTACACAGTCCCTCTTCTGTTTAACAGGTGCCAGTATGGGTTGATATCTTCTATTCAGGGGATCTTTGAGTCTTGGAGACAAGATTGTGCCATCCCCTGTAAAAGACTTTTTAGTTATTTCCGGGGGGGGGGGGAGGAAGGAATTTCACTGGAAGGGGATTCTGCCATTGAGAAAGGGGAAACTGATAAGGATGTTCTGATTCATCCTTTGCCCCAGGGGATTCATTTGAGGAAGACTGTGGCATACCTGCCAAGCATCTTATCAGGGCAGTACTGGAGACCATATAGGTCTCTAAGGCCTCAAACTCATGTTCTTCATCCCCGATATATTTAAGAGGGGGAAAAAAAGGAAGGCTGAAATTTTCATCATTCTTTATATTAGGTGGTACTGGAGGAATGGATGATGCCTGATAAGATTATTTATCCCAGACATATTTCTCTCCTATCCCTTCTCTTTAGATGCCTTTTCACAGTGGACTACCCCCAGCAGTAGTCCCTCCAATTTCTCTCCTGTCTAAGCATACGGGATTGCTGCCTGGATTCTTTCTTAAAGCAGAACTACCACCTGAACACAACGTTAGCTTAAATAACTCCCCATCTGGCGACTAGCTGCTTAGTAGTGCTAGTCGCCAGAATTATTACTTTGACAAATAGATTTAGCCTTTCTTCCCAGGCTGACAGCATCACGTAACTCGGACATCTTGCCAAAATGACGTCTGCGCGCCTGCGCTGTCAGTCCCTTTTGGAGCTGGACGGCTCCTAGCAACGCCTCCTAGACCCGGCTGGGACTGACAGCGCGGACGTCATTAGGGCAAGATGTCCACATTCTGTGATGCTGTCAGCCCGGGAAGAAAGGCTAAATCTGTTTATCAAGGTAATAATTCTGTCGACTAGCACTACTAAGCAGCTACTAAGTTATTTAAGCTAAAGTTGTGTTCAGGTGGGAGTTCCACTTTAAAGGCACATTTTTTGGCTTCTAGTGCCACTTTACATCCATCTTTGCATTTCCTTAGCTGACTAGGACCACTGGTGTTTGGTTGGACATACTTTTATAAGCTGTCCATGCAGACATGCCAAAGGAGGCTGTTCTGGCCATTTCTAAGATACTTGAGACTAATAATAAGGAATTGAAAAGAGGACCTTTTTTTGGAGGCTATTCGCACCCCCTTCCTATACAAGGTTTAATAGTGTCTCCACTGGAGAAAAGAAGGCAAGTGTAGACTTTTAAAACACCTGTCATATCCTAAGGGGTTATCAGTTGATGCACTGGATAAAGACCAATGCAGCATTCAGTATCAAACTTTTGATCAGACACTAGAGTAGTTTAAAAAGGTCCAAATGTCCTTATGGCAAAGGTGGACTTTCAATCAGCATTCCGATACTGCCTCTTTGCTCAGATAGTTTCAAATGCACTGTGTGTTATTTTTAAGGAATTTTATGTTGACAGGTGTTGACCTATGGGCTGCACAAACATGATAGAAACTGCTGAGTCATGAACTTTCAGGAAGTAAATGTGCTGTAATTCACTTCATGATTATATGAACTGTTATAACATCTTAATAAAGCAACTGGCAACAGTGGGAGTATCCTTGTTTTACTCAGCAGGAAAAGTGCTATAACATATAAGTCAGGGGTTGCCAGCCATTCTTTAGCAGAAGCTACTTTTAATCAATGAACGATGCAGTCAGCTACTCTAATATATTGAAACTATATGAATGTATAACTCTCCATATTAAACCATATCCAAAACTGTTCTGAACACTCTTCATTCCTTCCAATAAGAAGGAACAGAAGGTACAGAAGAAATGAGCAACCTTCTTCTTAACAGCTCAAGGTGATAACGTTCTGTTACAGGATGTTACAGTCTGCATTCCATATACAAGACAAAACCATTGGGGAACCCCAGTCCACACATATTTTGGGCCTACTAATACAAAAATATTAACACAGAAGCATAACCAGAACCTACTGGATCCTGGGCAGATGGGGCTTCCTTGGATGATAGGTTCCTGCACAAAGGCACCCTCTGCATCACCTGTTAGATATGCCCTTATATAAAAGTAGTCTTGATAAAGAATGCAGATTAATCTGTAAGCAGACCGTTATGCAACAGCTATTACAGCAGACTGGAGATGTAAAACCATGAAAATACTGTGATGAACTCTATCTGCATTACTATCAGCTTTCTAGTTGGACTACAGAGTGTGAAAGCTGCACTCAGATTGGCTGCAGCCAACTATGGAGCAGATTTCAACCACTGGACTTGTCTCTGGCAGGCCAAATAGCTTGGTACTGGATTGTAGTTAAAAGAGCTTCTCACTGGTAGCCAAAGAGCTACCAGTAGCTTGCAAGCTACGAGTTGGAGACCACTGATATAGGTTTTCCTTACATAAAATGTTTATACTTTAAATCAGCCACTAGGGGTCAGGCTTGGATATAGACATGCTACTCAGGCTTGTGCTAGCATAGCTTCCAACTGTCAGGATGTTACAGTTATACAGTGATGCTACATTAACCAGCAACAGGAAGTTACTATTGCAATGGAAGGCAGAAGCCATGAAGCAGCAGTTGAAGTCTGAAGCCAACAGGTTAGATTTTATTATAATTAATAAATAATAACATGGTGAGCCCCCAGTAGCCCCAGTATTCACATGACCAATCCCCTAGTTCCATTCACTGTTGACTGGTAAAAAAGTACTACTAGCCTATAATACAAAAACAGCTGGTATATAACATGGCCTGCAGGTCGAAACATTATGTAAAGTAGACTTGCCTTCAATGTATGCATCCTATATAATAATTCGCTAGGATATTTGTCACAATGCAGTCATGCACAGTAGAGACTGCCCGTGTTCAAGCAGTCTCTACTGCGCATGACTGCATCGTGTGAGTGAGGCGATGCAAGACTGCTTCGCATGGAGCAGTGAGGTAACGGCCACTTAACCCTTTGAGTGCCAGAGGAGTATGCAATGCATTGCTTTGTGTACCCCTCTGGCACTCAAAGGGTTAACAATACCCGGACCTTGGCCCGTGTACACAGGCATTTACACTAGTTACTAAATAAACAGTCCTGTTGGCCATGACTAAAACTTTATAGAAGTGGGCCTACACTGCCTAATAGGCTCTGAGCACTTTTGCTTAAAATAACAGGCCTTATGTATTAAAGTACAATGGAGTGATTCTGGGGCAAAAAAAAAAGTATAGGAGACAAATTAATTTCTGTTTACCTTAAATGGGGATTTTAACCCATTGAATGCTACAGAGGTCTCAACTCATTTGGAAGCCCAATGTCTGCAAGCAATACTCACATAGATAACCATAATAAATGTGTATAGAAATAGTCCGTTGTACTCTGCAGTCCTTCAGGAGATGGGTGTGACTGCTCTGGTTAGTTATCTACTTGAGGCATTGGGATGTCGTATTAACCATCTGAGTGCCAGAGTGGTATGTAACGCATTGCTTTTGCAATGCATCACGTACCCATACCTACCAAGTGTCCCTCTTTAGGAGGGACAGTTCTTCTTTGAGACCCAAATCCCTCTGTCCCTCTTTTCTACCCTTTTGTCCCTCTTTTTAGGAGACAAGACTGGTGTGTATTACATTGCTCCACAGCAATAAAACTCACATAAATGTGTTGATAATCTTCAATATATGTGTTTATAAATGTCAAATATGTTACCACTTAAATCAAAGGATATAATTAGATGAAGATCAAAATCCCATCAAAAGATAATGTTAAAGTGACAGTCAGCCCCCTCACAGGCTTTATATTCTGCAAGTGCATAATATGTATTCACATTGCCTATACATTTTATTATTTTATTTTCATCTTCACGTAGGGAAGATGAACCGTGTACAACATTCATATCCGTGTCCCTGCTTTCACAGTCCTTGACAGAAAGCTGTCTGGAAACAGTGCACTGTAAGGGACATAAAAGCATAATGAAAATTTGACTACATTTTGACTACATATTATGCACTTTCACTATTTGCTGAGCACGATATGGATGCTGACTGTCACTTTAAATATTTAGCAGGATTTTCAGCCACAGATAATGATTTGTTTTCCTAACAGTACTGGAAATAATTAGACAGTCAATTTTTTTACTGACATTTCTGTAGGCTGACATATTTTTACTGACACTGCAATTTTTTTTGCAAACTCCTCCCAATTTTAGCAAATTTTTACTAACTGTGAGTAAATATACTAATGGGTAAATTCTGCATAATGACCTATTTATACGTTGCATAAGTGAGTGAGGCTGATGCTAATATTAAAGCGGAACTTTCACCACACTAACATAGCGCCGCAAATGATAATTACATTAGCGATATGCATGCACTTATTGTTATTTTCAAGTATTGCTGCTTTAATGAAAAATATAACCTTCTATAACAATAAGTGTGTGCATAGCTCTAATATAATAATCATTTGCAGTGCCCTGGTAGTGTAGTGAAACACCGTAGAGGAGAAATACAATCTCACCCAATTTTCATTGCTTTAATTGGGTATTTTAACCCCTTGGGTCCTATGCACTAATATCTCCAAAACGTAAGAAATGTTATTGAATTGGTTCCATAGAATAACATAGGAACTGGAGAAGTGATATCACTGGAGAAGTCATCTCCAGTTTATCACGCAGTGTGGGCTATAATTTATAACAACAATTCCTCAGATTCTCCTCCTTGGACTTGATGCCAAGAAAGCCTTTGACTTGATTTCATGGGCATACTTATTCAGAAATTTGGTCATATTTTCCAGACTTACTTAAAGGGATAGTAATGTTTCATAATAAAAGCAGCTCTAATTAATCATCATAGTATTTGGACTTTGGAGAGTGTTATTTCAATTCTGTCAGAGTTGTAGTTCCAGAGTAATTCAATGACAAAGTGTCCCCCTCCCGCCCCTTTTACTGATGTCACACTGTTCAGCCACAGCAGAAGGGAGGTGCCCAGGTAGACTGCAGAGAGGGACAATCTTCAATTAAGATAAGGGAAAAACCTAAAAAGCTTGTCAAGGGGGGCAGGGATTTCATTGTTTTCATAGGAATAAGAGTGTCCCCTTCTGTTATCTGTCTAGTCTATAGACTGCACTCCACATCTGAGAAGAGATTGCTTACACTAGGTAAAAGGGGCAGGAGGGGGAACTTTGCTTGTGAATATCTCATAAACCATAAAGGTTTGAGAGATAAGACTTATATCATTCTTCATTTTTTTAATGCCTACAAAATAAAATAAAGTTAAAACAAAGTATTACTATCCCTTTAAAAGCGATCTATCATACCTCACAGGTGACTATTCCCCCTTTCACAGGGCACCAGACAGGGGTTCCCACTCTCTCCTCTGCTCTTTGATTTGGTACTAGACCAAGCTATACGAGCACTACTGGGGGTGTCTGTTGGTACTGGGAGGATAGAGGTAGCTGCATTCACTGATTACATTTTATTGTCTACTCGGGACCTGTAGGGTGTGATTCCTGAGGTTTTGCAGCTGATGTTGGATTTTGGAGCCTTTTCAGGCCTTCAAATCAATTTAGAAAAGTTAGAGCCAATGTGGCTGCAAACTCCCCCATCCCAGAGACCCTCTGATCCTTGCCACTCAAATGGGCTGCTTCTTCCTTAAAATACTTAGTTATCACGTTAACTAAATCTGCACAGGACCTATATTCTAAAAGTGTTAGATCCGTTATGAACAGAATGTTGTAATAATCTGACCGAAGCGCCCAATGTAAGAGGCCTGAGAACTCCTTGTGGAGGAGGAACCCCACAAAGAAGTAGCAGACTACTGATTTAATGTGGATATAACACACAACAACATTAGATAAATACAGGATACTTCCACGGTAGGCCCCAGTGAGCCACAGGCTAGAGTTTGTAGGCTCGAAAGCGCTGCTAGCAGTTGGTGGCTGTTCGAAGGAGGTCTTGCTGCAGCCGGAGCAGTGTAAAGGTGCAGGCCGCGAAGCTTGATAACAGGATAACCACCTAGGACACAGACAGCTAGCCACCAGGTCAGGAATCAGCTTATTTAACATACCAGAAGTATAGCTGCCTCTGTCTTACACTGGATCAGTAGAACAGAGGGTCGCAAGGTTACCATGTGATGGGGGGTAGAAACGGGGATAGTCGATTGCGACGAACTCAACTGGATGGTCAACAACGTTAACACGACACACTGGGCATGGTTGACAATCCAAGTCAGCAACAGGCGGCCATAGACAGTACCTAGGAGGAGACAAAAGGATAGTCTAACAAGCCAGGGTCAAAACCAGTCAAGCAGCACGGTACCAAATCAGCGGGCAGAAGAGTAGTCGATAAACAGGCCTATAATAAAATGCTTGAGAAACTTTTACTAAACTTTTTCGGACGAGCTTCAAAGACTGTACTCATCCAGCAGCCAATACACAGCTTGGATGGCCACCCTTGAGCTCACCACTGCAGACCCCAGCAGTTCATGATGTGGAGGCGAGACAAATGCTGTAATTTGTCCTTACCCCTACATCTTCTACAAGCATTTTATGTCGTCTCCATGGGGGATTCAGTTGTGGGGGAGGGACTCTCTTCTGTGGTCTGAGGTTTTGTTTACTGTTTAATGTTACACTTTGGTTTTAGTTAGTTTATCTTGTTCTCATGGAATTGTCTTTGTGGAGATGCACTCTTCTCACCCATGTTGAGGAGAGGTGGATCTTGATGTTGGGGTGACTGGCCCTATATTCCCCCCTCCACGATCAGGGTGGGGGGGCAAGTGTTGGTTGCTGATTTAGACCTGCTGTTGGTTGCTGGGAGGAGCTTGTGGCCTGGGATTCTTCTTCAACCTGCACTACCACAGCTGTGGGGAGTCTGTGGGTTGGGGATGGAGCAGGGTCTGTTTAGGACTCCCAGGACGACCTGCACGGCCAGGCAGGTGGCTCTTACATGACATCATGGGGGCTGAGGGGCGCTGCCTTTGCTGACAATGGCTCCTCAATGCTTTGCTAATGCTTCTTGGTATACTTTTTATGCGCATGACCTATATTCTAACAGTTTTATATTACCTATATGCTATCTCCTTGAATGACTGACTGTATGTTTATTTTCTTTTGAATTGTTTTTATACTAGTGAAATTTAACATAATTAATAAAATATATTAAAAAAAACAGTAAAAAATAGAAAAAATAAAGGCACCCAATCACACCAGGGCAATTGTGGAAACCAGGGAGATGTAGAAGATGAAGGATTAAGAAGGAATCGGAGTGCTAGAATAGCCAAATCTCCAAAGACCTCAGTATGTGGCTGATAGATAGACAGAGGGGCATACTCATAGGACCTGTACACTCTGAGGACTAGAATCCTATTCAGCATTCAGGCTCTTATGTGGAATAGCAAAGAGAGGGAAGTGTCTAAGTCATTTCTTAAAAACTATCTTCTAACAGACTCAGGTCCTTTAAACATCTACTCCTTCTTCCATTTCCATACAGGAGGAACAGGGATAGGAGTCCTCCTAATGGAGTATCAAACAGCCCTATATATTTTAAGGAAGTAAAGAAAGCAAGCTAAGAGAATCTTTGTCCTGACCATCTTATATGACGTCAGTTTTAAAACCAAGCATGTTTGGTGGGGGTAAAGTATAGTAGGGAGGAAGTCTTAGCCTTCAGAGAGCTCTTTGTATGCAAGTGCTCCTCCCTCCTGTGTTAGGATTCTTTTACGTCATAGTTCCTGGGTTCCATAGTGAATGAAAGAGCCATTACACATAGAGAGAGAAATAGCACACATACAATAAATTATACTATTTTGCAAAAAACCTAATTTAAAGGTAAATATATCTAAAGAACCTAGATGATGATGCTAGTGATATTTGTAATTTCATCATTGTTTAGAAAGGATAAAAGAAACACCAGTGTTCTTGTACGCACACCTCAGATATAATGTCCCACACAGTCTCCAAATATAGATCTCCAACAGGATATTCCCAAAAATCAAAACAAACAAGAGCACGTAAATGATAATTAATAGTTATATACAGCCCGCTTGGAAAATCAAAGCAATATCCACTCAGGTTTAAGATGTTCCAGCATCTGCCTTTGCTGGACTTGTTGCACTTCATTTACACTGTGTCATCTTTTCTTCCACCTTCTTATGAGATCCACTGGTACCCTGATAGTTCTCCTCTCCTCACGTTCAAAAACAGTCAAGGAAGAAGCAGGGAATTCATAGGCCCACACATCATGTCATAGGTCCACACATCATGCATAAACTATGTAGACACTTACATGTGATATTTTGTGCTCCAATTCTGTCTATGTTTTTAACTTTTAATTCAGTCCTCCATACTATAATTTCTCTCTGTGAAGGCTTTTTAATTAGATAGATGAGGTTTCTTCAGGAATAGGCCAACCACACAGAAGGTGCTGCCAACGAATCTATGATCTTGTACTCTCCTTTTATGGCTTGTTATTCCTTAGTGGCATTAAATTGCATTAGTTACTTCCCCATATTGCTAATCAGCACCAACAACAAACTATATGCAAAACCATTAGCCAATAAACAAAATAATTTCCTGCTGGACCTGGTTCAACCTGAACAGATAGGCTTTATCCCCCTTCTTGATGCCCTCAACAACTTTCACCACACTGTCAACCTTACTGACATAGCCAATTCACATAAAACTCCTTCAGTAATTCCTGAGAAAGCATTTGATAGAGTGATTTGGAACTATACAATCTTCACTCTTAGAGAGTTCAGATTATTAGGCCCTACTCTGTTATTTATTCTAGTACTGCCACTGTTAACATTTCTGGTCAACCCTCACCCCCATGCCTTATCTAAAGGAAACAATGATATTCTCCTCACCATATCAAAACAGCTTACTTAATTACCCAATCCATTGTTCTATTATCTATCAGTCCTTTAAAGTCTCAGAGTACAAAATTAACTAAGCAAAATACAAGACCCAGGCCCAGGCTCAGTACATTGATAATACAGCCAATACAGAAAAACTCTTCTTCAACAATGTTGATTTCCTTTGGTCCAAATATTCCCTTAAATACCTAGAAGTCTATCTTACTAAAATATCAGCTTTGTTTTATAATGCTAACTACCCCAGACTTCTAGCCTCCCTTGGTGGCTGGCCATATATACTTGATAAAAATAAATATTCTCCCTAAATGACTCTCTCTCTATTTACATCCTTCTCCATTCAACCAGATATTAAAGTGCCAAATTTGCCAAATAAAAGTGCCAAATTTGAGAGTCAATGATGTTTTTTTTATCACTGAGTCAATGGACTCCCTTGTTTTTTTATATAACACACTATCCCAGGGCCCCCCTAAACCTCCCCCAGTGTCATATGCCTCACACATAGAAGTAAAATTGGCAGTGGTCTTTGGATCTTGATTTAACATATTAATTCCAGTGGATGAGAGAATGTAGGCAGTTAGGGTTAGAAGCCTTAGCTATATGATATTTTAATTGCCAACCACCCAAAAGCCAAAGAGGTAGAGGTAATCCCAGGTTAATATAACCCTAGTTCCACCAAAGAAAAGGGTGGGACTGGGAAGAGGTGCATTTTTAGTGACCCTTGCCTCCTATCCCAACACGCTGGGTATTGGGAGAATGAATGATTCTTGAGTCCTCATGCTGATATAGCCCCTATCCTACTATATACAGAGTAAAGGTGAGACATCTGAAACTATTTTAAACCTTTCCAACATCAAGGCCATCAGAATGGGGTTGTGGGTATAATAATGTAGTCAATGGGCACTTTAATGCCTGGGCATACCCGGTGTACACCGGGGACCTTAGGATCAGTAGTCACTTCAAATAGTGTCACCAGCTTCTCCTCAAAATGGGAGAATATTTATTATGTCATTCAGTATATTTAGTCAATAGTCTCTATCTAAACTAATCTAATTATATATATATATATATATATATATATATATATATATATGTATATATATATATATATATATATATATATATATATATATATATATATATATAAAACAAAGACTACCCGAGTAACTGTGTGGTGCTAATGGTGATGTGCTAAGAACAATAATATGTGCATAAAATTAGATTCAGAGATTATAGGGGCTGCTACAATCCTATTAGGTCTAATAGTGTAATAGACTGTTACAAAAAAGGATACCAGAATTATACAAACATATATTTTGAAGCATAGTTCTGATATATATATATATATATATATATATATATATATATATATATCAGGGCTCAAAATTTCCACTCGCTACTAGCCAATGGCGAGTGGAAATTTAGCCCTGGCGAGTAGAAATTCAGCCCTGGTGGGTATGTTATGGCTTGCAGTGGCGAGTAACTTTTCAGGTCTGGCTAGTAGCAAAGGACTTTATATTTTAAGCCCTGTATATATATATATATATATATATATATATATATATATATATATATATATGTAAATAAAGTATATATATTCTTATACCTGTTTTTACAATTACCCAGAGGCCTTCACTTACACAGCCCTGATGTGGACTCATTAAAACTATATTGACAACTCTGCTGCACTGTAGCTACGTTTTGAAAATGAGGGATTCATTAAATGTACTTCAAGTGAGAGGGATTTGTTGTTGGTTAAATCCTTTATTACCAGGTTGCAAAACCCTCATTGCTGTGCACTCCACTTTAATCCGCTTGTGTAGAAGGGATACGTTAGATGTCAAGAGGGTACTGGGAATGACAGTCTGCTTTGGGTTCTAGGTAGTTGTCCAAGAGGGCTAGAACTCACTGCTAACTACCTACTTTTGTTCCAATTGAAGGAAACATCAGGTTGTAGCTTACAGGCTACATGCTAATGAGACAGCCAATCATTTTCCACTTACAGTCTATTTTATATGCAGTAGGCATGTGTACGCTACAGTGCAATAATTCTGCTTTACAAACAAAAGCAAACTCACTTTATTCTTAAATATTTCTGTTTACATGAATATGTATAGTATATGCCTCATTATGACTTAAGTGATGAAGCCTGTTCTACAGGTAAAACTAGTTGGATTTTAATTACTATCCTTCTACACTTCTTTTTCTTCATGGTCATATTTTGAACATTCATATGCATTATCTGTAGACAAACATGTAATGGTATCAGAGTCCAATTTCTTAGTACTTCCAGTAAAACTAAACTGAATACAATAACAGTGATTGTGGTTGTGTAATAGTATAGTCATATATATAGTACATGGACTACTGTGTTAAATGTAGATATTAAAACGCTTATATATTTCTGAATGCATGAAAAAACTATGCTGAGATTTGACTCAGTTGAATCCCCATAAACCATGCAAATCTTGTACAAATCTTTTTGCTAAAAAAAAGCAAAAATCTGAAAAAAAATTGTATTTTCCATACAGCCAAATCAACATAAGGGGTAAAAAAACAATTTCACAAAAAGATAGACGCTATGGTAGATTATTCACTTTTGTTTACAGAATTTAAAAGGGTGCCCCCATTCCAGATATATTTAATTTTAAAATAACGCTTTTCTACATAGTACATTTTTACACAGAAAACTCACAATTCATGTTAAAATTCAGTTAAAATTCTCCCTCGTTAGTACAAAGACTTAAGTGAAGTTTAGCTCAGCACTCCCTGTGCTTTGCTTTAAATACATTAATTCTTATATTATGTTTGTGCAATCAACAAAGCTGGGTCTCAGTGGAAGCCATCTGCAAGCTGCCAGATAGCTCCTGTATTTATAAACTGCCCATTCTAGATATCATAAATGGTTTTCTGAGACTGGGTTATCTTATATGTACGTATGTATATTTTAATTTATATGGCACCACACAGTGTATGCAGTGCCTTACAACAGTAGTATATTACAATAAATAAATGGGTATAAAACAAGTATCGAAGTAATAGAATTTTCCTCCTGGTTGTGAACAAATGGCTTTCTCTGGCTGTATGTCTTGGGACAAGTTTTTCATCTTGTGTAGGATGGTAAATTTCTATCATTCCACGATTTATAGCAGCAAGTGGACCTTCAGGCTGGTGAATATTGGCTATTCAAATAGATTCATAATGTTACCCACGACTAGAGGTGTGAGTGACCATTCTTACAATTCAAACTGGCTTGTTCCTCAGCAGCTATGCCCAGTCATGTATATCACTGCTGTACTCTCTTTTACTAAATTCCTTGCCTAATTATTCTCTATCACTGAAAGCTAAATGGGACACAGACCTGCATATCTCTCTCTGTCACTGACTTTCAATTGATGCAGGCTATTAGAAACCCTCTTACCTACACTAGAAACACTTTAACGTTTGAAATGTGGTATAAACTCACAGCTCATGGTATTGGACCCATGTACTGCTTCATATGATGTATCCTGACTCTTCCCAAACATGAAGATGCAACTCACATGTAGATTTGTTGATCTATGTATCATGACAATGCCCTGACATACTTAATTATGGGATGAAACTGAGAAAATCCTGCAGACCTCACTGGACCACTCCCCTGCATTTTATTTACATAACCTGTCGTATCCTACCATGATGAAACAGCCAGCTAAAATGAAAATGTACTACCACCTGTTGCTTGAGGCTAAATGGTACATTCCAATTAGGTGGAAGCAGGCTACACCCCATTACAAATTATACTGGAACATTAGATACACTATTATTATGACCTTGGAAAAACAAAAAAACAAAGTGAATATGTTTATTTCTAACCCCTTCATTGCCATCAAGTACTGTCTAATTTGCAAATGGATAACAGATATTCGTGGCTGAATGTTCTTTCAACTTAAGTTGTCATAAGGTATTAGTTCCACTTTAATAGATAAGAGCAAATCATTTGGGTGTTGCAGAGTTCTCCTAACTATAACCTTGCGTGGATACCACTCTGGCATTCAAAGGGTTACATGTTTTGGGATAACTCGGATCTGCAAAGTGACCTCCTGCCTCTTCCTCCTCACAGAAGTACTGTGGCTAAACTTAATGATGGAGTAATAGTAATCCTATGGGTGACAGTGAATTACAGTATAAAGCAGTGAATTACAATATAAATGTACACAATTTCAGCACTCGACATCATGTCATTCTTTTCATGTCGGCGACATGTTTAATGCGCCACTTGGTAGATTACCCAGTAGCCGACGATGGTTTCAAAGTGAACCATCTTTACCCAAGCAAACATATCCAAATGGTCTTTCTTCACTAATCTATGTTTCCCTTCTTTTATCTCCTTGGATGCTAATTATTTGTATTGATATTTATGCTTGTGTCTGTAAGGGGGGATGTGGCCTGTGGAGAGAGTCAGCAAATACAAGGGTGTACCAAAGTGTGCATGGGATGGAATGCCTAACTACATCACTGCATACATGTGTGTTATATATTTCACCTGTCCCCTGAATTCCTTTTCCTCATGTTACATGCCTGATCTGATAGTGAGGCTGACATGCTAAGAAGCACTGATGCAATTCTGTGACAAACCCACTGCACCATAGGTGGGGGGAGAATCACCTAGATTAAAATGGGTATTTCAACCAGCCCTCTAGCATTCAAGGAGTTAACCCTTTGAGAGCTAGAGGGGTATGCAACTCCTTGCTTTGAAATACATGCGTACCCCTCTGGCACTCAAAAGGCTAAAAGCCCCACTTAACATGTAATTTTATAAGCTTCATTTGTCCGCTATTGAGCACATGCGTTCAGCAGAAGATGACTGCCTCTCAGACAATAAGCTAAGTCTTTCTGTATGCATATTACAGCAAAGACGACTAATGTATTACATTGGCTTAGCAGAGATTATTCCTAAATGGATAACATCTGGCGCTCAGGTTGGCTTTAATTAGTCATTGTTTCCACAACAAAAAAATCAGATACTTCTGCTATCCAAGTACATGTTGTACATGATTTCTAGGGAATTTTGTTTAAAACATTTAAGAAAAAAGTTTGAATATATAATGGCAGTTTCTCTCATTGGCGACAAAAATCCCATTGATTTCATTGTAGTTTTTTCTTTTCTCAAACTTAGCATATGTGAGTGAAATCATATAAACAACAATACTAACCCCTTAAAGGGATAGTAATACTTAAGTATTACTAATCCCTATAGTAAAGTCCTTTTAAAAATAAATGTATTGCCCCCAGTTTCATCTCTCAAACCTTTATGGTTTGAGAGATAATCGCTCCTAAAGTTGCCCTCTCCCTCCCCCTTCCCCAAAGTCAGCGTTGTAGCTGACTGAAGGGAAATCCGGTCTTAGATCATCAGGCGGCTCTCCAACACAGCCTCAATCGCATTAATAAAAAAGAAAACTTTCACTGAAATGGTCTTCTACGTGTGCTTGCAAACCAAGCACACGTAGAAGACCATTTCAGTGAAAGTTTTCTTTTTTATTAATGCGATTGAGGCTGTGTTGGAGAGCCGCCTGATGATCTAAGACCGGATTTCCCTTCAGTCAGCTACAACGCTGACTTTGGGGAAGGGGGAGGGAGAGGGCAACTTTAGGAGCGATTATCTCTCAAACCATAAAGGTTTGAGAGATGAAACTGGGGGCAATACATTTATTTTTTAAAAGGACTTTAATATAGGGATTAGTAATACTTAAGTATTACTATCCCTTTAAGAACCGGTGGCATTGTACACCTATCTGGTCATTGTGAGATTAAGATGTGGGAGCTCTTAACCTATTAACGCATTAAGGATAGGGATTATTTTATCTATTAAAGACAGTGTCGTGTTTAGCATTTCTTTCTTAAATTACGTTTCACTGCTTTATTATTTGTCTGGTTCACATGGGGATTTTCAATGCAGCACTTTTTATACAGGAGGTGAATTTAGTTGTTGATACCTTTATTGGCTAACTAAACTGATTTAGGATGCAAGCTTTCAAGACCTCTTAGGTCTCTTCCTCAGGCATGTTATACAGATAAATTTGAAAACATCTCTCTTATATACAAGAACACATTGCATTGTTTAGAATGGAAGTCAGATAAGGAAGTTCAGTCCAGACTCTGGTTCTTTGATCAGTTAATGGTAGAGGAGAGTACTACACAACAAGATGCTCCCCATTTATGCAGATTGAGATTGGGTTGTTGGTGTCTGCCAGTAATATTTGGCTGACATCCCCGTGGGCCGACCATTAGATCCATCACCACTAACAGCTTTGGTGGGGGAACTCAAGGATTTGTCTGCATAATGAACACAAAAGTTCTTCTCTCTGACCCCCCCACTATGCACACACATGACTTCTCCCTGACTGCCATGTCAGAGTGCAGTAGGTTCCCCACTAATTAGAGAGATCAGCAACGACTTTACAGAGCAGATGCTAGCAGTGCCCAAGTGCTAGCATTGGCTTTAGTATCTACCACACTGATCCTATTTGTATGTATTCTGTAATCTCAGTTCCTATGTGCATGATAAAACTTGGAAACAGATGTTGACAGAAGAAAAGACCCATCCAATTTGCCCATTTCCCTATCTAATTTAAAATTGTCTTAAATACTTCTCAGAATATACTTTTGTCTATCCCAATCATTTTTGAATTGCCTACCACCTCTGCTGGGAAGCTGTTCTATTAATCAGTCAATCACCCTTTCTGTAAAGTAGTTTCTATCATATCACCCCTCTCTCTCCTTTCTTTGAATTTGTACATATTAAGTTCCTTGAGTCTATTCTGATAACCTGCATCATGAAAACCATGCCACAAATTAGAGGCACTTCTTTGAACTTCCTCCAATTTATTACTGTCTTTCTAGAGATGTGGTCTTCTAAACTCTACACAGTACTTCAGGAGAGGCTTTACCAATGATCTATATATGATACTCCCCTAATCCCACATCTGTGGAACCAATCTGCAACACAAATGGTTTACTGAAATCTCAGGTGCGAAGGATTAGCTAATTAAATAACTGTTGTCTGATTTTCAGAAACACCTTTTAACAACTGTAAGATGACCTAATTCGACTGGGAGCACTTTTCCTCATCTAATCTATCTTGAAGCCTGCCAGGGTAAGAAAACACAAAACATCCTGGGCATGGTGAGACTTATTAGGGCCTACACTTTGCTTAGTAGAAGTTTCACCCATCCACCATTTTCATATGACTTTTTTCTACTTCGTTAAATATCACCACATTGCTTGATAAGCTGCGGCATAGTCAGCAAGTTCCTTATCTATGAATCTTTGAAAGGTTGCTGGAGTTGATGTAGTCCAAATGGTAGTGTGCCAAAATAGAAAAGATCACATGAAGTGGAAAAAGCAGTTTTTCCATTTAACTCTAGTGGGAAACTGCCAGTACCCTTTTGTTAATGTTACTCTTTCTCTTGAGTAACACAGCAAAAATCTGTAATTTCCTTTGTTCCTACACTATTAAAATTCTTACACAAGCACTCATCCTATCCTGCATGAACTACTGTAACCTCCTTCTCCATAGTCTTCCTGACTCACAACTCTACACACTTCAATCAATAAAGAATGCTACAGAATGAGTTACCTTACTGTTACCTAGGTTTGTCCTTGCCCACCCCCCTCCAATCATTCCAATGGATGACTATTAAACTCCAGATATCTTGTACAATACTTCTTCTCTCATCCAGGACCCTTCTCTCTATCTCCTAGCCTGCACCACTGCACTTCCCTTGCTGTCTTCAAATCTCACATAAATTACACCTCCTCAACAAAGGTTCTACAAGCTAGAAGGAACTCACGTCATACATCCAAGGCTCATATAATTTACTTATTTATGTTCCCCATCCCAACCCAAAATTAAGCACTGTATTCCGCACTTAGCCCTTATGTTCTCTGTATGTCTCCCTTTACCACTTTAGATTGTGTTTCACTTTGTTAAGCACTTGTCACACTGTATTGTCCAAAACCTTAAATTGTAATGTGCTGCATACACTTATGTTGCTATATAAACATATTAATTAATTCAAGAGTGCTTTATATGTCATTTCCCAAGCACTTGTCGGTATCGGTGCCTCTGTTTCCCGCACACCGATCTCACGGTGCCTGTCGGTCATTGCTCTGTTTTCCTTTATGCTGCTTCCTCCCTTATTCCGGCATGCGATTATAGTGTTTTTGGTCCAGTGACTCTTCCACCACCTATTTGTGCCCTACACCTTTAATTGGTACACTTGCCAGTCTGATTTCTCTCCTGCCCTGGTTCTAATTATCTGCATTGATGTACCCAGACTAGACTAACTACCCTTGTCTGCTGATTTCTTTTGCTGTCCTTCTAGCATCAGAGGCATTACGGTGTATGTGCTCCTCACCTGTAAGAAGTTAGGATTTTTTTCTCAGGTCAGTGTGCTTGAAATTCGTTCCTTCTCTTTCCTGCAGTACATTCTACAAACACCTGTCAGCTGTATCCTCCTGTTGCTATATTATTGGGAAGAGTTCCTTTTGTACTTGGAGGGTTTTAACTACCTTTAGCTACCTCACTCTATTCAACCTATACATGGCCCATGTTGCTGGCACCCCAGCAGCGCACCCTAGCCAGTTATCTCCCCACAGATGAGCTAGTGTTGCTTGCTGTAAAGTCATCCTGAGCATACCCTCAGCTCCTCTGGGGGGGTGTTATCTGGCCTTGTGGCCAGCAAATATAGTTCCGCCCTAGCCACAGTGAGATTATACGGTAAGCAGCTGATTACCAGATCCGAACCCTAGTGTCGCTTCCCAGCACTCCTTCTCCTGCTGGAAATTCCCAGCTTTCTGCCTCTAGTCTTTTCTTGGTGACAGTGGTGACAGCAGTATGGAAAATCGTCAACCCATGTTTTAAGATAGTATCAAACCTTACATATTACATTCATCTTTCTAAAACTGATGCAGCACCCATCTGGTTTGGGAACAAATGCAAAAGGACTATACATATATATTTACTTTGGTGTTCCTCATTACTCTCAATTTCATCATGTTTTCTAATTAGTGCTTCACAATCTCCCTCATCTTTTCTGGTAGGCAAAAGGGCTGTTACTTGACCTTTTGCCCTGGAACAACACAAAAACAGAGGTAGGTCAAGCCCAAGGTCAAGGCAGGCAGAGCTTGAGCAAGAATGGGAAAATAAGCTAAAAGGTCAGGGCAGGCAGATGACAAGTGGAAACAAAGAACAAGCTGCATTCAGTACAAGGAGATCAAGCATAAACAGTCAGAGTCAAGTCTTCAGCATGGAGGCCTAGCACCTCAGCTCCAAGATAGAGGCAAAGGGCATTTAAATACCCTTAGAACTGGAAGGTGTAAAAAAAAAAAAAAAACACCACTGCATCGCAGTGATTTTTGCATTGCTGCTGTGGTGCTCTCAGGGGTTAAACAGGACTATATATATATGTGTGTGTTATAAAAGAGACAACAGCTGTTGATTAGTTAGGGTCCATACTGTAATTGTTCATGTTTCAATTTAGACTGCTTGCTCTACTACCTAGTGTCACTCTTTCAACAGTTTCAATAACATATTGGATTTTACAGGAGTGCACCCATTCTAGCGCTTTGAGCACTAGAAGGGTTACCAGTGCCACTTTATTGTTTTGCAATGCTTGAGGCAACCCTCTGGCATTCAAAGGATTAAAGATGACAAGTTACATGGAGCTGAAAGTTAAGATGGGCATATTCTACTTGAAGGGTATTCAATGTGCTGTTGATAAGATGGCAAAATCCTGCCCTCAAAGGGCTTGCTCAAATTGGAACCTACGCCTTATATGATTTTGAAAAAGGTTTCAAAATCATTTATCTTAACTATTGTTGCAAACTATAGCTTGACGATATTTAGCTTTATCTGTCAGTTTATGCACATTAGACAGTGCTGTCTGCTACAGACTAGTGTGCAGGGCTGGCGCTAGCATAAGGAGGCTTAGGCACCAAAACGGGTGAAGCTGCAAATTTTTATTTTTTATTCCATTTTTTTTTTCATTCAATAGCGTCGCCAGGGCCCCCCTTTGCTGCTGCCCTAAGCAGGGACATGCACAGACATTTTGGGGGGCAGGGGCTCATATGAAAAAAATGGCACTTTTCATAATTATTATTTTTTTTTTGTTAAAAGGGCACGAGGGCACTTTGGACAAAAAGGACAGGTGCTCAAGCCCCCCTTGGTGTCTATGTGTGCACATGCCTGGCCCTAAGTGCCCTGCAGTCCGCTCTAGGTCCCGGCACCTACAGCTCCCTTCATTGAGTCAATTGTGAACTGCGCATGTGTGTGTGCGCAGTTATCTCTGGTTGGGCCAACAAAAATGCTTGGAGCGCAGTTGAACAGAGCACACCAAGCCAGTTCTCCAGCAGCTTTCTTATGCTAGCCTAGCACCAACATCGCAAAGGTCCTCCTGGCTGAGCCGCTGTGAGGTAGACCGGCGGCAGCACTACAATGACCTGAGGTGGAGGAGAGTGAGCACAATCTGGACCGGAGGAGGCTTCATAGGAGCAAGGTAAGCACTGGTCCATCTGAGTGCCAGTGTGGGCAGGGTGGACACAGTGTGGAGGTGGACACAGGGTAGACAGTGTGAAGGTGGACACAGGGTGGGCAGGGTGTGGAGGTGGACACAGTGTGTAGATGGACACAGTGTGGGTAGGGTGTGGAGGTGGACACAGTGTGGGCAGGGTGTGGAGGTGGAGACAAGGTGTGGAGGTTGAGGCAGTATGGAAGCAAGAGGTATTCAATATTGGGAGAGAGGTCACAGGATGGCAATAGATGAAGAGCTAGATGGCACACAGTAATATTGGATAAGGACAAAGAGGGCACAGTGTGGTACTGGATGACGATTGGGTTGGGGGGCATCAATATGCACCTTCGCCTGTGTAGGCAAAAATCCTTGCACCAGCCCTGCTAGTGTGCTCTATACTAAAACTCAACTCTCTCTCCCAACTGCAACCTCCTACCAGGAAATAATGGCTAATTTGCATAAATATATGAATACAGATCAATATCTTATAAACCACACTAGTAAATAAATAATGGCCAAAATAATTAGTGATTTTGAAAATCCACATAAATGATTTTTAAAATTGTCTCAAAACCGCTAAAGTTATTTAGATCTTTTCTAATCCAACCTATTTCAAACATTTATTGGTAGAATAGTGTCCCGCTGCAATTTAGTCCCTAAAAATGTGAATGTGCCGAGTGTTTTAATCGCATCTGGGGCTACATCAGCACCACCAGCATCTGTGGTTATCAGGTACTGAAGCTGCTAGGAGCTATATCCTTTGAGTCCTCCTCTCTGGTACTCAAAGTGTTACACAACAAACTGCCGACATTGGTTCAAGGCTGAGTAAGTTTAGTGATGTCATCGATAGCGGGTTGAATCCAAGCGCCGCCACAACGTCATCTCCGCCTTGCATGGAGTTGTGGTCCCGCCCTCTGTCTCTCTCCTCCCGGGGACCGCGCCTTGTCTGTAGAGCGGAGGGGCGGCACTGGCAGACAGCGACCAGCATCCTCTTCACCACCAGCATAGCACGGGAGGGAGAGGATGGCAGCGGGGCGCACCGGCTCTTACTCGTCCCCATCCTCTAGTTTTAATGCCGGCTACGGCCAGACTGGGGTGGTGGCCAATGAGGACGAGGATGGGCAGAACCTCTGGTTAGTGCTCGCATCTTTATTATCAGTGCAAACTGCTGTGTTCATTCTACTGCAAGGCCTTGGGCGTCGGGCCTGGCACCGCTGTACCGAGGTTGAATGAATGGTTGGAGAGTGGGTTTTAACACTTGCTTGAAACAGGGGCTCTCAGCGCACTGCCAGGCGATGTCTGTTTCTACTGTCTGGAACGGAGGGGGTTACATTCTCAGAGTTAATATGGAACACTGTAAGCATCCTTCTCTGTCAACTCCCATTCATCACACTGCACTGTTCATTCCATTGACAATGATCCAGGGACCCTGTTTGTAACCCGTTACACCTGGTCTGATGGTGGTAGGTTTGTAACAACCACACAATACCTGGTTTGTCCATATTGTTCCCACATTGGGGTCTGAGCCGGGCACCTATGGTGATGATAGTGGTAATGTGAGGAGCAAGTGGGCGGGGACAGAGGTTGATGTGCCGGGGATGCGCTTTAGCTGTCAGGTGCGGTTACTTTGCTTCTGTTGTGAGACCTGTGTTCTGGGGCGTAGCCAAGAAGTCACGTGGTGTCTGACATTTGGGCGTGTCTTACTGATGTTTGTGGACAGTGACAGAACGCGCACTGCAACTGCTGCACATGCATCTGCTGTGGGGACAATAAATTGGTAGCATGTCGACTATTTGATACTACAGAGCCTCAGCGCTTACTATATCCGCAGCACAACAATGTTGTCAATTGTCTGTAAATTAACTAACAGCAAATGGCGACTAGCTAAATTTGGGAGGCGTCTAAAATGACATGGCAGGTCAATAGTGTCAATAAAAAGGAGATTGTTACATTTGTCAGTAATTAGAGTAAGCAACACTGATGCATTGCCTCTGCACGCCAAGGGCTGTCAGTTTCTGACATTAAAGTCGTATTGAACTACAGCTTCCATCACTCTCAGCTGTATTTTAGCTGCAGGCCTTATGATACTGACTTTTGTTATAGGAGTATTCCAGCAGCCCGTACAAATGCTGGATGTAGAACCTCCGTGTGAATGACTGTCCAGCTTGTACATAGCTTGTAGATGCAGAGTCCTTGAGGTTGATAGACCAAAAGGAATTGGATCATTTCATGAGCAAACAAACTGTACCATAGGGGGATACATAACATTTTCCCAAATGCCCATTGATTTTAAATGGCCCTTTTAAGCCTTTGAATTCTAACACAGTCTCCAATGCACTGCAGATCAATGCATTGACAATCTCTAACAATAAAGGGATTAAAAGTCCCATTTTAATCAGTTGGTATTTTTAACTATCTCCTATAGCGCGGATGGTTTTCCCCAGTTCTCTTGGTTGAGTAGCATCTTTGTGTCAACCATATTCCAGAAGCATTTATGTAGTCTTTGGATGTATCTGTGTATGCTGTACTGCAGCAGCCCATATACAGCCTGTGGATGCATATTACAGCAGCATGATGACAAAAAGATATACTGTGTTCTAGTAGTGTATGCACAGCCTGTGGCTGCAGGGTCTATGTGCACACACAATTCCAGCTGCATGTTCAAAATTATGAATGCAGTGTCCGTATATTCACTGCAATATTATAGCCCCTGTATAACCTGTCTCTGTGTACACTGTTCTAGCAGCTTGTGCACATCCTGTGGATGTCGCTATACATAGACTTCTAGCAGTGCATGCACAGTCTCTGTGTATACGGTTTCATTAGCATGTTCTTAGACTGTGGATACAGATCGTCTATTACACATTATATAGTTTAATCAGTATTGCTGATCTTCTTTTCTCACTTTTTTCCATCACATCTCTTAAATCATTTTCTGCAGTGGCTCAACACTGCTATCTAAAACTAAGCATTTTGACAAAATATTTTATTTTCTCCTTAGACAATGCCAACATAGTTTAAATATCCCTTAACCTAAAATGTATTACAGCACTCTCCAAATGTCGCTGATTAGGGATCATTTTAACTTTGGTCTTTCCTAGATCCCATATATTAAATCCCATATTAAGTATCTGCCATTCACATGTGAAGCATTCTCTCACTAGAAGCCACTTAACCATTTGAGTGCCAGAGGTGTTACGCAATGCTTTGCATACCCCTGTGGCACTCAAAAGTTTATAGCGGAAGTGCCACGTTGTTAAAGTGATTGTGGATGAGCATTCCCAATCACTTATATTTATTTTGGAAATGTCTTATTTCAAACACTAGATTCAGAGATATTTAGCTTTATTAGTCAGTTCAAGCAAATCTACTAGCAGTGGCCTGCAGAAAGCGGCAGTTGGTAATGTAGAACAGAGTGGATTGTCGGTATCTGGAATGTATGCTTGACAGACTTGCACTAACAAAGCTACATATCTTATAAACTAATTTTTAAAATACAAAATGTCTTATGTAAATATAGTGTATTTTAAAGCATTCAGAATCACCTGTTACAAAGTAACAATTATTCATTTTCAGTCTGTTACATCTTGGTTACTGTTACAGTGTCTATTTTCACTGCTGCTTTCTGCTTCTTCATTTCACTAAATGCTTCTCCACTCTGTCAATGTCTACACTGCATTTCTGTAGCTTTTTCAGCTAAATTTGATATATTAGTAATGTACAAAACACTTGCAACGTGGCTTACCATTACATTTCTTCCCCCAATTTCCAAGGAATCCTTTAATATAGTGTACTGCTCCTCTTATTACCGAATCCTCACTTATGCATAGATTTTCCCATGACTGCCCCCTAATATCAAAATTGCTGCCACATTTTTATCACAGTTGTCCGCTTTAAAATTTGCTCTCTGAATTCCTATTTTTAAAGGGATAGTATTGTTTAACAATAACAGCTCCAATTAATCTTCATGGTCCATGGAGAGTGTTATTTCAATACTGTCAGAGTTGTAGTTCAAGAGTAATTGAATAATAAAGTATCCCCCTCCTGCCCCTTTTACCTAGTGTAACACTGCTCACCTCAGATGTGGAATCTGGTTGCTTCACCAGACAGATAACAGCAAGGGACAATCCTCTTACTGTGAGAATAATGAAAACCCTGCCCCCATTGATAGGTTTTACAGCTTTTTCCCTAATCATAATTGAAGATAGTCCCTCTCTGCAATCTACCTGGGCACCTCCCTGCTGCTCCGAGCTGAGCAGTGTTATATCGGTGGGAGGGGGATAATTTGTCATTCAATTACTCTTGAACTGCAACTCTGATAGAATTGAAATAAACTCTCCAAGACTCAAATACTATGATGATTAATTAAAGCTGCTTTAATTATGAAACATTACTATCTTTTTAAAAACTGTCAGAGTTGTAGTAATTGAATGATAGTTTCCCCCTTCCGCCCCTTTTACCTAGTGTAAGCTGCCCCTCCTCAGATGTGGAATTTGGTCCTGGGACCAGACAGCTCACAGCAAGGGACAATTTTCATACTGGGGGCATAAGGAAAACCCTGCCCCTTGACAGGTATCTCAGGTTTTTCCTTATGCTCACTGAAGATTGTCCCTCTCTGTGATCAATTCGGACAGTCTTGCTGCTCTGAGGTGAGCAATGTTACATCTATAAAAGGGGCGGGAGGGGGATACTTTATCATTCAATTACTCTTGAACTACAACTCTGCTAGTACTGAAATAACACTCTCCGTGGCTCAAATACGATGAAGATTAATTGGAGTTGTTTTTGTTATGAAACATTACTAACCCTTTAAGATAAGCCTAATACATGCTAATAACCCTCAACACTTTCCTTACCTAAGTCAGTGAAACCTAATGACTCTGATTCATTTTCACCTTATATCTTGGTTCGAGAGCTAATATTTTCAGTCAGTCCTGGATGTTATATCTATGGAGGCTGACATCACAGTTGCTGGAAGTCTTTTCAAACTGAAGAGAACAGAGTTCCTGAGCCTGCTTAACCCTTTAAGGGCCAGAGATATTCATTGTGAAGCAATACACTGCACACACCTTTTACTCTATAAAGGAATAATATTCCATGTGCAGTGAACAGAGTTTGAGATCCTGTGGTTCTGCTAGCAGCTGTCATAATAAGGGACTGGACTTTTAGGGTAGGGACTGCATGGAGCTGGGAACCCCCTTCTCGGGGGCTAAAGGTTTTTTGAGAATAGGTTTATTTATAAATTTAAAGAGTAATAAAATAATAATACAAATATAAAAAAGTGTTTATATATTATTGCAGCATGGGGGTTGTTAAAGGGGATATATCATCCCTATACAAGTTAGTCTTAATAGATTATATAGCGAATATGTGTAAAACTGCATTCATTTTGTTTTTTAAATTGCTATTTGGCCTAAATTGAAAGAATAAATGCTGCCCTGCACCCTGTTTCCGGACAGACTGCGGTTACCTGTTCTGTACCGCAGTCTGTCACTCTGCCTCTGCTCCCCTCCCACTCTCCAGCATCCTCCAATGACTGAGGCTTTCTGCCTGTAAGCTGGAGCGGTCTCTGGCCAATTAGAGCGCTCCAGCTTAAAGCCTCTGTCATCGGAGGAGGCTGGATAGAGGGAGGGGGTAGCAGAGGCAGAGTGACAGACTGGGGTACGGAGCAGGCAATCACAGTCTCTCTGGAAGTAGGGTGCAGGGCAGCATTTGTTCCTTTAATTCTGGCCAAATAGTGATTTAAAAAAACAAAATTAATAGAGTTTTATAAATGTTTGCTATATAATCTAACTAAATACTAACTTGCATAGGGGTGATAGAGCCCCTTTAATAAATTTAGGTTATTATGAATTTATGGTTGGCTTCTCGCTTTTAGGACAGAGCCTTTCAGGTGTGGTAATTTTGTGATTATCAGGCTGTTATGGCTGATAAAGTGCTTTATTTACAATGTGTTATTTATTAAATAAATGCTGTGGCCTTACCACCATCCTTCATTTTTCAGATAATTTATTTATGGTATGTGAAGAGGTTATTTTTCTCTTGATCAAAAGTAAAAGGGTAGAATTTATACAACAGTATGTGTTATAATAATTAAAGGTGTAGGCAGTTTGAAGATGTTAAATCAATCTACCCTATATGTCATGTCAAAGGAGGGTGGATGTGACAGTTGTTAGCAGGATCACAGGGCCCCAAACTTTGCTTACTGGCCATGATACTAGCAATAATTTTAAGGCCTGAGAAGTGCGCATTGCTTAAAGAAATAGTAATGTTTCATTATAATGTAAGGTTTGATCATTCCTTATAGTTTATACTAACAATCTTCACCATTGCCAGCGTTCATATCTGTCTAGTTTCTTTGTAATTATATTATAAAGTTTCCACCTCCTGCCCCTTTTCCACAAGTCAAGCAGCCTCTCCTCAGATCTGAAATCTAGCCTCTTGACCGGACTGATTGCTACCTTAGACAGTCTTTTGCCCATCAGTATAAGGGAAACTCTGCCCCCCCTTGACATAGGAGGGTAGGTTTTTCTTATGCAGATATAAGATTTTTCCTTCATCCAGAGCGGTCTGCCCCAGATTTCTGATCTGAAGACAGAAGATTGACATATGTAAAAGGGGTGGGAGGGGGAAACTTTATAATATAATTACATATAAAATAGATATGAACGTTCCAACTGGGGAACTTTGGTAAAAAGAGACATTACTATCTCTTTAACAAACTGTTGTGCACCCCTCTGGTCCTTAAAGTGGTCCTTAAAGTTTTAAGTATGCTCATGCACTCTGCTTGCTTCAAACAAACACTGCCAGCAACTGTTACATCTTTCTCCCTGGACCTGACATACAGCACTAACTGCACATGTTATCTATTGAATAAATGTACAAGAACAACATTCATAGGGGCCATTAGGATTTTCTGGTCCATACTAATTTAATTGGGGAGTGTTATTATTTATTTGGTGTTATTTCTTTTGTAAGATGTAAAAAATAGAAATGTTGAATTTCTTACCATGTATCTGCCCATGCAGGTCCTCCATACTTAGTGAGGTCTCAACACGCTCCCGCTCTAAACTGCCATCTGGGAAGAATGTGGTGGTACTGGGTAAGTGAAAACCTTTCTATATCTCCATATAATCACGACTAGACCTTAATCTGGGATTGTCTAAAGCAAGGAAAAGTTCTCTTAATTCTTCTGTTATTCTGTCACAGGGTAGGTAACCTTTGGCTGGTTGAGAATGTTGAGTGTTGTATGTGGAGAGCCAAAGGTTACCTACCCCTGTACTATGGGGTTTATGTATGGAAATGTTTATGAATGTGCTTACATGAAACAGAGGTTCCATAAAATAAAATAGGGCAGTAATTCTCTGCTCCAGTCACTGGGACACATTTTAATGATATCCCTAATTAATCACAGGCATCTCAATCACAATGTCTGATCTGCTGATTACCCACTTGTGATTAAATAGGGATGTCTAGAAAACGTGATCATTTGGAGTGCCCTCAGGAGTAACATTGAGCAATACTGTCATAGGAGTTGGAATGCTTCTCATTTTAGTTTCTAACCCCCCACTTTGAAATCATTATCTTCCTATTGTCTGATCTTGTTTGCCTCTACCTTGCCTCCCCAGCTTCTGATAGTGGCCCTTTTTCATCAAGACAAAAATATGCAATTCTGGAGCAACTTTCTGAAACTTCATTTAAATCGATGGGTTTTTTGGAAATGTTTACAAATTTGCATTGATCTGGGAGTTTCTCTGAAAAGAAGCAAGAAAGAAGTATAAATATCACCACTGCCAGGCTAAATCTAACACATCTGATGTTTTCTTTAGGAAATCAAACATAATATAAAAATGCCTTGTAACTCAGCTATTTTTACGTACAGCTATGTTTACTGAAGGTTAACATTGTTCACATGCGTATATGTTTTATCATGAACGATGTCAGTTTTTTTTTTTCAATATATATAGGTAATCACATAATTCACTGTATCATGAATTCCTCCAGGGTCTTACATGTATATTATTGTTCGTACTGCACTACTGTGTACATTTGGATACTACCCCCATGAGGGAATACCATTGCCTTCCATGTGTGCTGTTTCACAGATTATTTCATACAATACTTTATATGTATTTTCCATGTGCTGTGAAGCATGGTCATCTGAAAAAACAAGGTGTCTCTATGTTCATATGCAAATATCCGGCAGGTGTCCAGTTCTTACAGAATGCACTTTTGTCTTTTTTTTTTTTTTTTTTTTTTTTTTTTTTTTTTTTTTCCTAGTGATGGCTTTTTAGCTCCAATGACTATTATTTACTTACATTTTATTCTCATAAATGGCTGTATTAAATAGTACGTGCAACTTATTCACAAGTTTCAAGTGTGTCCTTCTAGCAGACAGAGTGAAGATTCCCTTAGTTTGTTTTTCTTATTTTTGTAACTTGTATATGAGACTGTTCAATCCCCCATTAGGAGGGCTTCTATTCCCTGTTCCTCCAGGTTGGATAGAGAACAGGGGGACAGGACAGACTTTTTCAGGACCTGCGGCCTGCTTGGTGATTACTCTCAGTCCTAGTTGTCGTTCCTCTTTACTTTACTCTTTATAGCAGTCTGACATCAGTCTGAAATGTACTGCTTCTTCAGAACAGGTTCTGTGATTATATCTTAATTATCTGTCTGCCATCCACAGTCTGATGCCTGTGGTGTGTTGGCCATATATTTGCACTCTGGGTCTTTACTTTCTCAATGTTACCAGTTTCCTTACATGACAGAGTGAGATCTACAGCTTTCTATGGGGTTTTTTTTTTTTTTTTTTTTTTTTTTTTTTCTTCTTCTTTCCTTCCCTTTTTTATTAATTTCAGCATAATGCCTTTAATAAAGGACACTCTTGACTGCCACATCGGTTGGAGCATCTACTCATTTAGTTTGCTGTCATCTCAGTGGTACCAGGTGATCTCTGGTCTGCAGGAATAGGCTAGTGTTTCAGGGGACTTTCACTTATGAAGGGAGAAACTCAGGAGGGGCCCCCTCGCCGTTTGGAGGGAACACTATTTACCGTGAGGGTTCCCCCCCCCCCCTCTTCTCAGGCCTCAAGGTAGAAGAGGAAAGGCTATTGCAACTTATTTTTTGTGTTCTTTTCTTTTTTGGGGGGGTCCCCTTGCTAGGGCCGGGTACAAGGGAGTTTTGGGAAAAACAACCAAATGTTCAGGGGCTTCTTATGTAACCTTTTGTTTCACATCTCAGTCTAGTCACCAGAGGGATTATAATGGTGCATTCGATCCCTTCTGTTCAGTGTCACCGACACAGCCAGTTCTTGGCCCCTCTTCCTCTGATTAGGAGACTGCTTGGGTTAAAACACTTATTTGTACCATGGCTGCTATTCTTACTGTATAAGAGGGTCCTTAACTTTGGGAACAAGACTACCCTGCTACCCTAAAATGCAGATTTTGCCAAAAAGTAGATTTGATCATTTTATGCATTCATACTTTATATGAACTTCTACTTACTATAGATATATAGGTGTAAGCAATGCTTTGCTTGGTTTCTAGAGATGTCTCAAACACATGTCTAAATCTGTGGGGATTTTTGTTAGCTATGGCTCAATTGGTTTGCTCTGGTGTTGAGTGGTACTGACACATTTTAACAAATAGATCATTTTGAAAGTGCTTGTATAAACACCTATATTTTTTGTCTTGTTTCAAACAATAGCTTACGAAATATATAGCTTTATTTGTCATTTAATGAAAGTAAGCAAATCCTTTCTGGTATGAAGTGACAGATGGGATAGTGAAACAGTATTAGCAGTGCTTGCCAGACTTGCACTGACAAATACATAAAGCTAAATATCTCCTAAACTAATAAATGACCAATGTAGATATATAAGTGCTTTGGGGAAACTCTGTTAAAGTGATCTGTTTATTACAATGAGACAGTTCCACATTAATATCACTCCATGTAGTAATTCCTTGGGAGGGACTGCTAGTTCAAGGATGTGTGTAGATTGTGAGTTGAAGGGAACACATGGTCACATCTGCATCCTTAACCCCTTGAGGACCAGAGGGGCGTGCAGTTCATTACATCTCAATAGGTTTGTCACTCTTCTGGTCATAAAGGGTTTAAACTGGAACTATCATGGAGCTATAAGTGCCCCTCTATTAATGGTTAGTGTAGCGGTAATCATTTAAATACTGTTTATAATGTTTATTAAGTGCAGGCATGATATGAAAACATAAGTTCTTATGAGATGCCTCAACACAACAACACCGAAGAGGGATCTGTGTACCTGCGCTGTTTGTGCCGTACAGTACATTCAGTGAGGAGACAGGGACGGACAACACAGGTGCACAGATCCCTCTTCCGCAAGATGTCTGCTCTGTCGTCTTGAGGTGAGTCTCATAAGAATTTGTTTTCATAAAATGCCTGCCCTTAAACATTACAACCGTATTTAAATAATTACTGCTTTACTAACTATTAATAGAGGGGCACTTAAGCTACCGGTCAAAAGTTTTAGAACACCTCCGTTTTTTTCTAATTTTAGTTATTGCCATATAACTTGGCAAAAGCATTAGAAATACATGTAAACACTGGGTATTTCTAAACTCAAGTCAAATATTATAATCTATTTAGCAGGGTTTTTTTGGTTTAGCTTTTGTAGATGTGTAAATGTTAAAAAAAAATTTTTATAATTTTTTTTTTTTTCCCCACAGTAAATTATATGATGGAAATAATGGTATCTTTAGAAAGCCCATCTTATGGCAAGAAAAGCAGTATATAATATATGTGGGTACATTAAATGAGTAAGAGGAAAATTACAGCTAAACACAAACACAGTAGAAGTGGTCCAGAAAGACAAAAAATGTTCGAAACGTCCAGACCTTAAGGGGATAAACACAATGATTCAATGCTTTTTTTTTTTTTATACATCTACAAATGCTAAAAAAAACCCCAACCTGCTAAATAGATTTATAATATTTGTCTTGAGTTTAGAAACACTAATGTTTTTGCCAAGTTATATGGCAATAACTAAAAGTAGCAAAAATTGAGGTGTCCCAAAACTTTTGACTAGTAGTGTATATCTGAGTGATAGTTCTGCTTTAATTCCTTGTGCAACATCTTTTCAGACATACAACCATCCAGTGAGACCCTAAACGGTCATATAATAAAACTCACACCGCATTGTTTTGTGGATGGGATAGGTATGTTCCCAAGTAATTGGGTTATTTATTTAAAAGCAGCCTCAGTGAATGTAATACCAGCTATTCATATAGCTACATTCTAAGCAAATTGTTTAGTGTAACATATAATCTGTGTATGAAGAAACATGCACTATTACTCCTGGTACCTCCCTTTTGACTGATTAGCAGCCATCTGGCACACAGCTATTATAGTCTGAGCACTTCCTTTCCTTGGAGGCAGGGTAGTGGCAGCCATAATGCACTCTTGCCTGATTAGTGTTAGACAGAAAAATATAGGACTGTACTTTGATTGCTGCCCGCACACTTGCCCGTGCCTTGATGACCGCATAACACCGACAAACAGTAAAATTCTTCATACATTCCCTCCCAGTACAGTGAGAGGAAGTACAATTCACAGCTCAAGTATTAGATCTACGATGACTAACAGAGACTGATGCTCTAAAAATACCTGAGACAGATGGACCGTACCACAGGGCAAATTCTAAAAACTCCTAAAGACATTAATGGAACTTTTAACCTCTGAATGCTAGAGAGGTCTCCAATACATCAATTTACTTTTAAATATGATGAAGATATTTCTAGTATTAAAGCGGAACTTCCACCAGAAGTAGTCACCCTGCAATAATTAGGCAGGTGGCAACTAGCTTAATAATAATTATATTACCTCTCACAACGACAAGATTCTATAGAAATCCTTAAAGGGATAGTAATATTTCGTTTTAACTTTATGTTGTAGACATTAAAAAAACATGAAGAATATGTCTTATCTCTCAAACCTTTATGGTTTAAGAGATATTTGCAAGCAAAGTTTCCCCTCCCGCCCCTTTTTACCTAGTGTAAGAACCTAGTGTAGAACGCTGAGTACGGGGGAGGGAGAGGGCAACTTTAGGAGCGATTATCTCTCAAACCATAATGGTTTGAGAGATGACACTGGGGGCAATACATTTATTTTAAATATGGCTTTAATATAGGGATTAGTAATAATTATTACTATCCCTTTAAGCTCGTTGCCACCTGCCTAATTATTGCAGGGAGACTTTTCTTCTGATGGTAGTTCAGCTTTAAACAGGTTAAAAGCCCAATTAAAAAAAAAAATAAAACCTTTTGTTTGCACCCCTCATTATGCAGTTGGTTTCTTCCAGAATTGCTCCAGATTCCTTAGTACATCACCCTCAAGCTGGGGCTGTCAGTTTTGCAGAATCTCTGCTTGGATAAGCTGAGGGTTTTAGGAGCCAGTTATAATGATGCATGTACACAGCTGTATATAAGATACTTTTAGTGGAACTAGCATTTCACAATGAGTTGGGTGATTTTGAGAATCTCATATATTTGTTAGCCAGTCTTTATTTCAGAGTGTTTCAGATACTAATATTCCACTCCCCTTCCTGACTGTTACTTCCTATCAAGAAGTACTGGCTAATCTGCATAAATCTTGTAAACTATAGTTTAAAGAGATAGTAACACTTGTAAAAAAAAAAAAATACAAATACAAATAAAAAAATAAATAAATAAACTATATATTGTAGGGTTTATCTTCCTGAGTAAAATAAGGAAGATAAAGTGTTTTCATTCAAAAGTTATTACAGCTCAGACTTTAATTTTTTTAGGTGTAGTACCTCCATAGCCTGAAATTTTACAGTGGTGCTGTTGCTACATCATCCTATGGAAAGCTCTGGTCAGTTGACCATAAACCTCCACTGAAGGATAAACCCTACAATATATAGTTTTGTTATATATTGAGTGTTGCTATCCCTTTAAGTAAATATGAATTAATAAAAATATATATTATTCTGAAAGATCTTTCAAAATCATTGTTAGCTCTACTTAAAAAGGATCCAGGGGTGAATTTTCGGATCTGTGGCTCCCAGGTTCTTGTAATGTTCACACCCCTGCTATGCACATTAAAATGTCCCATCAAATGCAAGAAGGTGCTGACTTACAAGGCAACAAAAAAGGGCATTGGATTAATTTATCAATAGTCCCACCTTTATGATATTATTTTCAAATTGCTTTTAAATGTACAGAGTGTTTGCCCAAATCCATTTAACCCTTTGATTGCCATAGAGGAATCCACTTCATTGTAACACAATGCAGTGATAGCTCTCTGGTACTCACTAGGTTAATAGGCCTTTTTCTATAGCTTTCATAACATTTATTGCAGTTAATCATGGAAAATGCTAAATATTAGATTTCAAGACTGAATGGTTTCATTCTACTAGTGAGGATATCTTCCTAATTATACATTGATTAATAGGAATAGAAGCAACTGCCAGTTAACATCTTATAATTTTCTTGTGGTCGTGTTTTTGTTTTTTGGGTGTTTTTTTTTTTTTTTTTGTTTTTGTTTTGTTTTTGTTTTGTACTTCCTTTTGCTTTTCTATACTCCTCCTGTTTGTGTGGCACGCTATAATAAATTCCTTCAATGAACACTAAGGCTGGGTTCATAGAGGTGACTCAGACAGTGGGACAATCTCTCATCTGCTTTTAAAGTGATAGTAATTTTCAAAATAAAAGCAGCCCATCAAGGGTAGAAAACGTAGTGGCAGATTTTCTCAGTTGTCAGCACTTGGATGCCAGAAACTGGGACCTCAGAGTGTGTTTGACTTGATCGTTCACTGTTGGGGGCTCCTGTGGATCTCATGGCTTCTTATCTGAACTGCAAGATTAATCAGTTCTGCACTAGATCCCGGAATCTTTTGATTCTCGCAGTGAATGCAGTGGCAATGCCATGAACTGTTCCTCTGGTGTATGTGTTTACTTAAGTTCCCCTGATTCCTAGGGTGCTGAGGAAAATGAGGATGGAGCGGACTCATGTCATCCTGATTGCTACATTTTGTCAGTCTCAATCTGTCCATGGCAGTGCCTTTTCATCTTCTTCTGTTGTGTCCAAACCTGATTCCCAACACGTAATTCCACCCTCGGGTGAAGAAACTAAATTTGAAGGCTTGGCTCTTGAGGTCCATTTTCTATTGAAAAAGGGCTTCTCAGTCTGTTATTTCTATGCTTCAAGCTAGAAAGACAGTTTCTTCTAAAGTCTGTCCTGGGTTTGGTCCTTTTTCTACATGAAGTGTGCTGACCCGGGGTTCCTGGCCACTACATTTTTAGCTTTAAGTTATTTTGGCCTTTCTTCAGGATGGTGTTCAGAAAGACAAGGTTCAGATTTTGTCTTTGTTCATTTCTGGCTGCTTTTGCCTATGCAAACTTTTGTCCAAGGGATGGCTCACACATACCCTGTCTTTCGAGATTCCACTCCTCCATGGAATTTGAACCTGGCATTAGGAGCACTTCAGAAGATTCCTTTTGACGCTCAGGATATCTTTTCTTATTGTGTCTGTTCGGCAGGTAGGCAAACTTTAATATTTGTATTGTAAACCTCCCTTTCTAGTGTTTTTACCTGGATTGGGTGGTTTTCCGAACCCCTGTGGGCTTGCTGCCCAGGGTTGTTCCAGATTTTCACATCAACCAGAAAACTGTTCTTACTACTGTCTTGACAGGTTCTTCTAATAAAAAACAGCAGGAATGTCATCTCTTGATTTGGTCAGGTGCTTGACGTTCTATGTTGAACAAACACAGCTTTTTCAGAAACCTGATTTGTTTTTTTGTCATTCCTGAGAGTGCAGAAATGGAAGACGCTGTTACTGTAGCTTCCTGGATTAAGGCGACCATTCCCCAGATGTATGACCTCAGGTACAAATCTGTAGTGTTATGGCACTTTCCACTAGGTTGGTGGATGCATACTGGGCCTTCAAGAATCAGACTACTTCTGAGCAGTAGTGGTTGTCTCTGCACAGCTTAGTCAAAAAGTACCGTGTTAATGTGCTGGTTTCGGCTGAAGTCTGTTTTGGCAGGAAGGTCTTACAGGCTCCGGTGCCCGTATAGGTGTCCTTGTTGAATTTCTTTGATCAGCAGCTTGTTGGTTTCATGTTCTTTTGGTTTTTAGGTGTGGTGTCAGTTGACACCTGAGGTTCACCAGTTCAGTTCTGTTGATATTGGTCGGTGTTTCTCTTTCCCTGGATTCTTGGTGAATAACTTGGTATATCCCCATATAAAATTTCGGAAACTGCAGATATAATGCAAAAAATCTGGCACTTACCTGGCTGTTGTGTGAAGGGCACCTACATGCATAGTTTGTTAATCTGGTAAACAGAGTCACATATTCCTAGGGCATAATACCCTTTTAAGAATAATGGTTACAACACTGAAATAAAGTATGTTGCAGTTATAACGAAGATGTGTAGTGAGGTAGAATTCTAAAAGTATGTATCCTGCATTATAAATTCATGTGACTAGCTCTTCTCTTGCTGAAATCCTACAATGTCCGTCTTCATTTGCAGGTGAGGATGGCGCAGGCAAGACAAGTTTGATAGGAAAACTTCAGGGAATTGAGGAGTACAAGAAAGGGAGAGGAATGGAGTATCTCTACATAAATGTCCACGACGAAGACCGAGATGGCAAGTGCTTTTCTTTTATCATCATCATTACTAATGTAGCAACAAATTCTGAACAGTGACATGACAAAATGCACTGAGGGACAACTCATACAAAGATATCTGCAATATATAGTGATAGTAAAATCAATACAAGAGTACATATCAAATTTCTGTATGATTTGTATATAAACTTAATAATGAATTCAATTTAACAGATAGTTAAAGGAGAAGTAAAGGGTCAGGGAAAAGGTCTTCATAACTGTAATGGATTACCTGACCGCTATGGGAATAGGGCTGTGAGCCCATGGCTTAGTCTGTAATACTCTCCTCATTCCTCCTGCGGATCATAGAGGCAGCATCAGTTCTTCACTTAGAACTTCTAGAAGATTTGTATCCTCATCACTGAAGTTCACTGTGAGCAAATTTGCTGGCACTGGTTTTCAGTGGAGAGGAGAGTGGTGTTCATTTATATTCCAGAAGCATCAAGTGTTGCTTGGATGTTACTCAGACCTGCAGATCATGGAAAGCTGCAGGGGAAATGAGAGTATTAGAGCTTTAATCGGGTAACATCCTATACTTCTAAAACCTATTCCCCTTTTAAAGTTTCAGAAAAAGATTAACCCTTTTGAGGTCAGGGGATGTGCCACACAATGCTTAATAATCTCTGCACAACCCTTTTGCCCTCAGAGTTAACCTCTTTCTAAGCCTGACCTTTCTAACTTCCAAGAAGCTAAAATAGTTCTATATAATATATGTTAGAAAGGGATCTGATTTCTGGTTAAGATTATATGATATTCTAACGCTTTATTACTTGGGCCATAAGTTAATCTGTGCTTTATGCAATTCCAGATCAAACTAGGTGTAATGTATGGATCTTGGATGGTGACCTGTATCACAAAGGCCTCCTGAAATTTGCCATGGATGTTGGCAGCGTTAAGGACACACTAATTATGTTGGTAGTAGACATGTCACGGCCATGGCTGGCACTGGATTCATTGCAGAAGTGGGCTAGCGTAATCAGGGAACACATGGATAAACTGAAGATCCCCCCTGAAGAAATTAAAGAGATGGAAGAAAGGAGTGAGTGCAGATGTTCTTTGTGTTTTTCTTAAGGCTAGTGGTTCTTCTTTTAGTATTGCTCTATCAAAACTTTGTGACTATGCATATTCTGTTTGGTTTGATTAGCAGGGTTGCACCATAGTTAAAGTGAGAAATCTTATTGAGGACAGCAGGGTATTAGCTTGAGGGCTGCATGGCTGACATGCCTGATCTACAGTATGTCAGCCCCTACTTATGGGGTACCATTTTACTCAAAAGGAATCTAGCTACATAAGCAGTTATACGTTTCCATGGTTTTCCAGTATTTTTGCATATTTGAAGTGAAAAGTAAATGTTTTTACATTACGGTTTGAGTTCAAAGCCCAGCACACAAATCTCTAAAAAAAATTATGACCAACCTGTGGTAAACGCTCCATTTACAGATGTTAAACTGTAGTCCTTGCCACCCCAATAATAATTTTATTATGGAGGGAAACCTATTCTAGGACTTTTCCTGCTGAGTAAAAATAAGGGAACTCCCACTGCAGGGACACATGGAACAGACATTAGAGGCCCTTTAATATATGGGAACATTTAAGACCCTATTATATTTTGGAAAAACCTTCCTTTTATTTGCTTTTTGTTTATGCTTAAACATCCACTTTTATGTTGTACAAAGAAATATATATAAAAAAGAGACCTAGCTTATCAATTGCACATATAATATGTATAGAATGTCCTATAATAAAGAGCAAGAACAGTAGGTGTGGGGTTATGAGAGCAGGAAGAACTATGTTTTGTCTAGCTATACAGGAAATTAACAACAAAAAAAATAATGAGCAATTTAAGACAGATAATAAAATGTGTCGTTTATTGACATGTTTGTCTGCCTGAAATCTGAAATTAATGTTTTTAGTATGATGCAATTAAAAAGCAGTCATACTATCATAATTCTGCTATGCGCACAAACCTTTAGTGAGTTTTTAGCCCCTTAAGGGCCGGCACATAAGTAACACTGGGCATTTTTTCTTTTTCGGAAATTGAATCGGGGTCCCTGAACGGCATGTATATGTCATGGGTCCTTAACGTAAGTTTTCCCATGACTTGTATGTACATCCTTTGTCCTTAAGGGGTTAAACCTACCCTAATTGCAACTAGTACAACCAAGAAGGGGGAGGAGCCAAAACCTCACAAAATACATACAATGAGATAGACTAGCAAGTTCACCAAGTTTTTGAGTATATCATTAGCTTTCAAATAGTTGCAAATATGTGTGGTTAGAAGAGCAGCAAGAACTATAGCTTGGCTCCATATACAGAAATTAAGGAAAAAGACCAAAAAAAAAATCTGTGTTTCAGATCCTAACTTTACCAATACTAAATCTCACTCTTTATTATATGTAGTAAGTCACATTGTTTATAGTTGTGTACCCAGCATCATTCCAACCTGAACACAGGATTAAACAAAGTCCTTTCTGTATAACTGGGACTGTTTGTTACCCAAGGTAAGTACCCCTGAAATAGGAGGACCCAGCCGAACGCCAGGTGTCCCATGTATTAAAATGCTCCTGATTAGAGATGGGCAACATGAGGACTACCAGCTGCCATCATTCACAGCTAGATGTCGGGGATTATAGGCATTGTTGGCATAAACAGCTGAAAGGTGTAATTACCCACCACTGCTGTATATATCTTATTTATTTATAACATATTGTACCAGGGTGAATATGTTGAGATTTCTCTTGTTTTCAGATATGTCCCGTAGAGCTTTTACGGTACAAAGTTACATATTTACACAACTAGAGAAGAAAAATACAAAAATATTTACATATACACCTTTTTAAATACAAATAAGCCTTTTTTATTTTTAGGGATCTTAGTATGGGAGAAGATCCAAAGATAGATAAATATGTTATTATTTTTATTTTTCCTCACCCTCATTTCTTTTGGTAGGGTGTTTTTTTTTTTTTTTTTCTCTCCATGTTTATGGAGCTCTGATGGGGAGGGCAGATGAACTGACTTCTTTCTTGTAGTATGGAATACTCGGTGAGTTGTTAGTAGTGGAGTGAAGTTTATAGCTAGTATGGAGACATGGAGTGGGCAGGTAGTCTGATAGCTTTTCAGACTAGTGGTTCTAAACTAAACAAGAAAGGTGAAGGGAATGCTTAGATTTGAATATTGGCTGATTTAGTTCTTTAAACAAATCAGCGATGAGTAGTATAATTACAGTGAAGGACAAAGTGGCATAATGAATTATTCAGTGTGTTGCCAAGTTTATTTGTGGCACAGAACCATATACAACATACCCATTATCTGACTGGCATTAACATCTGTTGAACAATACATTTTCTCACTAGGGGACTTAGACAAGATTTCTTTCTAAACAAAGCTCCTATTTTAGGATAAAGTATGGCTGTTAATTTATCAATATGAAGACCAAAAGTGAGGTTGGAGTCAAGCCACATCTCAAGATATTTGTATGAGTCGACCGGGGCCAAGTTACGGTTAGACTTTGTAACAGTGGTTAAATGGGTATGGCAGAGTTTCGAGTAATTTGCTCTCTTTTGGGGGAAAAAAAAAAAATATACCATTGTCACCATTTTGTCAGTGTTAAAGAACAGTTTGTTTTTAGTGATCCAAGTTTCAACTTCAGAGAAATTAGCCTGAAATACTGTCTCAAGTTGTAATACTTTTGGATTTTAGTGTAGTTTGTAGTGTCCTCTGCATACATGTGCACAAAAAATGCTTTGCGAGCCATGGGCAGATAATTTATAAATAGGGAAAATAGGAGGCCAAGAATAGAGCCCTGAGGAACCACAGCTATTATTGTGAGCTGGAGGGATAGGAATAGACACATTGCATTGTGTTTGACACTTAGAATTGGAACCAGTTTATACCAGTCAAATTACTGATTTATATTTGCAGTGGTAAGAAATTTTCAAGAATACGTTGAACCAGGAGAGGAATTTCCAGCCTCTCCTCAGAGAAGAAGTACGACCTCACAGGAAGAGAGGGATGATAGTGTGACTTTACCTCTAGGAGAAGACACGCTAACACACAATCTTGGTATTCCCGTAGTAGTAGTTTGCACAAAGGTAAGTTTACTGACTGATTTGATTTTATACCATTGCTTCTTCCTCCTAACATGTCATTGGTCCCTGGGTCTTTTAATGGGTGGGATCTGTGGCATCCAAGGGTTCAAAGAAGAACTACAACCTCCTAATAATAAACACTCCCCACACACCCTTTTGCTTTTACTATGGGCAGAAAATCATAATGGCCCCTATAAATTTTGCCCTTGTGCTTTTGCTCAAGAAATAACATTGTCAGTCCTGTAGTTCATGTTCATGGAGGCAGACATGACAGTTGCTGACACTTTTTTCGAACTGACGCAGGTAGTTCATGAGCCTATAACCCTTTAACAATGGCTTGCTCCGGGAGCTGGGTGGCCCTAGAGGACCATGCCACTTTTTTCCCGCAATGCATTCTGGGATGCTGTCACAGAATTCCGTGACATGCCAGGATCATCATCGGTCCTTAACGTCTGTACTGGCATGGTGAGCCTTGCACGTCATGTGTTAGTAAGGGGGTTAAAGGGACACTAATGAATTACTTCATTGGAACAGTCTACAAAGTGTGCCTGGTTTGCAAGTACGCTTTGTAGACCGTTCCAATGAAATAGTTATTTATAAATAATGCTATTTTGGCTCTGTTGAAGAGCCACCTCGAGTCAGCCAACTCGAATCTCCTGCTGTCAGCTTTACAGCTGACATCAGGAGAGGGATAACTTTAGATGCGAATATCTCTCAAATGATAAAGGTTTGAGAGATGGGATTTGCGCCACATAATTTTTTTAAATCTACAAAACAACATAAAGTTATTATTGGACATTAATGTCCCTTTAAGGACCAAGGAATTGCACAACATATTGCAAAGGAGTGCATCGCACTCTTCTCTGGTCCTTAACCCCTTAACGGTCATGGGTTGTTTTGCATTAACGACCCATAATGTTCCAGGACCATCATGGTATTCCGGGCTCCCCGCGTGGATGCATGCCGTTCGGCGAGCCCGGAACCGGATAAAAAGAAAAGATCCGTGGTCCTTAAGTGCTAGCCTTGTGTGCGCGTGGCCGGTCCTTAAGGGGTTAAAGGATTAAGATTACCGTGTGCAGAGAGCAGAATTTGAGGTTCTGTGAGCTTGCTAGCAGTTGTCATGTCCGCCTCTGGACATGACATCCAGAACTGATTCAAATAGGCTTCCTTTTGGATAAGGACATTTAAATACCATAAATTATATTATTCTATTTTACCATTTAAAAATAAGAAGTTTAGTTTGCTTAACCCACTTATTTAACCCTTTGATTGCCAGAGGGGTATGCAGAGCATTGCTTCCCATCTATTATACTTGCCAGTGTCGTAGCTGGTCACTCCTCTACCTTGCTGATTAGAAGACAGAGAAAAAAAAAAAAAAAAAAAAGGCCATGCATAAAGACAAAATTGGAGCAATTCTAGAGCAAGCCAACTGCAGTATAATCATATATTCTAATTCGGCGAGTGTTTGTCAGAAGCCGTCACGCGCAGTAGAGACAGCTGTACGCGCTGCAGTCATGCACAGTACAAACTGCCCGCGCTGCAACTGATACAGAGCTGGGCGCTGCAAATTCAGACCGGAGTCCTCTCTGCGCAGAGAGGACTAAACGGTCTGAATTCGGAGAACCCCGTTCTGTGTCAGCTGCAGCGTGGGCAGTTTGTACTGAGCATGACTGCAGTGCCTCCAATGTTGGCCCTTGATATACAAATCTCCATTGGTATGTAACTTCATTATTAACCCTTTTAAGGGCCAGAGAGGTGAGCAACTCCCTACTTAACAATTTGGTGCACAGCTCTCCTGTCCAAAAAAGGTCACTGAGAATCTGGGCATTTCAAACCCACCATACCCGTGCACTTGCAGGAAAAATTAGGTTGTTTGCCACTTTAATGTAGATTGCTTTGTAACTTATTTTAATCAATGCAATATGACTTTCGGTATAAGTACTTTTTGTCTTGTGTCCAGTGTGGTAGGCAGGGACCACATGGTAAAGAATTGTCCACCAGGAGGCAGGGCCCTTAATAGTTAAAACCTAGAAGAAACTCCTCTCTTCCTCTGTCCTACTTTACCTTTGACCACCCAGTGGACTAGAGAAAGGGATTTAATGGCAAGTGTAAAAAAAATTATTTTCTCATCCTTTAAAACTGAAACGCATTCTACAAGTAGACATCTTTAGTTGCTCAAGGTTCCCCTTACATACTATCTGCAATTTTTTATTGCATGAAAATATCTCAGTAGACAATTTTTAAAGGGATGGTATTGCCTGAAAATCATTTTATTTTATAGTGTAGCCCCTAAAAACATTAAAAATGATATAAGTCTTAGCTCCCAAACCTTTATGGTTTGGGATATACTAGCAAGTAAAGTTCCTTTTCCTGGCTGTTTTAGCCAAGTCTGCCATCTAGTGGACAGATTTGGAATCCGGTCCACAGATCAGCGGGCAGCTCTTTAGCAGTCCCGAGATCACGATCTTTATACCTTTTAGGACCCATGATGGTCCTGGACCGTCATGGAATTCCGGGCTCCCCACGCGGCTGCACGCCGTTCAGGGAGTCCGGAATCAGATCACATTAAAAAAAAAAAAAAAATGCTCCGTGGTCTTTAAGGGACCGCAAAGTACGCGCGTGGCTGATCCTTAAGGGGTTAAAAAGAACTACTTAATTGGAACTGTCTACAAAGTATGCCTGGCTTGCAAACACACTTTGTAGACCATTCCAGTGAAGAAATTCTTTTTAAAGATCTTGATCTCGGCACTGCTGAAGAGCCACGGCCGGTCTGGGGACCGGATTCCAAATCTGTAGGCTTGAGCAGTGATGTCACTCCAGGGGAAACTTTACTTGCTAATAGCTCTCAAACCATAAAGGTTTGGGAGATGAGACATACCATTATTAATGTTTTTTTTAAGGGCTACAATATAAAATCAAGTTATTTTCAGGAAATACTATCCCTTTAATAACTCTTTGCATGCCAAATGAGTATCTAAAGCTATGTGTTGGGTGCCTCTCTTTGGCACACAAAGGGTTTTGGGTAGTTTGAAAAGAAAAAAAGCACATTTATATTTGTTCATAGGTCCCACAATCAGAATGAGAATAAAGACCATTATAGGGCAATATTCAAGAAGATAAAAATTAGCAATTTTGGGAATGTGTATTTCTACCTATGGTGCACTCTGCTCTAGAATTGTACTGCTTTAGCTTCTTGAATACAGACCATAGTGTATAACCGCCTCCATGAATATACATTTGGGACTCTGTTCACGTTTTTTTTTCTTTTCTTTTCAGTGTGGAAGCGTAAGTAGGGTCACAAGACACTATGGCCTCTGATTTATCTCAATTTTTGCCCATTTTTAAACCAACCCTGAAAACTAGTTAGTGAGTTATTCAATTTATACACCTCTTTTGTATTTCTTTAGTCCCCTCCCAAATAAGTACCAGACATTTTTGGATGCCTTGTTCAATTTACTGTTCTTTTGTTTTTATTTCAGTGTGATGCCATTAGTATTTTGGAAAAGGAACACGACTACAGAGATGAACATTTTGACTTTATTCAGTCTCATATCAGGAAGTTTTGTTTACAATGTATCCTTTTCACAAGTTCAGCTCGTAAACATGTAAAATAAAGGCCCTTTTCACTTTGGCAAAACAAAGGCATGAGTTGTGAATCCTATATTTGATGGCAGGCTGGTTAGAAAAGAAGGAATGTTCTTGACCTAATTAATTTGTAAGATAGGAGTGCCCTCTAGTTTGGGATGTCTCTTGGTTCTTGATTTAACATTTTGCCCAGCTAGGGATTCCATGCCTCCTGGCTGTCTGTCTTAAGCTCAAGCAGCATATGTCCAACAAAGTGTGGCCTCTGGGGGAGGGTGGCAAGTATTTGTTCACTACAGTGACTGTTGAGAGTTTTAACCCTTTGATTGCCAGAGAGACATCCAACGCATTGCAACACAATGCTTTGGATACCTCTGGCGCGCAAACAGTTAACTCTGTTCTAGAGTTGCCAGAGGGAAAAAGTGAGGCCTGCTGGAAGAACCTATGCCCAAAGCCTTAATTAATCCTGTCTGTGCTGCTGCTGCTGGTTGACTCTTCCAAATAGGTTGTTCCCAGATGCATGGTAATTGAGGACAGATAGCATGGAATTGCTGTGTTTGTGTTGTTTGTCTGCATGTATCCTTTAATCTAGAACCTCTTGTTTTGTTTTGTTTTTTGCCAAGATGTTTGTGTGTGTGTGTGTGTGTGTGTGTGTGTGTGTGTGTGTGGTGTGTGTGTGTATCCTATATAATAATTCGCTAGGATGTTTGTCAGAAGCCCTCATGCGCTGTAGAGACTGCGCGCTGCAGTCATATGCATTACAGAGTGCCCGAACGTGCTGCAGCTGATACGGAGCGGGGCATTCCGAACTTGTACCTTAGTCCTCTCTGTGCATCCTTCCTGGGTCCCAGGAAGAATGTGCAGAGAGGACTACAGTACGAATTCAGAGCGCCCCGCTCCGTATCGGCTGCGGTGCGTTCGGGCCCTCTGTACTGCGCATAACTGCAGCGCAGGCAGTGAGCAGAGAGGCTTCGGGCACAAGCCGAGGCTGCCGAGTGCCACCGTGGCCCTTTTAAACTAGTATATATATCTTGATAAAGCATGTTGACAAAGGCCCAAAGCAGGGCCGATGCGTTGATGGAATAAACTAGCACTGATTGGTCACCTTTACAAAGTCCTGCAAGTGCTTTCTTCTTTTCTACAATTGTTACATGTGTGGGTACAAGAATGGGCACCCTTTTGGACATAACTGTTTGTGTGCATGTGTGAGTATAAAATATATATATATATATATAAAAAAAATTGAGTATACATTTATGGCCATGGATTTTGTCTATTGCTTTAGTAGAGTTGTTTGCTGACCCATTTTAGAAGGCACCCGTAAAAGTTTTAGGTTTTATTATCTTTGCTTACCCAAATTACCTCATCACACACACAGTCAAAATTCTCTTCAAATGTCACAGAAAGCACTGCATGCTGCAAATGGCAGTGCCCCTCTATCACTCAAAAAGTTAAAAGGTTACTAATGTTTCACAACAAAAGCAGCTCCAATTAATCTTCATGGTGTTTGGGCCATGGAGAGTGCTATTTCAATACTGTGTAGTGAGATGTAGTTCAAGAGTAACTGAATGATAAAGTATCCCCCTCCCGTCCTTTTTAGTGATGTAACACTGCTCACCTCAGAGAAGCAAGACTGGATGGATCGCAGAGAGGGACAATCTTCAGTGAGCATAAGGAAAAACTTGTCAAGGAGGCAGGTTTTTTCTTATGCTCACAGTAAGAAAATTGTCCCTTCCTGTGAGCTGTCTGGTCTCGACCAGATTCCACATCTGAGGGGAGGTGGCTTACACTAGGTAAAAGGGGCGAGAGGGGGATACTTTATCATTCAATTACTCTCCATGGCCCAAATATTATGAAGATGAATTGGACCTGCTGTTTTTGTGGAACATTACTATCCCTTTAAGAGCTCTCACATGGGTGATTTTTAGAAGTATGGCTTTTAATAGCAATGTTGGTGTATTTTTAATTTTACTTTGTAGCAAGCTTTTCCCAGTATCTTATTCTCTATATTTAATTAAAGTGAGAAAATTGCAGGGAAATCTCTGCTACCTGTGAGTGTTGTGCAACTTCAGCGGTATTCCATTCAAACCCATACTTACACATCTGTAACTGTGTTATCAAACTGACGGAGGAAAGTTGCCACATGCTGTTTCTCTCTGCGACAGTCACAGTGCATAACGCACCATACGACTCAATGATTCACAACTCACGCAGTTTTTTCTTGTGTTGCTGTCGCTGTGACAATATTACCCATGCGCAAACATAACTTTTTTTTTTTTTTTAAATCTAAGTTAAGATATTGCTTTGTCCGGAGGGGTGGAGCAAACTGCCCAAGGAAATGGATGTCTCTTTCATAGCTCTGAGTGGAGACATTGATTATCTCACAGAACGCTGATTAATGTTTCGAATTCATCGTTGAAAACCTCTCCCTTTTGACTGGCTAGATGGTGGACAAAGCCGTTTTTTTCTTGCAAAAGGAGCCACAAATTATTATATTTCCATCGGCGTGCAAGACGGATCGTTTGTAGGGGGGATCAAAATGGCGACTGACACTTGTGTACAGAAGGAGGATGTGGTACACCTAGTGACCAGAGCAGATTTCACTGCCTTGTTCTGGCTATCAAAGCTGTGCTTAAGGAGGAGTTGACAGATAAACGGCACGATTTTGGCCTGATGTCCCAGAGCCTTGTACCCTGGAGAAGGGAGCTGCAGTAGTGGCTTGGGACGCTACTTACTTAGAAGCTACTTCGGTCTCAACGGAGGTGATCATGGCATACTCCTCTACCTTAGAGACAGTCATGGATAGTCTGAGCCAGAGAGATGATCTGGGTTTTTGTTCCTTACCTGTTGCTGAATCGTGGAAGTTTTTGGTGCCTGCTTCAGATACTGCCTTCTGCGGATTATTACGTGATACGAAGCGTATCTTCTTGCATCTTCTGTTTGGGTTATGTCTTCTGGTAAAGCGTATACTTCTACCTGACAAGTTGAGTTCAACGGAGCTGAAGCCGGATGAGTCCCTCCTGGGATTTGTGGCATTTTACACAGTTGTTCCGTAGCTTTAATAAGCCTGCATTTTTGGATTCTATATATATCTGGTATAGACTGTGATCACTTGGATGGTGGACACTTCAAGCTGCTTCGTTCCTGTATGGACTTTACCCATTGCATCGGTTATGGCTCCTTGGAAAATTATTATGACCAGCGTATCTGCGTTTCTTTAGTGTTTTGTGTACCTCATGAGTGAAGATGGATGCCTTCTAGATGGACTAGAGGACTGTGTGATGCCACAAGGTTTGTCCGTGGTTAGACCGCAGTTTTTATATACTATCTGACTTAGGCCAGGTTTCTGTACTATACTTTATAAAGGGGTGCCAGTGAGTTGCCTGTAGGCATTTTTGTGCCATTCTCTCTGTACAGGGTCACTCTTCTCATTCTTAGAGATATCATTACCCCCCCATGTCTGTATCTCTGGGATATTGGTGTAATTATTCAAGGAACGGGTCGTTCACATTGCTTTTTTTATGGTTAGTTTATGTTAGTGAGTTATTACCATCTATTTTCATACATTTGGTTTTGAAGTATAATCTCATACCCACCAGTTTACAATTTAGAACGCTACTGTGTTAATTGTTCTGGCGTTCCTGATGTGTCAAGATAGTGTTTTTTGTTTTTCTCTATGTCTCATGTTTCTTGTCCATTCCTTTATTAACATTTATACTCCGCTTTTAACCTTCCTCTGGACCTCTTGGAGGACTCTGTGTGATTCTCTGACTGTAGTGTCAGTTATTTTACCTAGTCTCTCTGTCCACGCTTTTCCTGTTCAGTTATTCCTTTCTAACTTAGCTGTACTTACTAACAGCTTTACTGCTCTCTTATTTTGGTCTTCTGATATAGTGCCTTTATTCTTAACTAGTTGAACAGCCCGTTACACGAGCCACAGTGCCTCTGGCAGCCGGTCACGGGGCAGTCACGAACAGTAGAGACTGCCTGCGCCACTGCTGATACAGAGCTGGACGCTCCTTCGGAGCGCCCAGCTCTGTATCAGCCACGGTGCGGGCAGTCTGTACTGCGCATGACTACCGCTCGTGCAGCAGTATCTACTGCGCATGTTGGGCGTTACACACAACTTGGCGAATTATTATATAGGATGTTACTGACTGTAGGGACTGATGAATCTGACTTGTTGCTATCATAATTGCATATCCATCAGTCTCTGTGGTTTAAGTAGCACTCATTATTACCAAATGTTGCTTTAATATGTATGGCTCTTCCATTGGATTTTTTTTGTTTTGTTAGAAGCTAATATGCACAGTTCTCAATTATCTTTTTGCATCTTTCATGCCTGGTTGGCTTCAATTAAGATGCTATAATCTATTTTTATGCTACGAATTTTACAGTGTATCGCATTACCCTACTTATGTATGGTTTCCTCTTGATTGGCTTTACCTATGCCTTGTATTGCTATATTATTCTGTACAAATGCAATATTTTCTCAATAAAGCTTTTAAACTTAAAGATATATATATATTTAAATCAGGGCTCAAAATTTCCACTCACCACTAGCCAATGGCAAGTGAAAATTTAACCCTGGTGAGTAGAAATTCAGCCCTGGTGGGTATGTTATGGCTTGCAGTGGCGAGTAACTTTTCAGGTCTGGCTAGTAACAAAGGACTTCAACTTTTAAGCCCTGTATGTATATATATAATATAAATATATATATATATATATAATTAGGTTTGATGTAATGTGGCAAATTAAATTGTACTTTATTTTGTCTTTAACAATTGTCTGAAGATGGTGCTGCACTTATTTACACGTCCATAAAGGAAGACAAAAATATTGACATTGTGTATAAATATATTGTTCAGCAGTTATATGGATTCCCATTTAATATGCCTGCTGTTATTGTTGAAAAGGATGCAGTATTTATGTAAGTATCACTAAAATAAAGATTAAATATCTGTGGGCCAATAAAAAAAGTAATGAAACGTCAAAGGGACATATGTATAAACACAAAGTGCAGCATATCTGGGCAAACCAGCTGAAGATCAAAAACAAAAATTCACATAGATGCGTTTGTGAACTTTTTAGCATTTATGCATTTTAAAGTCCCATATAAATCAATGGTAATTGTTTGGACCCTGTGGTCTGTTGGTTTGCCTCAGACTTGCTTTACTTTTTTCACATAATAACCCTATTTGCATAGTTTGTAGCCTCCTGTTGTAAGGAGCCTGATGGTGCTTCGGGGATTGAAGCATCCTATGTATGGGTGGGGAAACCAATGCAAAATGCTGTAAGAAACTTGAAACATACTAGTACTAATTATAGTATTGTGAATTACATTTTCTTGTCTGTTCTCAATTTTTGAAGAATGTCTTACCCTTTCAGTTTACTAACATTTAGTTGTGTTGCAGACCATCAGGGTGGGACAATGAGAAGAAAATAGGGATTTTGCATGAAAATTTTCAAACCCTAAAACCAGAAGACACTTTTGAAGATATAATCACTAAACCTCCTGTGAGAAAGGTAAAGTATGATCATTTTGGTTATTTATTACACTCTTGTATTGATAGGTTTATTAAGAGAGAGAAAGTGGTTTGTCAAGTGACTTGCAGCATGCTTAAAGGTACTATTTTTGAAACATTCAAGAAATCTCCAGATGTAAAAATTGAAGTCAGTCCAGAGGCCAGCAAGCTGTGGCTTTGCAGTAATCTGAAAAGTATTTGCTTCTCTGGTATAATAACATATTTGTGTTTATTGTTTTTACTTGATTTATCACTTGTCTGCTGCCTCTGTTTGAAGAAAGTATTTCATTTTTGCGTGTTCTTAACATTGTTTTTTAAAGAAGGGCAGTTAACAGATATAGAGGACTACATAAGTGTTCTGTATTGAGATAAATTCCATCCATATTAATAAAAGGTGTAGGCTGGCATGTTACCAAAATTCTGTCTCCGCCACACCCACCGCTGGGCAGACACACACGCCCCCCGAGGAGGCAGTAAGGCGGAGATATTTAAATCAACTCCATATTTCCTTACCAGAACATATACGGGGGTGTGATTTTGACATGAACCCCATGGCCACTCCTGTCAGAATCTATGCAAGGACTTCATTGTCTCCTCTTCAAAAAGACAAAAAACAAAACAAAAAAAAAAAAGGCAGACTCACGCCGGGTAGGTCAGAGACTCCATGTTTGCTGGGGATTAACATACATACTCCTCTGAGTTTGGCCTGTTTTTGATTCTGTGTTCTATTGAGCTGGCCATGTTTTTTTATTTTGATCTCTAATCAACAGGGAACATTTCTTTTCATGCCAAGTGCCATCACTAACAGGATAGTAATGTCCCACAAAAAATATTTTGCAAATTGTAGTCCTTAAAACGTTGACCAAAGAGCAAAAAAAGTATCTCTCAAACCGTTATGGATTGAGAGAGATCTGCATTTAAAGTTCGTGATTTCCTGCTGTCAGCTGTAAAGCTGGCTCCGCTGCAGAGCCTTCGTGTTGGCTGACATTGCTATCCCTTTAACCCCTTAAGGACCCATGACAGTCCTGGACCGTCATGGGTTGTTATACCCTTAAGGACCCATGATGGTCATGGACCATCATAGAATTCTGGCCGCACGCCGTTCTGGGAGTCTGGAATCGGACTGCGCAAAAAAAAAAAAAACAAAAACGGTCCGTGGCCCTTAAGGGACTGCAAAGTACATGAGCGGCCGGTCCTTAAGGGGTTAATGGTATAAATCCATTAATTTCACTTTTCTGATCACAAAAGGAGAACAAAACAATGCAATCCCGTATTGAAACGTCCTTTGAGTCTAGATGGCAAAATAGAAATTAGGGACATTTGGTGGGAGTGGAAGAGGTCCTACAGGGAGGACCAGCAGCGGAGGAAGCATCCGGCAGTTCAAGCATGCTGGGCCGTTGCCTCTGGAGGAGGGGTTGTGCTGATAAGAGCTGTACTTCTTTCAATTGGCTCACGTCTCCCGTGGTTGATTATTTTATTTTTTATTTCCATGCATTGCTTTCATTCTGAGTATGACTAAATATAAATCTCTTAATGTCAGTGGGTATGCATCATTGGACAGCAGGTGGTACTAGCAGTGAGGAGTGGCCAGGGGGCACAGCCGTGGCAGTGGAATAAAGCAAAGAGAGAGGGAGTGCCACAAAATGAACAAGAGCAGGAGGATTTATTAACCCTTTCAGTGCCAAAAATGCATTGGCTACCCCACTGGCATAATACTGAGGGTGTGAGAGACTGTTTGCGTGTCCGTGTCTGTTCACAAGATTCAGGTTCCACATGTTGTCATCCCCACTAACTTTGACAAGTACTCTACTTTTGTGTTTTTGTCATGTTTTAACCCTTTCAGTGTGACACAGCTGTCCAATGCATTACATATCTTTTTGGCAGTGAGATTAACACATTCAGTGCCAGAGAGGTTTCCACTGTATTAGATACCTCTTTGCCACTGACACGGCAGTCCAATACTTAACCCTTTGAGTGCCACAGACATATCCAGTCCAGTGGATACCTTTGTCACTCAAAGGGTTTTTGTTTAGTAGATGCCTGTCAAATGCATTACATATTTCTCTACCATGAAAAGGCCAAACCGTTAACACCTTTAGTATCCCAGTGCTATCCAATGCATTGGATACAAATTTGGAACTCAAATTGTTAACCCTTTCATTAGCCCAGGGGTCCCCAACACAAGGGTGATTTGTTTAACCCTTTCAGTGTCATAGAGATCTTTCACATTGCAATTCCTTACATACCTTTTTGGCAGTAAAATGGTTACACCTGTGTGTGTAACCAACATCCATGCATTGCATACATCTTTACCACTTTAAGGGTTAAACATTTGAGTGGCAGAGGGGTACCCAACACATACTTTGCAATGCATTCAAGCACTTAAACCTTTCTGTATCAGGTTACCCAAGTCATTGCTAATGAATGAGTTACATACCTCTCTGCCACTCAGAGGGTTAAACCACATGTGCAGCGCTGTGCCTCTATTGCTAGTATGTTATAAAAACAGAGTGCTCGTACACCAATAATTGTGATGCCTGTAACAAGGAATACTAAAGATTGTATACAATTTTCTTTAGTTTAACAAAGTACCTTACCTAAGTAGATTTCCTTCATACAAGTGTGTTTACACACAAACAGTAGGCTTCAGTAGAACAGATTGACTCAGAGATACACACGTTATAACTTGTAACCCCTTAAGGACTGGGAAAATCTGAGGTGGACCGGAGCAATTTTGACTTTTTTGACTGTCTTTGTTCAACCATATTTTCTCTTTAATTCCTTTTGTACACCCACACAAATTATATATTGTTTTGTTAAGCACTTGTAGGGCTTTCTTTTGATACCACACTTATGTGAATACCTCATTGTTTAATTTGATAAAAATAGAAAAAAAGAGGAAAAAATTAAGAGAAAAAATTTTGCTTACATTTTCCTGTCAGGATTTGCATACTATTACTTCATTCCAAAAAATATCCCTAAATTATATTAATTTGCTTCTCCTGAATATGAGTACCCCATATGCCTAGTATTTCAATTAATTTCTCACATTTACAAGGTAAATATTACAAGATTGACACCATTATTTCCAACCTGTAATGTTTCAATAATTGGCATGTGAGCATCGTAGCTTAGTTGACGGTGCCAGAACCAAAAATGTCCCACAAAGGTATAGGTTTCAGAAAACTAGACAAAATAAGGTAAATAATCAGGAGAATTTTGGAGTTTTCTATGCAGCTATTTTTCCTGAAATATTTTACAAAATTGTGGGAATTTTTTTTTTTTTTTTTGCAGTTTTCACACTTACATTTCAATATTACTGCTGATATCAAGCACGGGATAGTTGAAAATTTTAAAAAATGCATTGATTAGTACTCAGCTCCTTCTTCTAAGTATGGTAATACCCCATATGCATGGGTTTCTCAAGGTTTGTGGAAGCTACGGGGCCCAAATTGGAACATCCGCGTTTCCAGGTTCACACTTTGAATTTTCACCGCTTGTATCACTGGTGCCATGTCTCATTTGGTGCTGTGTAACAGTGCTCCACTCTAAGATTTCCCCCCAAAAGTGTATATTTTTGGAAAGTAGACACCCCAGGCTTTCATTTTATATATGTTTTCAAATTTTTTACTCAGCCATTTTACCACCAATCCCTCGTAAACTTGAAGTAAGTAAAAAAAACAGCATTTTTCACACTTAGACTTCAGTGTTGATGTGAATTTCAAGCACAGGATAGGTGAAGATTTTATAAACTGCATTGATTAGTGTTCAGCTCATTCTTCTGAGTACGGCAATGCCCCATATGCATAGGTTTGTCAGGGTTTGGGGGAACTACTGGGCCCAATTGGGAACATGTGTGTTTCCATTTACAGGCATGACATTTTTACAGCTGGTGCCTTGTCTCATTTCGGACTGTTTGGCAATGCTGCAATAAATTTCACCCCCCAAACGTATATGTTGTAGAAAAGTAGACAACCCTGGCTTTTATTCTATTTGCAATTTATCCATTTTTTTGCTGCCATTCTATCACCAATCCCTCCCAAAACCTGCAGTAAGGAAGAGAAACACCATTTTCACTGTCGTCCAATACAGGTCACTGGTACTCTGGGAGGCGTAAGTCCCCTTTAATAGGCAGGAACAACTTATGCAAATAATTTGCAAGGGGCGAAGCCTCCCCTCTTACTTAAGCCACCTTCTGGCCAGAGCCACTTTAGATTGATTTGTTCCTGGTGTGCTTCCACACCAGGTAGAGAACATCTATGCATCTTAGTATTTTATTATTTTTTATTCAAATATGGAATACCACCATTAGGAGGGTGACCATGGCTGTGAATTGCCCTCTTTAAAGTGGCTGGTGCAGCTTCCAGGGATTTTCTGTGGACCTATACCCTGAAGAGGGGACAGCTTGTGTTAAGCAGCTCCCCTGTTGGGGAATTTACCTCTGGTTCTTTCCCTCCCTATCATGGTCACCTGAAGACAGAAGTCAGCAAGAAAGGTGAGTCACCCATTGAGTGCTGAAGGTCCACGTGTCCCCACAGTGTCCCTTTGATGGGCTTGTATTTGGGAGTTTTAATACACTCCAGCACTCATAGGGTGTTTTTATTGCATTATTACTGTTTATGCAATTTCTGTGTTATTCTCTGAGTTTTGGAGCATTGGGTATTCATTTATTTATGTTTCTCATGTGTTTCATGCTTGTTTGGGCACTTTTTAATGTTTTACTAAACTTTATTAAAAATGGTGTTCCGCGCCTTTAAGCGCGGCTTTTTCCCGCTCAGACGCAAGGGCTCCTTTACTCTCTATGGGAATTCACAGTATGGGACATATCTCTGGAACCGCTTGTCACAGCAACTTCAGAGAGGGCTCATTTTAATTCTAGGCTCCTGCTCTATCATCCGGAATGTGTTTTATTTATGTGGGGTGTTCAGGGGGGCTTCGGGCACTGTTTGGGGTACTTGTAGGGAAAAACTACATTTCCCATGAGCGCTTGGTTCGCGCTCGTTTCTGATTGGCTGTCACGACGGCCGCCATTTTGTGGTACTTTTCCTAGGCGAGTACACTACGCAGGGACCGAGCCTTCTCTCTCCTCAACAGATTAACCCTTCGCTGGCCAGATAAGTCCGTTTTTAGAACATTTCTGGGGTGAAACTTTAATCTTTTACACTTTTTCTGGGTGATAGTGTTATTAGTGGGGTATATTGACGCTGTGAGCATGTCTACTTCACTGGAGCTAGGGGCTAGACCCAAGTCTAAGGAGGATGGGGGGTCCGCTACCCCCATGGCGTTTTGCTCCTCTTGCCACATTGGGCTGGATGGCGATAATGTGGGGGATCTATGCCCTAATTGTACTGGTCAAGATAGCAACCCTGGGCTTCCCAGCCACGCTATTGAGCCATCTTGGGTGAGGGAGTTTAAAGCTGCCACTAGGGATCTCAGATCCACGCTTCAACTCTTTCCCTCTCAGGTACAGGGGGCTCTCCAGGTCTGGCAGACCCCCTCTACTATCAGGACCTCCCTGCCTAAGCCACAGGGAGCTCCTGATATCACTGATTCTTCTGAAGAAGAACTTTTACAGGATTCTGATGCTGAGGAACGTACTGTTATTGAATCTAACAGGTCCATTGGGGACCCCTATGAGTGTGACCCTGAAGTTTCGGCTGAGGGTCTGATCAGAGCGGTTCTGAATACGCTCAACCTTCCTCTGACTCAGGAATCCACTTATGATCCAACTGATGTTTTTCAGAAAAAGCCATCTAAACCAGTTGTTTGTTTTCCAACTAACCCTACTCTTGCCCGTCTGGTCTCTGAGGCATGGAAGAATCCTGATAGATCTTCCTCTGTCTCCAAAAAGTTTGCCAAACTTTACCCTTTTCCTGAGGCGGAGCTGGCAAAATGGGTTCATCCTCCCAAAGTGGATGCTCCTGTGTCTAGACTATCCAAATCTACTGCTTTGGCTGTCTCAGATGCCTCTGCCTTGCAGGACTGGACGGATAAGAAACTAGAGCTCTCTCTTAAGTCTATTTTTGCCTCCATTGGCACAGCCATGCGCCCCACTTTTGCTGTGGCATGGGTTAATAGAGCTATTGCGGCCTGGACTGAACGACTGACTGAAGCGGTTCGCCAGGATGCGCCTGTATCTGAACAGTTGCAGCTTCTTGCTAATATCACTGAAGCTCAGAACTATGTTGCTGATGCTGCTTTTGATGCTGTGCGCATGATGGCGAGGGCCTCCACTTCTTCTGTGGTGGCTAGACGCGCTCTTTGGCTGAAAATTTGGTCTGCTGATACTGCCTCTAAGAAGGCTTTGCTTTCCTTGCCCTTTAAGGGGAATTTGCTTTTTGGGTCTGAACTCAAAGAAATGATCAGTGAGGCTACTGGCGGTAAAAGTACTCTTCTACCCTCAGTCTTTAAGAAAAAGTTTCCAGCCAAACGCAATCGGTCCTTTCGTTCCTTTCAGACTGAGACACGCTCCTCGGCCCAAACGGGTCCTCCCACTACGCGCTCCTCCTCCAAGCCCAAACAGTCCTGGAGGCCCAAAGTTGCCTCCAAGGCCAAGACCTCCAAGACTGCTTCGGCATGACTCGCCGAACCCGGGTCCGCATCCGGCTGTAGGCGGTCGTCTCCGCATCTTTCGCCGGACTTGGGAGGAGTCAGTGGCGGACCCATGGGTTCTTCAGGTGGTGTCAGAGGGATACAGGATCCCTTTCTCTTCCCTTCCTCCTTTTCGGTTCCATTTTACTCGTCCTTCTCAGGAACCCACAAAAAGGCGTCTGTTCGACGACGCTATTCAGGATCTCTTGGACAAAGAGGTCCTGGAGGCGGTTCCTCAGGGGGACACAGGTTCAGGATTTTATTCCAACCTGTTTGTGGTAGCCAAAAAGGACGGAGGAGCCCGTCCCATCTTGGATCTCAAAGATCTCAATGCCTATGTGGTGACTTCCCACTTCCGCCAGGAGTCCCTGCGCTCTGTGATTGCAGCAATGTCTCCAGGGGAGTTTCTTGCCTCCCTGGACCTTCAGGATGCTTATCTTCACATCCCTATTCATCCAGAGAGCAGACGGTATCTCAGGATTGCCTGCCACAGGGGACACTTTCAGTTTGCAGCGCTCCCCTTTGGGCTGACTTCAGCCCCTCAGGTCTTCCAGAGGGTGTTGGGCTCATTGATAGCGGTGCTCCATCAGGATAGGATCAGAGTGACCCCCTACATGGACGATCTCCTTCTGAAGGCCTCCTCAGCGGAGCTTCTCCTTCAGCAACTACAGATGTGCATGCACACCCTGAACCGTCATGGCTGGATCCTGAATCTGGACAAGTCGGACTTGATTCCATCTCAGAGGCTTCTGTTCCTGGGTCTCCTGTTCGACACTCGCCAATGCATGGTGTTTCTTCCAGAGGACGTGGCTCACCAGATAGCTGTCAGAGTGGCTGGTATTCTGGACCTGGACGAGATTCCAGTTCCGAAGTTGTCGTCCTTAGTGGGGGAAGTTCATTTCCACAATCGAAGCAGTACCATTTGCCATGGCCCACTCCAGGGATCTTCAGAGATTCGTGATCCAGACGTGCAAGAATCATCCAGATCATCAACATCTGTCTGTTTCTCTTCCTCCTCATGTCGAGTCGAGTCTGCACTGGTGGTTAGATCTCTCTCATCTCCTGAAAGGGAAATCCTTTCTAGTTCCTCCTTGGACCACAGTCACTACGGATGCCAGCCTTCGGGGCTGGGGTGCAGTCTGGGGTCGCTTCAGTGCTCAGGGGAAATGGGATCTGGAGGAATCCATGCTCTCCATCAATGTTCTGGAACTTCGAGCTGTCCGGCTGGCCCTGAGGCACTGGGAGTCTCAATTGACCGGTCTTCCAGTCAGAGTGGAGTCCGACAACGCCACGGCGGTGGCTTACATCAACAGGCAAGGCGGCACAAGAAGCGGTTCCGCCTGGTGGGAGGTCAAGGATATTTTGTCTTGGGCAGAAGATCACGTGCCTGTCATCTCTGCGGTTCATATTCCAGGCGTGGACAACGTCATGGCAGACTTCCTCAGTCGTCATACCGTCGACAGCGGAGAATGGGCTCTGCACCCAGAGGTGTTTCACATGCTCACTCAACGGTGGGGGATGCCTGTGGTGGATCTGATGGCTACCAGACACAACAGGAAGGTTCCGGTGTTTTGCTCCCGGTTGAGGGACTCCCTTGCTCTAGCAGTGGATGCCTTGTCGATCCCTTGGGACTTCTCCCTGGCTTACATCTTCCCTCCTCTTCCTCTATTGGTCAGCGTTATCCAGAAGTTGAAGAGGGAACGTTGTCCTGTCATCCTGATTGCTCCAAACTGGCCTCGACAGTCCTGGTTTCCGGAATTGATGGCCATGTCAGTGAAGGATCCAATCCCACTTCCAGCCCGTCCGGACCTGCTTCTTCAGGGGTATCTGTGGAAAGAGGATGTTCACTCTCTCCATTTGATGGCATGGCGGTTGAATCCTCGATTCTAGCTAAGAAAGGCTTTTCTCCTTCTGTGGTATCGACGATGCTCAGTGCTCGTAAGCCTGTGTCTTCCAAGATCTATCATCGCATATGGTCGACTTTTGTGACATGGTGCTCTGACAAGAAGTTGTCTCTTGACTTCCATCTTCCCACTGTCCTGGCCTTCTTGCAGGACGGTGTGGATAAGGGGCTCAGTCTGAGTTCCCTCAAAGTTCAGACTTCTGCCTTGTCTGTGTTTTTCCAGGAGCGGATTGCTGTCCTTCCTGATGTGAAAGTCTTCTTCCAGGGTGTGACTCATGTTCGACCTGCCTTTAAGAGTCCTACTCCCCAGTGGGATCTCAATTTGGTGCTGGGAGTTCTTCAGCGACCACCGTTTGAATCCTTGGCTTCCATTCCATTACGTCTTGTGACTTGGAAGATGGCCTTCCTCTTGGCTGTTGTGTCAGTGCGCCGGGTAGCAGAGTTACAGGCCTTGTCTTGTAAACCTCCTTACCTGGTGTTCCACAGGGATAAGGCTGTGCTTCGCACTACCAAGGAATTCTTACCCAAGGTTGTGTCTGAGTTTCACATCAATCAGGAGATTGTGGTTCCCTCTTTCTGCCCTAATCCTTCGTCTGACAAGGAAAGAGATCTCCATCTGTTGGATGTGGTGCGTTGCCTCAAGTTTTATGTTCATCGCACCGAGTCTATCAGGAAGTCTGACGCTCTATTCGTCATTCCTGAGGGGCCTAGGGCAGGAAGACCGGCTTCCAAAGTTACCATTGCCTCTTGGATTAAGGCTACCATCCGTGAAGCCTATAAGTTGAGGAATAAGCATGTTCCCTTCCGGGTAACTGCCCATTCCACCAGATCTATTGGGGCCTCTTGGGCCTACAAGAATCAAGCTTCTGCTGATCAACTGTGCAGAGCGGCCACTTGGTCCTCTGTGCACACATTTTCAAAGCACTATCGAGTTGATGTACTGGCGTCGGCTGATGCCAGTTTTGGAAGGAAGGTCCTGGAGGCAGTCTTGCCTGTGTAGGTCTTCCGCTCTGTGATCCTTAGTGCTTCTTTACTGTTGAGCCCGGTTGGCTCTAGTTCCGTGTGCTGTGTTAGTTCAGGGATTGTTTCCCTTGGTTGGTGTCCGTTGACACTTACAGTTTGGGCTATGTTATCAACTGGTCGTAACAGTTCTAGTGACTTGGGCCTTGCGCCTGGTCCTTGCCTTACTTCCCGCCTCTGGATCAGCTCAATGTTTGTACATCCCAGAGTACCAGTGACCTGTATTGGACGACAGTGAAAATAGGATTTTAGTCTTACCTGTTAAATCCTTTTCACTTAGTCCATACAGGTCACTGGTCTCCCACCCTGTCAAGGGACCAGTCTTGGCTCTCCTGTGGCATTCAGTGGGAGACCGTTCGGGCATGCTCACAGGAGTCTTTCTTTTTGCTTACCTGAGGTCAGTTTTTAGGGTCTCAAATCAATCTAAAGTGGCTCTGGCCAGAAGGTGGCTTAAGTAAGAGGGGAGGCTCGCCCCTTGCAAATTATTTGCATAAGTTGTTCCTGCCTATTAAAGGGGACTTACGCCTCCCAGAGTACCAGTGACCTGTATGGACTAAGTGAAAAGGATTTAACAGGTAAGACTAAAATCCTATTTTTTCACACATAATTTAGTGCTGCTCTGGATTTCAATCCGATGATATTTGCAGATTTTTTAAGTGCTTTAATGGTGAGTAACATCGTCTGAGTACGGCAATGTCCCATATGCATAGGTTTGTCAGGGTTTGGGGGAGCTACTAGGCCCAGTAAGGGAACATGTGTGTTTCCATTATCAGACATGGAAAAAAACTTGGGGTGCTTTGTTCCCATTATATTTTGATAGTGTTAGATCTAAGGAGGGATGTGTTTTGAAAAATAAAAAAACAGGATATTTCAGGGGGGAAAAGTGGCCAAATAATAAAATAAACTTCACAGCACCACTGCATTGTGCCTTCATGGTATTGCTTGAAGCAGTCACCAATGCAGATGCCAGGTTTGGAAGGGCAATCGGGACAGTAAGTGGTGGTGTCTGTCCGTATTCCCTTGCTGTAGCAATCCCTGCAGCGCTTGTGTGGTTTGTTCTTTTGGGGGGGGGATTTTATAAATAGCGCGCTACCCCCGGTCTTGCTGGAATGATTTCTGGCACACATTGAAACAAAAATAGGGAAATTAGTTGTATCTGATACTTTATAAAACTACATTTTGGATTGGGTTTTGCCAGTTTGAAAAGTAAAAATGAATTGTCTACAGCTGTCTGCATCAAATAGATGGCAACTTTTTTGTACCATGCCCTACACTTTCTCATAGTGAGGTATGGCTGCATTATTTGATCACACAGATCAACTGCCCCCATTTTCTTGTTATAGTCCCTGATGCAGACTGGCTTTCTCAGTACCCTTCTCCTGCCACAAACATTGACTGCCACAGATCTGTCCTCATGCATGGTGGTCAGCATGTAGACCTCTTTTTGTCCTTAAACTTAACTGCCAGCAGCTCCTGTTGACACAAAGATAAGGACGTCCCAGTTTCTGTTTGGTATCTACGAGTTTTTTGGGCAACTCCCTGCAATTGCGCCTAACAGTGCCTTAGGCCACGGTGTCAAAACAAAAAAGAGACTTAAATAAAAGGGGGCTGGTGTAGTAATTAGCAACAAATAACTGATAACCCTTATTTAATAAGGGGTAGATTAGATCCCCAAACTATTTTCCCATTTGTTCCCAGAAATGTGGGGCAACCAAGGAGGATCAGGTTGGCTGTCCTTGGCCTCATAAATTTAAAAAAGCCTTGGTATAGCCTATGGCACTTTCACACAATTTATAAAATTTAACACCAAATTTGGAGCACTTGGAGGGGATGTATTGCTTGAACCCTAACCTGCCTTCATACTTCATTAGGGATTCATCTATACTAATTTGTTTTTGGGGTGTATATATTTGGGCAAACATTTTCTGTAAATGATTTATTAGGGGACACATTTTTACAGTCTGTCATACTGGGGGTTTTCTTTTGGGAGGCACAGGAGGGTATTATCATTAAAATGCATAAAGTGCAAAATTACTTCAAATCTGGACCTGGTCATTGTCTTGGAGAATATAGGGGTATCACAATGTTATACAGACATATGCTTATCTTCTAAGAAAAACTTGAATAATTGCGGGTCAAAGGAACTATACTATAAAGGGAAAAATATGACGCACTCAGTGACAAACACCCTAAGAGACATACACATACAAACATCTTGACAAACCTACACAGTTACACACCATAACCTGTACATGGAACACGCACAGAAAGCCTGAGACACAAGCATCACATGCACAAGTACAAACACAGCATTCTACACAGACACACCTAGACAGCATTAAACACACACAGCTGAAATGATTTTGGGGTGGATATATGTTTGGGCCAAAATGTGGAGAAAGGCATGAGGGCGAGAGATGAAAGGAAGAAGCATGGAATAGAAGGGAGAGATCAGTATGAAGAGAATACAGAGATGCTTCCTACTTGCCTGTTGTTTTTTTTTTTCTCCATTGCCCTTTATATAAAGAGGAATACACCCCCAGGGTCCTTCCTTGTTCGTGCAGTGATTTGACCATGAAGGTGCAAGTCAGCTTTGCACCTCCTTGCCCTTATAGGCAGATGACTGCTGGAAGCAGTGGAGGGGAACATTAGAACACGAAGGATGTGCTTGCTTGGCAGTGAGGGTGCAAGGGGGCTTTACCTCACTGCTGCCTCATGGCAAAATCACTGTTGGCAGGGTGAAAGAGTTGTCTGCATATGCCCTGCCATCAGCTATTCCACTGGACACAAAAAGAGTTTTTCATACCTCCATATCAAAAACTGTAAGATTTTTATAGATATAGTATTTTCTGTGCTGGGCAATATTACCATATACTGTGCTCTAAAATGGATCTAGAGAGATGCCACACACTAGTGGTGTGCCTAATGGCACAGGGAGTGATCATTTTGACCATAAATAATTGGCATAAAATGCCACCAAAATATAAAGATACATTTCTCAAAACTTATTTTCAGAAAAGTGGCTAACACAATAGATAGGCAGATTTTAGTTGTCACACTAAGTTTAGTTTGTTTTACTGATAAGTCCACTATAACTTGTATGTTTTAAGTCTGCTACCTCTTTATTTGAAATGTTCTTGATGTGTTTTTATTTACAGTTTGTGCATGAGAAGGAAATTGTAGCAGAAGATGATCAAGTGTTTCTTATGAAGCAACAGGTAAACTTTCCTGTCTTACTGAATAGTGAAATGCTCTCAATATGATTTAAATGTTCTAATGCTTCTCTCTTTCTGGATCATTCAGTCACAGATGGCAAAGCAGCCACCAACTGCAGCTGGACGCCAGGTAATTACTTTTCTTGAACCCAAAAACCTCATTTTTATTTATGTATTTCTCTGTCATCCAATATAGCTTTACAGGTAACTCTGGGCTGTCGCCTTCCCAGAGTTACCTGTAAGCTATATGAACTAAGAAACAGATTTTACAGATAAGACTAAAATCCTCTTTTCTCTGTTATCCAATATAGCTTACAGGTAATTCTGGGAAGGCGACAGCCCAGAGTTACCTGTTAAATCCTTTTCTCTTAGTCCGTATAGCTTACAGGTAAGACTAAAATCCTTTTATAGTGGACTTGGTTTTCCTTGTGCTTGATCCTCCTATATTTTGTGCATATGGTCTTAAGTTTGGTTAAAGCGGAACTACCACTTCCAGTAAAGTTGCCCTGCAATACTTATGCGGGTGGCGACTAGCTCTGTAATCATTATTTTACCTATCAAAAGTGCCCACAAATAAAGTTATCCTTAAGCTTTCGAGGCTGATGAACAGGTTACTGCAGCCTGTGCGCCTGTGCCGTCAGTCTCTTCCGGAGCCGTCCTGGCCAGTGCAATGCTTGTGAAGGGTGAAGAGGACTGACAGTGCAGGCGCACATTCATGATGTCCTCAGTGCTGCCTGGCTGCCGGTCATGGAAGCTTAAGGATAACTTTATTTGTGGGCACTTTTGAGAGGTAAAATAATGATCACAAAGCTAGTCACCATCTGCATAGGTATTGCAGGGCGACTTTAGTGGAGGTGGTAGTTCCGCTTTAATGATTTACCTAATTTTCTACCAAGGAAGCCTTAAATATCTTTCCCTGTATGCTAAAGGATGACCTTCCCCCTTTACTCATGATACATATTTAACTACTTTTGTGTTTATTCTCTTTATGAAATGGATTACATTTCTCAGCCATGCACTTTTATCCCTTTGCAGTGAAAGGGAGATTTGCACTTGTAAACATGAGTATCTTGTGAATATTGTCCCCATTCATTTTCCTACAAACACAGAATGTCTTATTCATCTCTTTATAAATGAGAGTTCTGTACTGCCTGATCATAAATCCTCAGTTACGTTGATCTGGGTAGAAAATCCTCATGGCCATCATGAACAAATTCTGCATTGATAGTTTCAACAAAATAACCTTTAACCCTTTGACTGCCAGCATGGTACGCAACACATTGCAAAGACCTCTGGCACTCAGAGCTAAGTAGCACTAGATATGTCCATGGATGTGGGCATTTATTGTTGCCAGGGTCCAGGACTGATGCCCCACCCCAAGGAAGACAGATATGGAAAGGAGTATTTAACCACTTACTGACGGTGGATGTGCCAGGACCGTCACAACTTTCCAGTGTGCAAAACCCACTGGTCCTTAAGGGGTTAATCTTGACGAGTTTGGGGGCCCTGTTGTCTATCAAGAAATAATCATGTCTGCCTCCATTAATTTGACGACCATTACTAATTAAATATATTTTGCAGAACCAATCCATAGCTACTAGGATTTTCTATTCACATTAAGGCAAGTGGGGATTATTATTAGGAGGATTTTTTTGTTCCTTTAAACCAGTAGTAGCCAACCCTAGTTCTCAAGAACTGCCAACAGTACATGTTTTCAGGACAGTACAGCTGGAGCACAGATGGACCAGTTAAAATGCCAGCCACGAATTTAGTCCACCTGTGCTCCAGCTGCGAAATCCTGGAAATGTGTATTGTTGGTAGCTCTTGAGGTCCAGGGTTGACTGACCCTTCTTTAGACTATTTAGCTTTATGTAGAGGCCTTCATAAAACAGTTACTCACTCACACCATGAGTGCTGTAGTTGTTGCTAAATTTAATCCTTTGTTCTCACCAGCATCCAAGAACTTAAAGCGGAACTACCACCGCACAACATAATTAGCTTAATTAAGTCCCCATCTGGCGACTGGCTGCTTAGTTCGCCAGAATTATTACATTATTTAATAGATTTATGCTTTCTTCCATGGGTGACAGGCAGGATGGAGAGCGGACATCTTGCCATAGTGACGTCTGTGCTGTCAGTCCCAGCCGGGTCTAGGAGGCGTTGCTAGGAGCCGGCCGGCCGGCTCCAAAAGGGACTGACAGCGCAGGTGCACGGACATCACGTTGGCAAGATGTCTGCGCTCCGTGCTACTTTCAGCTATGGAAGAAAGCATAAATCTATTAAATAAGGTAATAATTCTGACGGCTAGTGCTACTAAGCAGCTAGTCGCAAGATGGGGACTTAATTAAGCTAAAGATGTTGTGCGGTGGTAGTTCCGCTTTAAAGGGGATAGTAATGTTTCATAATAAAAGCAGCTCCAATTAATCTTCATAGTATTTTGGCCATGGAGAGTGTTATTTCAATTCTGTCAGAGTTGTAGTTCAAGAGTAATTGAATGATAAATTATCCCCCTCCCGCCTCTTTTATGATGTAACACTGCTCACCACAGAGCAGCAGGTTGGTGTCTAAGTGGATTGCAGAGAGGGACAATCTTCAGTTAACATAAGGGGAAAAAACCTGCCAGTGGGCAGAGGGCTTTCATTGTTCTCACATTAAAGGGATAGTAATACTTCGTTTTAAGTCTTATCTCTCAAACCTTTATGGTTTAAGAGATATTCACAAACAAAGTATCCCCCCCCCCTGTTCAACAAGATCAGAAGGGAGGTGCCCAGGTAGACTGCAGAGAGGGACAATCTTCAATTAAGATAAGGGAAAAAGCTGAAAAACTTGTCAAGGGGGGAAGGGCTTTCATTGTTTTCATACAAAGAAAATTGTCCCCTTCTGTTATCTGTCTGGTCATACAACCTGATCCACATCTGAAAAGAGATGGCTTACACTAGGAAAAAGGGGCGGGGAGAGGAAACTTTGCTTGTGAATATCTCATAAACCTAAAGGTTTGAGAGATAAGACTTATATCATGTCCCTTGCTGTGAGCTGTCTGGTCTGTGGAACAGATTCCGCATCTGAGGGGAGGTGGCTTACACTAGGTAAAAGGGGCGGGAGGAGGAAACTTTATCATTTAATTACTCTTTAACTGCAACTCTGACAGTATTGAAATAACACTCTCTATGGTCCAAATACTATGAAGATTAATTGGAACTACTGTTTTTCTGAAACATTACTATCCCTGTAAGCATGATCATGCACAGTGGGGCTGATGCACTAGGAATTACTAGGGTAATTTAGGAGTAAAGCTTACTAAAAATGCCCCAATTTTCCTTTATTTAACTGTCAGAGACTTCACTAGTATTCAGGGTGTTTAAAGCCCCATTTAAATTGGTGGATTTCTCTTCCAGTGCAGATGGTTTACTTTAGTCTTTCCTCGTACATAAGCCTCAGTGAGTTATGGACTACTAATGTTCTGTAATATGATCCTGGTTGTCCATTTTCAGGATGCTTCTCCAAGGGTCCCGGGTGGGTCTCCCAGGACACCAAGTAGATCAGGGACTTCTAATGTTGCCAGTGTGTCACCAGTTCCTGCTGGCACAAAGAAAATTGATCCTAACATGAAAGGTAAGCAATGACCTACTGGGTGTTTAATGTTTGAGCAATAAAAAAAATGGTATGGCTGGAATATCTGCATTTACATCTTTCTTTTCTGATCATAGCAGGAACGACAAGCGAAGGAGTGCTAGCTAATTTCTTTAACAGCTTGTTAAGTAAGAAAACCGGGTCACCTGGAGCTGGTGGAACAGGAATTCCTCCTGGCAGCCCAGCAGGTAACAGTCTGCCAGCATCTGCCAAAAAATCAGGTATTCATTTTAGCCCAGACAAACATGTACTGCTTCCATTTTATTGCAGTTTGAACAAAATTTAGGTTGAGACTTTACATGGCATACCAGGTGGGTGTTTCATAAATTACATATTATTTTTGACCTTTGTCCAGTGCAAATAACAATTAAAGTGATACTAATACATTGATTAAATGAAATTTAATTCTGTAGATATTTAAAAAATAAATTAAGTGTGCCCAGGCCGATCTCTCCGACCTTTATGATTTGAGAGATATAAGCTTGCAAAGTTTCCCCTTCCCTCCCCTTGCGCTGATATCGGCTTTCTGTCTTACAGAAGGAGATGCCGGTACGCAGACCTTCCTGCGGCTCTTCAGAAGAACCGAAATCGAGCTAGTTAGAAAGAAATACTTCATTTGAATGGTCTACAACGTGTGCCTGATTTGCAAGCACATGTTGTAGACCATTCAAATGAAGTATTTCTTTCTAACTAGCATGATTTAGGCTCTGCTGAAGAGCCGCAGGAGGTCTGCGTACCGGCACCTCCTTCTGTAAGATAGAAAGCTGATATCAGTGCAAGGGGAGGGAAGGGAGAACTTTGTAAGCTTATCTTTCAAACCATAAAGGACTGAGAGATCGGACTGGGCACAATTAATTTATTTTTTTAATATCTACAGAATTAAATTTAATTTGTGTTACTATCACTTTAAACATTTTCTCCCTTCTCAGACAGTTCACACACAATAGTATTGCATCGTTAAAAGCCCTGCACCACTTGAAAGAATCTATAACTGTGTGTCCCCAATTTGGCTGCTTACATTATCTTCGTGTGCCACAGCCAAAAGCAGCTTTCATGAATGAACTAGAAAGTTGAAACAAGCCAGTGTGCTCGATGGAGCCGCCATGCAGCTGGTTGACACTGGTGATTTGGATGTTGAGATGCGAATAGCCATACCAATAAATGGCTGACCCATGCTGGAGTCCCCCATCAAGGGTGATATAGCATAGGCTGATATTGATTGATGCATCTTTTTAGTCTCATCAACTATAATTAGAAGTTGCTTATTTTATTTTTTATATTTATTGTGATTATCATGTTGTGTTGTATTCTAGGTAGTTTACCCCAAATTTGGCATGTGCTATTTTCTTTTGAATTTGATTGGTAAACCGATGAAGATTTAGCCGCAGCATTTCCCAAACACCACTCTGCAGTACAGTGTTCCAAAAAATGGTATAAGTTCTAACGAGGCACAATATTTCAGTTCACAAAAGAGCTTTAGTGAAATCAGACACAAAGGCCAATATAGATAACAAAATGTTAAATTCATTTTACAAATAAAGCCGTTCTTCTGTTAGGTGATGGGGTTCCTTAGTGGCAGATATGTTTGATACATAATGCAAGAGAAAATAAAACATTTGGATTAACTTACATTTTTAATTGTATAAGAGTGAAATTGTGGTTTCCAAAGAATGTCGTCAGAATTGTGTTTATCCTTATTACATTGTTATTCAAGAATAGTGCTCTTTCCATGTCCTTCACAATTAACTCTTTTTTTTTTTTTTTTAGGGCAAAAGCCAGTGTTAACAGATGTTCAAGCTGAGCTGGAAAGAATTTCCCGGAAACCCGATATCGTGTCTCCTACATCACCCACATCCCCAACAGAAAATGAAGCATCTTGAAGGCACAAAATAGCCATTTGTCCCAAATACTAAGTTATGTAAATTTGCCTCTGCCTTTTCCTTCCTCGGTGATTGTGGAACCATGGAATTGAAAAACATTTTTTTTGTTAAGTCTGTTTACTGTAACTGCAGCACCTGATCATTAAAGGGTCAGAAAATTTTATTATGGGAAAAAATATGTATTGTAGGGATTGTGCTAATAAATACACAGAGTGTACTTCCATTGCTGGCAGCTGCTTTACTCAAATGTTATTCCAGTTTAAAAAGTCACAATGTGATGGGACTGTTACTATAACATTGTATGGAAAACTGTTGACTAAAGCTCACCTTTTCCATTAAATGCAATAGATTACATGTCTGGACACCAGATGGCACTTTTTATAACATTTGGATACTAAATTGTATAATGTTTGAATTAAGAATCTTCCAGCAATGGGAGTACCCTTATTTTTTTGCTCTCATAATAAAACTTAAAGTGGAACTATCAATTTGTAACAAGTAGGTAATTTACAAACTATATTATTGTTGGGCATTTTTTAATTCAAAATAATAATAATTATAGTTTAGAAGCTATTTAGCTTTATTTGTCAGCTAGTGCAAGTTCTCAGGCATGCCTGGAGGATTCAGACATTCCACCTAGCTGTTCATTTCCAACTGCCACTTCCTACCAGGAAGTACTAGTTCAACTGCATAAACTGACAAATCTAAATATCTCAGAAGCTATTGTTTGAAATTAAAAATGACTAATAAAAATATGGGTGATTTTGGAAGCTCTTTTCAAAATCACATCTTACAGAATTACAGTTTCACTTTAATTATCTAGTCTTTAAAATCTAAGCACGATGCAGAATTGAATCAGAGTTTGTCAAGATATGGTTCTCCAATTGTTGGACTAGATCTCCTGTTGTTGTCAACTGACAACCAGCTGAGGATCATGGAATATGTAGTCAAACAAAAACTGAAGAGCCACTTGTTGCTAAACCCTGCTAAAACAGGAGTATCAAAGTTCAACATCTGTTATAAAAGTGGTTGATCTAAAATTTCCTGTAGCCATTTTAGATATGTAGGAAACAGCTTAACAATAGAAAAGGGGTGGGTGGAGGGTGAAAGAAAGCAAATGGGCAAGTCTTTCAGCTATGTAGCTGATATGTTCTTTAATTCTACACTTAATTTGGGGAATAACTACAGGCATTTAAATATTGCTGCTGTGCTTAAAGGAGCTGTACACGTTTGAAATAATTAAAAAAATATATATATATATAATATGTATTATGGTGCTTTTCCTGCTGAGGAAAACAAGGATATTCCCACTGCAGGGAATTACATATTTATAGTTTAAACTGTTTATCTTGTGGGCTTTTTATGATTTATAGTGTTTTCTAGTGCCCAGATGTCAGTTATTCCGTTGCATTATATTGGAAACATGTCACTGACAACATTTCCCATAGATTATTCTAGTAACTGCTGTATTATTTCCTGTTGAAATTTCAGTAAGTAATGAAGGGGTCACTCACTTCTTGATAGTTTGAACTGATAGAAATTGAATAAAATATCTGCTAGCAGTAGGAGTACCCTTGTTTTACTCAGTAGGAAAAAGCCAATATATATATATATTTAATATATATATATATATATATATATATATATATATATATATATATAATATATATATATATATTAATATATATAATTTTTTTGTTTGTTTGTTTTGTTTACTGCTCCTTTAAGAATAAAACGACCTAAGCAGGTAAGGGCAGGTTCTATTACCCGTTTATTTAAAGCACTAAGGGCTGTATTCATCAAGCTAAAGAGGTGGAGTACTGGAGCAAACCAAACGTACCAAGTGCAGGGGGGTGAAGATTTACACTGATTTTAAATGGGGATTTAATCCCTTGAATGGTACAGAGACCTCAAATTCTTTGTTTTCAAAGGATTAAAAACCCTATTTAAATCAATGAAAATGTATTGGTTTAATTTTATGGGGGCATTTGTATTGCTCCAGAAATGCACCTGTTTAGTTTGATGAGGAAGGCCCTAAATAACATTGTTTGTTTTTGGCGAGTATAAAACCAGGCAGAGAGTGACTTCATTGTAATGTATTACACAATCAGACTCTATATTTTGTTTGTATGAAATACATGGCAACAACAGATCCTTCTCTGATCTCGTGGATGGTTCTCAAAGAGCCAGTCAATAAACAGCCAGTTAATAAAGTTGTATTTATTTTCTGCATAGCTTTAAACCTGTTTTTTTTTTGTTTTTTTGTTTTTTTCTATAATATTTGTTTTAGTTCAGTAGATAGTTTTGATGCTAATTTACCACAGTATTAAATCACCTGGGATATATTTGTAAACTCTGAGGTAGAATATGAAAACTGGTTTTGATTTCTGATTGGACGTCACATTAATCGAAGTCAGGGTTGGCAACCTGTCTTCCTTCCTGCTGTTGGCCAGCTGATGATGGAAGGCTGTGGGTTGCTTGCTGATGATGTAAGCTAGCAGTTTATATTTTTTATTTTTGTATTCCTGTTTGTAACTGAACAGCAAGTTTTATGTCCATTTTTGCCACAAGAATTCGTACGTGTTTAACCCTTTCAATGCCAGAAAGTTCTCTGCGTTAGATATCTCATGGGCACTAAAAGATTAAAGCGGAACTATCATCATAATAACAATGCCCCCCAAGCCATTACTAATATAGCGATAGGCAAAGCCTTGCTTTCATTAGGCTGAATAAGTCCAAGTTAACCCTTTAAGGACTACATGACATACTATGAACGTCATGGTCCTTAAATACTTAAGGACCGATGACAGTCATAGTACATCACGTACATTTTACTTACAGAGCTCCACCAGGAGTGCTGTAAGTAAAAATGGGGCCTAAAATTGACCGCTCCAAGACTGGAGCAATCTCTTTCAGGCCCCAAAGCAGCGCGCCGATACACGCAACAGGTCACATGTACCGGCGCGTCGGCAAGGATCAAAGTGGTCCTTATGGGACAGAAACATCCCAGGACCGCTGGTCCTTATGGGGTTAAGGAAAACAAACTTCTTCAGCTCGTATCAGGCTGCACAGAGCTTACAAGAGAAGCTCTGTATGCCTGCACTGTCAAAAACTTCCAGTACCTTGAGGTACCAAGGAACGCTACTCACCAGTCCTGGCAGTGAACGGGACAGACGGCGCAGACTCTGTTATCTTTTCTCCAAGATGTCTGTGCTGTTCTCTGGTTCCTGCCAAAGAAGTTTTATTTCCTCAATAAAGCGAACGTATTCAGCGCTATAAAAGTATGGCTTTGCCCATTTCTACTTTATTATTGGTTTCGGGGGCCATGTTATTGTGATGATAGTTCCGCTATAAGTGTGACATTTTTTTGACAATAATAAATGTTTGCTCTCTTTCTGCTCAGTTAAACAAGGATACTTCCCTGCTGGAAATTGTCATTCAAAAATTCAATAACCGCTCCTCTGTGGGGGGTGGGGGATGGTTCCGGGTTTTCCCCATTTATTCTTAAGCAACAGCTCTAACTGGTGTCCAAAAGGCAGACGTTCATCTTCATACTTTTTTGGCGAGTTTGAGTCATTGATTACAGCTCTCTGTAGTAAGTGATGAGAACTGCACCACCTGGTACTCTGAGTAGAAAACGGCAGTTTAATTAAAATTTGAAGCAAAATCAATTTTGAATAAATAATATCCCAGCATATGTTTAATTGAGTTTTTATTTATTTAAGTTGTCAGGAAAATTATTTAAATATATACAAAATTAGTTTATTTCAACACACATTGTATTGCTTTCAAGGGTCTTTCTTTGGGGAAATACTATTGTAAGCAGAAGGTTGGGCACCCCTGGCCAAATTTCTTAGAGAAAAGAAGTTAACACAATCTCTGCAGCAAACAAATATAAACTTGCATTATTTCTGCAAATTGTAATGCACAGTTACTATTTATTTGCTGAATTTAACACATTGAAAAAATGAAACTGAAAATGTTCCATATGCAAAAGTTTGGGCACCCTATCACTATGTACTTGGCAGCACCTCCTTTGGCAGAAATCTCAGCCTTCAGATGTTTCATAGCCAACCAATAGACTTTATATTCTTGCTTTACAATTTTTCCCCCACTGTTCCTTGTAGGATGCGTCTTCTTCAGAAATATTTTTGGGTCATCTTGCATGCACTGCATGTTTGTGATGTACTCACAATTTTTCAATAATATTCAAGTTTATCGACTGTGAAGGCTATTCCAAAACCTTAAAGGGATAGTAACACTTCGTTTTAACTTTATTTTATTTTGTAGGCATTAAAAAAACATGAAGAATGATATAAGTCTTATCTCTCAAACCTTTATGGTTTATGAGATATTCACAAGCAAAGTTCCCCTCCCCGCCCCTTTTACCTAGTGTAAGCCATCTCTTCTCAGATGTGAGTCTGGTTGTATGACAGTACAGATAACAGAAGGGGACAGTTTTCTTTGTATGAAAACAATGAAAGCCCTTCCCCCCTTGACAAGTTTTTCAGCTTTTTCCATTATCTTAATTGAAGATTGTCCCTCTCTGCAGTCTACCTGGGCATCTCCCTTCTGATCTGGTTGAACAGGGGGGCGATACTTTGTTTGTGAATATCTCTTAAACCATAAAGGTTTCAGAGATAAGACTTATATCATTCTTCATGTTTTTTTAATGCCTACAAAATAAAATAAAGTTAAAATGAAGTATTACTATCCCTTTAAGCTTTTTGTTTCTTGAAGTGGTTGATTTAGAGGTGTATTTTTGATCATTGTCTTGTTGTCATGGTCTTGTGATAATACAACCTCTTCAGTTTGTTCATTCCCTGATTTTGTTGATACTTGGTAGACACCATTCTTCCCTCAATATTTCTTGTGCCATGGCTGCCGTTGAACCCCAAAGCATACTATATCCACCATCATGTTTAACAGTTGGCAAGGTGTTCTTTTCTTCAGATGCTTCTCCGTTTTCTTTTCCCCAAACGTACCTTTGGCTATTGTAACCAAAGAGTTCTATTTTAACTTCATTAGACCCCACAGTACTTGGTTCAAAACATCCCTGGCTTATCTAAATGTTGTTAGGCGTACGTCAGACTTTGACTTTTGTGATGAGATCACAGATGAGGTTTCCATGCAGATCATGTTTGTACAAGCAACACTACATGGTGGACTGGTGCACCACCACTTCTGAGCCAACTAAACCTTTCTGCATGTCCTTTGCAGTGATATGGGAGTTTTGTTTTGCAGTCTATGAGCAGCTCTTTTGGAATTTTTTCTTGGTCTTCCAGATCTTGTCCTGACTCCAACAGTTCCCCTTAACCCTCTGAATTCCAGAGAGGTCCGTATCACATTGCTTTGCAATGCGTTGCTTACCCTTTTGGCACTCAAAGGGTTAATTTCTATTTCATACTGACATTTTGGACAGTGGAAATTTCAGCAGGAAGCATTTAGATATCTTTTTATAGCCTTGTCCTGCTTTGTAAAAGTTAATTATCTTTATTTTTTGATCATCCATCAACTACTTATAGGAGCCCATGGTTCTAGAGTGTAAGTAATACCACCCAGAGAGGTTTGAGGAGTCATAGAATTAGTAACCCCTTCAGTGCCAGAGGCCTGAGGAATTTTTTGTACCCTGCTGGACAGATGCAATTTTGCAATCCATCTGTTAGGTATGATTTCTGTTGGCAAATTTTTAGTTCTATATGGAAAACTATATATTTGTTCTGGGGGGGGTTTCCCCCAGAGGAATTAAGCTTTATCATGGTACCTTGCAAAAACTAAAATGCAGAAAGTAGAAATTTCACTGTATCAAATGAGGGGTCATTTTTCTTTCTACATCTAGCTTGGTGTGCATAAATGTTTCCAGAAGGTGGCGCAAAAGGGGGAAAAAGGATTTGTTTTTACATTGCCACCACTTCAGATGTACTAAAGTATTTTAAATACTGAAATATTTTAAAACCATGAAATTTCCTTCTGTACTCACTAGCTACTGCTCTTATGAGGAAAAAAAATGACATCCCATCAATATCAGTGGACATACCATAATTTAAAGCACAAACTAAACCAACTACAAGCTCTCACTTTTCTTACATTTTTACATACATAACTTGCTGTAACGGAAGCTAGGAAGGGACCGCGTCGCCTTCCTCTGTCGTTCCCGGGTCTCTCCTTCTTGATGCTGGCCTGGCGCCGTCGGATGCACCAGTCGAGCAGATAACCGGTCCGGTGGTCGACTCAAAGTGGCGTTGAACCCCGGAATAGTCGGCTCTAGCTCGAAGGATGCGGATGGACGAGGGGTCGACGGGATCTCGAACCTTCGAGCTTCTCAGAACCGGAAAACCGGGCAGTAAAGAGTGAAGCCTTTACTCCCGGGCTACGAGGAACAGGGAAAATGCTGCAGGAACAAAGGTAGCGGTAGCCAAGACGTTCGAGCACTCCAGTGCTCTTCTCGAAGGTTGTAACTGGAGCAGGAAAACGCAAGGCAGAGTCCACGTTGCCACCTGACAGGATCCGAAGTTCAGTAGCGGGATACTGGCAGCAGACGGACGAACAATACAGGAACCTGGGCTCAGATGGGTGGCAGAGTGGCCACTTTAAAACCATAGGAACACAAAACTCCAGGACTCTGGTTCACTTCAAACATAACTCACTTTATTGACACAAACTACGGATATTTATGCACAAATCTTTACATTGAACTTTATGGGGGAAACCAGATACAATAGGGCGTGATCCAATCATAATACATCGGACAAAGGCCAGCAACAGATGGTCTTAACAGATACAATAACTCAGACATGATTACATTTCAGATACAAAAGGGTTTCATTGAACAAAGACTTGAGGGCTTGAACTAATTACCATATGGCAGGGGGTCTGACTGCAGTTCACAATGGCTTAATTAACACACAGCAGGGGGTCTAGCTTCAGTACACATAGTCAAATGGCTGGAGTGGCTGCAATACACATCTTAGGCTATGGAAGATATTTGCATGCCTACTCCAGGGTTTTGAGTGACCCAGCTTTCACCTCTTGCCCCCGCCGCCGAACGTTCGATCCGGTGGCGCTGATTGCACACCGCGCCAGTCCCCGCCGACTGGTAATCGGTGAGTGTGTAAACCCTTGACCATACTACATACAATAACTAAAACGTTCAACATACATTAAACATAGTATATGATCCAAAGTCTATGAATTTAAGTCTTTGCTCTTGGGTAATGGATGGACAGTTTGTACGACACGGCCCAGCATATAGTCTAAACGGTAATAAATGTCCATAGTCTTTGGATAAATAGTTCGAGGTCCAGACAAGGGCTCAAGTAACGGGTAGGATCTGTTACACTTGCCTGCACTAAAATTGCTGTCGAAATATAGAAGCTATAGAAATGAAAAGGTAGAGAAAGCACACCATTTTAACCCACTGCAGTAAATGAGGATTCACTTGATGTTCTACCCCCAACCTGGTACAAACAAATGTTTCCAGAAGGCGACACTAAAGCTAAAAATTGGCATTTACATTTCCCCCCCTCCAAATGTGCTAAAATATTTGAAAACTATAGAATGTCCTACTGCATTTATTAGCTACTGCTTGTGCAAGGAAAATGATACCCATTGGTATGGGATGACGTACTGTAGTGGGTGCCAGGAGGCAATATATGTGCAATCCATGACTACCAATGGAACAAGGTTGGGGGGTTCCCAAGTGTGTATGTAGGGGTCTGTGACTAATAGTGTGCAGTGGGGATCAGACAGTGTATGCAGGGTCTGTAGTGGGACTATGCAGGGGGGGGGGGGTCAGATGGCTGGGTGTTGTATGCATGAGTTCCAAAGGGGGTGACATGATGTGGAAGGCTTTCCCACTCCTACCCAGATGTCCAATTAGGATGGAGCCATGCTGCTCCCCTGCATCTTGTTTATCTTCCAGCCAAACTGGCTGGGAGAACAATAACTGAGGGTCATCAGTAGTGGTCCTGATGCTCCCCACGAGGTCATTGTGCGGTTTTGTTTTTGTGTCCTCAGCATTTCAGTTATACTGCCTTATGTATTGGCAACATACGGGCTTGGCACAGCAGGAACAGCTGGCCAAGCCTGTACGTTTTCCTGCCTTGGTAATCTAGGGGTTAAGCTCCAGAACTGTAATTGCCTAACTTAGATTAAGGTCTAATAAGTCCGTTATTCGGAAACCAGTAGATCAACTGGGTACCCTACCAGACTTTTGTACACGCCACATTTTCTGTTCGATTTTTTTTCTGTTAAATTCAGCAAATCGTGCCTGTGCATTACAATTTGCAGAAGTACGTCAGGTTTGTTTGTTCACTGCAGAGCTTGTATTAATTTAATTTCACTTAGAAAACCAACAAAACTTAATTTGGTCCGTGGTGCCCAATTGTATTTGATGAGCAATTTAGATGATGCCAATATAACACTTTGCGTTCCAGAGGGGTGCGCAACGCATTGCTTTGCAATGCGTTGCCTACCCCTCTGCCACTCAAAGGGATAAAACTATGGTTTAATTTAAATATCATTACTTGGTTGATTGTAAAACAAATACACTGTCCCATGCTCATAAGGTTGCGGTTTGACCTTGTGCAACGATACCGAAGCCTATTTACAGGTATCATTACTAGGCCAGTATTGAAAGGGGAGTATCATAAAATAAACTACTCTATTAAAAGAAAATCTAATTAATGATTTACTGGTTATTCATCTCAAAATCTGTTTCTAAAATATTTCTATGTATAAAGATAAAATTGGAGAAATTCTAGGACAATTGAACTGCACCATGGGGATCACAGTGCTTGGCAATGCGTTAGAGACCCATCTATCATTCAAGGGCTTAAAATCCCTGTTTAGAGCAATGAGAGCTGTTATTTGAGCCCTGTGCTGCTGTTGGTTTGCCCCAGTATTGCTTCCTTTTAAACATAGGCCCCTTCTTTTCAAATCGCTGCTCCGCGCTCCTTCATTTTCTATGTTGTACTATAGTTTGGCTTTTTTTTTTTTTTTTTTTTTTTGCACACCGTTATTTCACCCACGTATGCGTAATCAACACTGATGTGCTCTGAGATATTCATAAAAATGTTATGGACACATCACACTCCTGCAGGCTCTTAAACACTACCACAAACTGATATGTTTATATGTAAGCATTGAATAAAGCACTGACATTGTGTGTAGTGATGTGCTGGCAGATAGCAGGTACTTACTGTCATTACAAAATGGTGTCTGGTTTTATTCACCCAGTTGCAAAGAACTACAAAAGCATGTATTTTTCAACAAAGATACAGAATTGCTTACATCTGCAATAAATATGAATTTGAGTACAGGCCTCATAGCTGCATCTGATAACTATTTAAGGTGAGTATCCTGTAGCTCTCTCATTAGTGTTATAATCCAATTTAAATACTCTAAAACTACCAACGCCAACTAAGCTTTACAGACCGCTTGTTGAAGAGTTGAGCCATAGGTTTCCCTCACCTGTAGTAGTAGTCAATAACACCATTGTTTCCTATGGAGTGTTTTATTAAATAGGAATGATAACTTTCCAGCTAGCTGAGCGTTCATGTTGAAGGACAACTGAAATGGCAAACTACAAAACTAGGTGTTAAAGCTCAGCTTTTTACTAGTTAATCTCTAATTTCACCTAGTGTTGTAGTAGTAGCATAGCTTTTCAGCAGAGTTGAGCAACTTGAAGCCCTCCAGATGTTCAGTTCTCATAGTCAACCGGAGGTCCTCAGGTTGCCCAACACTGCCTTAGAGCCCTTATTGCACAGAATCATCCTGGACTTTGCCTCCCTATTGTTAATTATGACCTGTAAAGAGGCAACTGGCTATTCCTGGTGGCCACTTCGATGTGCTACCCACAGAGTTTTTCTGTAGAAGTGATTATAAAGAGTCTCCGCTCATTACACACAAAAATATATCCAATTAGATAATGGCAGTATTTTGATACCCACTATGATGGTAGGTTAAAATGGTAGTGAAAATTATATCTATTAAATTTAATAAAGACATTATGTGGTAGAGATATCAAAAAAGTAAAACGAGCATATGTTGATATAGAAAATAATACAATTATTTATTACTAGCATGCACTTGTTGAGCCCAAGCATATTATGTAGCACTGGACTACCAAACAATAAAGACACACAACACATTATTATTATTATGAAAGATGAATAGAGAATACAGTGATGTCCCTTATCAGAAGTGGAAATAACATAAGTGTGAGAGACCCCGTTTAATAAAGTTTTGCCAGCCTGAGCATAAGGGGATGAATCCAAGAGAAGCTCCGTCATTTTGGTTCCCTCAGTGTATGTTGTGTAGTCCTGGCCTTTAAAGGGATAGTAATACTTAAGATGTAAAAAAAAAAAAATATATATATATATGTTGTAGGGTTTATGTCCACGAATAAAACAAGGGTACACCCACCGCTGAGAGATATTTTATTAAAAAAATAGTAACAGCCCAAACTTGAATTTTTTTGGGTGCAATATCACAGTAGCCTGAAAATGTACAATGCTGCTGTTGGTACACCATCCTATGGAGATTTATGGTTTACAGAGCAGTCCATAGGATGGTGTAGCTGCAGCACCACTGTAAATTTTCAAGCCAATATGATACTGCCCTAAAAAAATTCAAGTTTGAGCTGTTATAATTTTTTAATAAAATATCTCTCAGCAGTGGGAGTACCCTTGTTTTACTCAGGGTGATAAACCCTACAACACATATACATATGGTATCTGAAAGCAAGCTGGGAACTGTTCTTTTAGGCTTTTGTTAATAATGTTTTTTTACAGAAGCAAAACACAAGAGCAGACATCTGTGGGCCAAGGCCTAGACCAAGTAAGTCAATCTGTGGACCTCAAGCTGTTAGCGTCTACAACTCCTGTTATCCCCAACTGGCATGATGAGTTGTACACCTCAAACAGTTGGGAGTTCCAAAGATTGACTACCTCTGGTCCAAACTATGGTCCACAGATGTCTGCTCTGGGTTTTTGCTCTTCTAAAAGGGACAATTGAAAATTGATTATAATACCTTGAATGCTAGAGAGGACAATGCATTGGAAACCTCTGACATTCAAGGGGTTAATGAATCAAACAAACAAGATGGTTTGCACCAGAAAAATCTATAGGTAACCAAATGTATGACTCCAATAGCCTTGGTGCTAACTAGGCCAAACTTACATGATGCATAACAAATGGGAAGATGCAACAAAAAAGGCAAGTTGTGTAACAACCCCAAGACAGAAGCCTAGTAAAGAAGGGGCACACAAAAAGATTACCGAAATATAAACAAACTTTAGTTGACAAAAATGTTTGTCTAATTAAGTTTGTTTATATTTTGGTAAACGTATGTGCCTCTGCTTTATTAGGCCTCAGACTTTGGTTTCTTCCCATTTGTTACGTATTCCAGGAGGTAAGATGCATAAACCAATTTTTTTTATTTATATTTATACCACATGAACATTTGGAAACGTTATTTATTTTCCATGGTGCTTTTCGTTTAACCCGGAATTATATTTAAAGATCTTCATAAAGTTCTATGTATCTATAAAATAAATTTAGATGTCCTGCCCCTTCATAAAATATTCTGATATATGGACTACTTTTGATGTCCCAGTGCTTCATTTTAAATCTTTACGATTGGGGGATATTTGTTAAGAAATAATGCATGCAAAAAAGAAACTGGCAAATATGAACACTAGTACTTTTCCTGCAGTGTTTTACATGTAAATGTATGCTGAGTGCCACTCTCTTCAAGGATAAAATGTTAAGGCTTAATTCAAGAAAGTAGCAACAGTACTAATTGTTGTAATAAATGCTTGATTATCCAAAAATTGTACCTTCAGCTAAAATATATCTATAAAATGTTTATTTGTGCATTTTTTCATAATACCTAATTTATTGTATTAAAATGGTACAAAGTTAGACAAAAGTATATGCCTCATTTAAGAGTTTGTTGAAAATAGTGGTGTGCATTGCTCTAGCGTCACTGAGTGAGGCAGGGACCATGGCGTATAGGAGGTAGGGTACTCTTCCTTGTGGCTATATCCCTCTAATGATCAGTTTTTAAAGTGTCCATCAAGCAGTAGAGAGATTTTTTTCCCCCAATGAGGAAAAAGAAGTATTTTAGTCTTACCTGTTAAATTCTTTTCTCTTAGTCCATACAGGTTACTGGTAACTTTGGGTAGGTGATCCGCCCCTTTAAGCAGGCAGGAACAATTGTAGAAGTTAATGCAGGGGGTGGAGCCTACCTTCCCTTTTTGGCCACAGCTAGCCAATCAGCTCCAGTAAGATTTGAGGCACTAACTATTGACTAGATAGTAGAAGGGAAAGAAGACTCCTGTGAGCATGACCCCAAAGGGCCCCCATGGTCTGCCACAGGAGAGCCAAGCATGGTCCCTTGACAGGGTGGAAGACCAGTAACTTGTATGGACTAAGAGAAAACGATTTAACAGGTAAGACTAAAATCCACTTTTCCCTGTCATCCAATACAGGTTACTGGTAACTCTGGGATGTCCAACCATTGAGTTTCCCAGAGGTGGGAAGAAAGACAAGGACCAGGCACAAGGCCTCCAAAGTCACCAGCATATATGAACCATCAGATCAGAGATCGCCCAACAAAAACAAATGAAGTGTCAACGGACACTGAACAGGGATAACAACACCCCAGGAACTGTCACACAGCACACCGAGCTAAAGCCAACAGGGCTCAAAAGTGTAGGAAGCACCAAAGAACCGAAGAAAATCCTAGGCAGGCAAGACTGCCTCTAGGATCTTTCTCCCAAAGCTGGCGGATGCCAGCACATCAACACGGTAGTGCTTCGAAAAGGTGTGCACAGATGACCAAGTGGCAGGCTTGCACAACTGATCAGTGGAGGCCTGATTCTTGTAAACCCAAGAAGCCCCGATAGATCTAGTAGAATGACTTGAAAGGGAACAGGCTTCTTCATTAGCTCGTAAGCCTTACGAATAGTTGACTTGATCCAAGACGCAATAGTCACTTTGGATGAAGGTCTCCCTTCCCTGGGGCCCTCAGGAATGACAAACAGTGCATCAGATTGTCTAATGGACTCAGTGCGATGTACATAAAACTTGAGACAACGCACCACATCTCCTTGTCAGAGGTAGGGTCAGGGCAGAAAAAAGGCACCACAATCTCCTGATTAATGTGGAGCTCAGAGACCACCTGCAGGAGAAACTCCTTTGAAGTGCAAAGCACCGCCTTGTGTTTGTGAAAAACCAAAAAGGGTGGTCTGCAAGACATAGTATAAAACTCCTCGACACGGCGAACAAAGAGGATCGCCAGGAGAAAGACCATTTTCCACGTCAGCAGGCATAGAGGAATAGTAGCCAGGGACTCAAAGGGAGGGCACTGAAGGACACCCAAAACAAAGTTAAAATCCCACTTAGGAGCAGGAATCCTGAAAACAGGACAAGTCTGATCAACACCCTTGAAGAAAACCTTGACATCAGAAAGAATCGCAATGCGCCTCTGAAAGAAAACCGAGCAGAAATCTGAACCTTAAGGGAGCTCAAACTGAGGCCCTTATCCACACCGTTCTGCAAAAAACCCAGGACCGTAGGCAGATCAAAATCTTGAGAAAGGTCTGTATCAGCACACCAAGAGAGAAAGGTCAACCAGGCACGATGGTAGTCCTTAGAAGAAACAGGCTTGTGGGCACTAAGCATAGTAGCCACCACACCAGAAGAAAAACCTTTCTTCTTCAGTATTGAGGATTCAATTTCCAAGCCATCAAAGCTAGACGACAAACATCCTCCTTCCACAGGTAACCCTGTAGAAGAAGATCTGGACGGCAAAGAAGCCTGAATGGCTCTGCCACTGACAGACCCAGAAACTTCATAAACCAAGCCTGTCAAGGCCAGTATGGAGCAATCAGAATGACTGGACAGAGGTCCAGTCTCAATTTCCGTAACACCCTGTGCAACATGGGGAGGAGAAGAAAGATGTAAGCCAGAGGAAATAACCAAGGAATGGACATGGCATCCACCGCCAGGGAATGTGCACTGCGGATATGGCAGGAACATGTTCTTCTGCCCAGGACAAGCTAGCCTTGACCTCTAACCAAGCGGCGAGACTTCTTGTTCTGCCCTGCTTGTTGCTGTAAGCCACGGCCGTGGTGTTGTCGGACTGGACCTGGACTGGGCATTCTTCTAGCTGGGGTGTCCAATGGTGAATGGCATGAAATATCGCCTGAAGCTCCAACACGTTGATGGGAAGGAGGGACTCTTCCGGAGACCACCGACCTTGAGCACTCAGGCAACCCAGGACCGCTCCCCAGCCTGAGAGGCTGGCATCCGTCGTCCCCATGGTCCAGAAGGATACCAGGAAGGACTTGCCCTTTAGCAGATTGAAGAGGTCGAGCCACCACGACAAAGTCAGTTCCACATGAAGAGAGAGGGACACTGACATATTTAGAAGGTCCAGCTGACCCTGCACACCCGGATCACAAACCTCTGGAGTTCCCTGGTGTGAGCCATGGCAAACAAGACCAGTTCTGTGGTGGAAATGAATTTCTTTGGCTGGAACTGGATCGAGAGCCAGAACAGCAGAAACCCTGTGGCCTATCTGGTTAGCCACCTCATCCGTAAGAAACACCATGCTCTGCTGAGGGTCAAAGAGAAGACCCAGGAAGACCAGATGCTGGGATGGGACAAGAGCTGACTTGTCCATGTTGATGATCCCCCCCCCCCCCGTGATGGGTGAGAGCATGAATGCAGTCCTGAACCTGCTGATGAAGAAGTTCCGCAGAAAGGGCTTTCAGAAGCAGGTCGTCCTTGTAAGGAGTAACTCTGATCCCGTCCCAATGAAGGACGGATACAAAGGCTCCCAGGACACAGCTGAAGACTTGAGGAGCTCTAGTCTGACCAAAGGGAAGAGCTGAAAACTGAAAGTGCCCTTGGTCGCAGGTAAATCTGAGATACTGCGACTCTCTGGATGAATGGCGATGTGTAGATACACGTCCTGAAGATCCAGAGAGGCAAGGAATTCCCCCGGGACATAGCAGCAATTACCGTCCTTAGGGACTCCTGGTGATAATGAGTCTTGATCACAAAGGAATTGAGATTCTTCAAATCCAAAATGGGATGACAGCTGCCGTCCTTCTTGGAGACCACAAAGAGGTTTGAGTAAAAACCCATACCTCTGTCCCGAACTGGAACAGGCTCCAGAACATCCTTGTCCAGAAGGGCCTGGATAGCTTAATTGAACAGACATCCTTTTTCTACACCCTGGGGCGTATGAGAGGGGAAAAACCGAAAAGGGGGAAGAGAGGGGAAAGGGATCCTGTACCCTTACGCCACCATCTGCAAAACCCACGGGTCTGCCACAGAATCCTCTCAGACACTGTGGTAGTGATACAGATGGACTCCCACAGCCGAGTGGGGACCTGGGTTCGGCGAGTCATGCTGAAGAAAGCTAGGAAGCCTTAGTCTTGGGGGAGACCTTGGGCTTCCATTGTTGTTTGGGCTTGGAGGAGGAATGCAGAGCTGAGGGAACCTCCTGGTTCTCTGGACGTGTCTCAGTCTGGAAAGGACGAAAAAGCCGATTACTCTTGATAGGTGTCTTTTTCCTGGGGACCACAGGCAGAAGGGTACTTTTGCCCCCTGTGGCCTCACTAATCAGATCCTTAAGATCTGGCCCAAACAAAGAGGTGCCTTGAAAAGGCAATGAGAGCAAAGCTTTCTTGGAAGCAGTGTCAGCAGACCAGATCTTGAGCCAAAGAGCTTGTCTGGCAACCACAGACATGGTCGAAACGCTTGCCACCAAACGGATGTCATGAAATAAGGCAGCAGAAACATAGTGCTGGGCATCAGAAATGTTGGCAAGAAGCCGCAACATATCCGAAGTAGGAGCACCCTGATGGACAGTCAGGGTGAGCTGTTCAGTGCAGACCACAATGGCCCGGTTCACCCATGCTGCAGCAAATGCTGCACATATGGCAGTACCAGCAGTGACAAAAATGGACTTGAGGGAGACCTCAAGTTTGTTGTCCAGACTTTGAGCGGACGCCTCAGCACCTGGCAAGGCAGTGGACTTAGCCTGGAGACAGGAGCATCCACTCTGGGGGAATGAACCCACTGAGTAAGCGCCACCTCAGAGAAGGGTTAAAGCTTGGCAAATTTCTTGGAAGTGAAAGGTTTCCTGGCTGGAGACTTCCACTCATCAGACACAAGGTGGTCAAGAGTGGGATTAGGTGGAAAATAAGTATGGGGCATCTTAGGCTCCTGAAATACATCAGAGGGGTCAGAAGAAACCTCCTGAACTGAGGGAATGTTTAGGGTAGTCAAAACAGCCCTGATCAGGCCCTCAGCCAAGGGATCAGGATCAGCCTCAAAGGGGTCCCCCAAAAACTGAGAGGACTCCACAGCAGAACATTCCTGAACATCTGAATCCACCAACAGTTCCTCCTCATAGGAATATGATATGTCAGGTACTCCCTGCGGTTTCGGCAGGGAAGATCTGACGGAAGTAGTGATCTGCCAGGAGTGGAAGACGCGCTGTAACTGGGATGGAAAGAATTGCAATGTAGACTGGAGGACTCTAGTAGCAGCCTTGAACTCTTGCACCCAAACTGGCTCTAATGCATGGCTGGAGGTCCCTGGGGAAGACTCAGAACATGCTGGACATAAATGACCTGAGAATTCTCTAGGTAACCCTGAATGACATGAAGAGCAATGCACAATAGGGGACACAGAGACCCCAGCATCGTTAGAGCCATACATTATGGCTCAAAATATGAAACAAGAAAAGCCTCTAAGATAGCGTTAATAGTCCTTCCATTCATTGGTTCATTTCTGTTTGGGCCAGAATGGGACTCCTTAAAAGCCCTTCACTAGGGGGCCAAATCCATCACCACATTCTACAATGGAGGGAATCCATTACAGATGACTGGGTACTAAATTATAATTCAGGGGTACAAAATGTCCTTCATTACCTTTCTCCCTACCCAGATTCTTTATGTTAAAAATGGATTCAAGAGGCATTTCACCAAGCCATTCACCAATTCTTAGCAAGTGCAGGTGTCAAAGGAAAAGAGGTTCAAATGTTTTTATTCCAATCTTTTCATAGGATGGAGGATTTCATCCGATCTTGGATCTGAAAGCTCCAATATCCTGTTCAATCCAATTTCTGAAAGTACCCAAATTCAAAATGGAATCGCACAGATCAGAAATAGCCACCATGCAACCAGAGGAATACAGTGTGTCATTAGATATCAAAAACACTTTCTTTCACATTCCAATATATCCAGAACACTACCAATACCTGCATCTTGCATTTCAAAACCAACACTATCAATTTGTGGCTCTTCCCTTTGGAGTAGGCACATTAACAACAGTGAACACCAAAGTCATGGCTCCTCTCTCAGCAAATCTACGATCGCTTGGAGCCAATTTGACCTCATATCTAGATGATCTATTGCTGAAATCCTCATCATCCCAGGAACTACTCACTGAACACCTGCATCTCACAATGGGAATACTGACAGCACATGGTTGGATCATCAATCTACTGAAAACAAACATAGTTCCATCACAGAATCTTCACATTCTAGGGCTAATATATGTTTCTAGGAGTCCATGAGTGAAATTACCACAGAACAAAAACTCAGACCTTCAAGAGAAAATTAATCAACCTCTGAAATAACCAACCCTCAATCCTGAGTTCCATGAGACTGGTAGGAAATATGGTGTCCACAATACAAGCAGTCCCATTCACACAGTTTTACATGGCCCCTTGTAACAGGAACTGCTTGTCAGTCTCTGAGTAGGATCAAGCAAGGTAAAGGACTCAGGTTAACCAGTTCACTGCTCCTCAGAGTTCGAGACTGGATCAACTGGAACTAGGAGGCTCGGGAAGGTTCAAAACCGTAGTCAGACTGCAGGACAGAGTTCTCTTTAATCGAAGACCTCGAGGTCAAGAGAAGGTTCGAGGCAGGTTCGAGGTCTTGGGTTATCGATAAGGTTCGAGACAGGTTCGAGGTCTTGGGGTATCGATAAGGTTCGAGACAGGTTCGAGGTTTATGGACTACGAATCCTCTATTCTCTGCTAGAATCGGGTTTGGACTCGCGGCCCAGGAAACTGGAAGCAGGTAAGGGGAATAAGAGTTCCTACACCCTCGACTGGCCGGGGCAGTCACCGAAGCGGCCGGTGATGGCAACCCAAACCAGTCGGAGCCCCAGAGGTGAAGGAACGGAAGACTGGAACCAACCTTGAGAGCAGCTGGAGGGACTCTCGTTGCGAGGCAGAAAGTTCCGAAAGGAAAGCGTGGTCCGGGAATACTGGGTCAGGCCGGAATCGAATCAGTAACCAAAGGAGTAGACGGAGACGTAGTCAGGCAAAGCTGGGGTCAAGATCCACGGGCAGAAGACAAGACTTGGTCGGTAATCAGGCAGGGTTCGGTACACGGAATCAGCAAACACAGGAACTCACGACAAAGTTTTCTCTCAGACTTTTGGCGCTAAAATCGAGCAAGGGTTGATGGAAGATCCAGGTACATAAAGCCTACAGCCGCCAATAGGATTATAGGTAGGAGGAGCAGTCAGGAGCAGTATGACAGTGCCCCCCCTTCAACGGCCGACCTCCGGATGGCCTGGAGCATCAGGATGCAGGCGATGAAAGGTCCGCACAAGGACCGGAGCATGGACCTCAGTAGCTGGCACCCAGGAACGATCGGCAGGACCATAGCCCTTCCAGTCGACCAAATAGTGTAATCGGCCCCGAGATAGCCGAGAATCCAGAATCTTGCTGACCTCATATTCTGGATGACCGTCCACCAGAACAGGAGCAGGAGGAGTGGCCGGTTGGTAGAAACGGTTCTTAACCATGGGACGTAGAAGGGAGACATGAAAGGAATTGGCCACCTTCATGGTTGATGGTAAATCAAGAGAGTAGGTGACAGGAGTGAGCTGAGTCTTGATAGGAAAAGGTCCAATGAACCTGGGGCCCAATTTACCAGAGGGCTGCTTCAAGCGAAGGTGTTGGGTGGAGAGCCAGACCTGGTCACCAGTCTGGTATGAAGGAGCAGGTTGCCTTTTCTTATCCGCCGAGGACTTATAACTGGAAGAAGCGGCTGTCAAAGAGCGATGAACAGAAGCCCACTGAAGACGGAGATTCCGTACTCTATTATCAGCTTCAGGAACATCGGATTCCGGAAGGTTGGGCAATGTCTGAGGGTGATAGCCTAGAGCGGCATAGAAAGGAGAACACTTCAAAGCAGAATGGTAACGGTTATTGAAGGCGAATTCGGCCAGAGGAAGCAATGATGCCCAGTTATCATGATGTGAGTTGACATAATGGCGGAGGTAGATTTCTAGGGTCTGATTGGTTCTTTCAGTCTGGCCATTGGACTGAGGATGGTATGAAGAAGAAAAGTTTAATTGAATCCCTAGGCGAGAGCAAAAGGCTTTCCAGAATTTGGAGGTAAATTGAGTACCTCTATCGGAGACAATCTGAGCAGGGACTCCATGAATACGGAAAACTTCTTTGATGAAGACATCTGCCAGAGTTTGAGAATTAGGCAATCCCCGGAGGGGAACGAAATGGGCTTGGTTCGAGAAGCGGTCAACTACCACCCAAATCACAGTACAATGGTCTGAAGGTGGCAAGTCTGTGATAAAATCCATAGCCAGATGAGTCCATGGAGACTGAGGAACTGGCAAAGGTTGTAGAAGCCCAACAGGTCTCTGATTGGATGGTTTGTTTTGTGTGCAAAGCGTGCAAGCTTTGACGTAGGCTTCCACATCTTGTTTCAAGGAAGGCCACCAGAAGCGTCTAAGAAGAAATTCAATATTTTTAGTAATGCCTGGGTGACCGGCCATAGTAGAATGGTGTGACCATTTTAGGAGAGAGGAACGAAACCGCTTGGGGACAAATAGCAGATGAGCGGGTTTTCCTTGAACACGTCCACTAAAATGATGTTGGAGGGACTTGATCCTTTGTACTATAGACAATGATAGAGAGGCCACAATATGATTGGAAGGAATTATGGGTTCAGGAGGAGGGTCTGGCTCTGTAGTGAAGAGTCGGGACAGGGCATCCGCCTTCCGATTCTTAGAACCTGGAATGTATGTAATAATGAAATTAAAACGGGTAAAGAAAAGGGCCCATCGGGCCTGCCTTGGATTCAGGCGTTGAGCTTGTTCCAGGAATTGAAGATTCTTGTGGTCCGTCTGGATTATGACTGGAACTTGGGAACCCTCCAAGAGATGTCGCCATTCTTCTAGTGCCATTTTAATGGCCAATAGTTCTCGATTTCCGGTATCATAGTTCTTTTCTGCAGAACTGAATTGTTTGGAAAAGTAAGAACAAGGATGAAGGCGGTTAGTGACCTCGTCCCTCTGAGACAGGACAGCTCCAGCTCCTAATTCAGAGGCGTCGACCTCAATGAGGAAGGGTTGTGTAGGATCAGGGTAGCGTAGCAATGGTGCGGACACAAATAGTCTTTTTAAACGTTCAAAGGCCTCTACTGCCTCAGTGGACCAGACCTTGGGATTTGCGTTTTTCTTGGTGAAGGCTACCAGAGGAGCAACTATAGCAGAGAAATTTTTAATGAATCTTCTATAGTAATTTGCAAATCCTAAGAAACGTTGTACCGCTCTCAGATTGATTGGTCGTGGCCATTGGGAAACGTACTCAACTTTAGAAGTATCCATCCGTAGTCCTGAGTCAGAAACTATATATCCCAAGAAAGGGAGCTGGGAGGTCTCAAAGATGCATTTTTCCAGTTTAGCGTAAAGATGATTTTCTCTCAGGCGATGTAACACGGTACGGACGTGTTCTCTGTGTTCGTGGAGCGAGGATGAAAAAATCAGTATATCATCAAGATACACAACCACATAGGAGAGCAAAACATCCTTGAAGATCTCGTTGACAAAGTGTTGGAATGTGGCGGGGGCGTTGCAGAGCCCAAAGGGCATGACGAGGTACTCATAGTGGCCGTACCTGGTGTTGAAGGCCGTCTTCCACTCGTCGCCGTCTTTGATGCGAAGCAAGTTGTATGCCCCACGTAAATCCAACTTTGTGAAGATCTTGGCGTCCTTCAGAGCATCGAAGAGTTCCGGAATCAGGGGTAGAGGGTATCTATTTTTAATAGTCGCCTTGTTTAGACCCCTATAATCTATACAGGGTCTCAAGGTTCCATCTTTTTTTGAGACAAAAAAGAAGCCGGCACCTGCTGGCGAGGATGAATGTCTAATGAAACCCCTGGCCAGGTTTTCTTGTATATATTCCAACAGGGCCTTATTCTCTGGTTCTGATAGGAGAAAAGTTCTTCCTCTAGGAGGCATGGTTCCGGGCAATAAATCAATTGAACAGTCAAATGATCTGTGTGGAGGTAGCTCTGCTGCCTTTTGTTTAGAGAATACATCGGAAAAGTCTCTGTAGGATTTAGGAATAGAATTCTCAGGGGTTCCTATGCCACCCACAAGGCCAGGTACAGGTATCTCAGAAAGGCAGTTCGAAAAACAGGAAGAACTCCAGTTCGTTATCTGATCAGAACTCCAGTCAATTACTGGGTTGTGGAGTCGAAGCCAAGGAAGTCCCAAAATCACTGGAGAGGAAGGGCACTGTATGACATCAAGGTGAATAGTCTCGGAATGAAGAATGCCGGTCTGAAGAAGTAGAAGCTGAGTCTCATGGGTAACGAAGCCCTTTCCCAAAGGAGCCCCATCCACAGTAGAGACACGCGAGGGTTTGGCTTTCTGGACTAGTGGAATCGAGTGCTTGGAAGCAAACCCAGCATCAAGGAAAACTCCAGCCGCACCGGAGTCCACGAAGGCTTTGGTGGAGACCGAGCCTCCTGCCCAACTCAACCGAACTGGAACCATCATACGGTTTAGGTTAGACAAGGAGGTTACATTTCTTATGCTTAGGGAGTCGTCTCCATGGTTCCCTAAGCTTAGAAGTTTCCCGGACGGGTCGGACACTGGCGTAGGAGGTGGCCCTTGAGTCCACAATAAAGACAAAGTCCCTGACTTCTTCGTCGATGTTTCTCCTCCTCGGGGAGTTTTGTCACAGACCCAACATCCATGGGTTCAACAGAAGGCTGCGATGTCTCGGTGGGAGGAGATGAGCGTGGAACAAACTCAGATTTATGACGGCGAAAGCGATCTTTCTCAAGCTGTCGCTCTATTTGCCGTCGATCCAATTCTAAGCAGCTGGAAATCAGGCCTTCCAGATCATCAGGTATCTCTCGATTAACTAGGGCGTCTTTGATGCGCTCACTCAGACCCCTACGAAAGGCAGCTCGCAAAGCTCCATTGTTCCAGTCGGTTTCGTAGGAAAGGGTTCTGAACTCTACTGCATATTCAGCCACCGTGCGAGTGCCCTGTCTTAGGCCCAGTATACTGGTTTCAGCAGATGCCTGTCTTCCAGGTAGATCAAATACGGTTTTAAAGGCAGCGATAAATGCATTGGAGTCATCAAGAAGAGAAGATCTGTTCTCCACCAGAGGGGAAGCCCAAGCTAGGGCTTTGTCAGTCAATAGAGAGATTATGAATGCCACCCTAGTAGAATGAGAGTTGAACGAATGAGGCAAGGTCTGAAAATGTAACTGGCACTGGTTCAAGAATCCACGACAATGTTCAGGCCGGCCAGAGTATCTCTCTGGTAAGGGTATCTTGGGTGGCTTGTACCCTGAGGTGGCTCCTGTAGACCCTGTGACCCCAGTAGGCTGTGGTGGAACTGGAGCAGGGGTAGATGGAGAAAATGTTCGCAACATTTCCATCATAGCATCCAGCTTATGATTGAGGGTTTGTAGTTGTGCTGCATGGGTAGACAGAACTTGCTCCTGTTGTTCCTGTCTGGAGGCTATGAGGGAAGCCTCAGCAGCATCCATTTTACTGGCTCGATTTTACTGTCAGTCTCTGAGTAGGATCAAGCAAGGTAAAGGACTCAGGTTAACCAGTTCACTGCTCCTCAGAGTTCGAGACTGGATCAACTGGAACTAGGAGGCTCGGGAAGGTTCAAAACCGTAGTCAGACTGTAGGACAGAGTTCTCTTTAATCGAAGACCTCGAGGTCAAGAGAAGGTTCGAGGCAGGTTCGAGGTCTTGGGGTATCGATAAGGTTCGAGACAGGTTCGAGGTCTTGGGGTATCGACAAGGTTCGAGACAGGTTCGAGGTTTATGGACTACGAATCCTCTATTCTCTGCTAGAATCGGGTTTGGACTCGCGGCCCAGGAAACTGGAAGCAGGTAAGGGGAATACGAGTTCCTACACCCTCGACTGGCCGGGGCAGTCACCGAAGCGGCCGGTGATGGCAACCCAAACCAGTCGGAGCCCCAGAGGTGAAGGAACGGAAGACTGGAACCAACCTTGAGAGCAGCTGGAGGTACTCTCGTTGCGAGGCAGAAAGTTCTGAAAGGAAAGCGTGGTCCGGGAATACTGGGTCAGGCCGGAATCGAATCAGTAACCAAAGGAGTAGACAGAGACGTAGTCAGGCAAAGCTGGGGTCAAGATCCACGGGCAGAAGACAAGACTTGGTCGGTAATCAGGCAGGGTTCGGTACACGGAATCAGCAAACACAGGAACTCACGACAAAGGTTTCTCTCAGACTTTTGGCGCTAAAATCGAGCAAGGGTTGATGGAAGATCCAGGTACATAAAGCCTACAGCCGCCAATAGGATTATAGGTAGGAGGAGCAGTCAGGAGCAGTATGACACTGCTCCACAGTTGATCCAAAAACAAAAAACATCTACATCGTACCATAACTCTATCCAAAATCACCAGACTATTACGGTGCCTGTGCTCTTGGCTGCAGGCGACGACATTCTGACTCCCTGATTACACTACCTTGCTCTGATTGGCCAGGTATCTTTGTCGCCGCCCAGTGATAGCCTTTATATACTCTGTCATGTCTACACTATGGTTGTAACGGTTTTCAGTACACTCAGAGACAGGCAATTTGGTAAAACACAGTTTTATTGAATTAGCAGAATAAAGTAACCCTCACGGGTCCAGTAATAGTACAAACGGAACTGACACAGGACAGGTTACTAAAACGCAATAGCCCACACGGGTCCAGTATACATATATCACAAGTAGTAAATATACTGACACAGGTCGGGAACAGTTTGTGTGATTCAGTGAGAAACAAATGGTTAACGCTATTAGGCCAGGAGACTGGGAGGCCCTAATAGCGAGGCCCAGGAAGCACTCAAATGCTGATAAGTGCCAAAATAGCGACTAGCCCAGGAAGGTTGAATGAGGCCCTGGAGTGAACACAGATTATAGTGATACTGCAACCGGAGGAACAATGGAACGCCCGGTATATACACACACACTGAGACCCACCGTAACGGTACCGGACAATGATGTTAATACGCCAGGCTTGATGGCAACTGCTGGGTGACAGAGCCGACTGAGCCGCCCAAGAGACCAACCTCGATATGGTGGATTGACAAGCCAGCGTATGTAGTGCCAACAGTAAAGCTCCTACCCGGGTGAGTACCGGAAGGCCCTAGTAACAGGCACTTGGTTGTTAAACGGTAAACAGGAGCGGAGACTAACTGAGGCGCCCGGGAGACCAACCCCAATGACAACTGATAACAAACCAAGTGTATAGGGTGCAACGAGCTGAGCGTAACCCTGGGTATGGAGCAAGGAGGCAGCAAGGCACTAATGGGTCGCAGTCACGGAACGGTAATGCAGTACACGAGGCAACCAACTGGGCCAGTACGCTCAAGGCAGAGCACAGTAGTAACTCACTACCGGACACGGTAGTACAACAGACTGGAGGCACGGGAGCAGGAACGTCAGCCAATCCAAGTCGATTCACGAAGCAGGAACGTCAGCCAGGCCGGGTCGGTACACGGAGCAGGAACGTCAGCCGATCCAAATCGAATCACGGAGCAGGAACGTCAGCCAATCCAAGTCGAATCACGGAGCAGGAACGTCAGCCAGGCCGGGTCGGTACACAGAGAAGGAACAGGATCAGAGACAGAGTAGTCAAGCAATCCGGGTCATACACTGGAAATCACACGATAACGGCAGCAAGCACAAAGCAACGGAAACACCACGAAAGGGCCCTGCATTAGTGACAGAGCACAGTACTTAAAGGCTACCACTGGGTGGAGCCGTAACACTTAGCCAATAAGAAAGCATCAGGCATCTAGTGTCAAAATGTCGCCAAAATACACAGGTACCGTGATAATGGTGCCCTTTCGTGGTGTACTAGTTCCTGAAGTTTGTTCTGTATCTCTCTGATCGTGTATGACCTGGCCTGCCTAACGACGTTCCTGAGTTTCCTGTGTTGCTGCTGCTCCGTTGCTGACCGTATCTGGCTGAGAACCCGCCCGGTTGCTGACTGTATTTGGCTGAGAACCCGCTCCGTTGCTGACCGTATCTGGCTGAGAACCCTCTCCGTTGCTGACTGTATCTGGCTGAGAACCCGTCCCATTGCTGACCGTACCTGACTGAGTACCCATTCCGTTACTGACCGTGTCAGGCTGATTACCTCGCTGTTGCCATCCGTGCCTGGCTATACCGTTTGGTTGCCTCCGTTTGGTCCAGTGATACCCGCTGTGGCCTTTCCGTTACGCAAGTCGGTGTGCGCCGTGTGGCGCTATTATTCTTGTCGACCATAGGCAGAGCATTTGTGCTTTAGCTGCTCTCTTGACTGCCTCTGGCTGTGTGCACATGCGAAGTACCGGTACGGTGTTTCATAGCACTGACTGCGTTACTCAGATCACTCTCTGTGTCCACCTCCCTTTCAATGCTGGACTCACTCCCTTTGGAAGTTGCAGTATATCTCTGGGCGTTACCTATTGACCCTTTGTGTGCCTGGACCTTCCAGGTAGGGTTGTGCTTATTTCTCACTGCAGTAGCCTTGGGCTCAAGAGCCAGCATTGCATTATACCACCCTTCAGTGTGAGGGGACACTGGTTGCCATATATATATATATAATCTCTTACGATCCACCCCTAGCGTTCTAGGGTTTTCCTACTTAAGCAGTTGCCTTGGTCTCCATGTGACCCTAGTCATGAAGGGGGAACATGAAGGATTTGGTACTGGGCCTGCCTGCCTCCGAGCTACATGAAGCAGCTGGGCTTCCTGCAGCAGAAGCACATTGTGCACCAGGAGCCGAAAGCATTGTTGTGTTGTGGATACCAGAAATGAAGGTACACTGGAGCCGATCCCACCCTCTCTTTGTTGGATCATCTTATTGTGTGCCTCAGGTTGGTGGAGGGACCCCTGGGGACTCTGTGTGTGTGTGGGTTGTGTGTAGCTTGTGTGTGTGTGTGTGGCTTGTGTGTAAGTCTGTGGTGTAGGAGTGAGTGGCAGCCATTTTGTTTTTTCAGTCACTTGGATAGTAGTGGGCGGTCTGGATAGTGTAGGCAGGCCAACTCCCTGAATGATTTAAATCACTCCTCCATTGAATAAATCAATGGAACAGTAACTCCTTACTTAAGCTGCGGTAACACAGCAATATAACACACAGTGGCTCTTCAGTTGAGGCAATGTAGCAGTATGCTGAGGGATCAAATAGAAAGTGGTGTTTGAGGCTTGCCCTCTGTAACATACAGCAAAGCATCTCTCTCCCTTTAAGGAGAAAGGGCAGGAATCAGGGAGTGGGGGAGTGACAGTTAAAAACAGACAATGAGGTGACTGAAGAGATTAAAAGAGTTAACCCTTTGATTGCCAGAGGGGTACGCAACACATGGAAACATTACACCATCGTACTGAAACAGAGTGTGTGGAGTGTTACAATTATCTGTGGGAAGTGAAACAGTGTGTATGGAGGGTTACAGTTATCTGTGGGAGGTGACACAGTGTGTTTGTGAGGTAATGATCCTGAGTGAGAGTGTGTGTGAACTGGGAGAAGTTACTGATATCCCCTACTTCAGGAACGAGTGGCAGCTCCCTGTATGATAAACACGCCCCCATTGAATCACCCAATGGGAGCAGTAATGTCCCCATTGAATCACCCAATGGGAGTTGTGTCTCCTAATGAGACATAAATTATGTAATGAGGCATTCTGTTCAATGTGTGTTTGTTTTCTGAGGAGACGGAAATTATGTTCTGTGTGTGAGGTACCATAAATTATGCAATGAGGCTTATTCTTTTATATATATAATATATAATATATAATGTTCCATTTGTGTGGGTCTAAGGACCTAACTAAGTGTTTGTACTTTATACTAATAAAGTGATTTTAACTTTACCGATCTGGTCTGAGTGTTCATCAAAAACCATGACACAGACAGTCACTATAATGGTGGTTCACAAGTCCAGACCTGTCAAGAAGAAAACTGTTCTCCGTGACAGAATGTAAGGCAGTAATGATAGTCAGTCTCTTTGGATGGGGAACAGTGTATAGTCCATTCAGGGCTGCTGGTCTCCATCCGAAGCATGACTACCAATAAACACTCTGGAATTGAGAGCCATTTACATTGCACTATCAAAATGGACAAGTCTCCTACAAAATCTTCCCATGTGAATTCAGTTTGATAACACCACAGCAGTTGCTTATATCAACCATCAATTAGGAACAAATTGCAAAGCAGCTTGGATGGAAGTGGAAAGAATCCTCCACTGGGCGTAAAACCATGTCCCTGCATTATCGGCCATATACATTCCGGGAGTGGACAACTGGGAAGCAGACAAACCATAGATCCAGGAGAATGGGAACTGAAACAGATTTTTCTCCAAATTGTGGTACACTAGAAGTAGACATCATGGCATCACAGAGGAACAAGAAACTTCCACTGTTTTGTGTCAGATCATCAGATCCACAAGCTTTGGCAATAGATGCTATATTGATCGCATAGAACTACAGACTAGTTTATGTCTTCCCTCCACTAGCCATGTTTCCCAGGGTCCTCATCAAAATAGAGAGAAAAGGTTCACACCATCCTTACTGCACCATTTTGCCCTAGGAGAGATTGGTTTCACCACCTAAAATACATGTTAATAACAGAACCCTGGCATCTCCCTCAGATACCAGATCTTCTATTGCAGGGGTCCATTCATCATCACAATTTACACAATTTTCTTTTAACAGTGTGGAACTTGAAAACTTTACGACCAACCCTACTTCTCTGACACGCCAGTATCTGACCGTGACACTGAATCTCCAGCAGTGGAGAGTTTCATAAGAAACTCTGCCCACTTCTGCTCCTTCCTACCCTGTTCCTCCCATTTCCCTCCCTCTTCTTCTCCTTCCGCACCCAGTTACTCCCACTTTTTGCCACTTTTGTGACACACCCATTAAGCCCTGACCCAACTCATGAGTAAGAGCTTTACAATTTAGCGGTTTAGACAATAGAGGGTTACAAGTGCTTTTCAAAGTGAAACACTGGAAGTGAGCTCCCTGTCTGAAAGGTAACAATCTAAAGTGGTGATGGGAGACATACTGTTACGGTTCTCACGCAAAACAAGCAGTCAGACGGGATAGTTAAAATCACCTTTATTAAGATAATAAACAATAGGCAATAAGTGAATATACTATAAGCAGAGGGTGACTGGAGAGGCTAGCGACTCTATCAGAAATAAGAACCTGCTGACGGGTCACCCACATCTGCTGGAGACTAGGCCAAAGCCAACTGGTAGTCTCAGGGTAGTAGGTGGAACACACACAGAACCTACAGTCTCCCATAATGTAGCATCAATGGAGACTACTGACTCACGCCTGCAGTCAGTAAGGAAGAGCTCATCTCCACTATAGATGGCAACAATGGAGACTACTGACTCATGCCTGCAGTCAGTAAGGAAAAGCGTGTCTCCAATAAGGATGGCAACAATGGAGACTACTGACTCATGCCTGCAGTCAGTATGGACGAAGTCTGCCAGAGCCCCAGGTCTGCACCAGGATGGATGTCTGTGGGGAACGGAGCCACACAGCGGAGTGAACAGACAGAGCCACAGGTCAGCACCAGCTAGGATAGTCAGACAAACCAGGTTCATACACAGAGCGGTTAGTCAGCCAGAGCCAGAAGGTCTGCACCAGATAAGATGTCCAATAATAGTAGGCTACACTGGGAGGATAGTTGGACAGAGCCCAAGGTCAGCACCAGGTTGGATAGTCAGATAAGCCAGGATCATACACAGAGCGGGTAGTCAGCCAGAGCCACAAGTCTGCACCAGATTGGATGTCTAAAGCCAAAGGAGCGCACAGGTAGAATGGTCAGACAGAGCCAGAGGTCAGCACCAGAATGGATAGTCAGAGAAGCCGAGTCATACACAGGAGCAACAGGAACTAGAACTGCAATGAACACCAACGTAAGGTTAATGATACACAGGCCCAGAGAGGTTTATAAAGGAGTAAGAGAAGGCGGGACCAGTTAGGTCCCCCAGGCTGGGCCTATAACAGACAAGTACCTGATTCATGATGCCAGTAACAAGGAACCATACGCGACCAGGCTGGAGGCAAGAGGGATGCAGCTAGTGACGTCGGAGCGTCAATCCAGAACCCTGCTCCCGGCCGAATGGCACAGGTAGAGTTAAGGCACTGTGACACATACGGAGTACATAAGGGTCAAGTGCTGAATATAGTGGTAGAGTTCTGGTCAGGATGGGGGATCATATAAATAAAGTAAGAGCCTTAGTTGTATAAAGTCAGTGTATAGTCCATACATGTTTTGGGAGGCAGCCATTTCAAGGGCAAAGTAAGTTTTCAATAGGTTAGATATCAGAAGTGATGCAGTAATGCCTGCAATTGTTGGCAGATTTTACATGGTTTCAGACCCTATGGATGCAACTGACTACTCTAGATTTGTATAATTGAAGTTACGGTCTGTTTACAATATGAGTAGTCAACCATGGTCCTAGATTGTGTATCTTAGACCAATACATAGACCCACAAGCAAACCCAACTGTAATTGGGTAGGATTCTTTAGTAATGTTATTGCCCAAGTAACACCAGATCACTATCACTGCAAAGGCCAACTGAGGATGATGGGAGATGTAGTCAAACATCTGGAGAACCATGATTTGCCAAGCCTGGTCCTACACATGTAGATTTTAGAGTATAAAAGGTATGATTAGGTGAGATGATACTATAAGACTGGACAAAAGCATGCTAAACTGTATCAATTTAGTTATTCATCTTTTGACTTGACTTTAGATGACCATAGAAAATGTCATCTAAGTTCAACTTCAAAAATGAAAAAAAACAGCAGTGCATTTTAGAAACAAAGAAACCACACAATAATATTTTTCATTTTTAATAAGTAAATGTTTTTCTAATGTGCACAGTTCCTGTGAGTATGTCCCTACTTCTCTGTCTGGCAACTACATTTCTCAGTGGTTTGGAAGCCTTCCTTGCACTCTGTTGATAGGTTTGCCTGAACAGCAGATCTATGATAGATTTAAAACTTCTATGTTCCTATTTGTGTACCAGTCTGTTTTTAACCATTGCACTGTCTGTCTGTGGGCACTCCTTGCCTGGTTCTTATTCTGTGAGACTTTTCATTTGGGAACATTATTTTATTGGCAGTAGTTCTTACATACTTTTTATTTTCTTTTAGCAACTTTTGCTAACTTCCTTTATTATTTTTTAAAAATGTGTAACTTTAAGTTGCAGTACCTTTAAGAACAGGCACAAGCAGAGGTCATATTGGATGGAACATAGAATGGTATTTTGGCACTTTTCTTGCCTTTGTGTGTGTTTTGGAGGCTTTAGGTGTTGAATGTGATTATAATCTTACACACTGGTTAGCACAGCCCTGTGTGGCCCCATCCCAATATCCGGGGGATGGAGATCCACAGAGCCATTTTTAAATCTGTGAAATAATACTTCCCAGCAGCCCTTTCTTCCTGGGCTTTTTGGCAAGGGAAGAGGTGGCCCTTGACTGACCCATTTTTTTGGATTCTACTTGCTGTGCAGATACTGTTTTCCACATTAACCATTACAGTAAAATAAGTACTATTAATGAAGTATTTCTTTTTTTTCTTAAGGGTTTTTTGACTTTCAGAACCTAAGGGTGACATAGGCAAGTCCAAGGCTTCTACGGCTTCAGGGGTCTCTTTAACTCGTTGATTCTCATTCAGAATGGGCTTCTTATGAAATTTTCTGGTACTCTGTTCCTCTTGCTCTGTGGCCCCTACTCAGTCTTCTATGCCCTCATCTATTCAAGGGGTTTTAGATTATTGGGACATCCTGCACCTCGCAAAAAGGGCTTGTCATGTTACAGAGGATGATACCCTCCATTATTGGGGCATCCTACCCCGAGGAAAGGGAAACTTCTGCAGACTACATTGTCCTTTGATTGTCCTCTGTTGGGGACTTTTATAAGAGAGACTCCAGTTCTGAGAGTTTTATTCAGGCTGTCCTGGAGACTCTTAATGTATCTGAGGTCTCCTATTCTAGTTCCTCTTCTCCCTGATATTTTCAAGGACACAGGAAGGAGTTTGCCGTTTTTCCTTCTTCCTATTCTGACACCAGGTTATTCCTTTATCAACATACCAGCAATATTGTATTGGATTTGCCCATGCGATTAATAAAACAATGACTGTGTTAATGACTGGCCTGTTGAATTTTCAGTGCTTAGCCCTTCCAGCTCCAAAAGGTGTCCAACACATTGCAAAGCACTGTGTTACACAACTCTCCATCAGTGATTGTGAGTTTATGTGTTTTGAGTGTAGTGTGCATTTTGCTTGTATGGTGTTGCGCTTTTTTGCCTATAGCATTTGGCTTATTGTTATTTGTGTAACGTGTTTTGCGTATAGCATTGTGTGTATATCATTTTGCATTTGGAGTATTGTGTATTGTGATGTGGGGGGGGATCAGCTTTTGTACAACCTTGGACACACCCAAGGAGGATCTGGTGGTTATTTCCAAGATCCTTGAAGTTATTGTTTACATTACTGAAGTGGCTTTTGATATCGTTGGCTTATACATGTCCATGCTTCACACTTAAGATTTGTCTGGCTGACCAGTCTTCTAAGAAATCCTTGGTATCTCTCTACCTTTTGTAGGCAATCAGGTATTTGTCCCAGAACAGGAGAAGGCTATCAGTCATGTTACTGGAGGCAAGAGTACTTTGAGCCTCAGGTCACTCCATTCATTTTTCCACAGAAGATGCATCATTTTCATTAACTCCGCTGGTATGAGTATGCACCCAGGGCACAGATTCCCTCTGCAATCCAGGTGTGTTCCACCCCAAAATCCAAGCAGGCTTGGTAAGGCAAGAAACCTGCTCAGAAGGCAAAAACTGACAAACCTACCTCTGCATGACTCGCAGGGGCCTAGTACACCTTAGGCTATTGGAGGTGGTCTGTTTTTCCCCACAGTGTGGACAGTTTCAGGGGTGGACCAGTGGGTTTTGCTGGTAATTTTGGAAGGGTTATAAAAATATATATAATAATTCAGGCGCGAAGATAAAACACAATATATTAGTGCAGCAATATATGAACCCCACCCAAACAATGTTATAGATATACAGAAATTATCAAAAATATATGCACATCAAATATGATTAAGTCTCAGCACAAAACACGTTAAAGTATACAATATTTACCATTTTATTATATTCACTTTTATTAAAAAGAAGTCAATTGTTGACAATATAAAATACAAGTGAATCCAAGACATATACTTGAGAGCAGCTGGAAGACATAAAAAATACTTATTTGGGATTTATGCGTATACTTGGAATCGACTGAATGCTCTCTTCTGTGGGATTCAGTCGAAAGATCTGTCTGGAGCTAATGACTTCATATGGACATCAAATTTGTCCGAGATGCGTTTATAGCAAACTAATAGTATTGGTTTGCATGACTTTTTATGAGTAGATAAATATCCCTTGTTTTCCCTTTTAAATATTTATTAAAACATACTTTACTATATTTTCTCTATTTCTTTTCTTTAAGGTCCTTGGGATGAGAAAAATATTTTTAAGATAAGTCTGCATTAACACTTTTTTAATATATTTGATGCACATATATTTTTGATAATTTCAGAAGGGTGCCACATAGATTTTGAGTCCTTTCCTCCAGGTTGTTTCTTAATGTCCAGAATTCCTTGTGATCCAAAGTGACTCAGGCTGTGTCTTGGCTATTTGCAATGGTGTGGGAGTACAGGATGATACTAGGTTATCTAGTCTCTGGCATCAGGGGTGTTTGCCAATTCATACATGGGCTTTGCATCTGGAAATTCTCAGAAATTGGTACAGACAACAGTGTCACCTTTCCCATATCATCTCTCTGTCTGACAGGATGAAGGCGGCCTGTTTTAAGTGGATTCAAAGGCCTCATCTGTCGACTGGAATGGCCACTGGTTATTTCCAATTTTGTCTGTCATTAGAGTCACCAGCCTGGCAGGATTGTGTGCCATTCTGAGCCTACAGACTGCTCTGGATCTTTTTGAACACGTTTTTTTCCCTGTTAGACATCCAGCAGTTCCTTCTCAGGAAAGATTCATAGGATTCTATTCCTATCTTTTTATTTTTCCTAAAAAAGGAGGTGGATGCTGTCCTATTCTGGGCTTAAAATGCCTCAGGCATTTTGTGCTTGCTCCATGGTTTAAGATGGATTTCTTGCAGTAAGTGGGTACCCACTTACTGCAGGTCTATAAAGTTTTCTTTATACCAGAACACCAGCTGTTACTATACAGTCCGAGGTTATCCTGGAGGAAACTATTACACAAAAATCAAGGGGTAATATACAGAAGTTACGTGGACCCAAAGTGGATACAAAGGACTACCGGAGACAAGACTTTTACATGTGAGTGGATAGTAGCTTTCTTTATCTATACGAGTGGGAATCTTATTTTGATTATTGTCCTTCCGTTCTCCCTCATTTTGTCTTCCATATATGAGACGGAACCTTATAAGTTGATTCCCCCTCCAAGCAACTTTTCATAGAACTGTCAATACTGAAATATTGGACAATGTTGCCAATGTATTAATTGGATCAACAGGGTAATACCTTTTTGTTCCTGTTTGTAATCTGAGAGTGACAGATTTGACCTTGGGCTGAACTGATTTTACATCGAAGTCTGTGTTAGCAATTTATAATTTATTGTAACAATGCAATTTGATTCGCAGCTCTAAAGTAATCCTTTTCTGTTCTTTTGCTGTTCTTCGGTTTGCATTTGTGTGCGTTGACCCCTGAGGTTCATTTCTGTTAGATTTGGTCTGTGTTTGGAGTTTTTTCCTCTTTCCATGGTTTCTGTTTTCCACATAGGATGTAAGAGAAAAGGGGATTTTTGTGTACTTACAAATAAATCCTTTTTCCTAGACTATGTGGAACAATGGTTTTAGTCCTAGGTAGTGGGCCCTCTTGTGTTCCCTGGTACAGGGGATTCCCTTTCTTGTTCCACTTCTATTTCATTTAAACTGAGCATGCTCATCAGAGACCTTTGCTCTGACCTCGAAGAGAAGGGAATTTTACCCCATTGTTCCTGTGTTCCATGTGGACTAAGGGAAAAGGATTTATCGGTAAATACACAAAAATCCTCTTTTTATTGAAAATTTTAAATATGAACAACAAACAGTGCATTGTACAAAAAATGTAGTCTGTTTAGGATATAGGTAGAAATAAGGAATGTGGAAAAGCAAGGAGCCAGACTGTTGCATTAGAATTGGGGTCCTCACCCTTTCCTTTAACCAGAGCTATTTTTAATCCATGAAACACGTACTGAGCTACTCTATAACATTGATTGAAAATATATGAATTCATAACTGTATATTTTAAACCATCAGGGGAGGGCTGGCCTGGGGGGCAGGGGGGCAATTGCCCCCTGGGCTGGTCATATATCTGGGCTGGTGGGCCACTACACCTCACTAAATCTACCGACTGGTGCTTTAAATGGAGCTACACTAGTGATACCACAGAGCTTACAGTTGAAATGGTGCTACATAAATGGAGCTAAACTAGTGGCATAACCCATTTCTCTTTTATCTCTATAGTATAACCAGTGTAGCTTTACTTAAATTGTAAGATTTGTAGTAGTGCACTAGTGTAGCCCCAGTTTAACTGTAAGCTATGAGATATCACTTGACTTACGTCACAACATTAATGCCAATTTTAAAATTAACAAAAGCGTGTGGGCTGGAACAGTGGACTCGAATGATAATAAAAATGGGCCACAAAGCATTTGCCCCCTGGGCCACAAGTTGCCAGCCCTCCCCTGTAAACCATTTACAATGCTGTTCTTACCAACTCCTCCATAATTCCTACAACTTCCAAAAGTAAAATGACCTTCTTACCAGCTCAAGGAAATAAAATTCTATTACAAGTCATATAATTATCGGTAGAGGAAAACCATATCCTATATAATAATTCGCTAAAATGTGTGTAACGCCGCGTCATGCGCAGTAGACACTGCTGCGCGTTCTGCAGTCATGCGCAGTAGAGACTGCCCACGCCGTGGCTGATACAGAGCTGGATGCTCCTTCGGAGCGTCCAGCTCTGTATCAGCCGCAGCATGAGCAGTCTCTACTGCACATGACTGCCCCACGACCGGGTGGCAGTGGCACTGTGGCCCATGTAACGGGCTCTTCAACTAGTTCACTATAGAAGACAAAGCATGTGTCTTTCCAGTGAGCCACAGATTTCCTGATCGTGTTTTCCCACCCTTAAGGGCAGTTTTACATATTACTATTCATGATGAACATAAAAAAAATATGCGACTTTGGTTACAATGGGAAAGTAAATATGAACTTCCACTTTTGCCATTTTTATGTACTTACCTAAAAATACTTTTCTTTTAGTCCAAAGTTTATACCTCAAGGAGGCAGGGCACTTGCAAACTAAAGCTCTCTGGAGGCAGTGACTCCCTCCCAGCTCCACTAATTGCCCGACTTCAGTTTTAACATAAAGCCAAGAAGCAAGCAAAAAGAAGTAGGACAGGAAGGTGGACACAACACCACAAAACCAAAAGAACACCACTGCCCTGGACTCAAACAATATGCTTTTCTCCTGGAAAGATGTCCTGTGTTCCACAAGGCCTAAGAAAAAAGAGCTACACACAGGTGCGTCTGCTTATTCAATTAAGCCCTCACACTCATACACACAGAAGGGTAGAAAAAAATGAATAAAAAAAATGTTTTTTTAGCCCTTTATTTACCCAAGCACATTCACAAGTACTTTTTGTATACTTTTCACCTGATTCTTTCAAATTCCACTTGCCTGTAAGCCAATAGAGCAGGCTCCAAAATAGCCGGGTACTTGCTTATAAAGCAGACCTACTCACAGGTTGACCCCTTATTCAATCAAGCCCTCACATCCACACACAAGAGGATAGAAAAAAATGAATAAACATAATTTATTTTTTAACCTTTTCTATACACAAGCACATTCACAAGTCCTTTTTGTGTGCTTTCATCTGATTCTTGTAAACGCCACTTCTCTGTTAGCCACTTCTCCTTAAAGGGATAGTAATACTTAAAAATTACTAATCCCAATATTGAAGTAATGTTAAAAAGAATTTAATTGCCCCCAGTGTCATCTCTCATGGTTTGAGAGATAAGCACTTGCAAAATCCCCCCCCCCCCTTCCCGGAAGTCAGCATTGTAGATGACTACAGGGATATCCAGTCTTACATGCATCAGGCAGCTCTGCAGCAGAGCCGAGATCGCGTTAGTAAAAAATAATTATTTCACTGAAACGGTCTTCTACGTGTGCTTGTGTATTCGAAGGTAAAAGAGAAAGTTCTGATAAACAGAATAATACTCATTTTGAAGGCAGGAATATTTATATAATTTTAATTTTTCTGGGTTATGAGGTAAAGGTTGAATTTAATTGTCTTTTTTTCAACCTTATTTTGTTACTATTTATCCAAGTACACAAAAATCCCCTTTTATTTTTCATCCATTGTGGAACACAAGAAATGTGGGAATATACCAAAGCTATCCCTACCAGGATACCAGGGAAGGGAATTAAAACTCCCAACAATAAATACAATCTCCACAGAGACAAACCGTATACAACCACAAACTTCCAGTGTAACTGCCACACAAAAACAGAAAGGTTATAGTAATTGCTTAAAGGGATAGTAATACTTTATTATTACTATCCCCCATATTGTAGTTATTTCCAAAATAATTTAATAGCCCACAGGTTCATCTCTCAAACCTTTATGGTTTGAGAGATAACCGAAGGCAAAGTTCCCCCCTCCCTCCCCTTCCCTGAAGTCAGCGTTGTGCTGACTACAGGGATATCCGGTCTGACTTTAATCATGCGGCTCTGCAGCATAGCCGCGATCGCATTAGTGACAAAGAATTATTTCACTGAAAGGGTCTTCTACATGTGCTTGGTTTCAGTGAAATAATTCTTTGTGACTAACGCTGCAGAGCCGCAAGCCTGTCGTATGACAGACGTCCCCTGCAGTCAATACAACGCTGACTTCAGGGAAGGGGAAGGGACGGGGGAGCTTTGCCTTTGGTTATCTCTCAAACCATTAAGGTTTGAGAGATGAACCTGGGGGCTATTAAATTATTTTGCAAATACCTACAATATGTGGGATAGTAATAATAAAGTATTACTATCCCTTTAAGCTGAGGCCAGTAAGTTTACTCTATAAAATTTAGATAATATTTGCAGAGATAACCAGCCACTGCCTTGCACAACTGCTCTGCAGAGACCTGCTTCTTGTAGACCCAGACTGCAACCACCACACACCTCCCATTTCAAATGGCCAAAGAGGGACACTTGTGTTTTAGATGGTGTTTCTGGGGGCGGGGCTGGTGGGCGGGGCATTGCTGAGAATTTTTAGGTTACTTTGTGACCTGTTAATACCTCTCTGTGTAACTGAATAAAGGATATAGAGCAAGACCAAATTATTTAATTTACACAGATTAATTCACAAACATATATACTGAAGATTAACTAAACATTAATGGGAGTTGTATCGCTGTGGAGCAATGTGATACACTTATATACACGCCACACAGTCTCCTCTCCTAAAAAGAGGGACACCAGGGTAGAAAAGAGGAACAGAGGGATTTGGGTCTCAAAGAGGGACTATCCCTCCTAAAGAGGGACACGTGGGAGGTATGCCACCACTGGTGGGTTTAAAGGGATAGTAATACTTAAATATTACTAATCTCCATATTGTAGCCATGTTAAAAAGAATTTAATTGTCCCCAGTGTCATCTCTCAAACCTTTATGGTTTGAGAGATAACCATACGCAAAGTTCCCTCCTCCCTCCCCCTTCCCAAAAGTCAGAGTTGTAGCTGACTGCAGGGGAAGCACACTTAGAAGAGTGTTTCAGTGAAAAAATTATTTTATACTAATGCGATCTCGGCTTTGGTGCAGAGCCGCCGGATGCACATAAGACCAGATATCCCTGCAGTCAGCTACAACGCTGACTTCAGGGAAGGGGGAGGTAGGGGGAACTTTGCGTACGGTTATTCCATAAAGGTTTGAGAGATGACACTGGGGACAATTAAATTATTTTTAATATGGCTACAATATGGCGATTAGTAATATTTAAGTATTACTATCCCTTTATCTGTTAACCTAAAAGGTACCTGCCTCTTCTTAAAGCAGAACTACCACCCCTTTTAAACATGGCCCCAAATAATTACCCATCTGGCGACTAGCGCTATTGAGCAGCTAGTCATCTTGCTCCTGGGACTGACAACCAGGAAACAGCACAGACATCTTTTCATAGTGACGTCTGCGTAGTTTGGCCCCATTCTGACAGACACATTTACTGAAAGTAATGAATGAAAAGACACAGATGAAAGCGGCTCAAAAGTATCTCTAAGAAAAGCCAAGTCCAACAGAAGACAAAGCAGAAGAGGTCTTGGTCTTCATACCATTTGAAGAAGAAAGACCAAACCCTATGATATGCTGTAGAATACACCTGTTTACAGGTCATCATGCAGGAAAATAGCACAACTGCCTGGAATAATTCTTGATTATCCATCTGTAAGGTATGAGGGTTGAACTCAAGTAGTCTTGCGCCATTTCAGATGTCAATGCCTGATACACATGCCAGTACGTCTGAACTTTTGTCCCCTGACAAGAAGACTGACGCCTGTAGGGTGTTGAATCTCATGCTGATAATGATCCATTTCCAATGTCTGGTTTAACAGGAATTTTTGAAGTTGATCACCCAGCCATGTTCCAGGATGGACACATACATCGGATAATGGAGTTGCAAGAAGAGATAAAAATAGAAAGAACCTCATGAACCTTTCCTGAAAGGAGACTGGAATCAAGATCTGCATGTCTACCAAAGTTTGAACCACCTCCCAGAACAGAAGAGCCCTCATGGAATATTGAGGAATCCTTTGCATGAAGAATAGCCAAGAAGGAGGGTCATTAAAGTCTATGTGTTAACCCTCTGAAACAGCCATCCAAACCCAAGTATCTACCCAGCAGAGGGCCCATATTATGGAAATGATGCAGGAGCACTCAGATTACCCGAGGCAGTCTGAAACTCAATGAGTCATGCAGTGGAAGACTTGTTCATGAAGGGTGTCTAGGAGGACTCCTTGCCTATCCAGGTCAATTTGGGCTGGGGTAGAAACTGGCCTGGCTTGAAGAGAGGAGATAGCAGTCTTGGCTGGTTGAGTGCTTTGGTGCCGGGGTGAAAAAAAGTGAGGCTTCCAGGGAAACGGTGAATCCCAGTAGCATTCTCCCCATGCCCATCTCTCAATAATATTTGTCAGTCTGTGCTCACCTCCCAGCATAATTTACCCAGTGCTACCCCCTAGTGCCATTTCCCTCCCTATGCCCATCTGTCAGTGCCATTGCCCTTCTGTGCTCACCTCCCAGTGCCATTTCCTTTCTGTGCTGACCTCCTAGTGCCATTCCCCCAATACCAACATCCTAGTTTTATTTCCCCCATACGCTCACATCCCTGTGTCACCCCTCCATGTCTGTCCCAAGCAGGATGACCACATTAACTAATTAAACAGGGATGCTTACAAAAATGTATCCGCAGGGAAGCCATGATTTTAAAGTAATGGTGCAGTGTGTTTCCTATAAGCATTCCTGTTTAAAGTAGTAAATGTGGTTGCTGTAACACCAAGTGCCATTTCCCTCCCATGTCCATTTTCAATAGTTGTTTACCTCCCATTTGTGCTCACTACCACAGTCACCCACCTATACAAACATTAACCACCTACCTTCAGGAACCAATGCAAATGTACAAGATGTAGTTTGTAAACTCCACGAGGCAGGGACCTAATGTATACTCACCCGCTGTTTCCCTTATGATTGTCTATATAAGCACTTAATTACTGCACTTATTTTACACCTCCTTTACTAAATATACAGTTCTAAGTACACATGTTGGCACTATATAAATTAAAATATACATACATACAATATACATACAAGCAAACCATGTTAAAGGAAAGAATTGTTAAATATCTGAATAAAAGTAGCTTGTTAAACTAAAATCATAGATGTTTTTGACTGGGTAATTAAAATAATAGATTGGGGGCAATAGATATAGCTAATCTAGATTTAAGTAAGGCATTTGACACTGTCCCTCATGGAAGACTCATTAATAAATTGAAACTAGTGTTTGGTTCTAGATGTAAAATAGTTGAACTGATAAGGCAATGGCTGAGTGACAGAAGACAGAGGGTTGTTAAAAATATTCAGAAAAAGGTCCTGTTACTAGTAGGGTATTTCTGGGATCTGTACTGGGGCACATTCTTTGTAATATTATTTTTTTAGTAACATTGTATAAGGTCTTCAAAGTAAGGCATTCCTTTTTTTTTTTTTTTTTTGCACAGGATACAAAAATCTGCAACCGAGCAGACATTCCTGGAGAAATATGGCAAATGATTTATGTAAATTAGAAGAATGGATGAGAATGTGCCATCTACAGATAACCCTTTGAGTGGCAGAGGGGTATGGAATGCATTGCTTCTCAGTGCATTCCGTACCCGTCTGGCACTCGAAGGGTTAAATGTTGATAAATGTAAAATAATGCACTTAGGACATAAACATACAAAGGCAGAATATAGCATTAAGGTTATTGTGCTGCTGGAGACAACAGAGGAAAGGGATTGGAGTAATTATTTCTGACGACTTAAAGGAAGGCAGGCAATATAACAATGAAAGATGGGTACTGGGTTGTATAGCTAGAGGCATTAATAACAGAGGGATGTGGTCATGAAACTCTGCCTATATCTGGTTAGACCTCACCTAGAGTTTTGTGTACAGTACTGGAGACCCCATCACCAGAAGGCTATAGATATTCTGGAGAGAATTCAGAGAAGGGCTACTAAAATTGTGAATGGTTTACAGGATAAAAAATAAGATAGGCTGAAGGATCTAAATGTTTATATCTTGGAGGAGAGAAGACAGAGAGGGGATAAGATAGAAACATTTAAATACATGAAGGCAGTCAACAGAGTAGAGAAAGGAAGTACATTTCAAAGGAAGAGAAAATGTCTAAATCTACATGGGTAGAGACTTAGATGTAAGAATGTTTTACTTTACTGAGAGGATGGTAGATAAGTGGAATAGCCTACCAGCAGAAGTAGTAGAGGTTAATACAGTAAAGGAATTTAATGGGATAGTAATGTTTCACAATAAAAGCAGCTCCAATTAAAATATCCCCCTCCTGCCTCTTTTACTGATGTAACACTGCTCACCTCAAAGCAGCAGACGGATCTCAGAGAAGGACAATCTTCAATTATCATAAGGAAAAACGTGACAAACCTGTCAAGGGGATAAGGATTTTCCTTATGTTCACAGTAATAAGATTGTCCATTGCTGTGAGCTGTATGATCTCAAGACCAGATTCTACATCTGAGGGGAGGTGGCTTACACTAGGTAAAAGGGGTGGGAGGGGGATACTTTATCATTCAATTACTCTTGAACTACAACTCTGTCAGTATTGAAATAACACTTTATATCACTCAAATACTATAATCATAATAATATCAAAGTATTTTAGAAGGATACATTGAGATTGTCTCTCGTTTTCAAGTATGTCGTTGGTAGGATAAAAGGCTGAGTAGAACCTGCTGGGACTCAAACCTGTGACCTTGTGGTTTGAATAGATTCTACAGCTGGTGCCTTAACCAACTGAGCCATCTCACCAGCTATGAAGATTAATTGGAGCTGATGTTTTTGTGAAACATTACTATCCCTTTAAGCATGCACAGGATAGACATAAGGCTATCTTGAACATAGTACAAGATCAAGGACTAAATAAGGTTTGATGTTTTCACATATACAAAAAGTTGAGAGACTCTGAAGAGGAACATAAAGCATAAGAATTATTGTATGGCTAGTTACCGCTCAGCAGAGGAACATAAAGCATAAGAATTATTGTATGGCTAGTTACCGCTCATCAGCATCATACTTTAGCTCTCTAGTGCCGTTACAGAGGAAAAATGTCCACGTACATATTAGACTAATCCCACCTAAAAGGGAAATCCAGTTACAGAATGACAGGCAAGTCCCCTCTGCACGAGAACACTAGCTAACCCCAGACATACGCTTCAACCTTTTTGGGCCTCATCAGTGAGATGCATTTGGTTTCCAAAGGCACTGAAAGCAAGGGATCCATGTCTGGATTACCCTTCATTCTTAGGGAGACTCCCTATGAGCATTCAAAACAGATACAAACATATAAGTGGTTATAAGGAGGAACAGAAAGCCCATGGCTTGTTCTAGGGCTAGTCACAGCTCAGCAGCATCAAGTTTTAGGTCTGTAGTGCCATTAATGGCCATGTACATATTAGATCTAATCCCTCCCAAAAAGACAGTCCTGTTCTTAATGGCCAAGTCCCCTCTTCATGGAAATACCAGCTAACCTAAGATATACATTTCTTGTTGAGCCTCATCAGTGAAGTGCAGCTGGTTTCCGTAGGCACTGAGAGCAAAGGGTTTCATGCCTGGATTCCCCATCACTCTTAGGAAAGACGGAAGGAAGTTAGAGGTATAGCAACACAAAAGTATAGATTACAAAAAGGTTATATAATAAAATCCAAGAGTTTGGCTATCCCAGTGAATACAGTTAGATCACAAATCTGGAAGTGGAAGCTGCATCACACCACTGACTCACTTCCAAAAAAAAGCTGTACTTCAAATCTCAGCGTTTCAATAAGAAAGAGACTAATGAAAGAAGCCTGAGAGAGACCAACATTCACTTTGAAGGAGCTACAGAGTTCACTGGCTGGGAGTGTAGCAGTAGTGCACCAGTCAAACATATGAAGAGCTATGTATAACAATGGTATCTTACTTAAATGTCACCCTCTGTTTGGCAACCAACAAAACATCACATTAAAAATGTTGTCAGCAAGAAACATTCTGATGTCGTCTGCATCAAAATGATGACATTCTGGTGTCATAGGCTTAAGTGTCGCCGAGTAGAATGTTGCACAATCCATTGTGAACCCCCTCTGACACTCAAAGTGTTCGCTATAGTTCGGGATGCTCTATAGTCTGACTGATGTCATTGAAAGTTGCACAGAGATATCTATGTACACTACTTATAGCCAAGAAGTTATGAATAATGTATAAATGGCCTGTACAGGAGTTTTTGTGGTCAGATGAGACTATGATAAAGCATTTTGGCTAAAACCCAAAGCTCTATGTATGTGTGACACTTTGACTACCAGTGCACTGTAGAACAAGGCTGGGATGTCAGTGTATGTGTGTGTGTGGGGTCTATGACTACCAGTGGAGCAATACTGGAGTGTCAGATAGTTTACACATGGAGGGTTACTGATGAAAGAGGGGTAAAAGAGAGGGGATCAAAAATATTAGAGAGGAGATGGGGAGAGAGAAGGGAGAACTGGGAGGGAGTGGAGGAAAAAACAGGGGTGGGAGAAGACTAGAACAGACAGGAGAAAAACACAGAGGTGCAGCCGTTCTGCAGTGCGCTCTGTGGTGATTCCCCCAGAGCAGTCAGGTATAAGGGTTTGGGATGCAATTACACAGAGCACAAGCCAGAGCCAGGAGCTATTGCATGTACTGTGCTCAGTGCTAGGGAGATTGGAGTCAGCACAGAGTGTCCCCATTGCCCCGACATCACATTGTCCAGGGTAGGTATTGGTCAAATTTGTAGCGCTGCCCCTTTTGGGCTGCACGTCTCCGAGGACATAAAAAAGAGGATATGGCATAGGAAATACACTGAGGCCTTGTCTCTCATTCAATTAGATAAAGAAACAGTGGACAGCCTGCTCTTTGAGCAGACTCGACTAGCGAGGACAGGAAGAAGGTACTACTCACCTTTGGTAACTAGTTTTTCTGTTTTTGTGAGCATTCTGTGTGATAGGTACCCTGAAAAGAGTCCCTCGATGTTTTGCTATTTGGACTTGATTTGGGGGCCTATAATGTCTACAGGGGCCTAAGCTGGTTCCACTACAATGATATCATGGTCTATACTTACCTTGCGGCCGGCAGCTGGGAGCCGGCCGCATTGATGCCTCCTCACGGCTGGCCACGCTGCATCTTGCTTCCTCCTCCCGGCCGGAAGTCTGTGCAGGCACGAGTCATCAGGAGAATCCTCCAGTGATGTGTGCACCGCTCTTAAAGGGACGTGGTCCCTATTGTGTGCTCCACCTCCTCTCCCTATTGGCAGTATATAAGGCTGCCTGGACACCCGGGTTATTCGCCCTTACATTGGTGTCCAGTGCAATAGTATGCTTATCTCTGTTGTCTCCGTGCTTGACCCATGGCTTGTCTGACCATCCAACCTGGTGCTGACCTGTGGCTTTGTCTGACTATCCGCTCCTTGTATGACCCCTGGCTTAGTCTGACAATCCAATCTGCTGCACAACTGTAGCTCTGGGTGACTACCCGCTCCGTGCTTGACCCTTGGCTTGTCTGCCATCCATTCTGGTGCTGACCTGTGGCTCTGTCTGACTATCTGCTCCGTGCATGACCCCTGGCTTAGTCTGACAATCCAATCTGGTGCACACCTGTGGCTCTGGCTGACTACCCACTCCATGCTTGACCCCTGGCTTGTCTGGCCATCCATCCTGGTGCTACCAGTGGCTCCGGCCTAGTACTAATCTATCTTGTGGGCATTGTTGCTACCCCATCTGGTATTAGCGTGTGGCTGGGTCATATCCCCGATTCCAGACTCCCATAAGGGGACCCTCAGGAGCAGTCTCCTATTCCTGGTAGGAACCTCTTGCTCCGAGTTTGTGCTGCTCGCCCACGTTTCATTGTGCTCTGTGATATTTTCCATTACATGTGCTTATTTCTAATAAAGTGGAGTTACATTACAGTACTTGTCTCTTGCCTCATCTTTGAGATCTGTGACAGATGAACCGTTTAGTCAGCAGATGGAGTCCAGGCCACAGTTAACATTTAATTGCCAGGATGTCAATTTGTGGCTTTTGCTGATGACACCTCATAGGCCCTCTTCCTTTCAAGGGCCTGCCGGACCCTCCACCTCCTCTGGTGGAACGGCAGTGTCCAAAAGTGGACTTTGTTGGCTCTATATAATGAAAGACACTGCTGCTGGTATACTCATCTTGTCGCTTTAAGCACAAGTTCTACCATTGTGGGAAGGGAGACATCTGGCCGTCCAATGTTTCAAGAAAGGAAAGCAGGTTGATTCCCTCCCTGGATTCAAGGATGGGGGAAAGGGAGATGGCACCAGTGAGCATCACAAGAATGGAGCCATGGCTAAGCTGGTATCCCAATAATAGGGAAGCAGCTATCTTGTGCTGTGGTTAAGCTGGTATCCCAATCATAGAGAAGCGACTATCTTGCTCTGTTGTTTCTGGGACAGTTTTTGGATTCCCTTTGTGCTTTTTGAGGGTATCTTTATCCACCACCTATCTTATCCCAAGGTTGATTCCATAAACGAGGGGATTGTGAAGGAGGAGAGCAAGGTTTGATACACTTCATTTAATCTAGCCATCTCCCTAGTTCAGACAGGTGAAGGCTGTTTGTTGGCTAAGTTGAATATCGAATAGGCCTCCTGCCTGCCTGTTGCCCATTCATCTGTCCTGTTTCCCCATTGTGATGTGCCATTGGTGGGTGTTTCTTTTTTGAAATATGCCTCCCCATGGGGTGTCTATCTCATGCTATTTGGCAATATTTTTCTTGACTGGGTGGTCTGACAGGAAGTTAGTGTGCACTCAGTGCTACACTATGTTGACGACTTTCTCTTTGTCTGTCCCACGGATTCCAATGTTTGCAGTCGCTTATTGTTAGGTTTTCGGGAGGTTGTGCTTCAATTTGGTATTTCCATTGCAGTTTACAAGACAGAGGGCCCTACAAAGGTGAGCTCTTTCCTAGAGATAGAAAACGACATTGAGGCAGATGCAATTGCTCATTGGGCACTTGGTTTTTGCATGCAGGGTGATGACTATTGGCAGGGTTTTCCCTTTCAACAAAAAGGGTACTGACACCTCATCCCCAAATCCACGTCAATGTAGGGATCAGGGCTGACCTGGCTGTTTGCAGGACCGCCCCAAGACATTGTACTGCCTGGGTCGAAGGATGAAATGCTGCCCTTCCCCCAAAAACCACACCCACCATGTAAGGGACGGCTCTGTTTACAGCTCCTGTCATCCTAATCCGACTCAGATGTGATTTATTGTCAACTAACAGCTGAAGGGCCACTTGTTACAACCCATGGTGATATGTCTGTTCTCATCATATATCAGAGAAGCTATGTAATTGCAATAAGAATAGAATACACTGTCTTATTTACTTATGTATATTTTATGTGTACTTCCCAGTATATTCACTGTTATAGCCAGTATTGTTAATTACATTAAAAAATACACTAGGACTCTGATGATCAATATAACTACAAAACTTGTAGATTCATGTAAGGGGTATACTTTTGAAATGTCGCCCTCTATTGGGCAACATACATAAAGGCGCATTAAAAACATTGCCTTGTTGAAAATGGCAAGATCATAATGTTGCACACATTAAAAGGACAACATTCTGATATCGCATGGTTAAAGTGATGAGCATGTATGATACAAAGCAGCTTGTCAAGGTCTTGTAAGTGTCGAGCATGTAATGATGAAAAGCACACAGGTGCTGCTGGGTGTGCGGCCAATATCACCCCTACACTGTCTCCTCAGCACACCCCCCTCAGGCAGGGTCTGAAGTAGTATGTAGTAGTAGCACTGACCTGCTCCCAAAGTAGACCCCCGCAGCCAGGGCAGCTTATCGGAGGCCCAACGCCCTTCTTCTAATTCTCTTCTGTCCCAGCCCAGAAGCTGTACTGCTTCACCATGTATTCCACCTCTGCCTCATTCTGCGCTTCCCTCATCCCAGGTATCCTTCCATATAGATGGCGCTTCTTAGGGGCTGGCTATGTTGGCACTACATATTAATTTATCTTGTGCACTTAGATGTTGTTGTTGTTGTGCATACTACTGATCATTTTGATTTAAGAAACCTACATATATTGACTCTTCCTTCCACGGCTCGACACTGAGTTTTGTTTATATGCACTTAAATAGTTTGCAAACCACATGCAGATCATGGAAACAAGATAGTGACATACTGCTTCCTATAATACATGCTTGGCATTTTACATGACCCTGACCTGCTGCTTTGTATCATACATGCTCGACACATTAACTACGCAATATCAGAATGTCACCCTTTTCATGTGGGCAACATTCTGACCTCGCCGTTTCCAACAAGGCGATATTTTAAATGTGTCTTTATATTGTCAGAACCCGTCGGACTCCTCCTTCCCAGAGGCATTCTCTCTCCTAATTACTATTCACCTGTCTTTGGCCTACTTATATCCAGGACTTTTCTCCTTTCCTGCCCCTGGATGGTCAGTGCTCAGCGTCCTTGTGTCCTGCGTACCTGCTTACCTGATATTCTGTTCTCTGATTCCCGTTGTGACCTCCGTTTGCGCTTGTTCATCCGACTTTCTGGCTTCCTGATCCTGGCTTTGTTCCCAACTACTCTCGACTCTTTGCTCCAGTTCCTGTTGGCCGCATTGTGTATCAAATCCGGCTAGACCATGACTCTCCACTTGTCTACATTCCCAAGGCTCATACTGTCTCATTTGCTCAACTCCTTGTGTACCGAATCCGGCTGGTCTATGATCCTCCACTTGTCTACAACTCCAAGGTACTGCCTGCTTCATTTGCTCAACTCTTTGTGTACTGAACCCGGCTTGTCAACGACTTTCCGTTTGTCTACGACCCCTTGGTTCAACTCCCGCATTATTCAATGACTAATAGTCTACTCCTGTTCTACCTCGACTCTCCTGTTGTCTTCGACTCGCAGTCGACCAATTTCTGTCTGCCGACTACTGCCTCGCTTAAAGACATTTGCTTAACCTCTACTGTCGACTTTCTGCAGTAAGATTCTGACTCTGTGTTGGAGATTGAGCTTTCCTTGCCTGGCTGAGAGACAGTGACATTATCCAAGGGCCATACTATGGAACCCGCAGAGGTCAGACAAAAACTGAACACCTGTGAGGCTGGGATTGAGGGCCTAGATCATTGTATGGATCAGTTTGCCCAAGCTTTGCAAACTTTGTTATTGCGTACAGATCCTGCTCAAATTTCTGCTCCTACTACTTCTTCTCCTGCTCAAATGGAGACCGGCACTTCTATGCCTACTATGTGACTGCCACTTCCCCTGCTGGGTGTTGTGGCTTTCGAAATCAGTGCTCCATACACTTTGAAATGACTCCACATTTATTTACTTCTGAAAGAGCTAAAGTAGGATATGTTATATCTCTTCTCACTGATCATGCCCTTGCCTGGGCCTCCCCTCTATGGGAGAGGGGCACCCTCCTGGTGAACAATTATCCTGACTTTGCCCGTAGCCTTCACCAAGTCTTTGATCTTCCAGGCAGAGCTGGGACTGCTTCCTCCTCACTATTCACAATAAGACAAGGCTCACGTTCCTTAATGGACTATGCTATAGAGTTTCGCGCCTACGCTGCAGAAGTAAATTGGAAAGATGAAGCCTTGGTCTCTGCCTTTAATAATGGATTGTCTGCCGGTTGAAAGATGAGCTCACTGCTAAAGATCTACCCATGGAGTTGGAGGAGCTTATGCATTTTGTTATCTGTATTGATCTCAGACTCAGGGAGAGGCAACTCCAACTGGACCTCATCAGGAAACCGGTTGTCAGACTGGCACCCAAGTTCACCCCTCCTGAGCCTCCGGTCGTTCCCCCACCAGAGGAGCCCATGCAAATAGGGTCCATGAGGCTGAGCGAAGAGGAGAGACAACACAGACGGAGGGAGAATCTGTGCATGTATTGTGGAGGATCTGGCCATTATGCTCGTGACTGTCCTAAAAAGAAGGGAAACGCTCGCACCTAGAATGGATCAGGGGCCCTGCTCTAGATGTAGTCTCTTGCACCACTGAAGCTAAGGACAATCGTCTATTAGTTCCTGTGAAACTATCCTGCCAGAATCTACAGGTATCTACTTTTGCACTAACAGACTCTGGGGCTGCTGTCTCATTTATCGATGATACTTTTTGTATGAAAAATGGGATTCCTTGCCTTGCCAAGTTACAGCCATTATTGCTTGAGGCCATTGATGGGAAACCGCTTCACCCATCCCTTATCACTAAGGAAACTACACCCTTACATCTCCAAGTGGGGGTTTTACACTTTGAGACCTTAAGCCTTCGTGTGATCATCTCTCCTTCCTGTCCAGTTGGGATACTCCTAGCTCTCCTTACATAATCCCCATATTCACTGGGAGACAGGACAGTTCGATTCCTGGGGCTCTTTCTGTTCTTCACATTGCCTTAAAGCCACAGGATCTGTACAAATTCAGTCTGCACTGTCCTCCACTCTGGAAATTCCAGTACAATATTGGCAATTTTCTGATGTGTTCAGTAAAAAGGAGTCTGAGAAACTACCACCTCACAGGACTCTGGACTGTCCTATTGATCTTTTGCCTGGGACCATTCCTCCTCGAGGCAGGGTTTATCCTCTCTCTCTGCCTGAATCTGAAGCCATGGAGGAATGTATTAAAGAGAGTCTAAGGTAAGGATTTATCCAACGCTCTACTTCCCCGGCTGGTGCGGGGTTCTTTTTTGTTAAAAAGAGAGAGGGAGACTTGCACCCCTGGATTGACTACAGGGGGCTCAATAAGATCACTGTTAAAAATGTGTACCCTTTACCTTGGATATCAGAACTGTTTGACTGACTCAAAGGTTCCAAAATCTTCACAAAACTAGACTTAAGGGGAGCCTACAACCTCATCAGGATTCGTCAGGGAGATGAATGGAAGACAGCATTTAATAACCGCTCAGGACACACAGAGCCTTTGGGCTCTGCAATGCTCCTGCCGTCTTCCAGGAATTCGTAAACAAGTGTCTCAGAGACTTCCTGCACCAATTTGTTATCATGTACTTGGACGATATACTGATTCATTCTCCTGATCTTCCTACTCTTCCTACTTTCTAGCATACATCATCAGCTCCACTGGTTTTGAGATGGATCCCTCCAAACTGGACTCCATACTCAATTGGCCACAACCCTCTGGACTCAAGCCTCTTCATAGATTCCTGGGGTTTGCAAATCATTATCGTAAGTTCATCAGAGACTATTCCAAGATTGCTGCTCCTCTCACTGCTCTAAGAAAAGTGCAGACTCTGTTAATTGGCCTCCAGAGGCAAGCAAGGCCTTCAATGTATTAAAACAGAAATTTTCCACGGCGCCAGTCTTGAGACATCCAGACCCAACTCAGCCTTTTTGTGATTGAGGTTGACGCCTCCGAAGTCGGCGCTGGGGCTGTCATGTCCCAGAGAAGCTCCCATAACAGTCCTCTCCATCCATGTGGGTTCATGTCTAAACAGTTCTCTCAGGCCGAGAGTAATTATGACATGGCCAATAGAGAGTTGCTGGCCATCATTCTTGCCCTAGAGGAATGGAGACATCTCTTGGAGGGGGCACGCACACCCATAACGATTTTCACAGACCATAAAAACCTCCTGTACATCAGCGACGTTAAAAGGATGAACCCAAGACAAGCCAGATGGTCTCTGTTTCTGGCCTGGTTTAATTACGTTATTACCTACCGGCCGGGTACTAAGAATACTAAAGCTGATGCACTCTCCAGGATGTTCACTGCACCTTCTGAGGAGAATCAAGGAACAGAACCCATCATACCCCCTTGCAGGGTATTGTCAGCTATGTCCCAGTCTACCTTCTCCTCTCCCCTGTTGGACTATCTCCTTAACAGACAGAGTGAGGTTCCTGCCAGATTGCCCACCGGAAAGTTATATGTGCCGCAAGCTGCCATCTGCTCCAGAACTGGCTCAGATTTTCATCAAAGAGATAGTCAGGTTACATGGAGTTCCTACCCAAACAGTGTCTGATCGTGGCACTCAATTCATCTCAAAATTCTGGAGATCTTTCTGTGAGAGACTTGGGCTTTCCTTAGCTTTTTCATCTGCCTACCATCCTCAAACAAATGGAGCAGTAGAGAGAGCCAACCAAGAGATGGAGCAGTATCTCCGACTATTCTGCAATGATAGCCAGGATGACTGGTCTGATCTACTTCCCTTGGCAGATTTCTCCAAGAACAATTCTCTACAGGAATCTATCCAGATGCCCCCCTTCCATTGTCTCTATTGGATGAATCCAGTAGCTATTCCTTCTGCCTTCTCTGAGTCTGGTATTCCAGCACTTGATACTCATCTGGACAACATCTCTCAGCACTGGGGTTCTGTGAAGGAGGCTTTACTTAAGACTGAACTAGGAGAATTAACCCTGTGGCTTACGAACTCTCTCCACCCAAAGCTCTCCGTATCCCCAGAGTCTTCCATGTGTCTCTATTAAAACCTCTAGTCTGTAACAGGTATTCTAAGAGTGTTGTTGCTCCTGGACCACTGGAAGCTGTTCATGAGGATGAGCTTGAGGTACAGGCCATACTGGACTCCAGTTTCCTCAGAGGTTCTTTACAGTACCTTATTCACTGGAAAGAGTATGGCCCGGAGGAGAGGTCTTGGATTTCCGCCAGTAATGTTCATGCACCCCAACTTGTCCGAAATTACCACAGGAAGTATCCAGCTTGCCCTGGTATCAGATGCCCGGAGGTTGGCCCTCAAGAAGGGGGTACTGTCACAATCCGACAGACTCTTCCTTCCCAGAGGCATTCTCTCTCCTAATTAATATACTCCTTCACCTGTCTGTGGCCTACTTACATCCAGGACTTTTCTCCTTTCCCCGCTCTTGGATGGTCAGTGCTCCGTGTCCTGCGTCCTGTGTACCTGCTTACCTGATGTCCTGTTCTCTGATTCCCGTTGTGACCTCCGCTTGCATCTCGTTCATTCGACTTTCTGGCTTCCTGATCCTGACTTTGTTCCCGACTACTCTTGACTCTTTGCTCCAGTTCCTGTTGGCCGCATTGTGTATCGAATCCGGCTAGACCACAACTCTCCACTTGTCTCACTACTGCTGTTCTCTTCTTGGTATGCCAGCAAAGTTGTACAGATTGCCAGGGGTTCCACGTAATACTCACAGTCCATTTTAGCTTTATGCTGGAGCTTATACATAGTCCCAATAGAAGCAAGAGTGGGCACCCCACCCACTATGCATGGTGCTGAATTGCATGAGGTTTCTTCGTATCTTTAGTCCTGACAGAGGATTTAGTGAAGGCATCCTAAGAGATTATCCAAAGCCAGTTTCCTTAGTCTTGGACCATAGTGTCACGGTGCCCGTGCTAAGCTGGCAACATTCTGTCAATTTCCACTACTGCTTACAACTATTGGTTGAAGTGACTTTGTCCCGCCCAGTATTTGTTCTTAAATACTGGGTCTTGTCACTTCTCCAGTGCCCTTTCATGGTGTTTCCGTTACCAGCGCTTGTTCCTGTTTTCGTGTGATCTCTGTGTACCGACCCAGACTGCCTGACTACTCTGCATCTCGTTCCTGCCTGTGCACCGACCTGGACTGCCTGACTACTCTGCAACTTGTTCCTGCTCTGTGTACCGACTCGGATTGGCTGACACTCCTACTCTGTGTACCGACCTGGCCCGGCTGACGTTTCTGCTCTGTGTATCGACCCGGATTGACTGATGTTCCTGCTGTGTGTACCGACCCGGCCCGGCTGACGTTCCTGCTCTGTGTACTGACTCGGATTGGCTGACGTTCCTGCCTGTGTATCGACCTGGCCCGGTTGGGCTCCTTTGGCTGTGTATCTCTCCTGCTGACACCCTATCCGGTCTTCAGTTGGGGTTGTTATCCAGGATCCTCTCTGTCTCCGGACAGTTACTCGTATCACTATACGCTTGCAGTCTAGTCTCCTTTATTGTCGGTGTCGCCCAGGTGACATTGCTGGTGTGTTCCTTCCATCCGTGCACCACGATGCACTGGACCTCTTCCTGCCATTCACACTGAGGTTGGGTTTACTCTGGGCACCTAAGGCAGTTCACCTGATTGTGCAGTCGATTTTGGTCTGAGCGTTGTTAACTATTCGGTGTGGGTGCCAGTCACCAGCTATCTATCCGTGCAGTCTCAGGTTGGGTGCCTCTCCGGGCTCATTGCCAGTCCTCCGCTACTGCTACGACAATCCACAAGTTGATCTTGTCTCCGTTGTCTATTTGGGCGTTACTCGATAATGTGCACTCTCTTCTGACTGAGAGTCTTAAAGGGCCTTGCGCTATTAGGGCCTGTCAGTCCTCCTGGCCTAATAGTAACCCGTTCAGTGCTGCCTAGCTTGAGAATCACATGAAAGTTACCTGACCTGTGTCAGTATATTGTGTTGTGTTATTTTGCATATACTGGACCCGTGTGGGTATACCTCATTGTAACCTGTTCTGTGTCAGTACTATATTGTGTCATATATTACTGGACCCGTGAGGGTTATTGTTTATTGCAACTGTTCAATAAAACTGTGTTTTATCCAAACCTACTGTGTCTGAGTGTCAAACAAACCGTTACACATAGCCACCGAAATTTAACTCCATGGCCACCATCCTTGTTATGGGAACATCAGGATACATTCTGTGGCTGCAGCTGCCTTAGATAAGCTTACAGCCCACATCTGGAAGGGGGACCTGGACACTTCAGTGCCCACTTAACCTAACTCTTCTGGTGAGGGCACACACCAGTCCCAGCTTCCCCAGTACTCCTTTAGCAAGTACATGGGCCAGTCAGACTCCAAACTGGCCCCAGACCTCCCTCCATTCTCGGGAGCCCTTCTCCCCTGCTCCTACATTCCCATTCCTCTCCTCTCTCTCTCTTATACTTCCTTCTACCCACCCCCTACAGGATCTGATGTCACAGGCACCATTTACAAGATATATTTTGCTTAGCCTGATCTATGGTGGAAGGGACACACATTCCAGTCACAGATTTGTTCTACCCACTCTGTCTGCCCAGTGACCCAAAGATGGCTATCTGATAACACAATCTCTTTGGTTAGCTAGACTCAATGGAAGAATCCCTCTGTACTTCAAACATACTTACTAAGTAACCCATTCAATGCTGTTAAATGGACAACACTCTCTAATACATACACACACAGGGGTCATTAATATCTTCAAGAATGGGAACACGTGAAGACAGTGGAGATCACTGAAAACAGACAGGGTTCATTCTCAGGGTGACAACTATTCCGTCACAGAATTGTTTTCCTTTATACTGATATGTACAATTATGTACAATCCCGTAAACTGGCTTTCACTAGCGCCTGTGGGCAATGGTGCCCGCATTATAGGCAACCATTACCACCTAGAAGAACAAACAGCACCAATCTTGTTTTTAAATTTGCCTGTTTTCTTTTTAGTTTTATTAATGAAAGTTAGCTTTTAACCTTTTTATTGTTCCATTCCACCCCAACAATTGCATTACTATACTAGTCATGCTGTTTACATATTGAAGGTGGGTCTGGCGGTGTATATGGGCTTTTTCTTTTTCATCTGTTTTTTTTAAATACATTATATTGGTGTCTATGTTAGTACAGAAATGTGTTTTTTTATGAGCGTCAACCTTGACCAATACATTTTTAACCCCTTAACGGTCATAATACGTCAAGGGTCGATTTGACTGAACGACCGATGACGTACTATGACCGTCATCGAATTCCGGGCTCCCCCCGTGACTGCACGCAGTTCGGGGAGTCCGGAATGCAACGGAGCAATAAAAAAAAAAAATGCTCCGTTGTCATTCAGTCGCGTCTGCGTCCGGATTCCCCGGTCGTTAAGGGGTTAAACCCTTTGAGTGCCAGAAAGGTATTTAGTGCAGTGCGTTGCAATGCATTAGATACCTCTTCTAATATATGGACCAGCTGTACACTCACTGCATATTTGTAAACACTAACCCAGGGTTAGAGTTCAAATATAGGCAGTGTACAACTGATGTATATTTTTGTAAATATATAAAAAAAAAATATTGACCAAGGGTGGACAAAAACACATTTTTCTACTAACATATACTCCAATACACTGTATATTGGTGTATATATTAGTACAGAAATTTCATTCTTATGATTATTCAACCCAGGCTAAGATTTTTTTTAAACATACATCCAATATAAAAAAACAGTACACTGTATATATTTAATTAAACCCTAACCATGACTTGCTTTTTATTTATGCTGTTGACTTTGTTTTTTTTTTGTTTTTATGCTGAACTCTAGTACCTGTTGATCCCAGCACAGGACAGCAGAAGGCGGCAGCATCTGTAGGCAGAAATAGCAAAGAGGCAAAAACATTCTTTATCTGAAATACAGTCAGCAGGGGAGCATCACAATGCACACCAGCTATGCACTGCTGGTCTTTGCAGAATTGAAGTAGCCTGCGTTAGCTACGTGTGACTAGGGTAGCGAGCGGCTGAATGTCATGTTGTCGTCCTGCCTCCTTACATCCTACAGCATCAGATGTCATTAGCAGGAACAGAAGTAGGTGAGCTGTACACTTAGACTCAACGGTAGAAGCTTATGGAGTTAAGTATTGACTGCAGACCCCCAGGGCCGGACTGGGAATAAAAACCAGCCCTGGAAAAAATTGCTTACCAGCCCCATAGCATAATGGCATTTTTTTTCTTGACCATAAAAGGGGAAAACATTCATTTTAAAACACATTTCAATGCCACCACTAGAGCAATAAAAAGTTATATATGTATCTATATCTATAACGCCTATATACCGACTCTTGATTCCCACCTTTTGCTTTGTTTTCCCCCACTTGACTCTTGCGCCCACCCTTTTGCCTCTCTCTCCCCTTCTTGACTCTTGATCCCACCCTTTTGCCTCTTTCTTCCCCTCCTGATCCCCCCTCCTTTTGCCTCTTGGTCCGTACCCCCTTTGCCTCTTTCTTCCCCTCCCTGGACCCTCATTGACTCTTGATCCCCCCCTTACTTTTGCCTCTCTCTCCCCTTCTTGACTCTTGATCTCACCCTGTGCCTCTTTTTCCCCCTCCTGATCTCCCCTCCATTTGCCTCCTGATCCCTCCTCCTTTTGCCTCTTTTTTCTCCCTTTTGCCTCGTTTTCTCCCTCTTGACCCCTCCTCTGCCTCTTTCACCCGCTCTTGGTGATGCCCCCTCTTGCCTCTATTGATCCCTCTTTGCCTAATTCTCCCCCTCTTGATGATCTCATTCTCTCCCTTATTGCTTTTTAGGCCGCTGTGCCTGTTACAGTTTCCCCATTGCCCATTTCCCTTCCCCCTCTTGCCTGTTGTGTCTGCAAACAGGAGGACTGAGTCTGGCTGCTATCTGACTCTGTCTTGCTCTGCTGCCTCTCGCCTCCACTCCCACTCAGCGAGCTCTCCCTGGCCTGGGTGTCAGTCTGTCTCAGTGGTGCAGCAGTAGGCAGTGGTGCTTAACTTAGGTGCGGGTGGCTCAGTGGTGCGCAGACACAGTCACGCAGTGCTCTTCTTCATGCCACTGCGTACCCTGTGTGCTGCGTCTGACGTCACATCACTGGGTCTAGAGTTAGACCCAGACGGCTGCCTCCACTGTACTGTCTGACTCTGATTGACAGTCCACTAGACGTGACCCGGCCCCGGCGGCCTGCAGTCCTCCTTCTTGAAACAAATCATCCATCTGTTCTCTCCCTTGAGAACACATGTGACATGCCAATCCGCGGCCACAAGGTGACAGGACTGCAGCCGCAGATTGGCATGTCACATGTGTTCTCATGAAGGAAGCAGCCCCAGGGAAGCCGGCATACCGGGCATTTTCCCGGTATCCTGGTAGGCCAGTCCGGCCCTGCAGACCTCCAGTACAATAAAATAGGTAAAATTAAATGGGGGCCCCCAAGTCTATGTGGGGTCTCCAATATAATAATAATAATAATATAATATAGTGTCTGTATATAGACGCAAATTCTTCAGGGTAGACAATGAACGAAGAGGAAGTCTGTGTGGCGCCCTGAAAGAACATGCCTTGGGGCAGCAGGACCCATGTAAGAGCCGTCTCTGGCTGTTTGACAGGACTTCCTGAGGATTTTAACGGTCAAACCTGTTGGCAGGGAGCCAAGGTTCCCAGTCCTGAGTTGGAGTTGTACACCAATGTAGCAGGCAGAATGGACAGGTTTGTCCCCTTTGTCCAACTTGACTTTTCTTGAGCTCGTCCCCATTGTGGTTGCGGTGGACATTTGGGGGAATGGTCTCAGAAATCATTATGTGAGTTTTTGGATGGTAACATAAGCATGGTCCACGTGATCAAGTCTATGTCATCTTCCCTGCTGGTATTGGCTGGGAGTTTGGCTGGTGGGCAGGGAATCACCAAGAATTTGTAGGTTATTTCATGACCTATTGATACAGTTTTGTGTAACTGGATAAATGATTTAAAGCAAGAGCTACTTTAGACTACTTTATAAACACAATTACTTAAGTGTAAAGGGATAATAAACCCCAGAAAAAACTGTAAGCCAAATGATAGGAATAATAACAAAAATATTTAACGGTCTCATTCCCATCTCTCAAACCGTAAATACCTCCACTCCCTCCCTCTTCTCGTGCGTCCGCTGTATAGAGGACGTCATGAGATTCTGTTTCCGGGACCAGGCGGCAGCTCTTCAGGAGCACTGTCATCGGGATATCTAACTATAATTACTTCATCGGAATGGTCTACAACGTGTGCTTGCAAGCCAGACACACGTTGCAGACCATACCGATGAAGTAATTATAGTTAGATATCCCGATGTCAGCACTCCTGAAGAGCCGCCTAAAGTCGGTCGACCGGATTCTGCCTCTGACAGCTTTACAGCTCATCAGGCAGAAAGGGGAGGGAACAGAGGTCTTTATTTTCTTACATCTCTCAAACCATGGGAATGAGGGTGTTAAGTATTGTTTTATTATTCCTATCATTTGGCTTACAGTTTTTCAGTGTTTTACTGTCCTTTTAAACAAACATTAATGTGAGTTTTATTGCTGTGGAAAAATATAATACACTTATATACACCACACAGTCTGATCTCCTAAAAAAAAAAAAAAAGAGACATCAGGGTAGGAAAGAGGGACAATTGAGAGGTATGATATCAGCATATTGCGCTGCATGGTTTCCTATAATGGTTTTGGAAAGTATGTGTGTTGGCTGTGGTCCTGTATGCAACTCCTATATGACGGTTAACCCTTTGAGTGCCAGAGGGGTACGCAATGCATTGCGTGCATATGTATGTTTAGCCTTTTGATTGCAATTCATTGGCTACCTTTCTGACACTCAAAGGGTTAACTAAATAAATAGCAACGGGGTTTTCAAATACTATGTAAATGGGGGAGAATAAGAGGGAAACAGAATCACAAATCCTATAACCAACCCTTAGAGCGTGTTAATAAAAAGAAAACCCACAAGACGAGATGAGGTAATTATTCTGTTTTTCAGTTTCACTTTTCATTCTGCAGTTTATAGACTCCATTTTACTTTGAGACCTGGGAGAAGCAGGAAGTACTGCAGAACAGTCCACATACAAGCCGCCAACAAAGAGACCTCTGTGCCCCTGAGAACGTTCCGTGGTTTTTATAGGGTTTGTGGTGAACACCAGGTGTAAAACTCATGTCCGGTGAAGTGTATGCGGATACCACCATGCCTGTCCAACAGCAGAGGACGAATTGCTGTAACATCAGCCATTTGGGGACGTTGCGTTTTATTATTAAACTCTTACAAGTGGTAAGTGCTTCTACAAATCTAAAAGCAACTTGGTTCCCTACTTTCAGCCACTGGGTGGGCATTTTTAATTAGTATGGATTTCATTAAAGGCTTTATAAGACCCACCCCTTGAAAGTGCCAGGCTGTGGGTATCAACAGCGTGGTAGAGGTAAGGGCGCATACGGTTTTCTGTCACTGGATTTTGTATAGGGTTTGTAAGCTACGTCAATTCCCATTGGCTTCAGCTGGCAATTGGCCAGCAGAGGGTGATGGGGCTGCAGTCCAAAATCAGCTGATGGTCATCTATGGGCTGAAGTACGATATTAACTCCTTAAAATATAGCGATACGATTGTTATATATCCTTCTCTGTTTGTGCCAGAGGGATGCGTTGGCTACCCTTCTGGCACCCAAGGCTTTAGTACTAAGAAGTGGGTGATGAAACGCTGCAGACCCAATTTAAACCCTTTGAGTGCCTGGAAGGTAGCCAAAGCATTATATACCGCTCTGGAACTCAAAGAGTTAACCCTTTGAGTGCCAGAGAGGTACGCAACGCATGCTCAAAGGGTTAAACGGCATGCTTTGTTGGGTTCACTTCAGCGTTTCTTTTTGCAGTTTAGTATTGGGGCTCTATGGACGAGAATAACAGTGGAGCTTTTCTGGACGAAATAAAGATGATAAAAAAAGTAGCAAATTCTAGTCGATTTAAGTGGTTCTTTTAACCCTTGAATGTAGACTACTCACATTCAAGGGGTTAAAAGCGCCATTTTAATCAAAAATAATTTGAAATTTGTCCACAATGGTGCATTTCTTTACTTCAGAATTGTCGTTGTGGATATGGCCATACCTGGGAACTTGCAAAATGGGCTGAACTTGAGATCTATACAACAATATTCAGGGCCGGATTTACATCTCAGGAGCCTGTAGACACAGAAATCTGAAGCGCCTCCACCCATTGGCCATCACCACAGTGCTCCAAATCTCCACATTACACCACATATTGCCCCCATCAGCTCCAACTTGCCCCCATCAGCTCCACATTTCCCCCATCAGCTCCAACTTGCCCTTGCCCCCATCAGCTCCAACTGTCTTGCCTCATCAGCTCCAACTTGCCCCCATCAGCGCCAAGCTCCACATTGCCCCCATCAGCTCTAACTTGCCCTCACATTGCCATCAGCGACACATTGCCCCCACGTATCCGTTTCCTACTTCCCTGGTGGTCCAGAGGCAGGAGATGTCTGTGCCACCTTCTGCACAGACCTGTAGCTGCTGTTGCACCCCGCACGGTCTTCTCTTTAGGAATTGGAGCCGACGAGGGGGAGCAACAGCAGCTTACATGTCTGTGCTGAAGAAGGCACAGACCTTAGCATGCGAGGGGTGGGCCGGGCGGCAGGTTACTGTAAATATATGTATGTGTGTGTATATGTATATATATATATATATATATATATATATATATATAATATATATATATATTTTTTTTTCAATGACAGACGCCCCTCTGTGGGGTGCACCTGTAGGCAGGTGCCTACTCTACCTTATGGCAAATCTGGCCCTGACGATATTAACCCTTATAGCTTCCAAGAACACTGATTCTGTGTGATTTCTGGTATTAAAGACACCAATTTTAGAGAATAAAGAAGCAAGTCAGTTGGTACAGATATTATGAATTAATGTGTTTATATAGCGCCATAAGTGTACGCATCACTTTACAATTTAAGGGTTTAGACAATACAGAGTTGTTCTTTGTGAAGTGAAACACTGGAGCTTACAATCTACCTTGGTAATGGGAGACATACAGAGTCCATAAGGGTCAAGTGCTGAATTCAATGCTATCCAAGCGTAACTTTCACCTTCTATAAAGTCGCCCTCCAATAATTAAGCATATGGCGACTAGCTTCATAATAGTTTTATTAGCTCTCAGAAGTACCCGATTCTGAAGTAATCCTTGGTCTTCGGAGAAGGGAAGCCAGGCATCAGAGCAGACATCTTGTCTTAGAGACGTCTGTGCGCCTGCGCTGTCAGTCCCGGTTTCCTCTAGGAGGCATTGCACTGTACCCAAAAGGCACCGGAAGGGACTGACGGCGCAGACGGCACTAACCTGGCCATCAGTCTACAAAGATTAAAAATTACTTCAGAATCGGATACTTCTTAAAGCTAATAGAACTATTATGAAGTTAGTCGCCATATGCTTAATTATTGGAGGGTGACTATACAGAAGATGAAAGTTCTGCTTTAAGTAAGAAACACTGGACCTTCTATCCCTGTGAATTTGGCTTTTCTCCCTGAGACAAACCCTGAATCTCTGGGACTTCACAATTACTATTGATATTTCATGGCAAGTCAGCATCTGTTTCACTTTTTGTTCCTTTTAAGTGCTTCTGGAGCAAGTCTTATGAAACAGAGTATCCGCACTGGTATGGAAATGTGTGCTGGCTCTTTACAGGGTTGGCCAAAATTATAAAGAACTTTGTAGGGGGGGTTACATATACAGGTGTGCATAGAAACGACTCCAAAGATTTAGTAGCCAGCAGCATACCTGGGAACTCTCTGGGTTTGAGATTGAACCTTTAGGTTTTGACATAAATCTCAGGGTGAATGGCCCAATTCTTAGGGTGAGAGAATCCAGTGATATCCACTACATGATCTGCACCTATTGACTGTTCTTTAGTCCTGTTTTTCTTGCTTATGTTAAGCTGTAGTATGTTAATAGTCCCTTGAGGACTGACTGACATGCCTCTTGCTAAAAAGGACATATTTTCTAAAATTTGTGTTATGGTAACTTTATGGGTTTATATTTCAAAGAGCACAGTCAGGATCAACTGACTTTGACAGTTGCCAGGTATGGTCAGCAGGGACATTATTTTTGTCTCCCAGTCTCCTGGGATTTTTCCACCACTCTAACTATTACAGCCTGATAGTGCATAACCCCTCATGAGTCTCTAAGAGGTGATAAAGAGGTGGCACAGAGGAGAATGCCTCTCCAGTTAAATGAACTCTCCGTTTCCTATGTTATTATATTGCGCATACACACTAAAATCCCTCTAGTTTGAGAAATCTTAGTGCATTGGCTCCATTGAATAACATGGGAACTGGAAGGTTTATCACACTGGAGAAGTAATCTCCCCTTTCATTTCATTATCACATCTATGTTAATCTCCACCATGGCACTTTTAAAGGGATAGTAATTATTTAAAATGTAAAAACAAAATATATAGTAGTTATCCCCCTAAGTAAACTAAGGGTACGCCCATTGCTGACAGGTGTTTTAGTCAAAAGTCATTACAGCTCAGACTTGATTTTTTTTTTGTGTGCAATATCAGAGTGGCCTGAAATTGTACAGTGGCTCCGTTGCTACACCATCCTATGGAGGTTTATGGTCAACTGACCACAGCTGCCCATAGGATGGGGTAGCAACAGTGCCACTGTACAATTTCAGGCCACTCTGATATTGCACAAAAAAAATCAGGATTGAGATGTAATAACTGAATAAAAGACTCTCAGCAGTGGGAGTACCATTGTTTTATTCAGGGGATATATACTAAGTATTCATATCCCTTTAAGGATTTTCTGGGGCTGGGACCAGGCAGGTACTTAAGGGTACTGGAGCAGCAAGCCAGTCAGTTGGAGAGGAACATGGTCTCCATGAAGGAGATATAAGCAGACAACATAAAATAATGACGTGGCTACTAGCTCCAATAGCATTCCCTCACAGGATTATCAGAAAAACTTACATGGGCTTCAGTTCAAATACAGGGGTATCCTGATGGTCAGTCATTGAAGGAGGTTTCATGCGTTCATACCTATTGGGCATTTAGGATCCACAGCCTGTGACCATGCAAGGTGGATTATAGATCATAAGAGTTCCCTTAACACCTTGAGTGCCAGAAGGGTACACAACGCATTTCAAAGCAATGTGTTGCATACCGCTCTGGCACTCAAAGGTTTAAGGGGTCTCAGAGGATAAACTGCAAGGCATAGCTACTAGTCCTGATTAGTAGACTGCATATAGATGTGTACTGGGTGGACTCCCTGTAGCAGGACTGTAAGGGGTAGGGGATAAAAACCTTCTCTAGCAGGGAGTATTATCAGAACCTGGCTCTACCCAACTAGCTATAACTAATACAATCTCACTACCCTCCAGTTAGGATTTCTAGGGACACACCAGTTGATTTTTATTTTTGAAACACGTTAATAAAGTTATAGTTTGTAACAAGCCCTATGATCTGTCCTGCTGCACCTATGCTCTGTAAATCTCTAGTTTAACCCCTTAACGTCCACTGCCATGCCAGGACTGTCACAGCTGTCTCGCACTTACGGACCAGTGACGGTCCTGGCACGTGATGGAATTCAGAGCTCCCCGCTCAGCTGCACACTGTTCGGGGAGCCTGAATCGGATCAGAGGGAAAAAAAATGTCCGTGGTCTTTAAGTGCCGATCACGTATGCGTGCGCCAGTCCTTAAGGGGTTATGTTGGCTTGCTCTAGTGTTACACCTCCAGTGCATTTCAAATCATTTTCTGTTTGTTTATGCTGTGGGGGTTCAAAATCCCTTTAATGTTTTTGAACTTCTTGTAGAACTTTATGTAAAATCTAGTGTAAAAGCCTGTGTACGCGGGCTCTACTGCGCTAGCGTTCGGGCAGTCTCTACTGCGCTAGCGTTCGGGCAGTCTCTACTGCGCATGAGGGCATCGGCCTGCGTTCGGGCAGTCTCTACTGCGCGTGACCGCATCGGACAAACATACATCTGGCCTTTTATATTATAGGATATATCCTTGCGGGCAGGGTTGTCAATGGTTGAAGACAATAACTAGGAAGTGGAGAGGTTGGAAGGCAATATTAGCCCCTGGGATGGTAGCTCTCTCCAAAGCTCTCTATCTGTTGCACCCAACTGTCTAATCAGCAATGGGATTTGTAGTTCATAAATAGCTGACATGTATATATCAAGCTGTATCCCAATACGTAAACATTCCAATGTTATTATGTAGAACGTAGTTTTCAAAGGGTTAAAATAACAATGCTAAATTAATTACTAGACTCCATAGAATAAAAAAAAGCAGAAAGCTTTTCTTTACTTGGCAAATCTGTTATTTGAGCTCATTCCCTTTGTGATTTTCCCGGAAGTGGTGTCACTAGTTTGCATCTGTTCAACTGACAAATCATCTGCATTGTTTACAGTTACAGTTCAAAGCATTTGACGCCTACTATTGCTGTTAACGTCTAGAATGCTAAAAACAGTGATACTATCTTGAAGCACCTCCATGTCCTCCTGCTCAAGGTTAACACCCTTAGTGCTGTAGAACAAACAGCACATTGACAGTGTGATTCTGTTTAGAGCATGTTTACTGGTCACAAAGCCTTTAACTCATTAAATGCCAGTGTTGTGTAAGACATTGCTATACCCTTTGGCACTCTGTGAGGCTGACTTATTGCTATTAAAATGCAAACAACATATAAGTTATTAACCCCCATGATACATAGTATCTGTAAATATCTAACTGAGAATAACTTAAAAGTGCAATGCCAGGACTAATGGAGATAAGTACAGGATCCACGCTAAAGGGAGAAAATAAATACGTTTTGCTTTATATTTTTTTGTCTCACTTAAAAACTAACAGTATTAATGAAACATTTACCAAGTTTATTTTGTTGCTGTGGCAAGAAGGAGAGTATTTGCTCTCAATGTATTTTGATGCTAGTGATGCAGAGGTTTCAAATCATGGTCTTCCTTGAAACATCCTTCAGTGGGATAGTAATGTTTCACAATAAAAGCAGCTCCAGTTAATCTTCATAGTATTTGGGCCATAAAAAGTGTTATTTCAATACTGTCCCTCCCCTTTTACTGATGTAACACTGCTCACCTCAGAGCAGCAAGACTGTCTGTATGGATTGCAGAGAGGGACAATCTTTAGTAAGCATAAGGAAAAACCTGTCAGGGGTGAGGGGGCAGGGTTTTCCTTATGCTCACAGAAAGAAGATTGTCCCTTGCTGTGAGCTGTCTGGTCTTAAGACCAGATTCCACATCTGAGGGGAGGTGGCTTACAATAGGTAAGAGCGATACTATATCATTCGTTTACTCTTGAGCTACAACTCTGACAGTATTGAAATAACACTCTTTATGGCCCAAATACTATGACGATTAATTGGAGCTGCTGTTTTTGTGAAACATTACTATCCCTTTCAGCAGTGGGATTGGCTTTTGCTCACCAATGAAAAGTTTAAGTCTTTGAGTGACAGAGGACTATCAAATGCATTGCAAAGCCATATGCTGGATAGCCTGGCACTCAAAGGGTTAAAAGGAAAAAAAAAATGCACATAGATCCTTAATAGGGCACAAAAATGATGATCACGTTTGTGCCCTATTAATCATCTATGTGCATTTTTAAATTTTTGTTATGTAAATCATGAATAATTTAGATACAGGTCCACGACAGTGTTACACAGTTTCGTAGTAACAAGCTGTCTAGAGTGATTTAACCCTTTCTGTGCCAAAGTGGTACACAACGCATTGCTTTTCAATGGGCATGAAAGTGCCCCAGTTTTATATAAATGTTTTTATTGTAATTGTCTTAACCCTTTTAGTGCCAGAGGAGAACGCAAAGCACTGCTTTGCAATGCATTGGCTACCCCTCTGGCATGCAGAGGGTTAAAATAAAATAAAATTAAAAAAAAAAAGAAAAAAAAAAAGGGCAGAATGACTTGGACTGTAGTTAAATTTAGAGCCCACAGAGGAATTTAGATAAAGGTAACATGTATAATGTATGTTTTTGTACAGATTGTGAATTCATCTAACAGGGTCAGTGGTAGGCTCCTGAATGCTGAGCTTTTTTAAGGAAAATATATTTTCCATCATAGGCACTACCCTATAATAAAAAAACAGAGCAAACCAACTGCGCCATAGGAGAAATAAAAAAAAATCTCCAAATTGCAGCTGATTTTAAATGCGGCTTTTTAACCTCTTGAATGCTAGAAATGTACAATGCATTGCTTTGCAAGGCTTTGGAGACCCCTCTAGCATTCAAGGGTTTAAATATCTATATAAATCAGTGTTAACTTTTATTTGTCCCCTATGGTGCAGTTGGTGTGCCCCAGAATTTCTCCAGTTCTTTGTACTAAATAAGCCTTAATGATATACTTTCAGATATCGGTGATTTCTACATTTTATGAAGTAGTGCCCATTTGTTATTTAAAGGGATAGTAATACTTAATATGTGAAAAAATATATATATATTGTAGTGCTTATCCCCCCCCCCACTGCTGAAAGGTGTTTTATTCAAAAGTTATTACAGCTCAAAAGTTGAAGTTTTTAGGTGCAATATCACAGTGGCCTGAAATTGTACAGTGGCGCTGTTGTTACACCATCCTATGGACAGCTGTGTTCCTTACACCATACATTTCCATAGGATGGTGTAGCAACAGTGCCACTGTACAATTACAAGCCACTGTGATATTGCACCTAAACAATTCAACTTTGAGCTGTAATAACTTTTGAATAAAACCACTTTCAGCAGTGGGAGTTCCCTTGTTTTACTCAGGGGGCTAAACCCTACAACATATTTTTTTAAGTATTACTATGCCTAGTAATACTTGCTTTAAGGTTGAGGTCCGAGTCTTCTTTTTTTCTCTTTTTAAGATGTTGCGCTGTATTTCAATACTCACAGTTCTGTAGTTCAAGCACTATTTAATCAGAAAAGATCCCCCTCCCACCCCTTCTGGCCTCCTCTCATCAGATCTACAATCCAGTCCTGGGACTGGACGGATGCAGTGAGGGTCAATCTTCACTCATTAAGTATAAGGAAAACCCTGTACACCCTTGAGGAAGGAGGGCAGGATTTTCCTTTTGCTTACTAAAATATGTCCCTCGACGAGCTCCATCCATACCAGACTGAAGTAGAGTGATACATGGGAAAGGGGCAGGAGGGGGGATACTTTTGGATTGAATAGAGCTTTAACTACAGATCTGTAAGTATATTGAAATAAATAAATAAAGACTCGGACCTCCACTTTAATTCAAGTATTACTATCCCTTTTAAACTGTGTGTTAAGAATTTGTTGCTATTGGCATGCACACAGTATAATACCGTAATTCTCAGTCATGTTAATGTCAAATGAAGTTCATGCTCAACTTTTGTATCATATTAAAATATAACTATTGCCCTATTGTCTAAAGTGGAAATATTTCAGCATACTAATTATCTCACTACTTGTGCATATTAGCCATGTAAAAAGTGTTTGAGAATGTTTCCACTCCTTATGAGTGGAAACACATTCAGAGGAACTGCTAATATTTGGAGACTGTTATTGTACTGCTTTATCTTAATAAATAAGGCCCTAAATGATTCCTTATCTTATTTACCAACTGTGTTTAGCAGAATTAGGAAATATTTTTTTGTGAAATGTTAAAACACAGCTTTCCAAACTTTTCATGTTGGTGACACACTTTTTAGACATGCATCATTTCGCGACACACTAATTCAGGTTTACTAGCACACCGGAGGTTAAACTAACCCCTTATCAGAGATACGGACACATACATAAATTGTAATTGTATGTTGACACAACATATTTCATGAAAACCTTTCACTTATATTTTTAAAAATATATGATTTGCAAGATAATAACATACATTTCCAAGATTGTTGTCATTTATGAGTAACAATATGTAAATATGCATAAGAATTAGACAAAAATTGAACAACACTAATAACAACTTCTTACCATTTTAATGAGAGGTATGAGGTTGATGGGATGTACATAGTTTTTGAATATTCGGTGGAATATTAGATAAAGACACTCGCATTTCATCATCTAGCATTTTTAAGTTTCCACATTTCACTGTCTTTAAGTTTGTCATCGTCGAGTGACGATTGAGCAGCAGCCGAGAAGGTGTTCTATCCAAAAACTGGACCCATGGATTTTCTCAAACGTGTCACTTCAGGTGCAGCCGAATCACCGGAAGTGATGTGGAATCAGCTGTTTCGACCTGATTACGCATACTGCGCATGCGCAGTACCTGTATGATCCCTTGACCGCGGTGTGCATACACAGATACGACAGAAGGGGAATATACTTGTGCACCATACTAATCGGCACCTTTGCTGCGTAAAAATGCATGCAAGTTCACATAGAGTCAGAGGATTCTCATTATGTTCACGTGACACACCTACACACTGCAGCTGACACACTAACGTGTCGCGACACACAGTTTGGAAAGCTCTGTGTTAAAACATAATGCACTTTCAGTATAATGGTATCCCTAGTGTTTTATGTAATTTATTTAAAATGGAATGGAGAGTATTTTCTGTTGGTTATGTTGCCCTGTTTATAAGCTTATCTTAGAATCAAAAGTATATTGATAAGGTTAAATTTTTTTTAACCCTTGAGTGCCAGAGGGGTACACATCATATTGCTTTGCAATGCATTGTGTGGCCTCTTGCACTCAGTGGGTTAATTGTCATGGAGTGTTTCTATGAGTCATGAATCTGGAATTGCCTGACCTAGAAAATGAAACTGAAGGGAAAAACTCTAATTTCTTTGAAATGCTTGTTCTTTTAAATTGCAACTTGTAAATGGAGGGCATAAAAGGGAACTATTGGATATGTGGTTTAAAAGCACTCGTCCCAAGGGGCCCTGAAAAAGTACTGTTGTACCAGAGTAAGATAGCCAGGGCACCAACTGAGAATGCTGCATTAAATGCAAGGTTGGAAAGGTCTATAGGACTCCCTCCCCTATTATCAGAAAAGGCCAGTAAAGTAACTTGGGCATGTCAGTTGAGTAGAGGGCCACAAACTCAACATTTCCACCTCAAGAGGGCCTCAGAATCTCCTTTTGTTGTATGCCAGCTAACGCACCATTTTGGTACATTGATGGGCAGATTTAAATAATTAGTCCTTCAGGGGCAAACTAATGGTACAGTGTGGAATAAATTAAACTCCATGAATGGTAAATTTTTTTGCTCAGAAACAGGGCCCGTAGTGTCACACAGTTTACTATGAGAATGTTGGTGTGCAAATGCAATCTTTAAAAGGGCAAGTTTAAAATGTCATCTTTGTCAAAAGGGTGACATCAAAGTGGTGACTTCAAAATGTCCCTGTTTATTTAACCCAAGGGATGTCACTGTATCACAGCAAAAATTTGAAAGAGAAGACAAGCCCTGCCAGCTGTTGAGCACCCAATCAGCCCCAGAAAAAGGAAGAGACCATCATAGATTAGAGCTTCCCACAGGCACTGGGTCGTAGATCTCCGAGCATCCATTCAGTCCCAGCAAGAGGAAGAGTGAGAAAGCCTTTTCCTAGGATGTGACATGATATCCTCTTTCCAGGAGCTTATCCCAATACTGTGCTTTTCGTTTCAGCAGCTGTAATCAATGTCCATTACGCTGGGGTGTCCTAGTCGGACAGTTTCTTTGCATTAGGAGGACCCCTGTGACCTGATGCCTGTGAGGAGTATTACTGCCACACACACAGGGAGGGAGGGTCCATCTCCAACAACCTTTAAGAAATTCTATGTAGCCCCTCTTACCAAGGGTACAATTTTTCTTTGGGGTAGGTTGTGACGAAGAAAACACAGATAAATGATAATAATTAAAATGATTGTATTATGTACAAAATCAAAATACTGTTACAGTTTGAATGGGATATAAATGAATAAAATAATATTAGGAGTCACAGAAAAAGATGGAATTAAATTGAGTACCAGTAAATAATATGACGACAGTCTCCTCATTCTCCAGCACTAATCTTAGTTTGTGGTCTGTTCCTCTGCTGGGCTCACATCAGGATTCCCAAGGACAGGTCTTCCTTCCAGGCGGCAATTTCATGGTTGCCTCAGAGAGATATTATTGATGGCGGAAGACTCCAGGAAGAGGTTTATCAGAAGCATTTGGTTCCCTATCTGAACTCTTTGTTGACAAAAAAAAAAGTTTGGACATCTGTCCTCACTCCTTTCATATGTAACTATGAAACACCTTTCTTTGATTTCTCAAACACCTAACTAAGGAAGGACACCCTGTCAAACTCTTTGAAGCCCCTTATTTTATTGATTTCTTGGTTTGTTCCCCTGGAGTTTGGGAAGGCAGAAATTGCCTTTAATTCTTAATTAAGGAAGTAGAATTCCCACTGTATCTCTTAAGCCATAATACAGATAATTAATTATACACATGTATACACAGCTACATATATACATACACATACCCATATACACACACACATCCTATATGATAATTTGCCAAAACGTGTGTAACGACCAGTCATGCGCAGTAGAGACTGCTGCGCGTGCTGCAGTCATGCGCAGTAGAGACTGCCCGCACGGCAGCTGATCCAGCTCTGTTTGTGGCACGGGCAGTCTCTACTGCGCATGAATGCCCCGCGACCGGCTGGCAGTGGCACTGTGGCCCGTGTAACAGGCTCTTCAACTAGTACATATATACATATCTATATCCCTATTGAGACAGACCTGTATGCATACATAAACACACACATATATATATCTCCACAGACAAACCCCTCTTATAAGTCATATTTGATCCATTTGACTTTCTTACAATCCCCACCTAGAGGGTGAATGGCTGTGAATGCAAGAACCCTCTCAATGACACAAAATTTATGTACTGGTGTGTGTGGATTAACTTTGTGTACAAGAGTTGAAATTGAAACAGTTTACTGTTACAGGAATGACTTGACAACCACCCATAGTATAGTATCATAAATTTAGGGTCCTGTGAGATAATTTAGTCTAATTGTTAGAATACTCAGTTACAATAGAACTATTAATTAACACTTCTAGCCACTTTGCAGACCTTTAACCTCACCTTCATGAGTCCTGCAGCTGTTTGTTTATCTGTTCCTGCACATTTGTACACCGATGCCACAATCACTTCCTCCACCACTGTGTCCTCCCCCTGACCCATGTTTGAATCTTATTTTGCGGTGCAGGATACATGTGGCTCACACCATATACCTCTCACTACTGAGTAGTGTTTGAGACAACCACTTACCATAGGACAGTTTATTGAGTGTGATATAGTGGTGGGTTGTTGTTACTACTTATAGCACATTTTATTTCATGGACAAGTGTATTGAATTCCTTTACCAGCAATGACTTGAAAGCTGGGCTTGATATTTATGTATTAGTGACTTCAGGAAATTGTAAAATACCCTACATGTAAAGCATATAGTGTGATCTTGGCCAAATTACTGGTGGTATACATGTCTCCCCTGTCTCATTCTCCTTATCAAATCCAAGTCTGGCTATCTGTAACAAAACAACAAACAGATGTTATTAGAGATAATATACTGTTGCAATGTTATTTTGCTTCACTAATATTAGTTACATTCATTCGGGCAGGGTTGGGCATTTGATAAAAAAAAAAGTATCACTTCTATTAATTACCACTGTCTATTAATTATAACCAAACTCTTACTGAAAGACAAAATATTTACAAATGCAAACTGGTAATCTTATGTGATATCACAATAGACATTGTAAAGACAATTTACAATTTCTAATTCATACAGCTTCAGAAATCTCTACAAATGTGTTTATCTGCATCATTCTCTGAAGCTGTATGAATAGAAAGATGCCAGATGCCAACTATCATTATATTGGTAGCACCCCACCTTGATAAAATGAGATATCTTCCAACGGTTAAACGGAGAAAAAACCCCCCAAAACAAAATGTATAGATTTGAATGGTGATTTTATACTTTTTAATCAAGTCTAATTAAGGCTATTTTAAATGCAGATACAAGCAGCATGCAACCTATGTAAAAATAATATAACCATGTGTTGCCTTACAAAAAACCCCCCAAAAAGACGAAAGATAACTGAGGCTATGTTTATCCTCACCTCTGTGTGGCAATAACTTGTAAAAAGAAACAGAATTCCTTATTCATTAATCCAGCCATGATAAGCTAGCAATATAGGCGATTTAAAACAAAATATAAACAATTTAGAATTTAGCCCACCTGACTGTACTTCATAGATTTTAGAGGCTTTTCCTTAAAAATAAAAAACACCAAAATGTTAGGTCCTCTGTTGCGGCTAAAATAAACAAAATTGCTTATTGCAACAACCATTTCTGGTTACACTTCTTTAATAGGCTAGTTGTATTTTTTTTCCTCCTGAAAAACAAAATTATAGAAGAAAAGTTTTATATACTTTAAAGGGATAGTAATGTTCCATAAAAATATTTAGAGTTGGGTAGAGATTAAAAAAAGAAACTAATTGCCACAAATCATATATCTCAAACCACTATGGTTTGAGAGATATTGGCACCTAAAGTTACACCCTCCGCTTCTCCTGATGTCAGCTGTAAAGCTGACAGCAGGAGATTCGAGTCGTGCGACTCGAGGAGGCTCTTCAGCAGAGCCGAAGTCTCGTTATTTCAAAAGAATTACTTCATCGGAACGGTCTACAATATGTGCTTGCAAACCAAGCACACTTTGTAGACCTTTCCAATAAAGTAATTCTTTTGAAATAACGCGATTGCGGCTCTGCTGCAGAGCCTCCAACTGGTCCCCAGACCGGGATCTCCTGCTGTCGGCACCGCACTGACATCAGGAGAAGGGGAGGGTCAGGAGAACTTTCAGTGCCAGTATCTCTCAAACCATAGTGGTTTGAGAAATACGATCTGTGGCAATTAGGTAGAGGTTAAAAAAATAAACTAACTCTAAATATTTTGTTGGGGACATTATTGACCCTTTAAGGAAGATTTACAGGGAGAGATTAATTTTCTCCCTTTGCCTGTGCACCTTCACAACTATTATTACCCAACACTTTGAACAGCTCTAATTTTAATATGGCTAATTCCTCCATGAATAATTTTCTTTAATTTTTAAGTTGGAGGTTTTCTTTTTCAAGCCTCTTTCTTTGACTTCAAAACACTATATTGGATTCTGGAGGCAGAAGGAGGAATTTTGTTTGTACTGTCTCTTCCCATTGTGTGATTCCTATGTGCTCCCATTATTTCTGCACTTCCCTTATTTATTTTATTCCATTTGTGTCCTGCTGTGCTAGTTGGAAATTGCTTACAGTTCCTTGCTATGTGTCCTATGTTATTACATGCAAAGCATCTAAACACATTAACATTTGTACAATGCCTAGGAACATTTACACATCTCTCCCTTCCTTGTGAAGGAACCTCTACCTCATACACTCTTGTATGGTCAGTTCTGTATCCCCTTACAATTGCCTCAGCCCTTTTTAGAGAACTAATCACCAAAGCAATACTATTTTGAGCAGACACAGACAAACCCACTACTTCACAAATTTCTGATAATACATTCTACAGCAATGCCTTCTTATATATCATCATTCTTATTTGCCTGTACACCAGTTGGGAGTGTTAGTTTATATAACACAAGTAATCTGTTACTAAACTCTTGTACAGATTCTCCCATCCTCTGTGCACAGTTACCAAATGTAGAATGATGATCATGTTCCTCTGAACCCAGAGATTTCAATATCTCTCCCAGAAGCTGCTGCTTTGTTCTAGGGTATTCAAACACCTCAGAGGGCAGACTTTATCTTAAAGACTTATATAGACATAATCACATCAAATTTGTCTGCTTCACTTAAATGTGTATGTGTTTTTTAAACTGATCAATTTTTATAGTTATTTCTATAGGATCATCAGTAAATGCTATGCATCCTAGATCTTTATTCAAAGCAGCAAGTTCAGTACAGTAAAGAGGCCTGGAAACACTGGTTTCAGATACCAATAATCCCTGTGAATCTGTCTTTTTCTCAGAGGAGACTGGCACCATTTTCACAGCAGACAAACCACATTCATTCCCTTTTTTTATCATTTCCAAAGTCCAATCCATTCCACAGACCATGCTTTCATCACAGATTTGGCACATTAAATGCAGCAGCAACAACATTCATTTTTCTTAACTGCTCTCTTAACCTATTTATTTCTGACAAACAATGAGAATGATCAGCCTCTTTAGTGCTGGAGGATGCCAGAGCTCCAGTGGCGCCCTGGCCATCCCTCAGCCTCTCCAAAAGCTGCTCATTCTCATTGCGAAGGTCCTGGTTTTCTGCCATTGTGTGCTGGTTGTTTACACACAAGGCAGTAGCATTCTTAGCAGATATTTTTAGTGACTCTACAACATAATTCAAGTCATGCAGTTTACCCTCCAAACTATCTTTCTGCATCTGCAGCGGTTTGTACTGCTTTGCTAGCTGCAAAAATCAGTGCAGTTTTATACTTTGACAGTTTCATTTCACTGACTGCCTGGGCCACATAATCCTGAGCTTGGACCCAAGGGTCTGACTCTCCCTCCATGCACTTTACAATAAGCTCAGGGTTTGAAACCTTGGCAATCTTCTTCATTAAACCATCCTTTATACAGCAGAAGACAATAGTTATTTTTCCAAAATTAATACTAAGACATAATGTACTAAACAGTATTTTGAATCAGCACTAAATATTATACACTTATAAATGCATTTCTGTGTTACACCAAATCCCTCCTACCTGGCTAGCCAGTCTGTAAGAAATTCTATGTAGCCCCTCTTACCAAGGGTACAATTATTCTTTGGGGTAGGTTGTGACGAAGAAAACACAGATAAATGATTATAATAAAAATGATTTGTATTATGTACAAAATCAAAATACGGTTACAGTTTGGATGGTATAAACACAAATAAAATAATATTAGAAGTCACAGAAATGGAAAAAGATGAAATTAAATTGGACACCAGTAAATATGCTGACAGTCTCCTCACATCCTCCAAAACTAATCTTAGTTTGTGGTCTCCTCCTCTGCTGGGCTCACATCAGGATTCTCAAGGACAGGTCTTCCTCCCTGTTCTGGTTTCACCCAAAAAATACTCCTCCTTTATACCATTTTTCTATCAGTAAGGTCTGGTGAAAACCGGTCAGTTCATCATAAAAAGATGCTTCTCAACTGGCCATTTCTCACCACACCCACCTGCAATTTCATGGTTGCCTCAAAGAGATATTATTGATGGGGGGGGAGGGGACTCGAAGAAGAGGTTTATCAAAAGCATTTGTTTCCCTATCTGAACTCTTTGTTGACAAAAAAAAGAATGTTTGGACATATGTCCTCACTCCTTTGATACTTAACTAGGTGACACCTTTTCTTTGATTACTCATACACCTTTTTTTTTTTTTTTTTTTTTAACTGATTTTATGGTCTGTTCCCCTGGAGTTTGGGAAGGCTGAAATTGCCTTGAATTCTTAATTAAGGAAATACAGTGGGAATTCTATCTCTTAAGCCATAATACAGATAATTAGTTACACACACACACACACACACACACACATACATACATGTCTAGATACAGATATATAATATATCTCTGTATCTTCACAGACCCCTGTTATAAGTCATATTTGATCCATTTTGACTTTCTTACAAACCAGAACTTCACACTAAGCATCATAGATGAGAGCTTGCTGCAGGCAGTGAGTCGTATCGAAATACTGTACAATTAGGACACTCCGAAGCAATGGGCATTGATGAAAGCTGCTAAAATGAAGTACAATTTTGAAGTAAGCTCCTGGAAAGAGGATATTAAGTCACATCCTTGGAGAAGGCTTTCTCCTTCTTCCTTTTGCTGGAGATGGATGGGTGCTCAGAACATTGTGACTCAGTGCCTGCGGGTAGCTTTAATTTATATTGTACTAGTACTGTGGGACCCATTTTGAAACACCGGGACTTGGTACTTGGGAGAAGAACTCATCTATGATGCTTAGCGCACACACTCTTGTTTTTGTAGTCTCCCTAAGTGGAATGGTATCCCAGGCATGGGTCCTTGCTTCCATGTGCCCAGAAGGAATCGGCTGAAACCTATGCCTGGGGTTGTGCTGCCTCTCTCTTGAAAAAAGAGGATTTGCCTGACATTTTGGAACAGTACTGTCAGAGGACAGGATCAGTGTGATATGAAAATGGACATTTCCTCTGTGTAATGGCACATGGGAGTGAAAAACATGACTTGAGCTGCACCTGAGAGGCTACCATGCCTTGAACAAAACACTTTTTAATGGTGACAGGTTGAAGTCACCCTTTTGATGAAGGTGACAGTTTGATGTTGCCCTTTTGAGGGTTGCCATTTAGGCAAAGTCATTCCAATAGGATAGCTGATCGCACACACCATTTCCCTCCACGTACACACCAATGACAAGTGGAGTTATTACAATATAAAAGCCCTGCAGAGGCCAGTACCCCCACTATCACCCACCTCCTCATCCTGTGGGAGGAAGGAGGATGATGAAGGGAGGAAGAAGCAGCTACAGAGAATAGAAGGAAGAAAATTGATGGAGGGAGAAAGGAAGAAGCTGGAGAGAGGAAGAAAGCTATTGGAGGGAAGAACTGAGGAATAAGCTAGTATGGCGGGTAGGAAGCTGAAGATGGAGGAACAGAAGGCGGAAAAAGAGAGAAACAGAAGTCTGGTGGAAAGAAAGGAAGAAGATGGGGTGAAAAAGAAAAATGGAGGGATGAAGAAGGTAGGTCGAATGAAGAAGATAAAAGGGAAAAGGAACAGGAATAAGAGTAATGGGCTAAAAAAGGGGCTTGTATCAAATGGTAAATACAAAATGTATTCTAGAACCTTCTTTCATTAGGCATGTGCAGCCAGCTTCCTTTGCCCTTGTCTTTGTTCTGTACAGCTATCAACCCCAGCTAGCTCCCACCATTAGCTTTTACACCCTCCCTAACCATATCTTTACTATGTGATGCCACCCGAAAATACTTTCTCCTATATATTACTCCTCAACAACTCCTTGTTCCCTCACAAGTGCAGTCCTTTTCTCTGCCTAAAAGGAAAGACAATAAGACAAAAAAGGCATGCCACATAGGATAATGTGTCCATTCAATCAAATATCTCACTTCTCCCCTTTAATAGGGTATTCCCAATATAAGATGATCTGTCAAACACTTATGTGAATGAAAGACCTGGCAAACAAAGCACTTTAGGGCCTAACTCCCTGGGAAGGTGATTTGGGGTCACTGGAGGTATAGAGTTAGGTCCTAAAATGCTTTGATTGCCACATCTTAGCAAAGATTTCAGACTCCCCAGGCACTGCAGATGTGATCAGCATGGGGCTCAGAATACTCTGATATAGAACACAGGACCCAGTAACAGGAGAGCACTGCGGCTGGAGGACTGAACTATGAATATGGAGTGTGAGACAGCCTCAGGGGAGATGAGGAAGGGAGAAACCTGAGTAGGAGGGCAGTGACAATTTTTTGGTATTGCTAAATAGGTACAAATTTACATTTACCCTTTGAATGCCAAAGGGGTCCGCAACGCTTTGCAGTGTGTTGCGGACCTCTCTGGCATTCAAAGTGTTAAGGCACAAATGGAGACAAATATTTATATTCTGTTACAGAAGACATTGCAGGGGCTGTGGTTTATTAGTGAAATGTTGCCCTCTATTTGGTGACCTTTAAGTGTGCAACATCAGAATGTCACTCTTTTGTCATCCTTTTGATTCAGGTGACATTTTTAACTCACCATTTTGATGTTCACCCAATAAATGGCAAGATTTCAACATTGAACCCACTGTCAGGCAGGTCTGAAATACTTGTTTTTGAGTGCCTTTAATCCAGAGTTGTCAGACCGCATATGCTGGTTATGAAGTTAACAGGTAGAGTGTAATACACTGTGTGCACAATTATTGGGCAAGTTGTATTTTTGAAGATTCATTTTATTATTGAACAACTACAGTGCTCTCCGTCAAAATGTTAAGAAACCTTAATCCTGATTATTTAAGGAAGTAAAATGGCTTCCTTAGGAGAATATCTATGTGTGCACAATTATTAGGTAACTATTAGTGTGCAGAATTATTATGCAACTAAATGAAAAATGATAATTTTTTAGTTTATAGTTTATTTTCATCTATTAAAGCGAGATTACTAAACAAACAACTCAAAATTTACAAATAAACATTGGTGGCATTTCCAAAAAAAATTAGTGACCAATATAGCCACCTTTCTTTTCAATAACAGTCATAAGCCTTCCATTCATGGAGTCTGTCAGTTTCTTGATATTTGACGATCAACTTTTTGTGCAGCAGCAACCACAGCCTCCCAGACACTGTTCAGAGAGGTGTACTGTTTTCCTTCAGGGTAAATCTGCCCTTTAAGAAGGGCCCACCAGTTCTCAATTTGGTTTAGGTCAGGTGAGGAAGGGGGCCATGTTATAATTTTATCATCTTTAAGGCCTTTACTGGCTAGCCATGCAGTGGAGTACTTCGATGCATGCAATGGAGCATTGTCCTGCATAAAAATCATGGTCTTCTTGAAAAATGCAGACTTTTTCCTGTACCACTGCTTGAAGAAAGTGTCTTCTAAAAACTGGCAGTAGGTTTGGGAGTTGAGTTTGAGTCCATCTTCAACCCGAAAAGGTCCATCTAGCTCATCTTTTATAATACCAGCCCATAGTAGTGCCCCTCTTTCACCTTGCTGGCGTCTGAGTCGAACTGGAGCTCTGTGCCAATTATCCAGCCATGGGCCCATCCATCTGGACCATCAAGAGTCACTGTCCTCTCATCAGTCTATAAAACCTTTGAAAAATCTGTCTTCAGATAGTTCTTGGCCCAGTCTTGACATTTCAACTTATGTGTCTTGTTCAGTGGTGGTCGGGTTTCAGCCTTCCTTACTTTGGCCATGTGTCTGAGAACTGAACACCTAGTACTTCTGGACACTCCAGGTAGGTTGCAGTTCCTGAATATGACCGCACTGGAGGATAATGGTTTCCTGGTAGCTTCATGTTTGATTCTTCTCAAATCTCTGGCAGTTCATTTGCATCTTTTTTTCTCAACACATTTCTTGCAACCTTACACATCACTTGATATGCTTAAATCCAATAAGCATTCAAGTTTATACAGCTTGGAGTTAGAAAATATGCATAAAAATGATATGGTCAAATACTCGCTTGCCTAATAATTGTGCACACAGTGTAGATAGTATATTCTCTCTGAGCTGATCCTGCATTAAATTTTAATAGCTCCCCTTTTGACTTAGGTAGGTCCTCCTGCTTGCCTGAGACACAAGTCTCCCCCCCCCTTTATAGCAGCCCTGGTCATTGGGCCAGGTGTTTGCTGCACATAGATTCATGAAACATTAGTAGTCTAGAAGGGTCCACTGGCCTCAATCTATGGCATTAATGCTTAGTTCAAGGGATAGTAGTGTCTCTTTAAAATACTTTTGCCGGGTATTCTGTATATTAATAGTAACACAATGCGCTATGTCTAAGATCTTACTTGCTTGTAGTTCAGAAGTTATTCAGTGCTAAAGATCCCCCACCCACCCCTTCTTTCCACGTCAAGACGGCTACAGCGAGAGCCAAACTTTAGTAGGCAAAGGGAAATCCTGTCCTCCTTCAAGGGGACAGGATTTCCCTTATACTTACTTACTGAAGTTTGTTCATTGCTGCAGCCGCCAAGTCACATGACCATATCTGAGAATCAGAGGTAGGCTGTCAGAAAGGGACGGGCGAGGTATCTTTAGCGCTGAATAACTTTTGCACTACAAATAAGATCTTAGACATAGGGCAATATGTTACTATTAATATACAGAAGACTCGGTGAAAGTATTTTAAAGAGGCATTACGATCCCTTTAAGTCAAGCCAATCTAAGTACCATTGCCTGGAACACATTGCAGTGTGTTGGATATGAAGATAAATGAAAACAAAGCTCTGGGGTAAACTCAACAGACAGAGGAGATCACTGGAATTGATTTCTCTGGCAGGAAAGGGAGGGAAGCAGAATAGCTTTAGTTGGAAGGGGTTTCAAATTGCCTTTGGTGGGAAGGAGAGAGTCTAGGGGGCTGCACCTTATCCTGGGGAGCACATGTTTGACAAACCTGTCCTATCTAAGAGGTAGTTGCCTTATTGCTTTAGAAACAAAGTTCTTATAGCTAGAAATGCTCCCATTAACTTACCAAACACTTTGCATGTCTGTGTGATAGTCAGAGCTGGATGTAGTTGGAGCCTCTCTTAGTGCTCATGGGATATTTTTGTCTTCGCTGTTCAAGCCTTCTGTTGGCAAATTAATTGACACTCGACTTGAAGAGGATAGTGATGTTGCTTCCTGACCTGCATGAGGTGCTGATGTCACCCAACCCTACAGATCACAGAGAGTAACCCTTTAAAGTGGATCTATCGCCTCTACAAAAGTTATGCTTATCAGGGCTCAAAATTTCCATTCGCCACTAGTCAATGGCGAGTGAAAATTTAGCCCTGGCTAGTAGAAATTCAGCCCTGGTGGGTATGTTATGGCTTGCAGTGGCGAGTAACTTTTCAGGTCTGGCTAGTAGGGCTTCAAATTTTAAGCCCTGTGCTTATTATGTGGAGAATATATATATACATAAGGGTGAAAACGTTATTGATTTAAAAAAAAAACAAAAACAAAACGCTATTTGTGGTAAAAAGATAGTTTATAGAGTGCTCTGCACCCTACTGCCTCATAAACTTCCGTTGCCGAACTGCCCCTTCTCCCTTCCCATTACCCAGCCTCCTTCGATGACGGAGGCTGTCTGTCTGTCTGTAAGCTGGAGCGCATTGGCTAGAAGGGGCAGTGCTGCAATGGACGTTTATGTGGAAGTAGGGTGCAGGGCACTCTTGTTTTACTCAACAAGATAAGCTTTAACCCTTTGAGTGCCAGAGCGGTACACAATATATTGCAAAGCAATGCGTTGTTTACCCCTCTGTTACTCAAAGCATTAAAACGGAACTACCACCCAATAATAAGATAGCATCACATCATTGCCCATCTGGCGGCTAGCTGCTCAGTAGCGCTAGTCTCCAGAATTCTTACCGGGTTAAAGAGAAATCTCTATTCTTCATGGACATCCATGCGCCTGCGCTGTCAGTCCCTTTTGGAGCCAGCCGGCTCCTAGCAACACCTCCTAGACCCGGCTGGGACTGACAGCGCAGGCGCGTGGACGTCACTAGAAGAATAGAGATTTCTCTTTAATCTGGTAAGAATTCTGGTGACTAGCGCTACTGAGCAGCTAGCCGACAGATGGGCAATGATGTGATGCTATCTTATTATTGGGTGGTAGTTCCTCTTTAATGCTTTGAGTAACAGAGGGGTACACAACGCATTGCTTTGCAACATGTGGTCTATGCTATGTGTCCCCGTTACATAGAAGAATAGCATGTGCTGAGTGTCAGACATGCACACATTACTGCATACACGTGCAAAAGTCTTAGCACACATCCTGTTTACACCAACCCTGGAGCAGGTTGTACAAAGTCTACACTTGTGTACAGAGGAATGGAACATTCAGGCATGCCCACATACAGTCCATCACCTCCCACCCCTTAGAGCATGGACACCAAAGTGGCATAGGAACAGAGCTTAACACAGCCTTTCTGTTGCTGCTGTTCAGCTTAATGCCCCCTACTATCACACAAATAAAAATTATTTCTCTCTTAAAGGGACAATAATGTCTCATAAAAACTTTTTATAGTTTTATAGAGGAGAAGAAAAGCTGAATGGGACAAACTCTATCTCCCAAACTGTTATGGTTTGAGAGGTATAGGCGTTGAAAGTTTCCCCTCTCCCTCCCTCCCCTTCTTTTGATGTCAGCTGTAAATCTGACAACAGGAGATTCGAATGGCGCGAGAGATAGGGTTTGTGTCATTCAGCTTATTTTCTTCTCTACAAAAATATAAAAAGTCTTTATGGGACATTACTGTCCCTTTAAATATCATGTACTCATAGCCAGCACTGTTTTTTTTTTTTTTTTTGTTTTTTTTTTTTTTGGGAATGTGTTCTAATCTAATTATCAGTTTTATCATAAGCTTGATAATCTTTGCTGCCTATTGATTCATGAGAAGGGAACCTCTCATACCAAGCTATTTTATAATTAAATAATTATGAACGCCTTTTTATTTTAATGTGATATTGGTTCTCTGTCCATATTGCTGTAACTTGTGCATTTGAATATATTTATCTAATTCGCCACAATACAACCTCTCTCAGAGGGCTTGTCTCTGGAGGCTAAAGAGGCACATTTTCTGGGAAAGGTCAAACTAAATAAAAATAGTCATTGATTTAAATGGAGCCTTTAACCCCTTAACCCTCTGAGTGCCAGAGGGGTATGCAACGCATTGCAAAGCAATGTATTGCGTACCCCTCTGGCACTCAGAGGGTTAAATGCTAGAGAGGTCTCTATTGCATTGCAAAACAATGTGTTGGAGACCTCTCTGGCATTCGTGGGGTTAGAAGCCCCTTTAAATCAATGATGGTTTGGGGGGGATTTTTTGTTTTTTTGCTGCAGAATTGCACCTCCTTAGCTTGTATAATAAGACCCAGTGACTACATATGATTAGATTTCAGCATCCATTTATACAGCACATGCAGAAGAGTGAGAAGTATGTGGATGATGCTCTTTGGCTGAGGTCTTTGTGCTCAATAAGTATTTGCACAACCAGATCCCCATGCACTTTCTTATTGTATCAGGGGCATCGTTAGGTTTTTTGGGCCCAAGCACAATATTCACATGCCCCCACCTTTACTCCCATATTGGTATTTCTAATAATACATGACTATCTGATTTTGTTTACGTGTGGCGGCAGTACTGTATAACATCTGCGGGGCCCTAAGCAGCTGCTTATTCTGCTTATATTGTAGCGCCACCAATGCATCGTATATTTATAGACTTGCAGATTCAGGGAAGGGCTACTAAAGTGAAAAATGGTTTCCAGGATAACCATTATTATTATTATTATTATTCTTTATTTATATAGCGCCAACTAATTCCGCAGCGCTGTACAATTGGGGAATAGACATACAGAGGTATTAAATAGTACAATCAGATGTGTAGAACAGGAGGATCAGAGGGCCCTGCTCGTGAGAGCTTACAGTCTAGAGGAAGGTAGGTTTGATACAGAAGGAGTAAGTGCTATTGCGTTTAAGTGCCTCCTGCCACATGAACTGCCAGTCAGTGGGTGGGAGTGAGAAGTGCCATTGAGTGCAGTACTCCGTGCAAGGGGTGAATCTTGGTGATGATGTTTATGGAGGCAGTTGATAGGCCTCCCTGAAGAGGTGAGTCTTCAGGGAGCGTCTGAAGATTTGAAGGCTGGGGGAGAGTCTGATGGGGCGGGGGAGGGAATTCCACAGCTCAGGTGCAGCACGGGAGAAGTCCTGTAGGCGGGAGTGGGAGGATGTGATGAGAGCTGTGGAGAGCAGAAGGTCATGTGCAGAGCGAAGATGGCGGGCGGGAGTATACTTGGAAATGAGAGATGAAATATAGGGGGGTGCAGTGTTAGTGAGGGCTCTATAAGTTAGCACCAGAGTTTTGAATTTTACTCTGTATGCTAACGGGAGCCAGTGTAGGGACTGACAGAGGGGTGTGGTGTTAGAGAAGTGATGAGGGAGGTAGATTAGTCTTGCAGCAGAGTTCATTATGGACTGTAGCGGGGTTAGTCGGGTGAGAGGCAGGCCAATTAGTAAAGAGTTACAGTAGTCAAGACGGGACATGATGAGTGTTTGGATTAGAATTTTGGTAGTGTCTTCTGTGAGAAAGGGTCGGATTCTAGAGATGTTGCGGAGGTGGAGGCGGCATGAGTTGGAGATTGACTGGATGTGAGGAATGAAGGATAGGGCAGAGTCAAATGTGACCCCCAGGCAGCGTGCTGTATGGGTTGGTGTGATGGAAGTGTTGTTAACGGTGAGGGTAATGTTTGGGATAAGGCTGGTTGTAGATGGAGGGAAGAGAATTAGTTCAGTTTTGCTAAGGTTAAGTTTGAGTTGATGGGAGGACATCCAGGAAGACACAGCAGACAGACAGTCAGACACTCGGGACAGGAGGGAAGGGGAGAGGTCTGGGGAGGAAAGATATATTTGGGTGTCATCAGCATAGAGATGATGGTGAAACCCAAAGGAGTTTATTAGTTTTCCAAGGGAAGCAGTGTAGATTGAGAAGAGCAAGGGTCCCAGTACTGATCCTTGGGGCACACCAACAGACAGTGGGAGGGGTGGGGAAGTGGAGCCGGAGTATGAAACGCTGAAGGAGCGGTTGCAGAGATAAGATGAAAACCAGGAGAGTGCAGTGTCGCAGAGGCCTAGGGAGTGGAGGGCTTGGAGGAGGAGTGGGTGATCGACTGTGTCAAATGCGGCTGACAGGTCCAAAAGAATGAGTAGGGAGTAGTGGCCTTTAGACTTGGCTGAGAGCAAGTCATTGGCCACTTTAGTGAGGGCAGTCTCAGTGGAGTGATGAGGGCGGAATCCGGATTGCAAGGGATCTAGCAGGGAATGGGAGCAGAGGAATTTAGTGAGCCGGTTATATGCAAGGCGCTCGAGAAGCTTGGAGGCAAACGGGAGTAGGGAAATTGGCCAGTAATTTGACAATGAGTTTGGGTCCAGGGAGGGTTTTTTTAGGATGGGAGTGATCAGTGCATGTTTGAAAGAGGATGGGAAGGTGCCGGTTGACAAAGAGAGGTTGAATAAGTGAGTAAGGATTGGAGTTAGTAGAGGGGAGAGTTCTTGGGTGAGCTGAGATGGGATTGGGTCGAGAGGGCATGTGGTTAGGTTTGAGCGAGTGAGGAGAAGGGAGACTTCATCCTCAGTGACAGGTGGGAAGGAGCTTAGTGTGTATGTGGGAGAGGCGACAGGGCTGGGCTGGCTGGGTGGGGGTGGCAGTGATGAAATGTCATGTCTGATAGTTTCAATCTTGTTCTTGAAGTGGTTGGCGAGATCTTGGGCAGAGAAGTTAATGGAAGGTGTTTGTGTTGGTGGGTTTAGAAGAGATGTGAAGGTTGAGAAAAGGCGTTTGGGGTTGGAGGAAAGATTAGAAATTAGAGAGGAGAAGAATGACTGTTTAGCCAGGGAGAGGGCAGAGCTATACGAACGGAGAATGAATTTGTAGTGTGTGAAGTCGGCTGTGGAGCGCGATTTCCTCCAGTGCCTTTCAGCAGTGCGTGAGCACCTTTGGAGGTATCGCGTTAGTCTTGTGTGCCAGGGTTGTAGTGGGGTTGTGCGTGGGTGGCGTGGAGTTGCAGGTGCAGCGATGTCAAGGGCTGAAGTGAGAGTGCTGTTGTAGAGAGCAGTAGTTTTGTCTGGGCAAGTAAGTGTGAGGATGGGGTTGAGGATAGGCTGCAGGGAGGTGGAAAATTGTTGCTTATCAAGAGAATGTAGATTTCTCTGCATGCGCTTGATTGTGGCGGGGGTGATGGGTTTGCGTGGTATGATGAGGTTACCGGTGAGGAGGTGGTGGTCAGAGAGGGGAAAGGGGACATTAGAGAAGTTGGAGACCGAGCAGAGGTTAGTGAAGATCAAGTCGAGGGAGTGACCATCACTGTGTGTGGGAGAGCTGGTCCACTGCGATAAGCCTAAGGAGGTTGTTAAGGAGAGGAGTTTGAGGGCAGGGGGGGTGTTGTGATTATCTATAGGGATGTTGAAGTCACCCATGATGAGAGTAGGGACATCAGAGGACATGAAGTGAGGGAGCCAGGAGGTGAAGTGATCAAGGAATTGTGCAGTGGGACCAGGTGGCCTGTATATGACAGCGACACGCAGGGGGAGGGGAGAGAAGAGGCGAAGTGTGTGAGCTTCAAATGTAGGGAAGGAAAGAGAGGGAACAGTGGGGAGTACCTGAAATATATGGTTAGGGGGCAGCAGGATTCCTACTCCCCCTCCCTGCCTGTTGCCAGGCCTCAGTGTGTGTGTGAATTGAAGGCCTCCATATGAGAGTGCGGCAGTGGAGGCAGTGTCTGATGATGTGAGCCAAGTTTCAGTGATGGCAAGGAGGTTTAGGGAGTGAGAAATGAACAGATCATGAACAGCTGTTAGTTTGTTACACACAGAGCGGGCGTTCCAGAGACCAAAACAAAAGGGGGGGGAGGAGGTTAGGTGACGGGGTACGGTTATTAGATTGTGAGTGTTGCGTGTGTGAGTGGGTTCTGTGGTCCAAGAGAGAATGGAAGGGGGGCCTGGGTTGGGTGAGATGTCACCTGCAGCAAGTAGGAGGAGAAGGGACAGGGACATAAGGTGAGAGTGAGATTATCAGAATAGACTAAAGGATCTGAACATGTATAGCTTGGAGGAGAGAAGAGAATCAAATACATGAAGGAATTCAACAGTGTTAGGGTAGTAGATAAGTGGAATAGCTTGCCAGCAGAAGAGGTAGAAGTTAATACAGTGATGGAATTTAAGCATGCATAGGATAGGCACACGGCTGTCCTGAACATAAGACAAGACCAAGGGTTTTTATGGTAATTACAGGAGTAGTAAACTTTTTAATGAAAACATATATATTGTAGGGTATTTCCCGCTGAGTAAAATAAAGGTTCTCCACTGCTGAGAGATGCATATTTCCAGAGGTATTCCAGTTCAAACCAGTGCTTTATACTTTAGCAGTGCCCTTTAGTGGTCAAATTCCAATTAGTTATCCTGTTACATTCTGTTTAAAAGGAAAGTCAGTGACATACAGTTCTCCATTGAGTGTGATAGTAACTGTCGAGTCATTTCCTTTCAGGAAGTAAACACATAAGTCTTAAATGAAACAATTGACAGTGGTGGGAGTGCCCTTGTTTTACTCAGCAGGAAAAGCTCTTAAATATAGGTTTTTATTGAAAAGGTTTACTGCTACTTTAAAAATGGCCAAACTAGATGGGCCGTATGGTTCTTCTCTTCCATCAAATTCTATGTTTCTATGCAGATATGTATTGAGCAAGTCAACGAATGGAGGAAATAATTAATCCCTTAAGGACCCATGACCGTCATGGTTGTCCTATACTTAAAGGAGTAGTAAACTTTTTTAATTAAAAAATAAATAAATAAATAATATATATATATATATATATATATATATATATATATACTGTAGGGCTTTTCCTGTTTAGTGGAATAAGAGTACTCCCACTGCTGAGAGATGCATATTTCCAGAGTTATTACAGTTTAAACTCATGTTTTTTTACATTACCAGTGCCATCTAGGGATCAAATTTCAATTAGTAATTCTGTTACATTCTAATGGAGGGAAAGTCAGTGACTTACAGTTCTCCTTAGAATGTGATAGAAACTGCTGAGTCACTTCCTGTCAGAACAATCAGGAAGTAAACATAGTAAATTCACTTCCTGGTTATAATTATAAGTTTTAAATAAAATAACTTACAGCAGTGGGAGTTCCCTGGGTTTTACTCAGCATGAAAAGCTCTATAACATATAGGTTTTCATTAAAAAAATGTACTGCTCTTTTAAGGACCAGTGACGATCTTGGCACATCATGGAATTCAGGGCTCCCCGTGCAGCTGCACGCCGTTCAAGGAACCCTGAATCCATTAGTGAAAAAAAATAAATAAATGCCCTGTGGTCCTTAACTGCCGGACATACAGCCGGTCCTTAAGGGTTTAATGGAAACATAGGGCTATATGCACAAAGGTAAGGAGGAGCAATTATAGGGTAAACCAGCTGTACCACAGGGAACCAATAAATATTACCAAAGTTTTTCCTTGTTTAAATAGGTATTTTAAACACTTGGATGTCAGGGTGATCTCTAATGAATTTTGAAACAATGCCTTAAAGATCTCTCTTGGCTTTAAGGGGGTAACCCTTTGAATTCCAGAGGGTTACGCAGCTCACTCAAAGGGTTAACGTTCTATTTAAACTGCCGTTTTTTCATATTCCATCTATAGTGCAGTCGATTTGCCCCAGAATTGCTTCATGCTGGTTTTATATATAAGGCTCACCTCTCCTTGCCTAGTTAAACGCTTCCCCTTCAGGCACTCCAAGGGTAAAAGTTGATATTGCAGGCTTTGTTAGCTTGTTCTTGTAAACATTTCAGTTCAGTCCCATCAGGAAGCAGCAGCACTTCCTGTGGGAGAAGTTCATGATTCACCTAATCGAGCCAACCAACTAATCTATATATATATAAAAGAATAAGCCTCATTGCATAATTTATGGTACCCCACACACAGAACATAATTTATGTCTCCTCAGAAAAGAAACTCGCATTGAACAGAATGTCTAATTACATAATTTATGTCTCATTAGGAGACACAACTCCTATTGGGTGATTGAATGGGGACTTTACTGCTCTCATTGGGTGATTCAATGGGGGCGTGTTTATCATACAGGGAGTTGGCCCGCCCCCTCCAGCCTGCCCACCAGTATCCAACTGACAAAAAAAAAATATATAACTGCCACTCGCTCCTGAGGTAGGGATATCAGTAACTTCTCCCGGTCCACTCACACTCTCACTCCGTATCATGACCCCACAAACACACTGTTTCACCTCCCACAGATAACTGTAACCCTCCATACACTCTGTTTCAGTATGAGGGTGTAATGTTCCCATAAAATACAAACTTAATAGCAACTCTTATTTAACTCATCATCTCTTCAGTCACCTCACAGTCTCAACTGTCACTCCTCCACTTCCTGATTCCCGCCCTTTCTCCTTAAAGGGAGAGAGATGCTTTGCTGTATGTTACAGAGGGCAAGCCTCAAACACCACTTTCTTTTTGTTACCTCAGCATATTGCTACATTGCCTCAACTGAAGAGCCACCGTGTGTTATATTGCTATGTTACCTCAACTTAACCCTTTGAGCACCAGAGGGGTAAGCAACGCATTGCAAAGCACACATTCTGTCTCACACTCTCACACAGTCTCTCACACAGTCTCTCACACAGTCTCTCACACAGTCTCTCACACAGTCTCTCACACAGTCTCTCACACAGTCGCAGTCTCACACTCTCCCACAGTCTCAGTCTCACACTCTCCCACAGTCTCAGTCTCACACTCTCCCACAGTCTCAGTCTCACACTCTCCCACAGTCTCAGTCTCACACTCTCCCACAGTCTCAGTCTCACACTCTCCCACAGTCTCAGTCTCACACTCTCCCACAGTCTCAGTCTCACACTCTCCCACAGTCTCAGTCTCACACTCTCCCACAGTCTCACACTCTCAGTCTCACACTTTCACACAGTTTCACACTCTCAGTCTCACACTCTCACAGTCTCTCTCGCAGTCTCACACAGTCTCTCTCACAGTCTCACACAGTCTCTCTCACAGTCTCACACTCTCTCAGTCCCTCACACTCTCTCAGTCCCTCACACTCTCTCAGTCCCTCACACTCTCTCAGTCCCTCACACTCTCTCAGTCCCTCACACTCTCTCAGTCCCTCACACTGTCAGTCCCTCACACTGTCAGTCCCTCACACTGTCAGTCCCTCACACTGTCAGTCCCACACACTGTCAGTCCCACACACTGTCAGTCCCACACACTGTCAGTCCCACACACTGTCAGTCCCACACAGTCTCTCTCGCAGTCTCACACAGTCTCTCTCGCAGTCTCACACAGTCTCTCTCGCAGTCTCACACAGTCTCTCTCACAGTCCCTCACACTCTCACAGTCCCTCACACTCTCACAGTCTCTTACACTCTCACACTCTCACAGTCTCTCACAGTCTCACACTCTCTGTCTCACACTCTCTGTCTCACACTCTCTGTCTCACACTCTCTGTCTCACACTCTCTGTCTCACACTCTCTGTCTCACACTCTCTGTCTCACACTCTCTGTCTCACACTCTCTGTCTCACACTCTCAGTCTCACACAGTCTCAGTCTCTCACAGTCTCTCTCGCAGTCTCTCACAGTCTCTCTCGCAGTCTCTCACAGTCTCTCTCGCAGTCTCACACAGTCTCTCTCGCAGTCTCACACAGTCTCACACACTCTCAGTCTCACACTCTCAGTCTCACACTCTCACAGTCTCTCACAGTCTCTCTTGCAGTCTCACAGTCTCTCACACTCTCACAGTCTCACACTGTCTCACAGTCTCTTACTCTCAGGCTCTCTCTCTCAGGCTCTCTCTCTCACACTCTCACAGTCTCTCTCTCTCACTCTCACACTTTCACACAGTCTCACACTCTCACACACAGTCTCACACTCTCACTCACAGTCTCACACACTCTCACTCACAGTCTCACACACTCTCACTCACAGTCTCACACACTCTCACACACAGTCTCACACTGTCTCACAGTCTCACACTGTCTCACAGTCTCACACTGTCTCACAGTCTCACACTGTCTCACAGTCTCACACTGTCTCACAGTCTCACACTGTCTCACAGTCTCTTACTCTCAGTCTCTCTCTCTCACACTCACAGTCTCTCTCTCACACTCTCACAGTCTCTCACTCTCACAGTTTCTCTCTCACTCTCACAGTCTCACACAGTCTCACACAGTCTCACACAGTCTCACACAGTCTCACACAGTCTCACTCAGTCTCTCGCACTCAGTCTCTCGCACTCAGTCTCTCGCACTCAGTCTCTCGCACTCAGTCTCTCGCACTCAGTCTCTCGCACACAGTCTCTCGCACACAGTCTCTCGCACACAGTCTCTCGCACACAGTCTCTCGCACACAGTCTCTCGCACACAGTCTCTCGCACACAGTCTCTCGCACACAGTCTCTCGCACACAGACTCTCGCACACAGACTCTCGCACACAGACTCTCACACTCTCTCACAGTCTCTCACTCTCACACTCTCTCAGTCCCTCACACTCTCTCAGTCCCTCACACTCTCTCAGTCCCTCACACTCTCTCAGTCCCTCACACTCTCTCAGTCCCTCACACTGTCAGTCCCACACACTGTCAGTCCCACACACTGTCAGTCCCACACACTGTCAGTCCCACACACTGTCAGTCCCACACACTGTCAGTCCCACACACTGTCAGTCCCACACACTGTCAGTCCCACACACTGTCAGTCCCACACACTGTCAGTCCCACACACTGTCAGTCCCACACAGTCTCTCTCGCAGTCTCACACAGTCTCTCTCGCAGTCTCACACAGTCTCTCTCACAGTCCCTCACACTCTCACAGTCCCTCACACTCTCACAGTCTCTTACACTCTCACACTCTCACAGTCTCTCACAGTCTCACACTCTCTGTCTCACACTCTCTGTCTCACACTCTCTGTCTCACACTCTCTGTCTCACACTCTCTGTCTCACACTCTCTGTCTCACACTCTCTGTCTCACACTCTCAGTCTCACACAGTCTCAGTCTCTCACAGTCTCTCTCGCAGTCTCTCACAGTCTCTCTCGCAGTCTCTCACAGTCTCTCTCGCAGTCTCACACAGTCTCTCTCGCAGTCTCACACAGTCTCACACACTCTCAGTCTCACACTCTCAGTCTCACACTCTCACAGTCTCTCACAGTCTCTCTTGCAGTCTCACAGTCTCTCACACTCTCACAGTCTCACACTGTCTCACAGTCTCTTACTCTCAGGCTCTCTCTCTCAGGCTCTCTCTCTCACACTCTCACAGTCTCTCTCTCTCACTCTCACACTTTCACACAGTCTCACACTCTCACACACAGTCTCACACTCTCACTCACAGTCTCACACACTCTCACTCACAGTCTCACACACTCTCACACACAGTCTCACACACTCTCACACACAGTCTCACACTGTCTCACAGTCTCACACTGTCTCACAGTCTCACACTGTCTCACAGTCTCACACTGTCTCACAGTCTCACACTGTCTCACAGTCTCACACTGTCTCACAGTCTCTTACTCTCAGTCTCTCTCTCTCACACTCACAGTCTCTCTCTCACACTCTCACAGTCTCTCACTCTCACAGTTTCTCTCTCACTCTCACAGTCTCACACAGTCTCACACAGTCTCACACAGTCTCACTCAGTCTCTCGCACTCAGTCTCTCGCACTCAGTCTCTCGCACACAGTCTCTCGCACACAGTCTCTCGCACACAGTCTCTCGCACACAGTCTCTCGCACACAGACTCTCGCACACAGACTCTCACACTCTCTCACAGTCTCTCACTCTCACACTCTCTCACAGTCTCTCACTCTCACACTCTCTCACAGTCTCTCACTCTCACACTCTCTCACAGTCTCTCACTCTCACACTCTCTCACAGTCTCTCACTCTCACACTCTCTCACAGTCTCTCACTCTCACACTCTCTCACAGTCTCTCACTCTCACACTCTCTCACAGTCTCTCACTCTCACAGTCTCACACACAGTCTCACACTCTCACACACAGTCTCACACTCTCTGTCTCACTCTCACACAGTCTCACACACTCACAGGCTCACACTCTCACACACAGTCTCACACTCACACAGTCTCACAGTCTCTTACTCTCACAGTCTCTCGCTCACACTCACAGTCTCTCACTCTCACATAGTCTCTCACTCTCACAGTCTCTCACATAGTCTCTCTCTCTCACTCTCACACAGTCTCACAGTCTCTTACTCTCACAGTCTCTCTCACACTCTCACAGTCTCTCTCTCTTACTCTCACACAGTCTCACTCTCTCACTCTCACACACTCACATACTCTCAGTCTCGCACTCTCTGTCTCACACTCACACAGTCTCTCACACAGTCTCTCTCTCACACAGTCTCTCTCACACAGTCTCTCTCTCACACTCTCACACACACACTCTCTCAGTCTCGCACACTCGCACTCTCTCAGTCTCGCACACTCGCACTCTCTCAGTCTCGCACGCTCTCAGTCTCGCACGCTCTCAGTCTCGCACGCTCTCAGTCTCGCACGCTCTCACACTCTCACTCTCACACTCTCACTCTCACAGTCTCTCTCTCTCTCACTCTCACAATCTCTCACTCATTCACACTCTCAGTCTCACACGCTCTCACAGTCTCACACTCTCAGTCTCTCTCTCTCACAGTCTCTCTCTCTCTCACTCTCACTGTCTCACTCATCCACACTCTCAGTCTCACACACTCGCACTCTCTCAGTCTTGCACTCTCTCAGTCTCGCACTCTCTGTCTCACGCTCTCACACTCTCACAGTCTCACACACACACAGTCTCACACACACAGTCACACACACAGTCTCACACACACACTCTCTCTCACAGTCTCACACTCTCACAGTCTCAGTCTCTCACACTCTCAGTCTCTCACACTCTCAGTCTCTCACACTCTCTCTCACACTCTCACAGTCTCTCACACTCTCACAGTCTCTCACATTCTCACAGTCTCTCACATTCTCAGTCTCACACATTCTCACAGTCTCACACACTCTCTCACACTCACACAGTCTCACTCAATCACACTCACACACTCTCACTCTCAATCAAACTCTCACAGTCTCACTCAATCACACTCTCACACAGTCTCACTCTCACACTCAGTCACTCAATCACAGTCTCACACTCTCACAGTCTCACACTCAATCACACTCTCACACTTACAGTCTCGCAGTCACACTCAATCACAATCACACTCTCACACTCACACTCAATCACACTCAGTCACACTCACACTCAATCACACTCTCACCCTCAATCACTCACACTCTCTCACTATCATACACACTCTCACTCATACATTCTTACTCAATCACACACACTCACTAACACTGGAGGCATAAGTACAAACACAAACTCATTACAATGACACATAAGTCAACCCCTTATGACTCACTTCTGTGTGTGTGTGTCTCTGTGTGTGCCTGTGTGTTTCTCACTGTGTGTGTTGCATGTCTGTATCACACTCTATGTGTCTGCATGTATGTGTGTATGACTGTCGCTCTTTAAGCATCTCAGTGCATGCGTGTGAATTTGCGTGTGTGTCTCTGTGTTTGTCTCGCATCCGTGTGTGTGTATTAATTCCCTATATATCCTGACGGGCAACGCCGTCCCACATTGCTAGTTATATAATATAATAATGTGTGTGTGTGTGTGTGTGTGTGTGTGTGTGTGTGTCAGGCAGTCTCTACTGCACATGACTGCATTGGATAAACCTACATCTAGCCTTTTTTATTATAGGATACCCACATTTCATGAACAACTGAGCTAGGAGTAAAACACATCCTGTGACGCGGTGGCACATTATAGATTAGAATGGTGCAGTTTAGATAACTCTCTGGCAATCACAGTGTTAAGGAAACAGTAAACTCTGCCCATAAAGTATCCATTCTTTTTGTTACAGCTGCCTTGAAAAAGGTAATGTTTACATTTTTTATTTTATCTTTTAACCCCTTAAGGACCGGCGTGCACACATGCGGCCGGCACTTGAGGACCACTGGGATTTTTTTTTTTTTTTTTTTTTTTTTTTTTTTTAAGTTCCGGTTCAGGGCTTCCGGCGCGGCGTGCAGCCGCGCCCGGAGCCCTGAACTCCATGCCATGCCAGGACTGTCACTGGTCCTTAAGTGCCGGATCGCCTTGACAGTCCTGGCACGTCAGTGGTCCTTAATGGGATAAGGACCAGCGGTTTCCGTCCCATAAGGAGCGCTTTGGTCCTTGCCGACGCTCTGGTACACATGACCTGTTACGTGTATCGGTGCGCCGCTTTGTGGCCTGAAAGAGATTGCTCCAGTCTTGGAGCAGTCAATTTTAGGGCCCATTTTTACTTACAGGGCTCCGGGTGGAGCACTGTAAATAAAAAGTACGTGACGTTCTATGACCGTCATCAGTCCTTAAGTATTTAAGGACCATGGCGGTCATAGTACGTCATGTAGTCCTTAAGGGGTTAAAGGGATAGTGATAGTTCAGAATGTTGAGCACGTGTAATAACTGTGCTTTGCGATGTACATTTGCGGCATAACTTGGAGACAAAGCCGTCTCCCCTCAGTTCTGAAGTCTGGTCTCTTGACTGGACAGATCACAACAAGGGACAATCTAACCTCTTTCAGTATATGGAAAAACCTGATAATACTGCATGAAGATTGTCGTAGTAATTCACCATCGTATCTAGGATAAAAATCATTATGTCTGGGAAAGGGGGGAGGCATCAGCTTTAACATTATAATATTCAGCAAGCAGCAAGTTTTGCAACAAATGTACATCACGGAGCACTACTATTACACATGCTGAACGTTCTGAGCTATGTGTAATATGAACTATTACTATCCCTTTAAATTATATTAATTTTCACCAACTAATCACTTCACACCATGGGGGAAATTCACTAAGTGGTGATAGAGGTGATAAAGTGGAGATGACCTCTAGTTTATCACTTCTCCAGTTCCTAAGTTATTCTATGGAGCCAATTCATTAACATTTCTTAACCCTTTGAGTGCCATAGGGGTACACAACGCATTGCGTTGCAGTGCTTTGCATACCCGTCTGGCTCTAAAAGGGTTAAGCTTTGGAGATCTTAGTGCATAGGCTCCAAAGAATAACACAGGAACTGTAGAAGTCATCCCCTCTGTATCTCGTCCCCTCTATATCATCACTGGTTTCCATAGTAAAGAAGCGGTCCCACTTTTTCCAGTTCATAGGGATCAGAATATAGAAGGGATTTAAAGTATTGGCTGGTACGTAACTCGGCCAGTAAAAATGTGGACCAATGCTATTGTGAACAGATGCTGAATTGCCCTAGTGCTTGGGAAAGGTACAGTAAGATGCCTTTTAAAATCATAAAATATATATTAGCAGCAGGTATCTATTCTGACAAGTGTGGTGGTATATTATGGATAAATTAAGAAGTGTTGACTGTTCCTTTAAATAAATTATACAAGTATTTTGACTATATTTTATCCACTGCTCAGCTGTTTGATTTACATAAATGTCTGTGTTTCTTTATTTTCTGTTATACCACACCACACTCCTGAGCTTTCCCCACAGGGTCAGGAAATATTGGAGTGTTATTGAGTGGTGAGTAGACAGATATAGATGTTGGGGGTTATGCACTAATCGGGATAAAGAGACGAAAAAGCAGAGATGACTTCTCCAGTTTATCACTTTTTTCCAAGTCTTATGTTATTCTATGGAGCCAATGCACTAACATTTCTCCAGCTTTGTATAACTTAGTGCATAAGCTGCATCCTATCCTATATAATAATTCGCTACGATATTTTGTCAGAAGCAGTCATGCGCAGTAGAGACTGAACGCATAGAATGCTGGGAGGTGTAGGAATGCTGGGAGCGGTCTGTGCTTTCGGGCAGTCTCTACAGTGCATGACTGTGTCGGTGGCAGGACGCAGAGCAGGACCGGCCTCTTCACCCTTTGCAATGCGTTGCGTACCCCTCTGGCACTCAAAGGGTTAACATCACCCAGACCTTGGTCCAAGTACACAGGCTTTTACACTAGTATATAATCACTAGGATGTTTGTCACGATGCAGTCATGTGCAGTAGAGAATACCCGGATTTGGGCAGTCTCTACTGCGCATGATTGCATCGCGTGAGTGAGGCGACGCAAGACTGCATCGCGTGGAGCAGTGAGGTAGCGGCCTCTTAACATTACCTGGACCTTGGTCCGTGTACACGGGTTTTACACTGGTAGAATAATATAAGAACTGGAGAAGAGATATAAACTGGAGACTTCATCTCCGCTTTATCACCTCTTTACCCTGATTAGTACATAACCCCCCCATTATATTAGGCAAAATAATGGTGTTGAGAATAATTGTCCGTTTAATTCAGACACCCTACATTTCAGTCTTGCTCTCCCTCTGTCTCATTCTCTCAGCCTGTCTATCCCAGTGTCTCTGCCACACTTTCTTTGTCCTTCTAGCAGTTTGTGGCTCTCCAGATGTTGCTGGAATACAACTTCTGTCATTCTTTCCTCACCATTGATAGTAATTGAAGTCCAGCAGCAGCTGGAGAGACACAATTTTAAAAGTCCCTACTTTAGTATATGAAAGTTGCAGCTGCCAGTGTTCTAATAATAATTCTTGCACATATGCTACTTTAAAACATTGTTGGCTAAACTTTTTTAATCTTTGCTGGAACTGTAGTTTAAAGTGTTAGTAATGTCTAAAAAAAGTCTTTTGCATTTAGAAGAGCTTAAAAGCTGATCTAAATGCAAAAAAACGTATCTCTCAAACCGCTATGATTCGTGTCGGTCGACACCAGGCACACGTTTTAGACCATTCCAATGAAGGGATTCCTTGTAAGTAACAAGATCTCGGCACTTCTCAAACGCCACCGTGTCGACCGACACGAATCTCCTGCTGACAGCTTTACAGCTGTCAGTAGGAAATAGCGAAGTTTAAATGCCTGTATCTCTTAAACCATAGCGGTTTGAGAGAGACTTTTTTTGCATTTAGATCAGCTTTTTAACCCCTTAAGGACTGGGAAAATCTGAGGTCGTTTTCCCTTAAGGACCGGAGCAGTTCTGACCTTTTTGACTATATCTTTGTTCAGCAATGTTTTCCCTCTAAGTCTTTTATTCCACCCCCATAAATTATATACAGTTTTTTTAAGCACAAATAGGGCTTTCATTTGATACCCTACTTATATGGATAACCCACCATTTACTTTATTAAAATTAAAAAAAAAGGTAAAAAAAATGTAAAAAAACCCATCATTTTTGGTTTTTCTCTTTGGATCAATTGGGCACAAAGGGTTAAAATTTTATGGAGACTGCATGAAAGGTATGACCGGTCAGTCATACCTACAAAATGCACAGTTTAAGGTAGCCACTGTCCCCCCTGGGTGACAATCCCCATGTCCCTTTTTCCCACCCTATTTTGACACTTTTTATCCATGACATTTGGCGGTGTATATAAGTGTATTACATAGCGCCACAACAATCACACTAACACTTTTGTTTAATTAGATTATTTTATTTTAAAATAAAATATTTTTGTAAAAAAAAAAAAAGTGTTTTTTTTTTTTTTTTTTTTTTTTTTTTTTTTTTTAAATTATTGCAGGTCAGAAATTGACCTGCATTTAGCAAGCCTTTGGCACCAGCAGTGAAGGGGTTAATACCCCTAGCTGCTGTATTTTCTTTCACCACTAGGTGTCTCCTGTCTACTTCTGTCTCCGTTACTTTCATAGCAACGGAGCCAGAGGCAGACTTGACAGGCACAGACAGCATGCTTTCTTTGCTGTCTGTGTCTGTCACTTTGCCGGTACATGTGATCGCTGGAACGGCGATCGCATGAACCAGCAAAGGCAAGAAGGGCTGAGACTGAATGCCCCGGTCTCGGAGCATTCAGTCTCAGCCTGGAATTAATGATAGCAGCGTGCACGGAGGCACGCTGCTATCATTTAAGCCATGACGGTCCTGGACCGTCATGGGTTCTTAACGGGACTGCAACCCATGACGGTCCAGGACCGTCATGTGTCCTTAAGGTGTTAAGCTCTTCTAAATGCAAAAAAAAAAATTTTTTTTAGACATTACTAACACTTTAAATGCCAGGAATAATGGTTGGTAGATATCTGTTGTATTTCCTGAAAACTGGACATCCAGATATTGACTATCTCTGTTCTAAGCTGTGGATTTGTGATACAAACTATAGAATGGTCTAGTTATGTAGGACTGCAAATCCCTTATTTATATGTAAGATATACTCTATTGCAGTGGTTCTCAACTCCTGTCCTCAGGACCATACCTGGGAACTCTCCAGATTTGCCCCGGAGACTCCGGTTCTGACAGAGCTTTACCGGGTCTCCGGGGCAGAGGCTGATTCCTCCGGATGTGGAGAGTTTCTATTGAAACTCTGCCACATCCGCTTTTTCTCCTGCTGATACTCAGTCCCTAGCCCTCTGAGTGCCAGAGTAGTAAGGAATGCATTGCTTTGCAATGCATTCCGTACCACTCTGGCACTCAAAGGGTTAAGCCCCCCCCACTCGCGGCAAGCCCCGCCCCTTTTTGACGCGATTAGCTTCATTTTTGTCACCCCCTGGGGAACAGAGGACTACCCTCCGGGTAGCCCTCAACTGGAAGTTCCCAGGTATGCTCAGGACCCACTAACAGGCCAGGACTTTGGGATATCTCTGCTAGAGCACAGGTGTGGTGATCAGAGACTCATTCACATTGATTAACTCACCTGTGCTGTAACAAGGAAATCATCAAATCCTGGCCTGTTAGTGGGTCCTGAGGACCGGAGTTGAGAACCACTGCTCTATCTTGATCATGATCAGGCAGCAGCTGGCATTTTTTTTTGCTTTTGTTTATGAAGCACAATATTATTCAGGGTTATACAAATAGCGGTGATTATTTATTGACGGCACATTCATTCAGATCCAAGTTAATAACATAGAGAAGGGATGGACTACTGTTCAGTTGGTTGTAGTCCAATACCACGTTTGGCATCTGGTTGATAGAGGTCGGTGAAAGCAACTATTATGATTCTTAATTTATAAAGTTCTATCATATTATTCTTCAGTGTTAGAAGAGGGACACTGAAATGGTAAGAATGAGTCAACCACATAGTTACTCTGAATTAAGGAGGATTTTGTCATATGGTTATTTTTCGTTTAGCTAGGTTTCTATATGTGAATGTTTATGATGTATTTACTGACCAAATCCAACAACTGTAAAAATGCAGTATTTAGTGCAAGAGTGTTTAAAATCTAAATAAAGGCACACTTTGTAGACCGTTCCAAAGAAGTATTTCTTTTTAGATTGCGGTATTTCAGGTCTGCTGAAGAGCCGCCGGCTGTTCCAGGGATCAGGATCTCCTTCTGTCAGCTTTATAGCTGACTTTAGTGAAAGGGGAGGTAGGGGGAACTTTATCAATATATATGTCTCAAACTGTAAAGGTTTGCAACATGTGACTTGGATCAGTTACTTTATTTTTGTAATATCTACAATATTATATTTTATTTAAAAGAGACTTTAGTAACCCTTTAAACACCACTAGTATGAATATCTCTTTAACAACCCTTGATGCGCCAGGACCGTCACTCTGGTTGTGGCACTTAAGGATCGGTGAGGTCCTGGAACGTCATGGAAGTCTGGGATCGTGACCCTGGAATCTATTAAAAAAATAAAAATAAATAAATAAAAAGACCTGTGGTCCTTGCTAGCTGGTCGTTAAGGGGTTAACTGGGTATTTGCTGATCTTTTGGCTAACTGACACAAAGGCAGTTTTTAATGAAATTTTCAAGTTTGGAAACTTGTATCAACGTGACTGGTCCACTTTAACCCTTTGAGTGCCAGAGGGGTACGCAACGCATTGCTGTTACAATTGTTACAATGAGTTCCTTGCTACAGCACAAACTGACCCGGAACCATAGGGTCCTGGGGGCATGTATACAACCCAAGAGTGCCAATTTTGGAGTCAACCAACTGCACCATAGGGAACAAAGGACATTTCCTTTTGATTTTAAATGGGGGTTTAACCCTTTGAGTGCCAGAAGGGTACTCAGTGCATTGCAAAGCAATGGCACTCAAAGGGTTAACCTTTTGACTGCCATAGAGGCCTACCAACATTTTTGTAAACACCTTTTGTTGGTAACCTCTGGCATTCAATGGGTTAAAAGTCTAATTTTAATTAGAGTGACTTTTTTTTTCTTGTTCCCTATTCAGCAGTTAGTTTGCCCTCAGAATTGCTACTTTTTACCTACCTGAGTGCAGCTGCTGGAGTTCTATACATTTTCAGAATGTAAGACTATATTTTAGGATTCTGGAGCAAAAGAGATAAAATCTTGATGTCGACAAGTTACTTGATACTTAATATTATAACGCGTTTTTCACTTTTTGGTTGTTAGTCCAGGGTTGAAAACATAATCCCAGGAGCCTGGAAAGCCAGCCTCCTATATTATTACCTCCTGGTTGCTAAATGTTGAACATATTTTGTGTACATGATCCTAAAACTCTGAGTTGACTCCTAAATAACCTGAACTGAAATGTATGCTCTTTGTAATCAGTTTTGTCCTCTTTCAGATCCATGTGAGCCAGTAGCCATTCACCTGAGCCTGCGGGAATTGGCACAGGATAGGTTGAGCGACTGGATAACTATTAACCAGCAAGCTACCTGATTTGTTTAGCTGTAGTCAGGGTCACATGACCAAATTTTCTAGTCAGAATAGAAATACGTTTTTACGCTTCCCTTTTAACCCCTAGAGTGCCAGCTACTTACGCCATACGAGTGGACACAGCTGTACCTGCTGTGCCACGCTCGTACGGCGTAAGAGTGAAATGCGGTCACTGCATGAGCCGGTATAACCGGCATGCAGTGGCCGCATTAAAAAAAAAAAAAAACCCTGGCACTCATGGGGAGGCATGAGGATCACTCCTCATGCCTCCCCAGTTATTGATCTCCCAGCCGATCGGGCTGGGAGATCAATAAAGACAAAGGAGAAACAGAGTTTCTCCTTCCCCTTCTCTCCTACCCGAACTTCCGGGTAGGAGTGGGCGGGACCGGGGGAATCCTCCAAACGTCATCGGTGACATGGTCACCGATGACGTTAGGGAAGTTTCCCCGATCCTGTTCACTCCTACCGGTGGTAGGAGTGAAGGGTAGGAGAGCTCTTGCTCTCCTGCGGTCGCATCATTGATCTCCCAGCCTATCGGCTGGGAGATCAATGACTGGGGGGACACCAGGAGGGGTCCTGATGTCCCCCACGAGGTCTGAAAAGTAAAAAAAAAATAAATAATAAAAAAAAAAAATACAATTAAAGTAACCCTGTGAGTGCCACAGGGTCCCAGCACATTGCTTTGCAATGTGCTGGAGACCCCTGTTGCACTCACAGGGTCAATACTTTGGGGGGGATTTTTTTTTTTTTTAAAGACCTCATTGCTCCTGATGGACCCCCAACAAGCTCTGATTACAAAGTAATGATAAAAAAAAAAAATTAACCCTCTGAGTGCCACAAGGGTCCAATGCATTGCTTTGCAATGCACTGGAGACCCCTTTGGCACTCACAGGGACATTTATTTTGATTCCTTTTATTTTTTTTTTTAAGACCTCATTGGGGGGAATCAGAGGGGTCCTGATACCCACCAATGAGGTCCATAATAAAAAAAAAAAAGTAAAGAAAAAAAAATTAACCCTGTGTGTGCCACGGAGGGGGGGGGGCAATGCAGCCCCCCTTCTGCGGCACACACAGGGCTTTTATCATTACTTTGTTATCAGAGATTGTTGGGGGGGTCATCAGGATTGGTCCTGATGGCCCCCCACCAAGCTCTGATTACCAAGTAATGATAGAAAAAAAATTAACCCTCTGAGTGCCACAAGGATCCAATGCATTGCTTTGCAATGCGCTGGAGACTCTTGTGGCACTCACAGGGTCACTCCGTTTGTGGACATACATATTTTTTTTTTTACTAAGACCTCATTGGGGAGGGATCAGGGGGTCCTGATGCCCCTCAATGAGGTATATAATAAAAATAAAAAAAAATTAAAAAAAATTTAACCCTGTGTGTGCCACTGGGATAGGGGTTCAATGCAGACCCCCTTCCTGTGGCACACACACAGGACTTTTTATCATTACTTTGTGATCAGAGCTTGTTTGGTGGCCATCTGAATACAAAGTATCAATAAAAAAATTAACTCTTTGTGTGCTACAGGGGCCCAATGCATTGCTTTGCAATCCACTGGACACCCCTGTGGCACCAAAAAGGATTATTTTTTTTTCCCCTTTTATTTTTTATTTAGACCTCATTGTATGGGTTCTGATGCCCCCAACGAGGTCTACACAAAAATATTGGGGGAAAAGCCCCAAAAAATGCACGTGCCACAGGGGGGGTCCAACGCAGTACTTTGCAATACGTTGGACCCCCTGTAACACACACACACACACACACACTTTTTTTTTTTTATTATTCTGTTTTTAGACCTGGATGGGGGACACCAGGAATGTTCCTGACACCGCCTCCCCAACGAGGTATGAATACAAAATAATAATTAAAAAAAAAAAAAAACCTCTTTGTGTGCAACAGAGGGTCCAACACATTGCTTTGCAGTGCATTGGGCACCCTTGTGGCATGCACAAAAAATGCCTCCGATTCCCCCCCCCCACACACACACGTACCGTATTCCCCTGCCTGGTTCCACAGCCAACTGGCAGTCCCATTCCCCAGCCTGACCCCCAGCCTGTTTCCACTGCCTATTGGTAGACTCAAAGTACCAGTATGCACTAGATTCAGGCTGGGAATCAAACTTTGTATGAGGGGGACATACAGTGCACACTGGTAGTCACAGATCTCCCATACACACTCTCAGACACTGCCCCACCATCTCCACCATCCTTGCTCCTCTGCTCATACCCACACACACTGCCTAATCCCTCACCCTCCCACACTGTTACACTGGTAGTCACAGGTCCGCGCGTACACTGGCTGACGCCCTAGCTTCTTTCATCTGTTAGCCATAAAATCACACATACACTGTTTGCTTTCCCATTCCTATTTCACTGGTAGCTACGCTCCTGTCACTCAAATTGGTATGTCAACCCACAGCAGTTGAGTACCATTTTTCTTAGGCTGGCAAGAAGTCCTCCTAGGAAATCCCACGCCATTGAACCATTTTAGTATGTTTGAAGTGACTGAAGTGTAAAAGAAATGTTTGTTTGTTTTCCTGTAGCACCACATTCTGGAAATAGTTGTGCCAACTAACTTAGGGGTAAAAAGGCAAGTGACCCCTCATTAGATGCGGCATGTTGTCTTCTTTCCAAAATGGTATAGTTTATCTACCTTTTCTTCACTTATGAAGGTGTTATAGCCATTTTCATAGAGGCAAGTCAGGTTTGAGAAAATGTTAGAAACATCAGTTCGTAGTAGGTGTAGTTTTCTACTTCTAGCACTCCCTAAGATAGTTCAGCTCATACCAATGGGGTGTCGTTTGACTCCTAAGAGCTTTAGCTAACGAATGCAGTTGAAAATTCCATGGTTTTCACAGAGCTCCATACATTTGAAGGGGCAGAAATCTAAGAAAATGCCTTTTTTTTCATTAGCGCCACCTCCTGGAAGCATTTGTGCACGCCAGCCTTTGGGTATGAAGGCAAGTGACCCCTCATTAGATGCGGCAGGTAGTTTTCTTTCCAAAATGGCATTGTTTTCTACCTTTCCTGCATATCTATTATGGTTATAACCATTTTAGTGCAAGCAGATAATTTCAAAAACAAAAGTGTCAGGTTTACGTACGTGTTCCTAGCACCCACATATTGTATGTTAAGCCACACAAATGGGCTACCATTTTTCTCATGTTGGTAGCAGGTACTGAATACAGCAGGAAATGTTATGGTTTTCAAAGATTTTAGTATCTTTGAAGTGGTGGAAATGTAAAAAAAAACATGTATTTATTCCCATAGCGCCACCTTTTGGAAATATTTGTGCACTTCAGCCCAGGGGTAGAAAGGCAAGTGACCCCTCATTTGATGCGGGAGAATGTCTACTTTCCAAAATGGTATACCTTTTATACCTTTCCATCATGTCTCTAACAGTTATGAACATTTTAGTACAAGCAGCCATTTTCGAAGAAGCAAACAGGTAGTTGTAGTTATGCTTTTCTGGCACCCCTAAGGTATGTCGATTCATTCCAATGGGGTGTCATTTTTCTCCTAAGAGCACTAGCTAATGAATACAGTTGGAAATTCCATGGTTTTCACAGATTTCCATACAGATGAAGGGGCAGAAATGTAAGAAAATGCCATTTTTTTCCTATAGTGCCACCTTCTGGAAGCATTTGGGCACAACAGGCTTGGGGTAAGAAGGCAATTCACCCCTCATTAGATGCGGCAGGTTGTCTTCTTTCAAAAATGGTATGGTTTGTGTAGCCTTTCTTCACTTCTCTAGTTGTTATAACCTTTTTTCTACAGACAAGTAATGTTTGAGAAAATGTTAGAAAAATTAGTGGTTGCAATAGGTGTAGTTTGGTACTTGTAGCGCCCATTAAGGTAGGGGAACTCATACCAATGAGGTGTCATTTTTCTCCTAAGAGCACTAGCTAATGAATACAGTTGGAAATTCCATGGTTTTCACAGATTTCCATACAGATGAAGGGGCAGAAATGTAAGAAAATGCCATTTTTTTCCTATAGTGCCACCTTCTGGAAGCATTTGGGCACAACAGGCTTGGGGTAAGAAGGCAATTCACCCCTCATTAGATGCGGCAGGTTGTCTTCTTTCCAAAATGGTATGGTTTGTGTAGCCTTTCTTTACTTCTCTAGTTGTTATAACCATTTTTGTTTAGACAAGTAATGTTTGAGAAAATGTTAGAAAATTTAGAGGTTGTAGTAGGTGTCTTTTTGCACTTCTAGCATCCCCTGTGGTAGGTGAACCCAAACAATGGGGTGTAATTTTTCTCCCAAGAGCACTAGCTAATGAATACAGTTGTAAATTCCATGGTTTTCACAGATTTCAGTACAGTTGAAGGGGCAGAAATGTAAGAAAATGCCATTTTTTCCTATAGTGCCACCTTCTGGAAGCATTTGGGTACCACAGGCTTGGGGCAAGAAGGCAAGTTACCCCTCATTAGATGCGGCAGGTTGTCTACTTTTCAGAAATATATAGTTTTATATAGTTATTCCACTGTTTTAGGGTAGTTTTACCACAAAAACCCTAGAATGTGCATTTTAGTTTAAAGTTGAAAATGTCATTTTGCGCTGCTGGTGATTAGGGCTCTACGCTAGCCTTGGACTTAGGTAAAACTATACAAATTTGGTATTTTTTTACTCGGGGGACTCTGGGCTCTTTCAAATAATTGAAACTTTTTCAATCAAGGTAAATGTTTTTGATACATAGTATGTGATTTTAGCAAAAATAGTAAATTTTCACTTTTTTTTGTCATTATGACATCATAGCTTTTTGCACGATGTAAAATTCTCTTCATGTAAGGTATCACGAGAAAGCTCAATTCGTTCTGAAAAAAACAATATATAGTTTTCCATATTTAACTAAAAATCCCCAGAGGAAATCAAGCCTAAATGGAAGGATAGCAAAAATGTTGAAAAAGTGTCTGGCCTGCAGGGTTCAGAAAATGGCCCGAGCCTCTGGCACTGAAGGGGTTAATAGAGGAAGCACAAGATAAAATGAACAGATAACAAAGGTATTAGAATCCAGCCCACTGGGTAATTTTGCTGCTTCTTCCTCAGTGGGAAGCCAGAGCACTGGATGGAATATACAGAGAATTGCCGTTTTATAAATCAGCGGCGAGGAAATTCCAGGCACATTGTGTAATGCATCTTATGAGAGTTTGTTCTGAGCAGCAGCTTCTCCCTTCATGACAACTTCCTCAAACCTTACAGTAAACAGCCAGGAGGGGCGGCTCTAATTACATGAGTTCTTTTGTGATTACAGTATACATGTGGATGCATATTTTCATAATTTCTGGACTATGTGGTTTACTTTTCAATAAAAAGTGTCTCTGTGACTCTAATAGTTAGCTCTTTGTATCACACTTGAATGGTAAAATATGCTATTTTTATTATCTTAATTTGTTTTTAGAGCATTACTATATTCCACAATACTATACAGTAGGGGATTCATAATGCTGAGAAAATTACATAGTTGGGATAGTTAAAATATCCTACTGCGTGAGACTATTGCTAAGTGTGCCCAATAGGATATTATAGGGAGTGCCACACTGTAAAAACAACCAGAAAAAAATGCACACACATTTTTCTTTTGTGGAGTAGAAGTAATAAACAAGTTCTTATAGATCAAGAGGAATCTTTGCAGCTGTTGGAGTGATGGAAATGTCCAAGACACCACAGCAAAAAACAAGACAAGACAACAGCACAGACAGTATTCCTCTAAGGGCCATATGTTCAAAGGGATAACGACCAAAAAAATGTCGTATGAAAGACAAAAATAATTAATTGAATGCATGAATGACATATTTTCTATAGAGTATCCAACAAAAAACTAGTAATGTCCGTTGTGTACGACACAACTCCAGAATTGATGGGTAAAAGGGTGTGGATAGGGTGTGGCTTAGCTATTCTCCAGTGTCGTATAGAGGAAAAGAATATTTGTCGTAACAAACGACAAAAAAAGTCTTTCAAAAGACAAAATTTGTATGTTAAGAAAAAAGTGGAGGGAATGTGTTCTGAATGTGAGAATTTTTGTCTTTAGTTAAGACTTTCTGTCATTCCATATGACAATTTCAGTCAGGACAAACAACATATTTCCAATCACAACCAACACTCTCTGAAAATATTAATGATCCCAACGACACTATACTTTGAAAAGTTGTTGCAAATGACAAAAGCTATTTCGCTACTTCTTTGAACATATGGCCCTAAGTGTAGGATTTGCAATTGCAATATACCTTTACCCTTTGCTCAAATGGAATCACACCCACTTGGTTGAGAGGTTTTAGACTGCCTCTCAGTATCATAGCTCCCCTGGTATAAAAACTGGGACTGTTAAAGTGTTAGTAATGTCCAAAAAAAGTTTTTTGCATATAGAAGAGCTTAAAAAGCTGAGCTATATGCAAAAAAAGTATCTCTCAAACCGCTATGGTTTAACCCCTTCGCGAGAATGGACGTACATGTACGTCCTCTGTGGCTGTCACTTAGTGACAGAGGACGTACATGTACGTCCAGGAAATCCGGATCCCCGCGCGGCTGCACGCCGTTCGGGGACTCCGGATTCTTCTGAGAAAAAAAAAAAAATGTTAGACGGGCGTTAAGTGACGGCCGCGTCTGCACGCGGCCGTCACTAAGGGGTTAAGAGATACAGGCGTTTAAAGTTCGCTGTCTTTACAGCTGTCAGCAGGAGATTTGTGGTGGTCGACAAGGTGGCGCTTGAAGTTCCGCGATTTCGTTACTTACAAGTAATTCTGTCATTGGAATGGTCTAAAACGTGTGCCTGGTGTTCAGCCATTCCAGCTTTACAGCTGTCAGCAGGAGACAGCGAACTTTAAACGCCTGTATCTCTTAAACCATAATGGTTTGAGAGATACATTTTTTGCAAATAGCTCCGCTTTTTAAGCTCTTCTATATGCAAAAAACTTTTTTTTGGACATTACTAACACTTTAACACCTCTCTGCTTGCTGGTCTTTTCCACAGGTCCTTTTCACTTGGATACAGGTTACCCATGGATAATTAGTAGACTCACTGGGAAGTGTACCAAACCCTATAGCTGCCAGTTTCACAGCTGGGTGAATAAGTCTAAATGACTATATGTAAAAAGAGCCTCAAAGTGCAATAATGTAGAAGCATGGGTTATGTATGTAAAGTAAACTGGAGTTTATTATTACAAAATAAAATGGCAATTGCTGAAATATTGAACATATAAATAAAACTACAATAAAATAAGATCAAAGCGTTCCATGAAACACTATCATTTTCTCAGGAGCGCCTAACAGAAATGATTTGTTTGGGTCGCTTGCCGAGATAAAAATAGCCCCAGAGGCAAGTGGACTGGCACTTTTTATAAGGAGAGAGTGCATGAACGTGCTCTCATTTTGCCTCTACAATGACCTGGATGCGCATTGACAATAGAGCGCGCCAGTTCACAAGCAGGATTCCACAATCCGAAGAGGAACAAGAAAATGCATACAAGAAATGGTAGTGGTGCTCACCGGTCGTGTTTCGTGATGTGCACTGGGTCACTCATAAATAGTGTGAAGAAAGATATATTGATATTTTACCACATTTAACTTTATGCTTATTGATAGTTTTCATATACAAAAAGCTGATATAAATACGGTAAACAATCATACAGTAACATCAATAAATCCGCAGAAAATAAAGATATATTTTGGAAATTGGTTCCAGTCAATAATTATGAATATTCACAGACGTTGTATTTCACGCGCTCCAGGCGCGGGAATATGAAAAAGATAATGAAAGAAGAAAATAACAGCTCTGGTCTGTAGACCATTGATCTCCATAGGATGGTGTAGCAACAGTGCCACTGTACAATTTCAGGCCACTGTGATATTGCACCTAAAAAATTCAACTTTGAGCTGTAATAACTTTTGAATAAACACCTTTCAGCAGTGGGAGTACTCTTGTTTTACTCAGGGGGATAAACCCTACAACATTTTTTTTACAGTTTAAATATTACTATCCCTTTAAGAGATAAGACAGAGTGGTGTGTATACAAGTGTATCACATTGCTCCACAGCAGTAAAACTCCCAACCATCTATCAATGTTTCCATAACCACACTGGAACAAACAGTCTCTCCTCTTTCAGAAATTAATGGATGTTTATTACATATTTTTGCTGCAATTAAGATGTGTGTGTATATATAGCAAATATCTATCTGTTTTCTTATTCATGTTCTTACGGTTCAGGTTAACAAAAATATATTGAGTTTTTTTTTGTTCTTCATTTTTTTTTTTGGGAGGGGGGGTTAGATGTTTTTAATATTTTTGATTTAGAGATAATATTTTATTCCAGAAATGAACTGTCAGAGGACATGACAATAAAATATGTAACACAGTGCCCATCTCTTTGTGGCATCTCTAGCATGTATTATCAACTGATGGACAACATTTTGTGAAGCAAATCTGGTGTTCTGTACCGTCTTGTGGCTATTTTAAAGTTAGTTTCTCCTGCTACTATATTTCTGGATACGGAAAGAGCATTGCAGACTATGTGCTTTCAATCTTAATCAGAAAAAAATATAATGCAATCCAGTCTCCCACTGAATCCTTTATTAACTATGCATAGCTTCAAATACAGACAATAGACCATAAATACAGGATATAAAATATCTCCAATTTCTCATATTTTCTTCAAAAATAGTCTAAAAAAATATTGTCCAAATGGCTCACACCAGACTGTGAAGCTTGTATGAATTGGAGTATTTACAGTCTAATTGACCCTTTGAGTTTGCAGTCTATAGATCTGACTCGCATGTTTACAGTGCAGACAAGGACTGGGGCACAGATTTAGAACAAAACCATGTAAACTATAGAAAGAACACAAGCCTCTGAGTGAGAGAATAAGTGCATGCCTTTGTCTGCCTATAATGCACTTACTGTTGTTTATCACTTTCAAGGTACATTTCCAGGGACAGAGGTCTTAAAGGGATAGTAACACTTCGTTTTAACTTTATTTTATTTTGTAGGCATTAAAAAAACATGAAGAATGATATAAGTCTTATCTCTCAAACCTTTATGGTTTATGAGATATTCACAAGCAAAGTTCCCCTCCCCGCCCCTTTTACCTAGTGTAAGCCATCTCTTCTCAAATGTGAGCCTGGTTGTATGACAGGACAGATAACAGAAGGGGACAATTTTCTTTGTATTAAAACAATGAAAGCCCTTCCCCCCTTGACAAGTTTTTCAGCTTTTTCTCTTATCTTAATAGAAGATTGTCCCTCTCTGCAGTCTACCTGGGCATCTCCCTTCTGATTTGGTTGAACAGGGAAGGGATACTTTGTTTGTGAATATCTCTTAAACCATAAAGGTTTCAGAGATAAGACTTATATCATTCTTCATGTTTTTTTAATGCCTACAAAATAAAATAAAGTTAAAACGAAGTATTACTATCCCTTTAATCAAGAGACTGTCCCCTGAGAACAAGTACATGTAAAGTTTGTATTTGTTACTCAGTTGGCTTGCCCCAGAATTGCATCATTTTGCCTTGATACAAAAGGCCCATTGTTCTATTTTGCTGAGTATTGTTTTGGATCTTGTGGAAGTAAACTTATTGACACTTGTATAAAATAGATCTTGACAGTTGGTCCTTTTTTCTACATTAAGTGTTAATCTTTTTAAAGTTTTTGGCAACTGCCAGCCTTATTATTAACCTTGCATACATCTTAAATCCATCTGTGGTTTGAGTACACCACTATACTTGATAAATATGTTGTGCATTGTTAATAGACTAATAAGCATACCTGGGAACTCTCCGGTTTTGCCCCGGAGACTCCGGATTTCAGACTGAATTACCGGGTCTCCGGGGCAATGTGTGGATCGCCGGGTGGGCAGAGTTTAAATAGAAACTCTGCCCACTTGTGCTCCGTCCCGCCCAGTTCCTCCCACTCCCCGCCCGCTTAGATAAATTTTTCAGGTTTTTTTTTTTTTTTTCTTTTGTCCCGCCCCCTCCGCGGCTAAGCCCCGCCCCTTTTATGACGCGAATCGCGTCATTTTCATCCCAGGTCGGGACTGACAGGGTTACCCTCCAGGTAACCCTGTTTTAAAAGTTCCCAGGTATGCTAATAAGGATTAGACATGATATTGCTAGGAGGGCTTTGGCCTACAATGAAGAAGATCTTCATTTTAAATCATACAAATCTATGTTACATTTTATTTTTAAAATATAAACTTCATTATTTCTTGTTGACTACAGCAAAAGTAATATTAAACGGTATAATGCCAAATCAAGGAATTTGTTTATTTTATTCTTTTCAGTCTGTAATTCCTCAGTGATTGTTAGCTTGTCTAAGGCTGTTTACACGGGCAACTTGACTGTGCTTCATTTTTTTTTTAGCTCAGCTCAGGTTGCCCAGATATAATCAGTTTAGATCTCCTGTAGACCTCTGGGAGCAGGAAGAGATCTGACAGATGTCTAGTCCACTTTGTTGTCAACCATATACTTCTGTCTTATACCCACATCAGTAGGACAGCTACAGGAGGTTGCAATGAGTATTGCATCCTCCAGTATCGCTCATGGGAATAATCCTCACAGTGTCCCATAGGCCGCTTTTTAGAACCAACATACTTCAACTTGGATTTTCCCATCACAGAATACATTGACATTGCAGCATGCTATATCTGGGTGTGTTCTGTGAGGCAAACATCGACTGTATGACCAGCACCATTGGGGGCTGTTTAAATTTAGTTCCATTAATGCTGTATTCAAAAGAGTGTATGAATGCACCCTTATGCAGGATACAACATTCTCTAATCTTTTACTTTGGCTCCCATGCAGCTCACTCGCACATTTTGGGTCTTTGCAGTTGGTTGTAATTTCTTCTGGTACTCATATGAGGTAAAGAGTGCATTTCCTTTTCTGTTATCCGATAACCTTTGCAGCTGTGTACCAAGATACTGTGATAGACAAACTGTAAGGCGTTTCAAAAGAACTGTTACATAAGGGCTTAACAATGCACTGACGGCGTTGCCTGATTATGATGTGTATTTTTGTTGTTTATTTTGGTGTAGTAAAGTTCTGGACATGTAGAGAGTTGTATATTTAGAGAGAGTATGTTATGTGGTGAAAGTGGTGCGAAACAGGTGGTGTGAATGTAAGAAATGTTTATAGCAAAGTACACCATGCAATGCAGTAAATGGGCTTGCAAAGAGGTGTGGGGATTTGCTTTTGTTTTAAGGGAGTGCATGTTATGAGGGAGTTTATTGAGATGATGGTCTGTAATAGGCGATGATGTGTATAAGTAAAATTAGCCATATATTCCTGCATGCACTCTCTGACCCCTCCACACTTAGGCCACAGGTAGCCATGGAATTGCACATATATTATCTATTCCCTTTGCAGTCACACTTTTGGCACCCACTACGATGTCAACCCACATCGTTAGATACTGGCATTAGATACTGAATACATTAGGAATTCCATTTCACAAAATAACAGTGGCATCATATAGACAATCATATACAGCCAGAGAACCAGATACCACAGAATATGTTCTGACACCTAGGACCAGAATAAGTAACTTTAAATCTCTGGGTAAATCATTCAGTGGAAAAATGGTTACAAGCCAAAGGCCATTAACAGAATAACCAGCTGTGCACTCAGAACACAATGGGAACCCCTGCTGCAATATACCTAGAAAAACAAACACATATGCCAATAATGGCCAGATACAACTCAGAAATTGAAGGATTGTGAACAATAAACAGATTTCTAACCCGTTATGATTAATAGAACATGAATAGAAATATTCCCCAAAACGTTAGTCCTTGCAGTTGGCAACCTAGAAACCTCAAACATTAAGTAATAAGCAGGGAAATCCCCATTTATACTAATCATAAATTAAATGGGACTCAACCATGCAATGTCACTCGCTGCTTGCTTTGCAAACATATAAATGACTCCAACACAGACATCCGCACCACAGGGACTTTCAACATCACAGGATCATATTGATCTACATGCAAGAATGTAGTATATATAACTGAATGCTGTAAGTGCCACCAAGGATGTTACATTGGAGAAACATGCCAAAAATAACAAACCCCATATAAATAAGCACAACACAAATAACAAATCAGAAAAGAAAATCACTGTTCTATAGTTGGACACTATATTTTTCTCAACCAGATCACTCACTGAACAATCTTACACTCTGTATTATTAAAGGGATAGTAACCCCCCCACAACAACTTGACGGCAAAATACAGGAATCATAGAAACATACCGAACGCACTTAGTCCCATCTCTCAAACCGTTATGGTTTGAGAGATGTAAGGCAAGACAGTCATCCGGTCCCTCCCCCTTCTGCCTGACGAGCTGTAAAGCTGTCAGAGGCAGAATCTAGTCGGCCGACTTTCCGCGGTTCTGCAGGAGTTCTGACATCTAGATATCTCCGTATAATTACTTCATACGAATAGTCTACAACATGTGCTTGCAAGCCAGGCACATGTTTTAGACCACACCCATGAAATAATAATACGGAGATATCTAGATAACAGCGCTCCTGCAGAGGCTCCGTCTGGTCCCAGAAGCAGGATCTCATGACGTCCTTTATACAGCGGACGCATGAGAAGGGGGGAGGGAGCGGAGGTCTTTCTTGCCTTACATCTCTCAAACCATAAAGGTTTGAGAGATGGGACTAAGTGCGTTCAGTATGTTTCTATGATTGCTGTATTTTGCCGTCAAGTCGTTGGTGGGGTTACTTATCCCTTTAAAGGTGATTTTAAAATCATTCAAGAAAGAAAAACATTTTGAACAAAGGATATCCTTAACGACACTTGACGGTCATAGTTAACAACCCATGATGTACTATGACCGTCATGGAATTCCGGGCTCCCCCCGTGGCTGCACGCCATTCGTGGAGACCGGAACTGGAATGTGAAAAAAAACAAAAATGCTCCGTCGTCCTTAAGTGATCGTAACGCGCTGAACGGCCGGTCGTTAAGGGGTTAAGGCAGCAATTGGATCTAAGCCTGGTTCTTGTGAGCTGCAATATTTTCAGGATATTTTCCATTAGGAACCGGTGGACGAATTAGTGACTTGAAATATCAATGAAAATCACCTGTCAAATAAAAAAGGGATTCTAGTCAGCAATATCTTATTCATCTTTGGGAAAACATATTTTATAGTAGTAAAGCTAAGAAGACATTACCATCTGGAGCTCTTATCAAACAAAATGATGAACCTCTGTTTCAAACGACCATTACTTGTTTTATATTTCTATCCTTGGTATATAAAACATTGGTCTGGCTATCTTTCACAGACATTAATACAGCAGTAATGTATATATACTCCTAAATATCCTTATGCATTTAACTAGCTGATGATAATGTGTTGTCTTTAGTCCTCCAGCTACAATATCTCTTAACATGTATTAAAATATAATAATGAGTGTCTAACAACCTGTGCATATGAAATAAACTGTTTGCAAATAATTTGATGTGCCAAAGAGGAGAGGTAACCAGTCATTCTATTTTAAAAAGATAGTAATACTTTATTTTAACCATCTTTAATATTGTACATATTAAAAAAAATAAAGTAAATGATCTAAGTCCCAGTGCTCTAACTTTTATAGTTTTAGTGTAATATGCTTTCAAAGCTCCCCCCCTCCCGCCCCTTTTACACATTTCAGAACTCTAGCTGACAGACTTAGATCCTGGTGACCGGACCGGACTGCTGGTCTGCAGAGCCTAAATAGCATTGTATACAAATAAATTCTTCATGAGAACAGTCTACAAAGTGTGCCTGGCTTGAGGCAATTCTGAGACAAACTTACTGCACCATAGGGGACAAATTACATTATTTATTATTGTTTTATGAGTATTTTAATCCCTTGAATGCTAGAGAAGTCTCCAGCAAATTTCGAAGCTATGTGTTGGGAATGTTTGTAGCACTGAAGAGGTTTAAAGCACCACTTAAATCTATAGGATGTTTCCCCCTGCAGTCCAGGTAGTTTTCCCCATAAAAGAACCACTTTGAATTTATACATAAAGTCCACAGTGTTAGAGAATTTGGCAGCTGCACAGGACCCTCTAATAAAAGGCCACGCACATCTATCTATCCTATCTATATATCTATCTATCTTTATATTAATATAGAGAGAGAGTAAAATCTTGGGGATAATATGCAGTTTTTTTTTACCTCATATCGCATTATGAGAAGTGGGGATGTGGGTGCGTAATTATACACAAGTAAAAAAAAAAACAAAACCACACACACAAAACCCAAATGTTTGCCTCCCCATATTCCCTCTTCCCTGTCCTTTCCACCCCCACCTCAAAAACGTGTATCTGAGACCCCCACTTTCCTTCCCTCTACCCACCTCCATGCTGGAGAGAGGGAGATAGACCCACTGAGGATGCAGCCTGAGCATCTGTGCAGCGGGCGACATGATTGACTTTGCTGCCTGTTTCCTCCACTGCTTCTCTCCCCTCCAAAATCCTTGGCGAATCTGAAATTTCCTGAGTGCCTTGTCAGGACCTTCACATGGTACTGCTGTAGTTTCAATGCGCATTGGCAGGGCACTTAGGCATTTCCAGTGGGTCAAGGATCTTGGAGGGAGGGGAGCAGAGGAGAAAGTGGTCAGCAAAGACGAGCATGCCTGCCTGCTGAACGGATCCCCAGCTGCCTCCAAAGGGGCTCAATCTCTTGTGAGCATGGAGGTGGGTAGAGAGAGGGAAAGTGGGGCTCAAGTACACATTTCTAAGGTGGGGAAGAGGGATCACGGGGAGACAAACATTTTAGATTTTTTTTTTTGTGGCAGAAAGGGGGGTGCAGCAATTCACCAGGTCTCTGACGTGCAAGGTGTGCCCAGTCTCGCATGCAATGCCATACATCATTTGCGAGTGTTTTCAGTTGGTTAGGAGGATTCATCTTGCAGTGGATTGACAATGGCTGCAGCTTTACATTCTATAGACGTGGGAGGTGGCAGCACTCACTCCAAATAAGCAATTGCCCAAGTACACTCCTCACTGATCCTTAAAGGGTTCAAAAGTAATATGTACTGAGCTTCACAGCACAAAAGATTTGGGAACACTGCCTTATAAAAAGAAAACCACAATATATGTAGATATGTTTTCATTTTTTTTATGCTGTTAGTGTGTTTCCCCTGTTTCATAAACCTTCACTTTGTTTCAGTTACACTACATTGGGTTATACCTCTTACACTTCTTTTCTCCAGTATTTAAAGGGGAACTTTCACTTCCTCATTATCATTATTGTATCCCTTCCTTTGTGTCCCCTCTGTACAGTGTGGTCTTTCTTTTTGCCTACAAATCTGTTTAAATGAAGCAAAAAGATACTTGAATTGTGTACCTGATGACGTTAGCAGCCGCACAGCAGCGCACCGTATGGTGCAGAAGACACTCCCACAGCCTCAGCTCCTTTCACTTGCCCCAGCATCCTCTGATGACGGAGGCGTTCCGTTAGTAAGCTGGAGAGAGATCTCATTGGCAGAGATCGATATCTGTGGGAGTGTCTTCTGCACCATACGGTGCGTGGCTGTGCGGCTGCTAACGTCATCAGGTACACAATTCAAGTATCTTTTTGCTTCATTTAAACAGATTTGTAGGCAAAAAGAAACATCTCAATGTACAGAGGGGACACAAAGGAAGGGATACAATAATGATAATGAGGAGGTGAAAGTTCCCCTTTAAACCCATGTATGCTCAAAACATTGCCACTACACTGCTGACCAATGCTTTCAAAACCCAAGCATGACCGTCAACACTGCTAGAGTGAGATATGTATCTAAATCATTGTATTTATTTATTTTCTTATTCTCTGCCAGCCAAGCCCTGGGTAGACAGGAGGGCGGAGTAGGGGAGAGGTGATTTTGACAGGAGTGGTCAGGGAGGCAAAGCATCTCTGCCCATTCCTGGCAAAATCACTTGAAAGAATTGCCAGGGGGTGGTGATTTTGTCAGCAGTGACCACACAAACTTACACACAAACTTACACACACACACACTCACTTTCGACACTTTTCTTTCCCATACCCCCCTCCTATTCAGCACTTCACCACCTCATTTTCTCCTACCACCCCTCCTTTATCTCTACCCCTCTTCAGCACATGCTTTCATCCCTATCATTTTCAAACCTCCCACCCACCCTTTCACTGCTTCCCTCTTCATCATTCCCAACCCTTTGTCTGTATGCCCTCCATTCACACCTCCTTTTCCTTCCTCCCCCAAGTGCTCCCATTAGTTGCATAATTCCCTTCGCCACATTTTGTAGATTGATCCTGTTCCCCTTCCCTTATCAACTCCCATTCACCACATTACGCTTCTTCACCCCTCCCACCAAGTGGATCGCAACACCTCTTTGTTCCTTCTACCTTCCCTGGACCAAAGGTCAGGTAAGGGGTGTGTGTGTGTGTGTGTGTGTGTGTGTTGTATACCCGTCTGCCAGTCAAAGGATTAAAAACAGCTGACTATCACCAATAGGGTGTTTTTTTTTTTTTTTTTTGTTTTTTACACACGGCAACACCATTCCACTCTTGATAGTGTATGTATGCGTGTGTGTGTGTGTATAACAGTATGGATTCTCTGGGTTTCCTGTCACCTGGGATACACAATATACTGTGATTAATATGTGAATATGTATTATTACGCCAAGCTACCTATAGGTGAAAGTGCTTAATATTATCTGATCCTTTGTGTAAGCATGCAACGTTCTATGATGTTAATGTAAGGTAAACATTTGATTAATTACTCTGTTTAAACTGAAAGGGAAAACAGATTTTATTTAATACATTGGATACTACAGAGATATCTAATGTATTACTATGCAGTGCCTTTTAAACCTTTATGGAATCCATGGGGCTAGAGCGGCCCACTAGTTTTTGTTCTTTTACCAGGGCCTACCAGTCACGTAACACAGCCCTGTCCCTAAACAGACCTCAGAATTCTAGGGAGAATGAAGGAGTTAGAGGGACAGTAAGAATGTGTATTAGAACCACAAGTAAGAATTCTGTATTGTAAAGGTGACTTAAGTACTGTTGTTTGTTTTCCTAGATGCTGTCCTTTGTCGCCTTTATATGTGAAGAGATCATTGATGAATGTGACAGCTGTGGAGGCTTATACTTCTTTGAGTTTGTGAGCTGCAGTGCCTTGTTACTGGCCCTACTCATGGTGATCGTGCACACTACTCCTGTGAGAAGCAAAGTTAATACTAGCAGCTTAAACACTATTGTAAGTATTCATTTTGATGTGTTGTGAAATTTCACGGCAGGAGAATTGACACTTGGAATTCCAGAGGGTTAAGTAACACATTGTTTAACCCTTTGAGTTCCAGAAGGGTACGCAATAACGCAATGCGTTGCGTACCCCTCTGGAATACAAAGGGTTAAACCAATCTGGATTTTCAACTGATAAATCCGAAAGTGAGTAAAAAAAATCACCCTAAAGAGAGGCAAGGCTTACATGAGGCTTGAGGTTTAAAGGAGCAGTAAACTTTTTATGAAAATATATATTAGAGGGATTTTCCTGTTGAGTAAAATAAGGTTACTCCCACTGCCGAGAGATTTATATTTCCAGAGTTATCACAGTTTAAACCCATGTTTTTATACATTTGCAGTGCCCTGTAGTGGTCAAATTCTAATTAGCTTTCCTGTTAGATTCTAATGGAGACGAAAATCAGAAAACACAGATACATACAATTCTCCATAGAGTGTGATAGAAACTGCCTGTCACTTCCTGTCAGTTAGAACTATCAGGAAGTAAACACAGTAAATTCACTTCCTGATTATCTGAACTGCTATAAATTTTTAATAAAACATCTGACAGCAGTGGGAGTGACCTTAATTTATTCAGCAGGAAATTCTCTCTAAAATATATTTTCATAAAAAAAGTTTACTGTTCCTTTAAATTTATGTTAGAACATTATAAACCAGTAGGGCCTAATGTTCAAAAGGAAAATGGAATAATGTCTGGTGCAAAATAATTACAACACAGGTGAGATCTACTAATTCCAAAAATCTGCAATGATTGAAAATTTCTTTTAACTCTTTGAATTCTATAGAGTATAGAGGTGTCCAGAGCAATGCTTTGCAATGCATTATATACCTCACTGAAGTTCAAGGTGTTAAAAGACCTCATATGGTAATCGCAGTCAATATGAAAAATAAAAGTACAACAATGTAATGATAACTGAACCTCTTACATGGCAAGTGACAGCTGGACGTATGAAGAATATATATTCTGCCTCCACACAGATACACTAGGGGTCCTGATCAGCTGCTCTTCTCAGTGGTGTGGGTCTTCTGTAACATAGTCGATGAGGCTGAAAAGGCCTGTCCATCAAATTCAGCCCATACCATATCACCTTTTATCCACATGAAGGCAAAGAAACCCCAAAAACTGTTGAAGCCGTTTTCAGTTGAGCCCCAAACTGGTTAAAAAAAAAAGTTCCTTCCTGACTCCAAAAGGCAGTCAGATATTTACCTGGATCAACATCCTATCTGTTTTTAAACTAATTTTTATAACTCTCAATATTATTCTGAGCTAGAGAGGTATCCATTACTTTTTGAAAACAACCTCAGTGTCGTAAAACACACCATCCAGAGGCACAGATTCCTAAAGCTTTACTGTCCTTACTGTAAAAATCCATGCCTTTTGCTTTAATCAAAAATGCCCTTCCTCTAGTTTTACAGGATGAACTCTTTGAGTAAATAGTTTGTTAGAGAGTTCTTTTGTATTGACCTCAAATATATTTGTAAGTTGTTATCATATCACCCCTTAGATGTCACTTTTGTAATGTAAACAAGCCCATTTAGAGTAGTCTTTCATTATAAATTAGATCCTCCCATCCCTTAATCAGTTTTCTTGCATGCCTCTGCACTTTCCCATTTAATGTATATGTAACATGTCCCAAATGCATAACCTTACATTTATCTATATTAAACCTTATCTACCAGTTTTCAACCCATTCACTCAGTTTATCATAAACTTTCTGTAGAACAATAACAACATCCTGCTCTATATGCATTTTCTTACACAGCTTAGTGTCATCAGGAAAGACTGAGACACTACTTTCAATACTCACTTCTAGATCATTAATAAACAAGTTCATAAGCTTTGGGCTTTTGTCAACCCACTTACATTATACTAACTTAAACAACTCTGTGCCATCTATTATTTAACCAGTTCTCTATCTATTCACAGATCTCGCCTCCCAAACAGAAGCCTTTTAATTTATACAGTGAGGCACAGTGTCAAAGGCTTTTGCAAACTCTAAGTATACTACATTTAATAGTAATACCCTTGTCCAAATTACTACTTACACTTTTAAAATATGCAAGAAAATTAAATTGACACACAATTCTTTGTCCCAAATGCTATGAAGATTAACCCCTTAAGGACCAGTGCGCGCATGCGCGGCTGGCACTTGAGGACCACGGGGCTTTTAAGTTCCGGTTCAGGACTTCTGGAGTGGCGTGCAGTCACGCCGGGAGCCCTGAACTCCATGCCGTGCCAGAATCTTCACTGGTCCTTAAGTGCCAGACCGCCTTGACGGTCCTGGCACGTCAATGGTCCTTAAGGGGTTAATCTGAGCTGCTCTCTTTGTGAAAAAAAAAACTACTATCCCTTTAATGCTGTACAAGTTAGTCCTGTGGAATTCTGGTCTACAGTGGAGGATACCCCCTATAATCTTGGTGGATAGCTTTGATATATCACCATGGTTCCTGTGTTCCACATTGGAATAAAAGTCTCCTTCCACTGCCTGCAGAGCTTAGAGATTTGCACTGTTCTGGAATGTACGGTTTGGCGTACATACACACGCTGGCAGAAGAGAGAGGAGCTTGGAGATGTGCGTGGTTGGTCGAATGTAGTCTGGCATATGTGCACACTGTGGCAGAAGAGAGGAGAGCTAGATGATGTGAACGGTTTCTTGAATGTTCAGGAATCCGTTCAAGCCAAGGGCACAAATCAGGAAGTCAATTAGATGCATGGTTCTGTGGAGCAGACAGAGGCAAAGTCATAAATAGGAATCAGAAGGAAACCGTACCAAGGGTTCAGACAAGCGTAGTCAAATACAGGCATAATCCATAAACTGGATTAACACTAGGAAACGCTGTATACTCTAGAACACTGGTAGTTCAAAGAACAGGCAGTGAAGTAACGGTTAGCAGAGTATAAAAACAAGTGTCTGCCAATCAGGACAAAGTGGGTTGGTGGGGGGGAATGGATCAAGAATCAGAGTATAATGACACACTGAAAGCAATAAGACAGGACGTGCATGTCTAAATTATAAATGGTGAATAAATCGAACAGAGTAAACCTGGTTTTATTCTACTCCCTGCCCTAGCTCCCAAAAGAGCACTGGACCTCCCTACTTTCCACCCAGTAAAATGGAAATTGTCACCCCAAGAGGTACTTTGACACAGGTTTATCTGTTATCCTCATTGCTAGGAACTCATGAGTTTAAACCTGGTGATGGTAAATCTGTGCTACTTGGCTAGCAGAAGATAGGCAACCACGTGACACCTCTGCCATATAAAAAGATTACCAGCTTATTCCTGCTATAGACTTACAAAACACCCTAGAAGTAGGGAAAAATAAATACTGGACATCCAGAAAACTTTCTCACTTTATACTTCCTCATAAACATAAAGATGACATTGGTATCGAACATGAGTATTTCAGATTTAGTCAGTGGTTCCCAGACTTCGTGACGTGACATCCCCTTTTCTTTTTCACTAAACCCAGATGTCCCCCTTTGTTTTTATCAAATTAAATGTAACTGCACACACATTTATATTATTTTATGTGCACGCTATTTATTTTGTAATATATAGAAAAAAATCAGTTAATTATACCTTGATCAAAGATCATGACACCCTTGGACACATACATCCATGCCCAAAGCATTTCTCTGATGCCATATTTGTATGATCTCTTGACCAAGGCTCCTGCAGAAGACTTCTTTGCTCTCCACATCCAAGAGTGCGCTTGCATTCTGGTGCATCACAACTGGAATTTCAATCTCAAGAAATCCTCTGCCATTCCGTTACAGGTTTTGGTGTTCTTGGGGATTAGATTCGATACCCTTAAGGGGCGGGTATTCCTCACAGAGGAAAGATTCCGCTTTTGTTCCAGGATGTGTCACAGGTGCCACTGGCCATGATCAGGGACTACATGAGTCATGGGTCCGTTTGCTCTGGAGGCATTCCCCTACTTGCCGTTCCACATGAGGGAACTTCAGGGTCCAGGAATCCGGATAATCTCTCCCATCATATGACCCTGTCTACAGAGCCCAGGGAGGATCTTCAATGGTGGCTTCATTGTCTACATCTGGAGAGAATGAGACCCTGTGAGATTTCTGAGTGGAATCTGGTGACAATGAACGGCAGCCTAGGGGGTCTGGGGTCACCTGGTTGCCCAGGAAAGGTGGACAGGGGAAGAGAGTCTTCTGTCCATCAACATTCTGGAGGTTAGTGTGACTCTTATTGGTCCCAGGTGCTCACCAGGACTCCGATGAGAGTTAAGTTTAGACAATTCCACTGCAGTGGCATACATCTGCCACCAAGGGGGAACCTGCAGTGAGACTGCAAAGGATCTCCTCAGTTTGGCAGATGTTCACTTTCCAGCTATCTCAAATGTATGCATTCCAGGAGTGGAAAACATACTAGCAGACTTTCTCTGTTGTCCAATATGACATACAGGTACCATGGGGAGGTGACAGCTCCTCCAAGTAGGCTGGAACATTTCAAGACAAATACTTGTGGGTGGAGCCTCCCCTTCTCCTTATCAGGCTATCCCATAGCCCCACCTTCCAGTTAGACTTGTTCCACACCTGTTTGAAGGCTGAGAACTTTCTGCTAAGTTTTTAGTTTTCTTTGTTTTTTTCCTATATTAGATATGGGGTGTCCCAATTTCCCCATTAGGTGGATTACCATTCCTGGCTTCCCCTGGAGGATTGTTCAGCTGACAGATGCTGTTGTGGACCTGTGCTGCCCTGTAGAGAACATCATGCAGCCCATGTTTCTCTCTCCAAACTGGGTCTCTCTGAGTAATCTGAAGACCGAAGATCATGTTTGAGTAACCCTTTGAGTGCCATGGTCCGCTTGTCCCACTGTCCCCCTCCATACAAGGGTCTTCTTTGAGTCTAGAAATCATGCACTCATGTTAGCTATCTTAATCTGGTTGATCCCAGGGTTTTTGGAGCTTGGATGGCTTCATTTATATAATTAACCCCTTCCCTGCTGGTTTCACTGGGTTTGGAGGTTTATTTTTAACTTTTCCCTCCAGGATTGTCCATTTTTATTTATCCCTTCTTGTCCCCTTGGGTATTTGGGAAATTCCACCACTTTTGTAAATTTTGTGTTTTTGGTATTCCGCACCTTTTAAGGTGCATTTATCGCCTTGCCCCTCTTGCTCCATTGACTTCTATGGGACAATCTGCTTTGGAACATATCTTGTTTGTCATACAGAGTTGAGAGGGTACTCATTATTCTTGTCTCCTCTTGCCCTGCGATCCGGTTCACATCCCCTGGGGCCCTGCAAGTGCAAGTTCAGGTGTTGCTAGGATACAGTATTGAGAAAAGACTACAACTCCCAGAATGCCATTCCCCGGGCTTTCTTCCCATTGGCTGATGGTTTTATAGACACCTTTTTCTCTTTGCTGGAGTATCCTACTTCAGAGGCTTGTCTCTCTTTGCTCTCCTTCTCAGATTAACCCTTTGCCTGCCAGAGAACTACTTCCTTGGGTTTTCTGAGGTGATTTCTTCGTCTAGGACACTGTATTTGGGTTTCATATGCTGTTTAGATACTTCTCCTGTTAGGATGTCAGATCCAAAGGGACATGGGACTAGCCCGAAGGCAAAGGACTCGAGGACATCTCTGATCCCCTCACTTGCTTACTGTTCCTCATGCCAAATGGGGCTTCCTAGGGAGTACTCAGAACACTTATGCCCCTTATGTGCTGTGGCTGCTACTAGACCTCCTGGGCCCTCCAGCCTTGAACGAGATCCACTCTTGGTCAAAAACGTAAAGTCCTCTGTGGCACAGTTTCCTTTATACCTCCAGGGGGTCCTCCATTCATGGAAACCCCCCCCCCCTCCACACCTTCAGGTTTGTGGGCCCCCTAAGGCCTCAGGTATACTTGCCCTCATTGAATCCTCTGAAGAGGATTCTTTTCATGGTGACACAAAGGAAGGGGAGTGTGAGGAAGGGCATTCTACCTATGCTTTTGGCAATCCCTTTGAGGCTGACCCCACACCCTCTCCTGAGGGTCTCATCAAGTGGTTTTAACTACCCTGCAGATCACTAATACACCTGATATTGACCAGTCTTGTTCTGATGTCTTTCAAAGGTGTAAGAAGTCCTGCACAGCGTTTCCACCCAATACCACTCTGGATCAAGTTATATTGGATGAGTGGAAGACGCAGGACAGACTGATTTCTCTTTCGAAGAGATTATCTAAGCTGTACCGCTTATCTAAGCTGTACCGCTTTTCAGAGACAACTTTAGCTCAGCTGACTTTGCCTACTACAGGTCACCCCCACCTATTTCCAGACTTTCCAAGTCTATGACTCTGCCCCTGGCTGATGCTATACCACTCAAGGATATGATTGACAAAAACCTTGAGGCTTTCCGATGGGCGGATTGTCCTATCGGGGGATCGGGCATCCCCGATGGGCTGCTAGATCATGGGCAGGTGGGGGAGATCAGAGGATCTCACTGTCCCACGATATTTTGAAGGAGAGGTCTGTGTTGCCACAGGCACAGGCACTCTCTGACAGCCTTTGCGTTCCTTGTTAACCCTTTGAGTGCCAGAGGGGTACACAATGCATTGCTTTGCAATGCTTTGCGTACCCCTCTGGCACTCAAAGGGTTAATGCAGAGCACCAGGATATGACATAATATCCTGGCACCTGCTCTCCCATGTCGCACAGGGACCACAAGGGGGCGTTGATAGGGACATTGGTGCAGCTAGTGGGCTGCTTTAAAAAAAAAAAAAAAAAACCTGGTCTGGTATTCCCCTACAGTCCGCCCCTGGGCTATCCTCAAGTCTAACTTTTCTGCCATTGGAGACGCTCTGCCACCTCTGACATCAGCTTGGCTCACTAGAGCTGTTGCCATCTGGGGCGAACAACTTACTGAGGCTATCAGAAATGGCAGCCCTAAGGAGGATCTTTTAGTCTTCTTGGCTAACATGCCTGAGGCTCAGAAATTTGTCACGGACTCTGTTTGATGCTATCAGATGTTCCGCTAAGGCTTTTGCCTTTTCTGTCACTGCTAGACACACCTTGTGGCTCAAGATTTGCTGTACTGACCTTTCATCTAAGAAGCCACTGATTTCTCTCCTTTTTCAGGGCAAATCTGTTTTTGGGCCTGAACTGAAGCAGATTATCAACCAAACACCCTAACGTGATGAGGAAACAGCATATTTTTTGTCCCTGCCAAACAGACGTAAAGGCCAAATCTGAGTGTGTCTCAATCTTGCTCCCCACCACCAAGCCCAGACAGCAGAATGCACGCGTCAAGATTGAGTCCTTGCACTCTGTCATTGCAGCTATGTATCCAGGGGAATTCCTGGCATCTCTGGATCTGCAGGATACTTGCTTGCATGTTGCGATTCATCCAGACAGTCAGAAGTACCTCCGCTTCGCTTGCGACTTGGGGCACTTCCAGTTACCTCCACTCCTCGGATGTTTGGCAGAGTCTTAGGAACATTGATTGCTTTCCTTCACACCCGGGGGATTCAGGTGACACCCTATATGGACGACCTTCTGCTGAAGGCTCCTTCAAGGGATCTCCTGGACCAGAATGTCCAGGATTGTGCTCAGATTCCCCTCCAAAATGGGTGGATTGTCAACGTGGAGAAATCTGCTCTGGTCCCCTATCAGGTCCTGGTCTTCCTCAGCCTCAGGTTCGATACCTGCATCTGGTGTCTCAAGCTCTGGAGTGGCCCACTGCTCCTGTTTGCAAGTTCATGACTCTTGCGGGTCGCCTGGTGTCCACCATCGTGGTGGTTCCATACTCCATGGCCCACACCAGGGAGCTCCAGAGATTCACTATCCACTCTTGGCATAGGAACCTGTACCTCTTGGATCTCATGGTCTCTCTTCCCCAGAAGTCAGACAGGATTTGCTCTGGTGGTGTCGCGGTAATCAGGCAAATAAGGACAGACACAAAGATAAAATATAACCACCTTTATTTATTATAACAACAATAATGGTAGAACCCACACAGAACCCCAGACATATGTAAATAGGGCCCAAGGTCCCTCCGGAGCTGCACACTGTGTTGTGCACTGCACTACTCAAGATCTCGAGACTAGGGAAGTGGCTCCAGTGGGACAACAGAAGAATGGTAGAATATGTGTAAGTCACCACTTGGTCTGCGAACACAGTCTCTTTGTAAATCTGATCCACTTTTTGTCATTCCAGAGTGCCCACCACTTCTTCATTAACACTTTCTGTGCCAGTGGGGTAACCAATGCATTGTTTTGAAAGGGTTATGGCAGGAGTATGTTCTCAGGAAGAAACCTGTAGTCTTTGAGGTTACAGTGCATTCCACCAGGCTGGCGAACATATTTTGGGCCTACAAGAATCGGGCCACTACTGAGCAGTTATGTAAAGTGGTGACGTGGTTGTCTCTCCACACATTTGTCAAACACTACCATATTAATATGCTGGCTTCAGCTGAAGTCCGTTTTGGCCAGAAGGTCTTACAGGCTGTGGTGCCTGCAGAGATGTCCTCCTTGCTTTTTATGAGATCAGAACATTTTTTGGTTACTTTATCTGTTATTTGGTGTGCACGTTCAGTGTCTGTTGTGCCAGTTTAGTTCTGTGGTATATCTGGAATATTGGTGGATAGCTTTGATTATATAACCATGGTTTCCCTTCTCCACATTGGATGACAGAGAGAGAAGGATTTTAGTGTATTTACCATTAACTTCTTTTCTCTTAGTCCATGTAGAAGAAATGACCCACTCCTAGAGGGGAAAAAAGCATTTGTTTGAGTCCCTGGGCAGGGGGGGGCTGCCTTTTGGATTCTGTGTTCAAGGGATTCCCTTTTCTTAATTCACTTCTTGTATTGTAGAAGGTGTTATTATCTGGTAAACTACACAATACCCTCAACCCCGCACCACCAATAACACCCTAAAGAACACTGAGAGGCTAAGAGAGAACACACGTGTAACTGTCCCTAGAGGTAGAGGTGTGTGTGTGTGTGTGTGTGTGTGTGTGTGTTCACAGTGGTGATGGTGGTGTGGTATCTGATTTTGCTTTCATAGCTAAATCTACAATACAAATCCTTTTATTTAATAAACACTTTCTCACTATAAACCAGTTGCACAACAGGGTACAAATGAAAAACTTTTAGATATGCAGCACTGAAAATAGTTGATTTTAGGGTTCTATGTACAAAAGGCAATATGAGCAGTTCAGAGGCAAACCAACTGTGGCTTTGGGTTAAATGTTGCCTGGAACCCCTTGAATGTTTGAGGTCTCCAACTTATTGTTGGATTTTGGATATTTTTTATTGATGCAGCTTGTTTACTCAGAGATGAACCTTTATAGCTTTCTATTGGAGTTCCTGATGCCCAACATTTCTGGATAAATGTTTAAACAGTAGATCACATATTTGGATAATCTCAAAACAAACACGTTTTCATTTGTGCCCAAATTTTACCACCTTGGTGCTATATAGATATCTCAAACCTACTCCTTTTCCTGCAAGTGTTTTTAGTACAGATTCTACAGTAGATAACATTCAATATTGTTAGGACTGACCAGCACCACCTGGTGGAGAACATTATGCACAACATTAAGGTTTTTTTTTTTTTTTTCCTTTTACAGGACTTTTGTATTACACTGGGTGTTGGTGTCTCTTTCATGATTGCATCCATAGTGTTTGCAGCTACCATGGATGAGAAAATGCTGGCACGGGTTTCTGTGGTATGTATAGAGATATCTGTTCAGTACAAATGTATTTACTCTGTTTTTAACCATAGAACATGAGGGTGTTGAAGGAGGAAACATTTTTGTATTTAGAAACTGTTTTTACTTTGCATGTGTGGTATAACCTTTTGAGTGTCATTGGGGTTAGATATTCTTTGACACGCAAAGGGTTAATGTTGTGCATTGTTTTACATCAGAGGTGGGCAATCCATATGTAAGGTTTGGGGGAAAAGCTAGTGAAAGCAACATCTGCTCCCTAAGACACAAATAGTTATCTCTCTAACAGAGATGGCAGCAGGCTCTCTTCCTTTCTTTGGAAGTCAAACAACATGGATATATGTGTCTCATACATATGTAATGTAATACTAGCAAGTGTGTGGCATGGCTTTGCCTGTGGCTCCAGGTAGAATGGAAGCAGGGGGAGCTCTCTTGCTCCCATGTATCAGCTCTGTTGATATCCCAACTGAAAAGGATGAGAGATCAGTAACTGGGGGCATCTGGAGTGGTCCTGATGCCCCATAAAAAGGCCAGATTTTATTTTGTTTAGTAGCGAAGTTGACGTGTATCCGTTTGGCCTAGTTAGCCAACTCGGACTCTGTATTTGGTGATCAAAGACCATTGTGCATTTGGCTGAGGAGGCAGGAGGCTTCACCCCTTTCTTCCTCCTCAGCCAACTCAAACCCTGCCCCATGCATCCCATTGGCTGGCTACCGTAAGTAAGTCCGACACGGGGTGTGGGTGCCACCGATCCAAAAACCCTTTTCAAGGCACCCAAAACAGACATAGCATAACATTAACTCAAGACAAATATAATATATTTAGCAGGGTTTTTTTAAGCGTTTGTAGATGTGTAAATTATTTTTCCTGTAAAAAGCTAACAAAAAGTGCTTTTGTTACATTTTTTCATCATATTTTATAATTTTTTTATAGTAAATTATATGGTATGATTTCTTTAGAAATCCCATCTTATGGCAAGAAAACCAGTATAGAATATATGTGGGTACATTAAATGCGTAAGAGGGAAATTACAGCTGAACACAAACACAGTAGAAGTGTTAAAACAGCCATTGTCCAGAAAGATAAATGTTCCAAACCTCCGGGCCTTAACCCCTTAATGACCCATGATGTGCCGGGACAGTCATGGGTAGATTTGCCTTAAGGACTCCTGATGGTCCTGGCACGTCATGGGTTAAATGATAGCAGCGTACCTTTGTGCACACTGCTGTCATTCTTTCAAGGCTGAAACTGAGCTCTCTGGGACCAGATCTCTCAGCTTCAGTCCTTGTTTAGTCTACCGGTTCACGTGATTGCTCCAAGAGCGATCACATGTACTGGCATTTAGACTGAAAAAGGCAGTGTGCTTTACACACTGCCATTGTGTCTGCTCTGTGCCTCTCTTCCTTACTATCAAAGTATGGGAGAGAGAAGCAGAGAGCAGACACCTAGCAAATAAAAATCCTGCAGGAGTTTTGGGTATTAATCCCTTCAGTGCTGGTGCTGGGGCTGGCTCGATGCAGGTCAATTTCAGACCTGCTAAAAGCAACATTTATTTTTTTTTTGTAAATATAAAAAAGAGAGAATACAATGTTTAAATAAAATATTTATAAAATAGAGTGTAAATAATAAGTAAGTAAAGGAAGTGTGATTGTTGTGGAGCCATGTAATACACTTATACACACCGCAAAATCTTGTTACTAAAAATATGGGAAAATAGGGTGGGAAAGAGGGACATGGGGATTTTCATCCAGGGGGAACAGTGCCCACTTAAAACTGTCCATTTTGTAGTATGAATGACTGATCATACCTTTCATGCAGTCGCCATAAAAACGTAACCCTTTGCGCCCCAAATGATAACAAGAGAAAAAATAAAAATGGTGTTTTTTTTTTTTGTTTTTTTTTTTACAGTTTTCTTTAATTTTAATAAAATAAATGGTGGGTTATCCATTTAAGTGTGGTATCAAAAGATAGCCCTACTTGTGCGTAAAAAAACAGTATATAATTTGCATGTGTAAACTAAAGAACTTAGAGGGAAAACACTGTTGAACAAAGACATAGCCAAAAAGGTCAGAATTGCTCCGGTCCTTAAGTGAAACCACCCCGGATTTTCCCAGTCCTTAAGTGGTTAGACAAAATGATTCAACGCTTTCTTTTTTATATCCAATTGAGTTGGTTCCAGAAATATTTGGACACTGACACAAGTTTTGTTCTTCCGGCTGTTTACCAAAATAGATTCAAGTTACAGTTAAATAATGAATATGGGCTTAAAGTGGATGTGTCACCTATGGACAACATCCTATAAATAGTTCAGAGACATATCCAATACCATGAAAACAGCATTTATTTTTTATTTTAAGTTTTAATTTCATTTAAATTTAACTTACAAAAGTCTGGGCTGCAGCCCAACGCTCTGCCTCTACTCTCCTCCTTCCTCCAATGACGGAGGCTTCTGTCAGTCAGCTGGAGTGATCTCATTGGCTAGATATCGATCTCTGCCAATGAGACTGCTCCAGCTTACAGACAGAAGCCACCGCCATCGGAGGAGGGAGGAGAGCAGAGGCAGAGCTCTGTAACCACAGTGAACTGCAGTCAACACGGAAGTGGCTGCAGCACAGACTTTGTAAGTTAAATTTAAACAAAATTAAAACTTAAAATAACAAACAAATATCGTTTTCAAGGTATTGGATATGTCTCCTAGCTATTTATTTATGGGATGTTGTCCATAGGTCACACATTCACTTTTTAAGTGCAGTCTCTCAGCTTTAATTTGAGGGTATTCACATACAAATTGGGGGAAGTGTTTAGGAATGACAGCTCTTTAATATGTAGCCCCCTCTTTTTCAAGGTACCAAAAGTAATTGGACAATTGACACAAAAGCTGTTTCGTGGACATGTGTGGGCTATTCCTCCATTATTTCTTCATCAATTAAGCAGGTAAAAGGTCTGGCGTTGATTCCAGGTGTGGCATTCACATTTGGAAGCTGTTGCTGTGAACTCACAACATGCAGTCAAAGGAGCTCTCAATGCAAGTGAAACATGCCATCTTTAGGCTACAAAGAAAAAAAAATCCATCAGAGTGACAGCAGGAACATTAGGAGTGGCTAAATCAACAGGTTGGGACATTCTGAGAAAACAAGAATGCACTGGTGAGTTCTGCAACACAAAAAAGCCTGGACGTCCATGGAAGACAACAGTGGTGGATGATCGTAGGATCCTTTCCATGATAAAGAAAAACCCCTTCACAACATCCAGCCAAGTGAAGAACACTCTCCAGGAGGTAGGCATATCATTATCCAAGTCTACCATAAAGAGAAGACTTCACAAGCGCGAATACAGTGGGTTCACCACAAGGGTCAAACCACTCATAAGCCTCAAGAATAGAAAGGCCAGATTAGACTTTGCCAAAAAAAACATCTAAAAACGCCAGCCTAGTTCTGGAACAGCACTCTTTGGACAGATGAAACAAAGATCAACCTGTACCAGAATGATGGGCAGAAAACAGTATGGAGAAGGTTTGGAGCGGGGTATGATCCAAAGCATAACACGTCATCTGTAAAACACGGTGGAGGCAGTGTGATGGCATGGGCATGCATGACTTCTAGTGGTACTGGGTCACTAGTGTTTATTGATGATGTGACAGAAGACAGAAGCAGCTGGATGAAGTGTATTGGGATATATTGTCTGCTCAGATTCAGCCAAATTCGGCGATGTTGTCTGGACAGCTCTTCACTTTACAGATGGACAATGACCCAAAACATACTGTGAAAGCAACCCAGGAGATTTTTAAGGCAAAGAAGTGGAATATTCTGCAGTGGCCGAGTCAATCACCTGATCTCAACCTGATCGAGTATGAATTTCACTTGCTGAAGATAAAACAAGGCAGAAAGACCCACAAACAAACAAACAACTGAAGACAGCTGCAGTAAAGGCCAGGCAAAGCATCACAAAAGACGAAGCCCAGCATTTGCTGATGTCCATGCGTTCCAGACTTCAAGCAGTCATTGGCTGCAAAGGATTCTCGACAAAGTATTAAAAATGAACATTTTATTTACGTGTTAATTTGTCCAATTACATTTGAGCTCCTGAAATAAGGGGACTATGTCTGTCTGAAAATGGTTGCAGTTCCTAAATGTTTCATACAAAATTTTTGTTCAACCCCTTCAATTAAAGCTGAAAGTCAGTTGTTTCATTTCATATCCATTGTGGTGGAGTACAGAGCCAACATTATGAAAATTGTCAGTGTCCAGATATTTCTGGACGTAACTGTGTGAAAATATATAATACAGTTGTAAATAAAACCAGTGATAGTATTTGTTTTTTCTTGTGAAAGTTATGAGAAAGATACCACACACATCCAGACTTAAAAGTGTGTGTGTGTGTGTGTGTGTGTGTGTGTGTGTGTGTGTGTGTGAGATGTACATTTTGACACACAATTTGCCATGTTAAGTTTTAACCTGTTAAGGAGTATACTGCCATTTATAAACTATTCACTTTTGGGCACGTTCGCCTTGGTGCACATGTTATGGAGTAAGAGTTCTGAAAACAGTGGCAGCACTCCTTATTCAGGAGACTTATGGAAACTCCTGGTTAGTGGTGTTAATAGTCATTGGAGGGCCCCAGTACAAACAGTTTTGGGGCCTCCTAAAACCCCAAAATACTTCCAGGAGCATAAATAGACCCTTTTGGGCCTTGATGGGGCCCCCTTAGATACAGGGCCAGGTCACAACTGCACCCCATGTACGTTTTCCCATTCTCCATGTTCCCATTCGCCTGGTACTAAAAGGAGCAGATCAACAGGCTCCCTTTACTTTTGTTTTTAATTTAACTCTTTTGAGAAACTGTTAGATCACAACGAGTAAGAAATCAGGGTGCTTTGTTAATGCAGATGAAACCTTCCTGTGAGCAAACATGTACATGACTGCATATGTCTGGGAAAGCCTGTGATGCCTCCTTAATATTAAAGGGATAGGAGCAGTACATCTATGACCTGTCATTTTATGGTGGGGTTGTTGTTATAGCAGGCTATGGACAGATATGATCAGCTGATCATAAACCTCCTTTGAATGCTGTAGTAACAGCACCAGTGATATATTTCAGAACATGGAAGTACTATACTCAAAAATACATGTTTGAGCCTCAACTTTTCATTTATAAAGCATCTCTCAGCAGTGGGAGTAGCCTTGTTTTACTCCGCAGCATAAGCCTTGCAGTATATATTGTTCCATTATTCATTATTAAGTATTGCTATCCATTTAAGAATCATTAGTGGTTCAGTAGTAAGATGTGAATTGGATTGACCTAAATGTGAACACTTGGAAGCAGACGTACTTAAAAAAAAAAAAAAAAAAAAGGTGAAATTCTAGTTCAAACCAAATGTGCCATAGGGAGCAGATACAAATTCCAAAAACTCCCATCAACTTAAGTTGAGCTTTTAAACCTCTATTATTTAAGGGGTTAAAAGCCCAATTTAAATCAAATGGATTTTTTTTTTGTATGTCCCAATTATGAGACACAGGATGTTGTAAGCGCCCTCATAAAAATAAAGTGTTACAAATAGAAAAAGCATTGAAAAACTTTGCTCCCTGCTAGAAATGGACGAAAAGTCCAATTTTCCCCCCACCTAGAACCTCCCTAAAATGTCATAATTTTCATCAACCTCAAGGATGGGGATGTTAGTATGTGTGGTCCTGTGGCTACCAGTGTATTTGGACATGACTGGGGATCAGTATGTGTGGTTTTGTTGCTACTGTGGGACAAACTAGCGGTAATATATAGTTCTGTAGCTACCTGTTGGTGGGACAAGGCTGGGGGTAATAAGTATGGTTCTATGGCTATCAAGTCTGGGGGTAATATGTATGGTTCTGTGGGTATTGTGGGATAAGGACATGACTGGAGGCAGTGACATCTGCTCATCTGAGCTGTCAGTCCCTTCTGGAGCCGAACAGCTCCTAGCAACACCTCCTAGAAGTGGCTGGGACTGACAGCGCAGGCGCGCAGACGTCACTATGGAATGATGTCTACTCTCCTTCGTGCCTATCAGTCCCGGAGTAGTGGCTTATTCTCATGAACACAGTAATAATTCTGGGGATTAGCGCTACTGAGCAGCTGGTCGCCAGACGGGGAATTATTTGGGACAATGTTTTTGAAAGGTGGTAGTTCTGCTTTAATCCTTTGATGCTAAAGAGTTCTACAACAACTTGATTCATAGTTTATTGGAGACCTCTCTAGCCTCCAAGGGGTTGGGACATTCATAGCAGATTGCATAGATGGCTGTAACTTCTATACCTTATAGAGAGAGTCTGGGAGTTGGTAAGATCGATCTCTGTACAAACAGGCTCTTCACACTTCTGTGTTAAAGAACATTTCCTTGTTCCCTGGACTTTGATCTGATCCTATGCATATCATTTCATATCTGTGCAGACTGGATGTTTACTAAGTTAATTGTACCCCATTGTGTACTCATATAATGTGTTCCAAATGTATGTCATACTCTGTAAATATAAATTCAGTGCTATTCCAGCTAAATTTGTTAACCCATGTCTGAAGAAAGGACCTTGGTGTCCTGGAAGCTTGCATGTTCTATGTCCTCAGCCATTAAAATGTGTCACCTTTTTATATCACTCTTACAAGTTTTTTGTTACAAAAGTACATTGAAACTCATCTTCTGTTCCTTAAAAAATATAATCTTTCCCATTTTTCTTCCAGGCCTTTGGCTTCCTCGCAAGCTTTGCATTTCTTGTAGAGCTTTACTTTCAGTGGAAAAGTGGTAAAAGTCCATTGCAGAAGAAAGGAAATGTAAATGGTAACACCACTGCTCATGAGAGGCAAGGACTGACTGAGCCACCAGTTCAAGTTCAAGAACCGCATAGTGAAGTTGCTTAGTCTGTCTGTTATGCCACTATTGGTTTCAGGATAGCACTGCTAAGTGCTCAGCAAAATAGCATTCTAATGCTAGGGAATCCTAGCAAGCAACTTAAAAATGAAAAGCTATTGAGCCACCATCATATATCTTCTTATGTAAATTGTAATTAAGCAACTCAGAAACACATGTGAAAGCCCCTTATGACCACATTCTGGAGCTGAAAGTGGTGCGGTTCTAGAGTAAAACAACTGCCCCATAAAGGACAAACATACCTATTGATATACCTTGTTTTCTAATCTCTTGATTGTTTGCTATGTGCATGAGACCACTCTATCATTCAGGGGGTTAAAATGTTTAAATCACTGGGAATCATTTTGTAACCTATGGTGCAGGAGGTTTGGAAACCCTTTTAAAGTGATAGTAATACTTCATTTTTACTATCCCCATGTTGTAGCCCTTAAAATTCTGAATTCATCGATACCAGCAGCATCTCTCAAACCGCTACAACATGGGGGATAGTAATAATGAAGTATTACTATCCCTTTAAGTGAGTTAAAAGTCCAGTTTAACCCCTTAATGACCAGCTGCGGCAGCGCACGGCTGGCAGTTAAGGACCACAGGTAATTTTTTTTTAATTTTTTATGTGAACTGGATTCCGAGGTCCTCAAACGGGGTGAAGCCGCTCAGGGACGCCAAAATTCCGTGCCATGCCACGACCGTCACCATTCCTTAAGTTTATACAAAGAAAAACGGATGTCTCTATCCTTCAAGAGCACTCCAGTTATTTCCTTTACCAGGAGCCCGATCTCCACAGGATTGATCCTGCCGCTAAGACACCCTTTGCAATAAAACGACAATTTAAAGGAAACAGGCGTCAGCGCTGAAGTCAAAATCCCTTGGGGAGCCCTCATCCACATTTAATCTGCAAGAAAATCCTGGATGAACTATCGACTCCAGCAGACCTCGTGCACAGAACTCAACTCAGTTGGAGTCGATAGTTCATCCAAGATTTTCTTGCAGATTAAATGTGGATGAGGGCTCCCCAAGTCCAGCGCTGACACCTGTTTCCTTTAAACTGTTCGTTATGTGTCAAACCAGAGTGACGGTCCTGGCATGTCATGGGTCCTTAAGGGGTTAAATCGATGGGAAGGTTTATTTGTCCTCTGTGGTGCAGTTGGTGCGCACCAGAAAGTGAACATATTTAGCTTCTTGAACATAATGGCCCTTAACCCTTTGAGTGCCAGAAGGGTATCCAACGCATTGCAAAGCAATGAGTTGGATACCCTTCTGGCACTCAATGGGTTATAGTAGCCCTGGTGGTATCACAGATTCATTTTATCATGAGGCTGAAATCAAGTGTTTGTCATTTTAAACTTTACAAATTCAATTTTACAGATCAATTGATTTTTATGAATATTCGCCCCAAAAATCGTTCTGTTTTAAAGGGATAGTAACACAATGTGTAAAGAACTATATATTGCATGTTGGGTTTATCATCTTGAATAAAACATGGTTAGTCCCACTGCTGAGGTGTTGTATTAAAAAATTATTGCAGCTCAAACTTGTAATTGTTAAGTGCAATAACTAAATGGCCTGAAATGTTACAGTGGCACTGTTGCTATACCATCTTATGGACAACTCTACTTAGTGATATTGGAAGTCAGAGACTCTCAACTAGGAACGTGCCTGCAGTACAAATTTGCATGCTCTCTAGGAGTGGTGTTCTACCCAGGGTCCAGTGTCTTTTAGCCCACTAGTGCCTTTTACAGAGAGGAAATATGGAAATATCCTAAAGCATATCATACTGGTTGTGCTATAACAGCAGACCAGCTGCAAAATGCCCGGCAGTTCCTCTCTGAGAAGCAGCCAACCCCAGACGTATGTTTCGGCCTTGTTGGGCCTCATCAGTGAGGTGCAGCTGATCTCTCTAAGCACTGTGAGCAAGGGGTCCAATGCTAGATTCCCCTATTACCCTTAGGATGATTAATCACAATGATAATTTGTATATGTATATTGGGATTCAGAGATGCTCAACTAGGAATGAGTCTGTATTACAAATTTGCAGGTTCTGTAGGAATGGTGTCCTTCCCAGGGTGCAGTCTCTTTTAGCCCACTAAAGCCTTTCACAGAGAAGAAATATCATAAAGCATATCATACTGGTCCTGCTATAACAGCAGTCCAGCCATGAAATGCCATGCGATTGCTCTCTTAACAAGAGAAGCAGCCAACTCCAGATGTATGTTTCAGCCTTGTTGGGCCTCGTCATTGAGGTGCAGCTGATCGCTCTGGTTAGTTGACCATAAACCTCCATAGGATGGTGTTGCAATAGCACCACTGTAACATTTCAGGCCATTGAGATATTGAACTTAACATCTTCAACTTTGCGCTGAAATACATTTTTAATAAAACACTTCTCTGCAGTGGGAGTGCCCTTGTTTTGTTCTGGAGGATAAACCCTACAATACATTGTAAGTAAACAAAAAGAGGTTGAATGCTCATCAAATCCTGGGTTTTATAAATAAACAACCTATGGCTTGCTCAGGGATTTAGTGACACATTTTTGGCCAAAGGCATGCAAAGCTTGCCTGCCCTGTCCAGGCACCCCAGATTCAGGCAAATCCCTATCTGCCTACAATATGTGAATATGTATTTTCTATATTGCAATTAAAACCAGTGATTCCACCTTATCTCTACTGTGAACAAAACCCTTGTCAGAGAAATGAGGGAGGCATTTATACCTTCCCTAATTTAGCTGTCACCCTGTTTAGGGAGCTACCAACCAATAAAGGAGGAGCCAAAACCTCCCAAAATACACACAAAATGTATAAAACATACAGGTTCCTGATGAGCTCAAAATAGCTACAATAAATAGTTTTTTACATATTAAGTGTTACTGTCCCTGTAAAATGTCTGGTCCAAAACATTTTTACTATATGATGACACTTCAGATTTTGGAAGGTTTAATACTTAAAGGGATAGTAATGTCAGAAAAAAAGTATTAACTATATGGTAGATACAATTAAAAGAGAGTACTTGCACTTATTCATATCTCTCAAACCATTATGGTTTGAGAGATATAGGAAAATAAATTTCTCCGCTCCCTCCCCTTTCTGCTTGAAGAGCTGTAAAGCTGTCAGAAGCAGATTCTGGTTCCTGGATCAGACAGCGGCTCTTCAGCAGCGCCGACATAGCGAGACCTAAAAATAAATACTTAATCGGAATGGTCTACAACGTGTGCCTGGTTTGCAAGCACACGTTGTAGACCATTCTGATGAAGTATTTATCTTTAGATATCGTTATGTTGGCGCTGCTGAAGAGCTGCGTCTGGTCAAGCATATAGTTAATACTTTTTTTTCTGACATTACTATCCTTTAACCCTTTGCGTGTCAAAGGTGTCTAGCAATGCAATGTGTTGGATATCTCTCAGACACTCGACGGGTTAAGGACATTCAATGGACATTGTTAACTGGTCCCTATGATGCAGTATTCCGCAGAATCCCACTTTTGTGTGTGTGTTTTTATGTATATATGTGTATATATAATACATACATACTGTAATGCCCCCAACTGAGATCATTGCAGAGTTGGAAGTACCTATCTACTTTTAGTTTTTTTACAAGAAAAAAGACTTCGTGTCAACAGTTTTCAAATATGTATTCACAACGTCATTATCTGAAATAATGATTGTTTATTTTGATGATAAAATAGATTGTTTTTAGAAAATTCTTATGAACCAAAACGTGTAGTGTGTGACAGGGGCTTCAATGTGAGTTAAATTTTTTGTGTACTTTTCAGAAAACTGTGACTATTGAACGAGCAGTGACTGTTTAACCCTTTAATGCCCAATGTTTGTGATCACAAACTTCTATGACGTGCCAGGACTGTCATCGGCTCTTAATGCCCAGACAGCCGTGACAGTCCGGGCACATCATAGAAGTTTGTGATCACAAATCACATGAGTAACAAAAAAAAAAAAAAAGTGCCCTGATCCTCTAGACCGCCCCACCCCTGGACCGCGCAGTCTTATGGGGTTAAAGGGAATTTATACCCTTCGATATTACTGGGTTCATATAGGGATATATGTTGAAAGGAGAAGTGAAGGAATTCTGGTGCACCAACCACTATAGGGAAGAACTAAAACTCCCCATTAATTTAAATGGGAGTTTTAACCCTGGATTGTGATGCAATGTGTTGGATACTCATTCAGCATTCAAGGGGTTAAAAACATTTATTTTTCCCTTACGGAGCTTCAGAATTGCTGCAGCATTTGTAGGTGAATCAGAGGCCAAGTTTCTGTAGACAAAAGCATTGAATATTTGAAGAAGTATGGATATGAACAGCGGCCAGATGCCCCCATTTCCAGAGGCAGTCCCTGCTTTTGGTGCCCTGTCCCTTGAACCTGATGGTCCAGCTTTTGTCACTGGTTTTAAAATTGAATTTGAACATCATATTCTTTGCACACTGACTTATTGTCAGACGTTTTATATAGGCTTCTCAATTGGGTGACCACACATCCAAAATTATGGTATTTTAAATGTGTGTCCCGCATCTTGGGCGGCACCCTTCTGAGACAATAAACAGTCCACAAATAAAGACTGTAGTACATAGTTTTAAACATTGAGTGTATCGCACATTGTCTGCTTTTACAGAAAATGATACCTGTGTTGGGCTATAAGAAATGGCCTTTGCACGGCGTTCTAAATACTAGATTAAGGTGACAAGATTTTTAAAATGAAATCCGGGGACAGTTTTTTTTAAATTAGCTTTTTTGTACAGTCACATGGTAAAACCCCATTTGATGAGCATAATTTCCGCAGATAATCTAGTGTATTTGATTTGCATTGATGGATTTTTTGTATTATATATTATTTCTCACATTCACTTCAAAAATCACAAACATACTTCTAGCATTTTTCGGTGTGTATGACTACCAAAAGTTTAGAAGGAAAAAGGTTTCAGTGCAAATTTTATCTAACAAAATTATTATTGTTCTTACAGAACATTTAACAATATAAATCAACAAATCAGAATAAAAAATGTGGTATGTCTATAAATCATATAAATCTCTGCTTCATGTACCATTACCTCTACCTGCTGGTCACATGAATAATTCTTAGCACTTAGAGTGGAGAAGGATTGCTAAACACACCAATTAGCATTGCACTAAAAATCCACTTAATTTACAAAATAATAATATTATTTTTTTTGTATACCCTGAAAAAAGGGTAAACATGAACTAATACATAAGGTATTTCAGATACACTTATATTGTAGTCAACAATAAAAAAAAAAAAAAAAAAAAAGTTTAATAATTGTAAGTTTGCCAGAGAAGAAAAAATAAACAAATAGTGTGACACTAAAGACATTGTCAAAAACAAGTCATAGCAATATAGTAGATTATTGTTAAGGTTGGGATGTGATAAAAACAGAAAAAAAACCTCAGACTGATTTCTCAGATATTAGGTTTTCAAACCTCAAATGGTCACTGCTGTGCATATATAGTACAATCAGGTAGTAATGATAAATAAAAGTATTGTGGCTCACAAAAATGGACTTCTTTAAATAACACATTGCTTCCTCATATACATCTGTTCCCTTTTGAAATCTTGGATTAATTGGCATATTTCACAGAAGAGTGAATCTTCTTGAGGATATTTTTATCCTTTAGAGAGTTTCTCCACAAATTCAACACAGTGACAATTTGATTTTTGTTTTCACTATGAGAATTTCTTTTAACTAATACTCTTTCCACAGTGGCATTGCTGTCTGGTAGACAGAAGACCACTTCAGCTAGTTTCTTAAGGTTAATGTGTGGTACCTCAACCTTTGTGAAATGGCTTATAACTGCATTCCATCTGCAAGCAACAGATGTAGCAACTGCTGATGCATTCCATTCTATTACTCTTAAGAACCAATTAAGAAAAGTCACTTTGTGAAACAGTGCATCTTGATCCACTGTTACATTTGGACATTTCACCTTCAGAAGTTCTACTGCCACCTTAATCTCTGACCTTGAAGGCATCTTTTTCAAAAGCAAAGAATGCAGATCTTCAAGATCATATATGCGTTTTCCCCAAGCATGCAAATACTGAATTGAGGCATCAAAATGAATGAACAACCATATGAAGCTTGTGTTAAGAGGCCAGCTGTTTGCAGTTCCTTAATATGTTTTCTTACCATCACTGACAAAAAGTCTTCCTCATATCATCCACTCAGCTTCTTTTTAAAAGTGTTGAGGATGTCTGCTTATTCCACTGCTCAGCTTTCTTGCCCATCAAGGACTTTAATTGTGTCGTGGAAAATAGACAGATTACTGTAGATGAAAGTGAGCCACAACTCATTTGTAGGGTCTTCAAATGTCTTCCTGAGGACAAACTGACACTTTTCAGCTCATAGAGCTTAACAACTCTTTCTAGTGCAGATAACATTGAAAGCCATTGTTCATTACAGTGTCCCAGGTATTGTTGTCCCACAAACTCACAAAAGCTCTCTATTATTTCAACACTAACAGTGAAAATATCCAAAGATCTTTTATAAGTATATATTCCACATCCACTGGTATCATATTTAGGGCTGATTGAGCTAATTATGTACAGTATGAGCTGGACATCTAAGTCCTGTGCTTTCACTTTGGAGAGCTACTCTAACTACACTGTGAACATTTTCTGCCCCTTTCTTCTGTAACCACCACCTTGGTATGTGTGTTGTGAGCAGTTAATGCCACAACCTTATCTTCAAGGTGGAATTTCAACATAGAATCTATAAGCTCAGCAGAATTAAGTTCAGCTGTTTCACCTTTCATTTCCAAACATTCAAGTAATTTTGCCTCCACAGAAGTGCATCCCTCTTGTATCTTCGTATAACTGACAATTGGCAGAAACTTTACATGCCCATGATTTGACGTATCTACCACAGTGCTACAAAATCGATGCTCTCTAGGTCACGTTTGAGCTCATCTGTTGTCCAAGGAGCAAAAATATTTGTGACTATTGCTTCAAACTTTGGGCACAGGAACATTTGTGACTGAAGAACTTCCTGTTTAAACTTCATGTGCAGTCCATTGATCGGAAGCTATGATTATGGGCAATGGTGTGGTATGAATAAAATCCCTCCTGTATAAATAACTAGATCACATTCGCTCTGTGTTGATTCAACTTTACAGAAAATATAAGTTACAGATGTTGAACCTGCATGGGATGTTAAGGCGACTTTGTGTTTGCTTGTGGCTTCATGTTCTTTTACTGATATCCTACATCCACTTGAAATGGTAAATACAGAAAAACATATTGTGACTGAAACAGAAGATCCCTTCCCAAAACTTTGCATGAAAGGCATTTCACTGCACAGTAATGTAGACCACTAGTGATGTTCTTTCGTGTGATGGCTTGAGGGGGAAAGGTGCTCCTGGTAAAGTATGGACATTGCCATCTTCAGTGGATTGTTCAGGGTGGAGACACTCTAAAATGGTCTAATGATTTTCTGACACAAAGCCCTTACTCACAGACCATAGTAGTACTCAATTTTATCTGCAGTATCTTAGGATCTGATTCACCTCCAGATATGCAAAGCAGAACATTAAGGTTCTTTGTAAAAACTGTAATTGTCACAAAGTAGTTTTTAGCAATAAAGTATATCATATGTATCCACAAAAGCACGCCGATGAATCTGGCACACAAAACATTTGTTTCTTCAATGTCTTTTTACACTTTTAACCTTTTTAATGCTAAGGATTCTAAAACAACTTGTTTAGACATTGGATACTTCTTTAGCACTCATAGGGTTTACTGATGGTTCAATGGACAGTAAGCCAACTGCATCACTGCTATGAATATGTATTTTGTGTATATTACAAGCTTTTGCTGTTCTTTAAGACACTCGAGGTTGTAATAGGATGACCTTAGCTCTGATTATGCTAATATACATAGACTAGTTGAACAGCCCGTTACACGGGCCACAGTGCCTCTGGCAGCCGGTGGCGGGGCAGTCACACGCAGTGGAGACTGCCCACGCCGCGGCTGATACAGAGCTGCGGCGTGGGCAGTCTCTACTGCGCATGACTGCCGTACGCGTAGCAGTGTGTACTGCGCATGTCGGGCGTTACACACAACTTAGCGAATTATTATATAGGATATTTACATAACTCTTATATGCTAAGAATGTGTAGGTCCCATGTGTAATTTTTCACCTTTTATCTTTGTTTTAAAGGGGATCTCTCACCCCTATAGAAGTTAAGCTTATTAGTTAGAGTATATAGCGATAATGTTTAAAACGTATTTTATTTAAAAAAACAAAACAAAAAAAAAAACGCTATTTGGGCTAAAATTATTGCTTACAGAGTGCCCTGCACCCTACTTCCGCATACACTGCTCTTGCCACAGTTTGCCGCTCTGCCTCTGCTCCCATCCCATTACCAAGCCTCCTCCAATGGCAGAGGCTTTCTGTCTGTAAGCTGGAGCGCTCTTATTGGCTAGATATCGATATCTTCCAATGAAATTGCTCCAGCTTACAGACAGAAAGCCTCCGTCATCGGAGGAGGCTGGGTAGTGGGATGGGAGCAGAGCGGCAGACTGTGGCAAGAGCCATATATGCGGAAGTAGGGTGCAGGACACTCTGTAAGCAATCATTTTAGCCCAAATACCTTTTTTTTTTTTAAAATAAATAACATTTTAAACATTATCACTATATACTCTACCTAATAAGCCTAACTTGTATAGGGGTGAGAGATCACCTTTAAATATATTTCAAAGCAAAATCTTTTTTTTTTCTCTCTCTCTTTTTTGTTATATTCTTTTTAATGGTAATTTGTATTGCAAATTAATTGCATAGCATATGCAATAGAAGTCATTGACTGTTTTTACTGTGATAATATATGGTTTTGCAAAATGATTTTAAATGAGCTTTTTTTAATGGAAACAAGTAAATTTGTTGCGGCTTTTTCTGCTGAGTGAATAAAGTGTACTCCAATTAATGACATTTTTAATTCAAAAACTATTACAGCTCAAACATTGTTTTTATTTAAATGAGCTGTTACCAACAGCACCAACTAGGCTACGGCTCTCCAAAGTGAGGTATGGGAACAGCACCACCTAGTGACCAGAATAGAGAACTAAAGATGCATTAAAAGGTTAGAGCTGTAATAACTTGCTGGTGATATCTTGATGTTGAATTTTGCCTAACCGCTTACATTTAAAATAAATAAACAAATCAAATGAAATTTGAAAAAAAAAAACTGTAAATAAATTCCCCTACTCTAAAAAAAAAAAAAAAAAGACTTATTTTCCCTGTATAATAAAAAGAAGTGCAAGGAAAAATCCTGTCCCTGCTCAGGCTACAGCTATGGTCTACTCATACTTATGTTAATCCAGACATGAACAAAGAGGCTGAATGGATAAAGGTGCAAACATAAACTAAAAAGTATGTGTTTCATTTTATTAAAAACTAATATTTGATTAGTTTGTCATTGAATTAAAAGTGGCAGGGAGAACACCACAATACACTGGTAATATAGCACAGATATATTTGATTTTCTCTTTTAATAAATACATTTTAGTTTATGTTCACACCTTTATCCGTGCAGTCCGTTTGTTCATATTTGAACTGATATTTTAAGAACAGTTGCAGCTTGAGAAGGGATAAATGTAAAATCAGGGCCAGATTTCTCAAGAAGCAGAGTAGACAACTGCCTAGATCTCCAAATTTTCAGGGGTGCCTTAGCTGTGTATTAATTTGTTGGGACTGGAGGCATGGTCATGAGAATTGTTGGGGGTGTGGCTATGGGTGGAGAGAAGGACGCTTTGCCTAGGGGTGCCTGGGATATAAATCCATCCCTGCGTAAGATACTGTCCTGCATTCCTTTTCCATTGGTGTAGGATGAAGTGTTGTTGTGTATATTATATATATATATATACTAGTGTAAAAGCCCGTGTAAACTGGCAGCTTCAGTTAGAGAATGGCCATGGCAGCCTGTGGCTCTCCTGGTGTCACATGCCCTGCAGGGGCATCAGGAATCTTCCCCCAGCTTCCCAAAAACTACCGGAGGAAACGGGGCAGTGACTTCAGACGCAGACAGACCACCCTCTTCTTCCTCAATAACATCTCTGGACGGTCGGCCCCTATGTCTGCACCTCTCGCCCGCCTGGGAGGCCGTACAGCCAGGGGATGTGCTGGAAGTACACCTCCCAGCATTCTGTGTTCGGGCAGTCTCTACTACACATGACTGCATCGGACAAACATACAGGCCTTTTATATTATAGGATAATATAAATTGAATGACAATAATGCACCCTTATACATTGGATTTTTTCCTTGCATTTCTTCTTTTGATTATTTTGCGTATCCAACAGAGATCATTGTGATCAATCTGAAGGTGAATTTTGGTGAGTGGCTCAGTGTCTGGCTAACACCTGAATGGAAGGGAGCTTTATAAAGTCTCCATAAAGCTGAATTTGCCTACCATTCATTTAAGTGTCTGATAGACCACCATAATTTGCGAGTACATAGTCAAGGGAATGAAGTGTGGACTTTTGATGTTTATTATATACATACTATGCTATGCAGCACCCTTTCCCCCCCCCCCACACACACACACTTTTTTCGTTTTGTCCTGTGGATATGTTAAATATGTGTTCTCTATACTTCTCTGTAACTCTGAAACTAAAATGTATTAGCTCATCATCGCAAATGTTAAATTTTGTAATTAAACCTACATGGAAAAAAGTATGTGTTCTATATTATTATTGGTACAGATAATTGTACAAAATATTTGTCAGCTTGCAAAAAAAAAGCAAAAACAAAACAACGCAACCCCCCCATCCCAAACAACTTGGAAATCTTGAATTCATTAATGGTCTTTGTCTTTTCTAACTGCTCTATCTCTTATTATTGCCCTTTAGTTGTAAATCTCTAATTGTATAGTGTTTTACTCTAAGGCCATGATTCTCAATCCAGTCCTCACATCAACGGATCAGTTTATAACCCCTTAAAGTCCGTTCACATTTCTGGACAGTAAAGCCAGTTTTTAAAGACAATGACTGTCCTGGCACGTCATGGAATTCTGGGATGGCAGGGCGTCTGCGCACCGCACTGCCATCCCAGAATTCATTGCGCAAATAAAAATTAAAAATGCAGTGGTCATTAACAGCCGCCCACCTCCCAGATTGTGCAGTTGTTAAGGCATTAATAATATCCCTAAGTAAGCACAGGTAGATGAATCAACATTTCTAAGCCATTGATTACCCAGCTGTGATCAAGCAGAGATATCCTGAAAACCTCCTCTGTAGCACTAACCTTGAGAATAACTGTGGTAAGCCATTGGTGCTCAACCAGGGTACAGTGCCATGTTGGTAAGCCTTGAGCATTGGCTTAGGGCATTATTCCCAACCATCTCCTTAGGGTGCCTAACAGGCCATGTCTTTAGGAATTTCCTGCTTAAAGACATGTAATTAGTTAGAGGCTCAGTGATTTAATTAACTCACCTGTGCAAGAACAGAGACATCCTAATGACATGGCCTGTTTTGGCATACCTTAGGAGAGAGTTAGAAACCATTGATTTTTTTTTTCTTTGAAAAAATGTAAATGAGTTTTAAATATAGCTATAGAAATAGTTACTCACTATATGCTTGTTTTTCACATTTTGATTGAGAGACTTAGTAATAACCATATTTCTATTTCAACCAATGGAGGATGCAGGGACCGTGGGTAAACCTCCTTCCACCAGGAGGCAGACACTTCAAGTTAAACTAAAGAACTCTGCTTCTCCCAATCCATAGCATTAGTTTATCCCCAAGGCTTTTCCAACAGTTTTGCCATCAAGGAGGTAGAAGGCTGATTTCCTCATAGAAACTTCCAATCTATATAGAATAGAGACACCAACACCCCTTGTAACAGAATAGAGTGCGTGAGTCAAGAGAGCGACTCATCACTCCCAAAGACAAAAATAGCCCAACATCATAATAATGACTCCGCACCACTCACCACAGAAAAATATAAACAATAATTTAATAAAGAATAAAGGTAACTGTGTATATCCCTTCCCCTCACTACCAAAGAAATGGCACAACTACCATCCAATATCAAAAAGGAAAGGAAAGGAGAATGAAGAAATGGCATTATGTATCCTCAAAGGGGCTGTTACTATCCCTACGGCCCAAAAAACAATAAAAACACCAGAAAAATATAAGATGAGCGCACCTGTTCTCAATTAAATGGAATATATAAAATGTAATACAGCAATTTAAAAGAATCTACAATAACATAATATAAATCACAGTTGTATATCAAAAAACTATATAAAAATAGCATACATTTATAGGATCCTGTATAAAAAAAATAACAACAACAATATAGAGCGATATCTCTTACAAAATATATCTAGTGAAAAAGTATAATATCAATGTAAAGTGCAGGACATGCTGACGATAGATATATCCAACAGCGGGCAGGGTTTCACCTGGTTATACTTTCCCGTCTAATTGCACCATGAAGTGCAGCAGCGATAAGATAAAGGAGACACTTTGGTCTGTATGATGTTCTAAAGAGGGCAGAAACTTGTTTCCAACAATGTGTGGTCTCTCCTGTCTGGATATTGTAAGCGTTCACGCTTACCTTTACTAGGGAGCCGGCTGCCTCAGTACTCCGTTCAGCAGCCAGTCCCCTTGGTGTCCCGGATGCTGTTTCCTCTGGGCTGTGCGTGTGGCTCCTGCCACATCGCTTTGGCTCCCTCTGCTGGCTGGCAGAGTCAGGTGTGCATCACTGGGATTCCATAGTGATGTAATGCCAGCTTTTAAAGGCACAGTACTCGGTGCTCCACCTTCCAGGGGTAGAGCTAAGAGTATTTTAACTGCCTGGACACTAACTTACTTTCCCTTTCGTGGTGTTTCAGCACAGTTGTATTGATTGAGCACTGTGTATTACCCTGGTTTGTCTGACTACCCGATCTGGCGTTGACCTGTGGCTCTGTCTGACTATGCTCCTTGTGTATGTCCCTTGGCTTGTCCGATAACCATTCTGGTGCAGACCTGCGGCTCTGGCTGACTACACGCTCCGTGTATGACCTGGCTTGTCTGACTACCCACTCTGGTGTTGACCTAGGGCTCTGTCCACTGCGTATCCAGCATATCAACGCTTCAGTGGATATCCTATCTGGTGCGAAACCTATGACTTTGGCTGACTACCTGCTCCGTGTATGACCTGGCTTGTCTGACTACCCACTCTGGTGTTGACCTGGGGCTCTGTCCATTGCATATCCAGCATACCCGCACTTCAGTGGATATCCTATCTGGTGTGACCCTGTGGCTCTGGCTCTGGGTGAGCAGGTTCTGAAGGGATATGCACTGATCCCTAAGGATGACCTTTTAATTATGCTTACCAACATTTTGGACGTTAATGCTTATCTTTCAGAAACTTCTTTTGGTTCACTTTTAATATGTCGTAAAAAAAACCGTGTGAGGCTGCAAGCCGCATTAACGATGTAGCCAAGATTAAAAGGGCAACATGAGAATCTTGCACTCTTTAGAAAGCACGAGATTCCCATGTCTCGGCAGGAAATGTCACTTGCCTCTGAATCTTCCAAGCCGAATGCATAAACACTACCCAGTGGGCTCTCCTTATTGATACTCAGCAACCATCCAGACCCAGTGCTGTTACAGGGATACTCTGACGACGTTAGTCACACGACAGAACCTTGTGGGGTATACACTGACAGATGCGGCAGCAATGCTGCTTCTATCAGAAGTGAAGAGGCACGTATGGATGCACATATGCTCTTGAAACTCTGATGTTGCAGGTCAGTTTAACGAACGTATTATTAAAGAAATTACAGTTTTTCTTGCTACCTTTTCTCTTTTGTTGTGTCAGTATACACTAGCCTGATACTCCTCCTGTGGCTCAGTGTGGAAAGCTTTCTTCCTACTAGCCGGTGTTTGGGTTTGGGTGATATTTCCTTTGTATGTTGGGCCTTCTTTTGGCCCTTTGCCTTACAATGTCATTGTACTGTCGTATGTTTTTCTACTGTTGTATTTTTCATGAAAAATCTCAATAAAATTTGAATTAAAAAAAAAAAAAAAAAATGTCAGAGTAGGGACAAGAGTGGATAAATATAAGGTCAAATATAGCGTGGTGTCTGGTTGGTTGCGGAGTATGAATAAGGAAAGCCCACTGGGCAGTGTTTATACATTCAGTTTCAAATTTTCAGTGGCAAGTAATGTTTCCTGCTACGACATGGGAATCTCGTGTCGCCCTTTTAATCATAGGGACATGATTAATATGGCTTGCAGCCGCACGCTGTTTTTTCTGCAACATTTAAAAAGGATACCCTTCTTTTGATGCTGCCAAGTTTTCTGGTAAGGTCTCAGCCCTAGCTGATCTGTGGACCAATCTTCCAAATAATCTCTGGTCTCTCTGCCCTTCGCCGGTAAGAATATATTTGCACCTGACTTAAGCAAGGTTGTTAGTGACACTGGAGTCAATAGTACTCTCCTGCCCCAGACCTCTTTTAAGCATTCCTTTTTTGCAAGGAACAAGAGTGGATTTCTCCCCCCCCCCCACCCCCAGCCATACCAGTTCATGTCACACAGGTTTAAAATTCCTCAGTTTTGCCCCAAATCCCAAACAGACTTGGTAGAGAAAGTAGTCTGCTCCACAACCTAAATCTGACAAGCCATCATCCACATGGGCATCTTCTGTGATGGACCAGTGAGTTTTGTGGGTTGTTTGGAAGGGTACTGCAAAGATTTCAAGTGCACATCACTTCTTTTTGTTAGGATGTGCAAGTCTTTATAGACGTAATCTCCTCTGCTTGACAAGCAGGTCTTGGTTCTGGTCCCAGCCCAAGAACGATTTTTTTTTTTTTTTTTATTCCAACCTTTTGTAGTTCCCAAGGACAGCGGCTGTCATCCCATTTGAGACTTGAAATACCGCAACTATTTTGTGGTGGTTACGTGCTTCAAGATGGTGTCATGCTTCTAAATTAGGTATGGACCCAGTTGCTCAAGCGTTGTTCAGGTATGGTGACAATTACTTGCTTCCCTTGCAGCAGCTGTAGCCAAATTAAACTTGCTGGCTGCAAAGCCAGATGTCCAACCCCAGTGGAGCCGGTGCCCAGACCAGGATAGGAATACAAGTAGACTGGGAGAGAATCTAGACATAACAATGGGTTGAGTCCACAATGCAAAAGAAAGAGGACCCAACAAAGAGCAAGAATAATACTTCTGCAACCAAGAGGAGTAGATTATCAGGAAACCAAATGAGATGCTAATCTGAATTGAGCTGCTGAAACTGCTCCTAGGGGTAATGAAAGCATACAAAAGCGGCCACGGGCTGCAATGGAGCTGGTAAGCATGCAGGATGGAGCCACCAAGCTAAATATATATATATATATATAGACTCCAAACTTAATCAGTCATTATGGGGCTTTTCTTTAAGTTGTGACTAAATTTCCACTGTTATAATGGGATTGCAGTCCCAATCTATAGAAAGGTTCCATAGTAGTAGATTCCTTTTAAATGGATAGTAATGTTTCAAAATAAAAGCAGGGGGATACTTTATAATTCAATTACTCTTGAACTACAACTCTGACAGTATTGCAATAACACTCTCTATGGCCCAAATACTATGAAGATTAATTGAAGCTGCTTTTATTTTGAAACATTACTATCCCTTTAAAGCCAAAACTAACATTATCTTGGTACATGGTGAGTGCATGCACAGGGGCTGTCAGAGCAGCCATGCCTCAACAACAGCTAGCAGGTGGTCAGTTTGACAGATACTCCTGGTCCATACCCCAATGGCTGATTCTGCGATAGGCAGCAAGAGTCAGAGGTCAGACAAACCGGGGACTACACGGAGCGAGTTAGGCAGCCAGAGCCACAGATCAGAACCGATGTGGGTAGTCAGACAAGTCGGGGTCATACACGAAGTGAGTTAGTCAGCCAGAGCCATAGGTCAGAAAATGTGGGTAGTCGACAAGCTGGGGTCATACATGGAGCGAGTTAGTCAGCCAGAGCCACAGGTCAGAACCAGTGTGGGTAGTCAGACAAGCCGGGGTCATGCACGGAGCGAGCTAGCCAGAGCCACAGGTCAGGACCAATGTGGGTAGACAGACAAGCCGGGATCATGCACAGAGCAGATTCTCAGGACAGCAAATGTCACAACAGAGCGCAAGAGACAATATCAGAAACACCACGTAAGGGCAATGACTCCCAGGTCCAGGGAGGTTTATAAAGGAGCAGGAGAAGGTGGGATCCAATTAGGCCACACAGAATAGGCCCATAAACCGGCGTCCTAGCCAGTGCCTGTTTCATGATGTTAGCAATGCGGAGGTGGCCGCAACTATGAAGGCCGACACACCACAAAGGAAGGAAGCACAGGATAACTAGGCCTCTAAGGTAGACTGTGATCGTACCCCCCACTTAATGACCTCTCCCCCACAGAAGAGGACCAGCACTAGAGGCAATGAAGGAACGTTCCTCAGGTGCTACCATGTTAGTCTATGGAGACAATTCAATAACCTGTTTCAAGTTACTGAGATCTCAATGCATAGACTCCATAGAAAAACATAGGAAATGGAGAAATTGGATCACTGGAGAAGTCCTCATCTCCACTTTAACACGTCATCAATCCTTCATCACTGCTCAGTGAAGCTCAATAAAGATGGATCAGGTCAAACATCACAGAGCCACTGAGACAAACTGGGTGTATGTGCAACACACAGGCCTCAAAATAACCAACACTGTTGAATTAAACAATAACCAAGTAGGCCTTTGTGTATGCAGTCATTTGCTCTTACTTGAACGGTCATATCATACATTTGGTTGTCACATGTATCCTCAGGAGTGGTGATGGCATGGAGTCAGGACACATATGAGAAGTAAACATTAACTACTGTAGGTTGCTCCCCAACAGGCCATGATTGAGGGAGTTATCTGATTAAGCACGGCTGGGTAACTCAAAAAGATGGAGTTACCGATCAACATAACAAAAGGCTTTAATCAGAGAAATCTTCACTACTGACCTATTTGTTGGCCTTGAGGACTGAACTTGGACAGACCTCATGCACAGAATACTGTCAAGTTCATCAATCTGTGATTGCCAGGGTGGTATCCCATGCATCGCAATGCAATGCATAGGATACCATCATGACACTCAGAGATTCACATGTCAGTTACATAATCTTGCATTCATTCTGTCATTGCTTACATTACTAATCAAACCATGTCATTTACCCACACCGCATACAGGCCTGCAGCACAGCAGGAGGCCATTGAGGAGGAGGAGGCAGACACAGCCCCCAGCGAGGAGTTTCCACTGGGAAGAGGGGACCAGCAGGTGGCCGCCATCCCCACCAGCTCTACTATCCCCACCGGCTCCACAGAAATACATAGTTGCTGTCAATTGGACCCTCAAATATAATGGACATGGGTAATGTGCTGTTCCTTGGTTCGCATGGGGTATGCACGATATCCTTGAAGTATCAGTGTCAACATGGATGAAAGAATGGAAGATGGTATTGGAATCCCCAGCCACAATATGACATGTCCATGGAATGGATGATGCTTGGGGTCCATACTGCTGTCAGTGTCAGGGCTGTGAGTGTCATTGATCCTGTGAGGTGAAACAGGACACAGTGTGTGGTATGGTTAGTGTGTTTGCATAAATTCCCAGGGCTGATCATGGACATACATGGATTGTGTGAATGCCTATGTTATACTCACAGCTGAAGTGGTCCCTGATCAGCCTGTCTCGTATCTGCTCCCCTATTAGGGTCTCCTCATCCTGGACTCTCTCTGCAGGTACATCAACCATTGGTGGGGGCTGTATATCATCCAGTAGTCTTGTGTCCACTGTGATATTATGTAGCTGAATGGTTAGTGTGTTTGCACAAATTCCCAGGGCTGATCATGGACAGACATGGATTGTGTGAATGCCTGTGTTATACTCACAGCTGAAGTGAACCCTGATCAGCCTGTCTTGTATTTCTGCCCCTCTTAGGGTCTTCTCATCCCGGACTCTGTCCACAGGTAAATCAACCATTGGTGAAGGCTGTGTATCATCCAATAATCTTGTGCCCACTGCGATATTATGTAGTATTGCACATGCTGAGATTATGTTGCAAGCCGTGCCTGGGGCATATTGTAGTGCTCCCCCTGAGTGATCCAGACATCTGAATCAGGATTTTAGGAGGCTGAAAGTGCGATCAATGGCATTCCTCATTTTCGCATGAGCCACAATGTAGTGCTCCTGGGCATCATTTTGTGGATTTGCGGCCGGTGTGAGGAGCCAAGATTTACAGCCATAGTCTGAATCACCTTTGGAAAGCGAGTGACATGGTGACTTGAATGAGGTGGACGTACTACCTGAGAGTCATGAGCATGTACAGCAATGTTGTGTGCACACCTGTGGATGTGGTGTGATTTTGTATTGTTAACTCATCCACAAGTCAGCCCCCTCTATACGTTCCATTCTCAAAATCTCTGTGTACAGATGAGTGTTGGAGAATGTAGGAATCATGACTGCTCCCGGGATATTTAGCACAGACGTTGGTAGATCCTCATGTTGGAGTCACACACCATCTGCACGTTCATGGAGTGGAAGTTTTATCTGTTGATAAATAGATGTCCCTTATGTGTAGGAGCTTTGATAAGTACATGGGTGCAATCTATTGCACCCATGACCCTGGGCATACCTCCCCTTACATAAAAGTCCTGTTTTACACGTGTCCACTCCATGTCAGTGGTGGGAAAGTGAATGTACCTGCTGGCCTTGCTTTTGAGGGCTGGCAACACCTGAGCCAGTACCTTTGAAAATGTAGGCTGTGACATGCCTGTTGCGTAAACTTCTGTTGACTAGAAGGCTCCACTTGCCATAAAATGTATTTCACAAGCCAGATAGGGCATGTATTTCTGCAAGCCACATAGGGCATGGTTGTAGATGTATATAGGATCGACCTCATCTTTGATGACCTCATATAGGGCAATGATGCTGTGCAGCATCAACCTATTTCGGTCAATCACCTCATCATTGGTCATTCCCAGAAGCGTGACCCTTGTGCAGTATACCTTGGGCCTTGCTGGTAGTCTGTGAACCCTGTGCTGCTCCAGGGGTCCCTGTGGCAGCTGGGGAGCATCCTGTTGCAGCAGCTGGGGATCTGCAGGCAGGTGTGATCCTCCAGGTGAGGATGGGCTCCTGTGTGGCTCTTCAGCCAGCTCCTACTCACTTGAAACAGGTGAAGGCTGTTGAACAGGTGTAATTGGGAGTTGCTGGTGTTCCCTAGCCCTTGCACGCCTTCTCCGCAATCTTTGCATCAATAGGTATGAGAACATACTTGTTCTCTCTCTGTCTCTCCCTGAGTGGTAAATATGCCACATGTGAGTATGGTGAGCTGTCCCTTTAAGACAGTGGTGGGGCTGAGGATGTCCAGGTAATAGATACATTTGCAGCTGTAAAGGTGAAAAAGACAGCTACTGATAACTAAGGCAAATATCACAACCAGGAGGTGCATCAGAAAGCAAGGAAGGGGAGCAGCGTTCTGGAACAATAGCCAAGGGGCGGAGGCACCAGAAAGCAGGGTAGTCATAGAACAAATAAAAGCATAAAACAATCTGTGAATGAAAAATTGGGCTAGGTCTCAAGGCACAATAATCTGACAGAGGAATGGAGAATGTGGTCTCAGGAGGAAACTCCTGAGAAGTGTTCTTGTAAGCTCCATGCAACTCTTTAGATGATGAATGCTATTATCACCTCCTCTCAAAAAAGCAAACTTTGGGCAGTTCAGAGACCTCACCTGGAAGGGTAGCTCTGATGAAAATCTAGGAGTATGAACATTTGAAGCAGGTTCCTAACCACTTAGAGTGGCCCTTCTTTTCCATGAGGGCAAACCAAAATTTTAATATTCAGTTGCAAATACATATTTGTGAAAAATGTTCAGCACCTTAATTGTAATTCTAATTGTGGAAATTAAGAATAGTATGATTTTTCTCCTTCAGTATGCTCGTGACAATCTATTTTCTGTCTGTCTATATATATATATATAAAAGGCCAGATGTATGTTTGTCCAGTGCAGTTATGCGCAATAGAGACTGCCCAATGCAGTCATGGGCAGTAGAGACTGCCCTAAATGCAGGACAGATGTATTGTATGTTTGTCTGATGCAGTCATGCGCAGTAAAGACTGCATGATGCAGTCATGTGCAGTAGAGACTTCCCGAACTCAGGTCAGATGTATGTATGTCTGATGCAGTCATGCGCAGTAGACACTGCTGGAATGCTTGACCCGTGTACACAGGCTTTTACAGTAATATCCTATTAGATAGAATGTGTGTGATGAAAAACGCTAGACTGTGTGTTAATGGTGCTGTAAGCAAAAAATACATGGTTTAGTGTGAGAGAGGAAGGCACAGCTTGTAGGCCACTTGGCCACTTAATATGGACATGAGAGAGAGAGAGATTGTAAGTTGAATGAGACAGTTTGAGAAGGAGTGACATAGAGAGACTGTCATGAGAGATTGTGTATGTAAGGATGTGCGCTCAGTGTGACAGTATGAGTTTGTGTCTGTGTGTATGTGTATATAAAATATATAGTAAGAATAATGAGAGGCAGCACCAACAGGACGTTTTGAAAAGATGGAGGATGGTATTTAAAGGCTCCATTGGGAAACCCAAGTGGACCCTGGGAAAGTGGTGACATCATTAACCTGCTTTCACTCCAGTGACAGCAAGAAATGACATCATCACCCAGCCTTCAACCAATTAAATATAATATGTGAAAATAAACTATGAATTTATGATCGCCATGTTACTTCAATATGTGTATATTGACAAAAAGATGTTGCAGTTCATAAAGTCATCATTGTTGTTGTCACACTTAGTATATAATGTAAATTCGGTATGCAGCTCTCCAGAATATTGCACAGCATCAATGCGGTCATGCTGTGAATGTATATGTCAATCTGGAGTTGACGGTACTAGCTGACCAATAACTATTAATAATGTGAATAATGGGAGAACACAAAGATGAAGTGAGATGGAGAACACATAGTTTCATAATCAGCTCCAGAATTTGAGGCCGGTAGATCAAAGTCTCCTGCGTATCGCAAGGTATGGCTAAATGGTGCCACAGATGTAGGGAATGTGCGGTACTTAGTGTATAACATAAATTCAAATTAAATAGTGCTGATTGAGTGATGACAAGTGAAAGTATGGGAAAGGATCGGAGCGAGCAGCAGTATGAATGCTCTTGCTCATCACTATACCTGCCTCCTTCAGCCAAAGGATATACATTGTGGCATTTTACCAAGTTCAAGTTTGTATTGGGTAGGCCAAGCAGATATAATGTAAATAAAAGGTAATATTGTAGCTATGGTTTGAGAGATATAAGGTAATAAAGTTCCCCTCACTGATGTCAGCTGTAAAGCTGACAGCAGCAGATCTGTGTCGGCAGACTCAAAGCAGCTCTTCAGCAGAGCCAAAATACCGTGATCTACAGAGAAATACTTCATTGGAACTGTCTACAAAGTGTGCCTGGTTTGCAAATGTAGTTTGTAGACCGTTCCAATTAAGTATTTCTTTGTAGATTACAGTATCTTGGCTCTGCTGAAGATCCGCCTGCCGGTCCCGGATTAGCTTCTGTTAGCTAGACGCTAGCATCAGGGAAAGGGGAGGGAGGGGGGATCTTTATCACCGTATATCTCTCAAACCATAAATGTTTGAGAGATCAGAGTGGCATCTATGGACTTATTTTTTGAGTATCTACAATATTACCTTATACTTCTATAAGGCATTACTAACACTTTATGTCCTAGCATTGCTACTGCTTACAGCATCAGTTACACTAAGACTAGTGACTTAATATATAAAAGGGGTTAATAGTTCATCTTACACCTCAATGTAATCTAAACTCCAGTTCTTCCTTGTCAAACTGCTCCATTGTAGCAATTATAGCAATATGTCTTCACACATATTAAATCAATTCTTTCCATAAAGGATCGGCTCACAGCATCCTCGAGTGTGGTCTGTACATATTCCTATACATTTCAAAGACATTCAGCTCTCCTTTTTTTCTTTAACCTTTTAAGTGCCAAAGGGGTGCCCAATCATTTAGTTTCATTTTAAATATAAAAAAGGAAAACAGTAAAAAAAATCTTCCATAGGTTTTCTTGTCATGATTTGTACACAATGTGTGCATCTGATAACAAATACCCCCAGATATATAAATTTTTTTTTCCTGAATATGGGAGTACCCCATATGCCTCTGATTTTAATCTTTTTCACACTTGTAGGGTAAATATTACAAGATGAGCACCACTGTTTCCAAGCTGTAATTTTTCAAAATGTGGCATGTGAGGATCTTCGCTTTGTTAATGGTGTCACAACCCAAAAATGCCTCACAAAAGTATGTTTCTGAAACAGGGGAGGACTGACCATACGGGCATTTGGTCATGGACAGAGGGTCCGTGGCCAAAGGGGGCCCGCTGCCGCTTCCAGCGCTGCTCCGCAGCTCTCCAACAACGGCCGCCGGCACGCTGTTCTAGTAATACAGAGCGTTGGGAGATGACATCATCTCCTAGCCTCTGCATTACTAGAGGCACGCGGGACTTCGCACAGTATTAAGCCATGCCGCTAGACCACCAGGGACGGGAGGTGGGGGCAGTGTAGAGATAAAGGGGCATGGTGGAAGGGGCGATGTGGAGATGGGGGCACTGTGGAGATGAAGGGGGCATTGTGGAAGGGGCATTGTGGAGGTGAAGGGGCATTGTGTAGATGAAAGGGGCATTGTGGAAGGGGCATTGTGGAGATGGAAGGGGCATTGTGGAGATGGAAGGAGCATTGTGGAGATGAAGGGGGCATTGTGGAAGGGGCATTGTGGAGATGAAGGGGGCATTGTGGAAGGGGCAAAGTGGAGATGAAGGGGCAATGTGGAGATTTCTGCAGGGGACCCAGACCTCTTTTTGGACCAGGGGCCCTGGGTCCTGTCAGTCCGCCTCTGTTCAGAAAAGTAAATAACATAGGGTCATTCATTAGTAGAATATTGGAGCTTTTCATGCACCTATTTTCCCACAAATATGTACCAAAATTGTGGCAATAGTTTTTTTTTTTTTGCATTTACAATGTTGTTATGAATTTCAAGCACAGTATATTTGCAGATGTAAAAAAAGACTTGATTAGAGTACGGCAATGCCACAAACATAGGTTTGTCAGGTTATGGGGAAGCTACTGGGCAAAATTTGAAACCTGCACTTTCCATTTCCTGACATAGAGTTTTCAGATGCACCCCTAATTTAATTGTCAACGGACACTGAAAAATAAGCACAGCACACAAGAACAAGAGCAAAACAACAGTTGAACAGTAAAGCACAGGAAAAAGTAGGTTCTTAGACAGGCAGAACCTCCTGAAGGAACTTCCTGCTAAAGCTGGCTTCAGCTGAAGCCAGAACATCCACACAACAGTGCTTAGCAAAGGTGTACACGGAGGACCAATTCGGAGCCTTGCACAACTGCTCAGCCGAGGCCTGATTCTTGTAGGCCCAAGAGACCCCAACAGACCTGCTGGAATGTGCTGTAACATGGAAGGGAGTAGGTTTCTTCTTGAGTTTGTATGCCCTACGAATGGAAGACTTGATCCAAGAGGCACTGGTGACCTTAGAAGCAGCCCGACCTGCCCTAGGACCCTCAGGAACGACAAATAAGGCATCAGACTTACAGAAAGACTCTGTACGGTACATATAGAACTTGAGACAGCGCACCACATCCAACAAGTGGAGACCCATCTCCTTGTCAGACTTGGGGTTAGGACAAATTGAAGGCACAACAATCTCCTGATTGATGTGGAACTCAGAAACCACCTTAGGAAGGAATTCCTGGGAGGTTCGAAGAAGTTCCTTATCCTTGTGAAAAACCAGGAAAGGAGGCTTGCAGGACAAAGCCTGCAACTCTGCGGATTGAGACTACAGCCAGAAGAAAAGCCATCTTCTACGGTAGATGTAAAGGATTGGTCGCAAGGGACTCAGTGAGGTCACAGGACACCCAGAACCAAAGTAAGATCTCTTAAGGGAGCCTTATAGGCCGGGCAAGCATGAGTGATCACTTCAACAAATACCTTGATATCTGGAAGGGTGAAAATGCACCTTTGTAAAAACACAGAGTGCAGAGATCTGAATCTTCAAGGAACTCAAACTGAGTCCTTGTTCACACCATCCTGAAGAAAAGATAGAAGCACTGGAGGTCAAAATCCTGTGAAGACAGATCCCTGTGTACACACCAAGAATGAAAAATGGACTAAACCTTGTGATAGGCCTTAGAAAAGACAGGCTTCCTAGCCTGGATCAAAGTGGAGATTACATCAAGAGATAAACTTTTTCCTCCTCAGGATGGTGGCTTCAACGGCCATTAAGGCAAATCCAGTTTCTCAATTCCTCTTTCCAAAGGCAGCCCTGTAGGAGGATGTCTGAACTGGGTGGCAGAGGAAACGGATCCTGAATGGAGACACCAGTTCCGCAAACCATGACCTCTTAGTCCAATAAGGCACGAGCAGAATTACAGTCGGACCATTCATCTGTATCTTTCTGAGCACCCTGGGAATGAGAGGAATCGGAGAAAAGATATAAGAAAGGGGAAAGCGCCACAGAATCGCCATTGCTCCCCTGGTAAAGGCTCAGGGATCCCCCCAACGGAACAAAACACTTGGACCTTCCTGTTTTTCCTTGTGGCCATTAGATCTATCTTAGGCAGACCCCACTTTTGCACAATCGGGGAGAATACTTCCTTATGTAGTTCCCACTCCCCCAGATCTTCTATGTCTTGGTGACTTAGGAAGTCCGTCAGGACGTTTTCTACCCCTGGAATATAAATGACGGAGATGGCCGGAACGTGGGCTTCTGTCCAGCCTAGAATGTGCTTCACCTGGTACCAGTCAGTGGTGCTTTGAGTGCCCCCCTGACGGTTAATGTAAGCCACGGCCAACAGGACTTTCACTGGATGACCTTTCAACTGAGAGGTCCAGTACACCAGAGAAAGGAGGATTGCCCTGAGCTCCAGAACATTGATGGACTGAAGAGATTCCTCCACAATCCACCGGCCCTGGATCCCCAGGTGACCCAGAACCGCATCCCAGCTGCTCAGACTGGCATCCTTCGTGACCATGGTCCATTTCGGGATCACAAATGGCTTCCCCTGGTCCAGGTTGAGTCACTGCAGTCACCACTGCAGATCCCATCTGGCTTCCAGAGAGAGGGAGAACTGCCAATCCAGGAGATCCGGATTCCCCTGCCATGTCTGGATGACAATTCATTGGAGTTCCCTGGTGTGCAGCTGAGAGTAGGGCACGGCTTCTAGGATAGACTCTAGGTGTCCCAGAACCCTCATGTACTCCCAGACCAGGGCTGAAGGCCAAGCCAGAGCTTGGGACATGTCCTGCATGATCTTGTCCATTGGCAAGAAAACCTCCCCTAGACTGGTGTTGAACCTCATTCCCAGGAAAATCAGCTCCTGGGAAGGCACTGGAGAGGACATTAACATGTTCAGAATCCACCCATGTTGACCAGAAGCTGAGCAAATTCCTGGACCTGCCAAGCCAAGAGTTCTTCCGAAGGGACCTTGAGCAAAAGATTGTGTAGATAAGGGGTCATATGAATACCCTGGGTGTGAATGAAGCCTGACAAGGCTCCCATTACTTTGGTAAATACCCAAGGAGTGGAGGCCAGACCAAAGGGAAGAGTGGTAAACTGGTAGTACTCCGAGTCGAAGGTAAAACGCAGATAGTGTTGACCGGATGTATCTGGATGTGCAGGTAAGCATTCTGAAGGTCTAGGGAGGCCAGATACTCCCCCAGACACATAGCTGCGATGGCAGAGCACAAGGATTCCATCTTGAAGGGAGCAGTCTCCACGTACAAGTTGAGATGTTTGAGATCCAGGATGGGATGGCAACAGCCGTCATTTTTTGAAATTGCAAACAGATTGAAATAAAAACCTGGACCTCTCTTGGGGAGGAACTGGAGTCAGAACCTTCTTGTCCAGAAGCAATTGCACTGCCTCCCTGAACATCCGTAACTTTTCTGGGGCCATGGAGGCCCTGGAAAAAACGAAAAGGAGGAAGGGATTTGAACAGCATATCTGTACCCTTTCGAGATCAACCGCAAAATCCACTGGTCCGCGATAGTCTTCCCATGCCAAGACATCTGACTACAGGAGCCTGCGGCCCAGGACTCCGCAAGTCATGCAGAAGCTGGCTTGAAAGACTTGCTTGGGATGCCACTGATGTTTGGGCTTGGCGGGGAGGGCGCTGGGTAAAGGCCTGCAAGACAGTTTTCTCACCATAACAGAGTGTTTGGAGGACATTTGAAGTAACATGATAATCTTGCCCTCAGTAGCATCACTGATTTTAGCTTAGGACTAAAAAGAGATTTGCCCTGAAAGGGCAAGTAAACCAGTGACTTCTTTGAAGACTGGTTCGCAGACCAAATATTAAGCCATGAAGTGCATCACACAGTAACAGAGAAGGCTGAGGCTTTAGCCAACAATCTGACCGCCTCAAACAGGGCATCTGAAACATACATATTAGCCTCTGTCATCTTGGCTAAAATTGCCAATAGGCCCTCCTTGGGAGCATCCGCATGGACAGAGTCCATCAGTTGCTCACCCCAGACCACAAAGGCTCTGTTGACCCAGGCAGAGGCAAAAATAGGTCTCAGCGTAGCTCTTGTGGCTGCAAAAATTGGACCAAATGATAGAGTCAAGTTTCTTATCCGCCACATCCTTAAGTCCCACAGCATATGTGAATGGCAGTGCAGTGGACTTGGTTAGCCTGGAAATAGACATTTTTTTACTACAACATTTAGACTGAGCCCTAAATGTGGCTGAGAGTTGAGGAGCGAAGGGATGTTTGTGTGTGAGTCAAGGGACGGGGCAAAGTGTATTCGCGTGTGAAAGAGGGGGAAAAGGGGGGTGTATGTGTGCCAAGTATATCATTTGAGTGTTTGCCTGAGTGATGGGGATCGGGGTACAGAAATTTCTTAGGTGGAATACTAGTGCTTAGTGATGTTGAAAGATGTGCGTACACAGGGGGTGTGACGTATGAAGGTGCAAGAGGGTTGTGTGTGAGGGAAGAAACGTGTTTGGAGCGTGAGGTATGTGTAAATGAGTACCTATATGTAGTAGTAACAGAGCACAAAATTTTGACCCAAGCTGACTCTTGTTCAGTGCTGGAGGGGCCCGGCGGAGTAGTAGGGGCCACAGCACAGGAGGGGCAGAGAGATCCAGAATATTCTGTAGGGAGCCCCATGTGGCATGAGGAACAGTAAGCAAGGGGTCTGTCAGAGAAGCCTGAGTCCTTATCCTTAGGTCTAGCCCCATGTCCCTTAGGATCTGACATCCTGACAGTAGAAGTGTCTTTACTAGTTTAAGTCACTAGTGACCGTTCCCCAGATTAATAATTCACCCAAGAAAAGCCAAGTGAAGGGTTAATCTGGAGAAGGAGAACAAGGAGAGTCTGCCTCTGTGTAGGATAAGCAAGTGAAGTAAAATGGAGACTGCAAATCAGGCAGCCAATCGGAAGAATGCCAGCTAAACTGGCATTCTGGGTAATGTAGTCAGTCTTCTCTGTTGCATAGCAATGCCTACAACTCCAGGCTCTGGCCCCCAGGCACTATAGATGAAAGGGCATGTGGAGACAAGAAGAATGAGCCCACTCTGGATGCTGTATGACAAACGGTTACAGAGATATGTCCCAGAGAAGTTCTCCCATAGAAATGAAAGGCGCAAAGATGTCTGCAGAGCAGAAGGGCATCTTAAAGGCGCTTTGCACCGAAAAAATGGATAAGTCAAAAAGTATCCCAAAACATGCAAACGCCCCAGAGAACACGATGGGGTAATAACATAGCTCTGAAGGGAAAAGCCCCCAACCCGGAGAAACCAGCAGAGAAGGGGTTAACAATGAACTGAAATAACATACCCAACCTGAGTGCAAGAGCTCACAGGCTCAGAGAAAAACCCCAGTACCCAGCACAAATAGGGACAAAGTGGACCAAGGCACTCAAGAGGTTACTCACCATTTCTTCATCTTCTGTCTTCAGGTTATCATTGTGAAGAAGCAGAGTCTCAGGGAGGTCCTGCTGGGAGTGAAAATTTGGGTTGCAAGATTCTCTCCATGGAGCTGCAAGGGTCCACACAGCACCTGCACACTGGGCAATCCTCCGGGGGAAGCCAGTAATGGTAACCTGTCTAATGCTGGAATTGTAACAGCCCCATATCTAAAGAAATACAAATAACAGTTAAAACTAAGCAGCAATGTTCCAAACCACGTCCAGTTTAGTCAGGAACATATCAAAAACTGGAGGCAGAGGTGGAGAGGGAAAGCTACACCCTCAAGACCTTGTCTTCTGATATGTTCCGCCTTCCAAAGAAGATCAGTCCCCATGGTACCTGTATTCCATTTTGGACGAAAGAGAAATAATGTTTACTTTCCTCCAACCGTCCTACCAGTTGTTATTTATATCTACAGGGCAGACCATAAAGTATTTGCTTAAACTTTTTTGTCAATGCAAAGTGGCCACATACATTACTTAAAAAGAAAATTGTATAACAATTATCCAGCAATCACAAAGAATGCATCATAATAGTAATAGTAACACTAGATGAAGAATACATGTTTGCAGGTGTAGGGTTTAGTCTTCCGTCCTCTGAGAGGGAATGTGAGCAACAATCTCCAAAACTCATGCAATGAGGTGACAATACAGCAAAGGCACATTTTAAAAATAAACACAGCTGTCAAATTAAAGAATAAGAGAGGAAAAGAAAATAAGAAGAAAAATTTAGAAATAGAAGTGATGGAAAGAAAAAGCCCCATGAGACTCATGTGGCAATCTGGAAAGAGAGAAAAGTTAGAGGTTGTTTCATTAGAGGTCTGGAATTCCAGAAAAAGATAAAGAAATACCCACAAAGGTAGTGGAAAAAAAATTATAACTACAGTTTATTAAAGATACATTACAAAAAGAGACCATAAAAGATACTTAGCTACTGCCAGAGTTTACATCAGTATGGGAGAGCCCTCCATACGACTCTGCAGCAACAATCTTTTACACACACACAGGCTTGAGATGAGGTACACGCTTTATCTCTCAGACTTGAGACCAGGTACACTCTCCCTGGTCTCCAATGGCTCTAAATTAGAATCGTGTTAATGATGGGGTAAATACAGACTACACCCTTAAAGGTATGCAGGGTATGTCTAACACTACGCATGAGTATTTATCCGGTTATATAACACTGCATGTTGCGCAACTGGAGACGGCACTACCTGCCTCTCATAAACACTACGTAACTGAGGATGGCACTACTCACTGTTTAGCTTGCTACATGACTGCAGAGCATTAACCCCCGACTAACTGTGAGGAGATCACCAAAAAAACATCCCTTACAGAGGTCGAGATCCCAGGGCCCCCAGCACTCCAGGATAAACCATGGCAAACAGTTAGTGGCATAATGGTGAGGGTTGTCAAGTGTAAATGTTATTATGATTTAGATTATTCAGTGCCATTTGGAAGTGTATATAAATCAGAATTAGAATTCCTTCTGAAGATGTTCACATAAAGTAGCACTGAAAAGATCCCAAATACTATATCATTTTTTCCTATCTATCTCTTTATCCTAAAGTAAAAGAACCCAACGTTGTTTTAAGAAGTGTATTGTTCTACTCTCTACTGCTTGAAAGATGGTAGAGTAGCTAACGTCCAGTTTGTTAATATTTGTGGCAATTATAGTGAAATTATCTACCAGAATCCTCCTGTATTTATCCAGAAATGTACCCTGAGCATAAATACTCAGAATGAAAGCAGAAACACTTATGGGGATACTGAAATTACAGGATGAATTGGAGTGTAAGAAGGAAGCTTGTGGTGCTAAACATTTTGGCTATCAATCTGACTTGGCAAGGACTATTTTGTATGCTATTTCGGGTGGCACTTATGCCCTATAAAGATGTCTATAGGATAGTTCATGAAAATAGCTGGAAGGGGAGCTGTTCAGTCTCCTGATAAAACTGGAAGTATTATTTTAATCCCTTAAAGGGATAGTAATGTTTCACAAAACCAGCAGCTCCAATTAATCTTCATAGTATTTGTGCCATAGAGTGTAATTTCAATACTGTTAGAGTTGTAGGTCAAGAGTAATTGAATGATAAACTTTCCCCCTCCTGCCCCTTTTACCTATTGTAACACTGCTCACCTCAGATGTGGAATCTGGTTGCTTGACCAGACAGATAACAGCAAGGGGCAATCTTCTTACTGTGAGAACAATGAAAACCCTGCCCCCATTGACAGGTTTCTCAGGTTGAAGACTGTCCTTCTCTGCAATCTATTTTATAATTCAATTACTCTTGAACTACAACTCTGACAGAATTGAAATAACACTCTGCAAGGCCTAATTGGAGCTGCTTTTATTATGAAACATTACAATCCCTTTAAGGACCCATGACGGTCCTGGCACATCATGGGTTGGCGAGCCATAAGGACCCATGACGTGCCAGGACCATCATGGATTTCTGGGCTCCCGCCGTTCATGGAGCCCTGCATCGGATCCGCAAAAAAAACCGTAAAACAAAGGTCCGTGGTCCTTAAGTGCCTGTCGCGTGAGAACTGTCCTTAAAGGGATAGTAATGTTTCATAATAAAAGCAGCTCTAATTAATCATCATAGTATTTTGACTTTGGAGAGTGTTATTTCAGTACTGTCAGAGTTATAGTTCAAGAGTAATTCAATGACAAAGTATCCCCCTCCCGCCCCTTTTACTGATGTAACACTGCTCAGCCAGAGCAGAAGGGTGGTGCCCAGGTAGACTGCAGAGAGGGACAATCTTCAATAAAGATAAGGGAAAAAGCTGAAAAGCTTGTCAAGGGGGACAGGGCTTTCATTGTTCTAATAGAAAGAAGTTTGTCCCCTGCTGTTATCTGTCTGGTCTATGGACTGCATTCCACATCTGAGAAGAGATGGCTTACACTAAGTAAAAGGGGCGGGAGGGGGAAACTTTGCTTGTGAATATCTCCCAAACCATAAAGGTTTGAGAGATAAGACTTATATTGTTCTTCATGCTTTTTTAATGCCTACAAAATAAAATAAAGATAAAACAAAGTATTACTATCCCTTTAAGTGGTTAAGCCCATGTGTATCATGCCCATAAGCATGTAGAGAGTGATACAAGTTTAGATATGTTGTCTGTAAAAAACCCTTTGTTGCTTTTGCAGCACCTTTGGGGTCACTGTTCTGCTGCAAGGTGGAACGAATTAAGATGCATTTTGAGGCATCCTTTATAATAATTCACTAGGATGCTTGTCAGAAGCCTTCATGCACAGTAGAGACTGCCAGAACGCATAGAATGCTGGAAGCATGGAGGTGTAGGAATGCTGGGAGTTCTGTGCTTGGAGTATGGAATGCCAGGAGAACAGAATGCTGGGAGTTCTGTGCTTTCGGGCAGTCTCTACAGTGCATGACTGCGTCGAAGGCAGGATGCAGAGCAGGACCGGCCTCTCAAACCTTTGCATGCTAGAGGGGTACGCAAAGCAATGCTTTGCGTACCCCTCTGGCACTCAAAGGGTTAACATCTCCCGGACAATGGCCCGTGTACACTGGCTTTTACATTAGTTTGGTTATATCTGTTCAGGTAAGATGTTTCTGTACACTTCACAATTCATTCTGCTGCTGGTTTCAACAGTCATATCATCAATAAAACAGATGAGCAAGTTCCAGTGGCAGCCATACATGTCCAAACCATAACTCTACCTTCATCAAGTTCCCCAGATGATTGGGTTATGTCCAGTTCCTTTCTTTCTCTACACTTTCCTCTTTCCATTACTCTGGTACAGGTTAAGATTTTGTTATGTCGTTTTAAGCAAACTGTAACCTGAACTTTCTGTTCTTGAGGCTTACCATTGGTTTGCATCTTGTAGTAAACCCCCTGGGGTTATGCTGGTGTAGTATCTTTATGGTGCTCGCGCATGCTGCTATGTCTACATTCTGGTGAGTGTTCTTGATCTGTTCGATAGATGATAAAGGGTTTTTCTTCACAAATGCAAGCATTCTTCTGTCATCAAAGAGGGGTGGGGTAGACAACGCACAAAATTCCTCTAAGTGTAGTAAGTTTAATATAGAAGTACATGCATGATAGAGAGATATTAAAATATAAGGCAAAATATGTTTAACCCCTTAAGGACCGGCCACGCACGTGGCAGTCACTTAAGGATCCCATTGTGGACTCCCCGAACTGCGTGCAGCCGCACAGGGAGCCCGGAATTCCACGACGGTCCATGACCGTCATGGGTCCTTAAGGGGTTAATAGTATGTGTGTGTGTATGTATGTATATGTGTATATATATATATATACTAGTTGAACAGCCCGTTACACGGGACACAGTGCCTCAGGCAGCCGGTCGCGGGGCAGTCACACAGTGGAGACTGCCCGCGCCTCGGCTGATACAGAGCCTCTGGCAGCCGGTCGCGGGCAGTCACACGCGGTGGAGACTGCCCGCGCCTCGGCTGATACAGAGCTGGACGCTCCTTCGGAGCACCCAGCTCTGTATCAGCCGCGGCGCGAGCAGTCTCCACTGCGTGTGACTGCCGCACGCGCAGCAGTATCTACTGCGCATGTCGGGCGTTACACACAACTTGGCGAATTATTATATAGGATATTTATGGCAAAATCTTTAAAAAGTTGCTTCTAGATAAATATTATCTTCAAGACAAGTATTTAATATGGATGCTGGACGCAAAACAAATCAAACACAAATAAAATAATGTTCTCATAGACACATGATGTCTTAATCTAAATATAGTCAATCCTGTGTATATAAATTGTAGCACTGAATAGAGAATTTATACTATGTATTGTGTGTGGAGTTAGGAAAGATCATATTCTTGGCTGTTATGGGAGTTGCAAGAGTTAATGGGGGTCGGTGAATATAGATGGCCACTTACAATAGGATCCCGCATATCTGGGCACATAGATATGTGTATATCAGCAATGCAGATCAAGGTCACCAGATGCAAAACAACAATGAGCAAAGTTCCTGCTTAATAGAAATCTTCTTTATTTGGTGCCCATCACAGTCTCCTTGCTGCTGCTTGATGTGTTCCCGGATCTCCTCTCCCTTGTTTAGATGCCAGTTTCACTCAATCACGCAATGTACTCGCTCAAGCGAGTTTCCACATGTGTGAGAGAGGACTAAATGGAGAGAGAGAGAGGGCTAAATGGATCGGAAAGCAGTGTGAGGGGAGAATATTACATTGCAACACAGTACATCGCGTGACTGGGGATCTGATTAATCTGAGTTCCAATCATTGTCCTTCTGTTTTAACCCCTTAAGGACCTGGAAAATCTGAGGTTGTTTTCCCTTAAGGACCGGAGCAATTCTGACCTTTTTGACTATGTCTTTGTTCAACAGTGTTTTCCCTCTTAGGCTTTTATTCCACCCCCATAAATTATATACTGTTTTTTTAAGCACAAATAGGACTTTCATTTGATACCCGATTTATACGGATAACCCACCATTCCCTTTATTAAAATTAATAAAAAGGTAAAAAAAAATGTAACCCCCCCCCCCTTTTTGATTTTTCTCTTGGGATCAATTGGCCACAAAGGGTTACATTTTTATGGAGACTGCATGAAAAGTATGACCGGTCAGTCATACCTACAAAATGCGCAGTTTAAAGTGGCCACTGCCCCCCCCTGGGTGAAAATCCCCATGTCCCTTTTTCCCACCCTATTTTGACACTTTTTTTGACCCTGGCATTTTGTGGCGTATATAAGTGTATTACATGGCTCCACAACAATCACACTTGCAATATTAATTTTTAATTATATATATTTTTTTTAAATAAAAAAAATTTTTGTAAAAAAAAAGTGTTTTTTTTTTTTTTTAAAGTGTATCATTGCAGGTCAAAAATTGACCTGCATTTAGCCAGCCTCCTGCACCAGCAGTGAAGGGGTTAATACCCCCAGCTGCTGTATTTTTTTAACCACTAGGTGTCTCCCGTCTACTTCTGTCTCCCTTACTTTGATAGCAAGGGAGACAGAGGCAGACGAGACAGGCACAGACAGCATGCTTTGCATGCTGCCTCTGTCTGTCACTATGCCGGTACATGTGATTGCTGCTACGGCGATCACATGAACTGGCACAAGCAGGAAGGGCTGAGACTGAACGCCCCGGTCTCGGAGCACTCAGTCTCAGCCTGGAATTAATGATAGCAGCGTGCACGGAGGCACGCTGCTAACATTTAAGCCATGACGGTCCTGGACCGTCATGGGTCGTTAAAGGTATAACAACCCATGACGGTGCAGGACCGTCATGGGTCCTTAAGGGGTTAACACTTTACTGTGTTTGTGTTTAGCTGTAATTTTCCTCTTACTCATTTAATGTACCCACACATATTATATACTGGTTTTCTTGTCATAAGATGGACTTTCTAAAGATACCATTATTTTCATCAAATTTCCTGTAAAATAATTTTTAAAATATGATGAAACAAATGTAACAAATGCACTTGTTTCTTAACTTTGGAACTAAAAATCTTTTACACATCTACAAACACTAAAAAAACCCTGCTAAATAGATAATAATATTTGTCTTGATTTTAGAAATGCCCAATGTTGACATGTTTTTCTAATGTTTTTGTCAAGTTATATGGCAATAACTAAAAGTAGCAAAAATTGAGGTGTCCCAAAACTTTTGATCGGTAGTGTAAAGTCCTCCCATAGGTTTTTCGCTAGAGATGGTGCAATTCACTCCAAACAGCCATTTGATGAAACATATTGGCTGTTGTGATACCACACCAACGTGCACAGTCAATAGGAAAGAGGCTAACACTGGCAGCTACAGTTGTTTTAGAAGGTACAACAAAAATTTGGAGTCAATGTGCATAATGAGGGCTGGAAACTTATAGTGTTGTTACGCCCAGATTTGGAAGTAGTATACATATGTATTTACTGTTATGCACAAGCACATAATTTCAAATTCTCGTGGAGGCCTTATGATTTTGTTGCTTATATTGATTAACCCCTTAGAGTCCTGTGACGTACCCGGACCGTCATGCTGGTCCGGCACTTAAGGACCAGTGACGGTCCTGGTACGTCACGTACTATTTCTCACCGCGCTCCTGCAGGAACGCGGTGAGTAATACCGGGGACTGAATTTGATCGCTCCAAGACCGGAGCGATCTCTTTCAGTCCCTCAGTTCAGCGTGCCGCACTATGTGATCAGTCACGTGGGCCGGCACGCCGAAATTCTCTATCTGGTACTTAAAGGACCACTCACCCCGCAACCGCTGGTCGTTAAGGGGTTAATCAAAGCAATAATCTATAGAATATTATATTAATGAAGTAGTCAAAAGATGCACCCCTACTTTAAACAATGCAAATTTATTGATATATTTATAAAATAAGGAACTCAAAGTTTCAAAATTTAAAAAAAATACAATGTACTTGACAAGAATTTTTTTACTGGACATGAAAAACTTTTTTTCTTTTCTCATGGAGTTTTTAAATAAATTCATATTAGTTAACACAGTGTAAGAAGTAATATATAAATATTACAGAACAAGGCACATAATGGCATAGACAAATGTGGCACAAGACTGGAAGAGTGATTCCCAAACCTAGGCCTCAATTCAATTGTGGATGGTAAAACAGCTGGTAGGGAAAAAATGGCTACCTACCGGTACAACACATACTGTCACAGGAGATATTCAATTGCCCTATCAACAGAAACCACAATGAATGTTGGGCCATAGAACCTGACTTTTGGTTAAACGTTCATTGTTCGTTTTATGTTCCCAAAACACACACAGTCACCTTCCCAAACACTAATCCTACACTACACCTAACTGTAAAGTGCAAAAATACTAGCCCTAACATCCAGAACACAGAGCTGTATAACAGTTAATTGTCATCCACTGTCCATCTTCTTCTTTCTTTTCATCTTCTGTGTCCCAAAGATGTCCTTGCAAAGAAGAAGAAAAAGTCAAAATTAAATCTGCTTCAAAAAAGCTATGCTGGACTAAATCCTTTGAGTGTTACATTTTTGCAGGCAGTCCAAATTGAAAAAATCTGTATATGTTTGTAGTCCATATAGATAATATATATAGTGGCAGTCCAAACAGATAATCTACAGTGGCATTGAAATGGATAAAGTATGCTACCGCCTCTGTCCCCGGTGGCAGGAATGCAGGTGAAAAATCCCCTCCATTTACCTCTCGGGCCGTTGCCACAGCCTTTCTGTGGAAAAATTGAACAGAGACTGCCTTTTATATGGCCAGTCTCTTTTCAAAATGGTTCCCAGCCTTCCATTGGCTGGGATGCTTGCTTACGCACGTCCCAGCCAATCAGTTCCTAGCAGCTTTCATCATTTTGAACAGAGACTCTGACAACTCGGGGTGGGTGGGGGATGGGTGTATTTTCGCCTGCATTCCTGCCGCCACTGCTGGCGATAATGGTGGAGGCAGAAGCATACTTAACCCTTTCAATGTCACAATATATTATTTATTTGAACTGCCACTATATATATATTATATATGCAATACAAACATACATTAGCGAATTAGAGTACAAAATACTTTTTCGTATTGAAATAGAAAAATATTTATTTGAACTGGACAAGAAACATATTTTTTCCATTTGGACTGCTGAAAAAATGTAACCCTTTGAATGCCAGAGAGGTACACAAAACATTGCTATGCACTTTGTTGCGTACCCCTCTGGCACTCATAGCTTTGATTCATACTTTTATGGAGCATATTTAATTTTGATTTCTTTGCAGGGACATCTTTGGGACACAGAAGAAGAGAAGATGAAGAGAAAGAAGAAGACCGAAGATAGAAAATGACAGAAGAAGACGGACAGTGGATGACCAGGGTGCTGAAGACCCCGCTGGACATCAGGATTACAGGTAAGGCAAGTCGGATTAACCCTGTGAGTACCAATTGGGTATGAAGAGCTATGCAATATGTTTCATACCCCACTGGCACTCATATGGTTGTATGTATTGATATTGGGCTTAGTGCCCCATATCAGTATATCCTCTGGTCATTTAGGTTTGTTTTAGGCTTTGTTTCCCCTTCAATTCCTGCATCGGCAGGATTAAACATGCGTTAGGGGACTCTGCGCCCAAAATAACTGGGTGCAGATTTTCAGCCATTAAAGTGGGTCCTTTAACGCATATTTCTGCGTAACGCATGGAATTGAATGGGAATATTGGACTTGTTTTAATAGGTTCCAATTGGCGCTAACTTTAGTGCCCGATGTGTTTTTTTCATGGCATAGGAAATGAAAGGCTTAATGTGCTTGAAAAAATACCGTCTGTGTTTTTTTTGGCTGACAGGGCCAATTGAATCGAGGCCCTAGTTTTCACTGACTATTAAACAGTCTATGAAAGGGCACAATGTCTGTTTCTGCATACAGGTTAATTGATCAAAGTGATTAAGCTGCTGATTAACTCAACTCTGTTCAATCAGGGAAATCCTAAGTACTGGCCTGGTAACTACAGATGAATATCACTACCTTAGAACAGTGATTCTCAACTGTATTTCATGTAACCCCAGGGTTCCCTGAAAATTGCAAGGGTTTTCACATACCAAAATGAGCTAATGAGGAGAGAGAAACAAAACTAAGGGTGTCATTAATAAATAAGAGATTCTGTGTATGTGAGGAAAGATTGAAACAGTTCCACCAGTTTGTAATAAGCAATGCATTCTAGACCCTTCTAAAGAAAGTAGATAAAAAAGAGGATTTTAGTTTTACCTGTTAAATCCTTTTCTCTTAATCCATACAAGTTACTGGTAACTTTGGGGTAGTCGATCATTCCCTTTAAGTAGGCAGGAACAATTCTGAGAAGTGACTACTGGGTGGAGCCTACCTCCTCTCTTTAGCTTGCAGCTAGCCAATCGCCATCCAGCAAGATTTGAAAACTAACTATTGACTAAGTAGTAAGAAAGTAAAGGAAGACTCCTGTGAGCAGGAACCTGAAAGGACTCCCATGTTCTGCCACAGGAGAGCCAAGCATGGTCCCTTGACAGGGTGGGAGACAAGTAACCTGTATGGACTAAGAGAAAAGGATTTAACAGGTAAGACTAAAATCCTCTTTTCTCTGTCGTTCAATACAGGTTACTGGTAACTTTGGGATGTCCAACCATTAAGTTCCCCAGGGTGGGAAGAAAGGCAAGTACCAGGCGCAGGCCCCCAAAGTCAGCAGAGCACCAATGAATTAACAGATCATGAATAGCTCAACGATAACCACAAAGTGTCAACGGACACTGAAGATGGGTAAAACAGACCCCAGAAACTGGTACACAGCACACTGAACTAAAGACAACAGGGCTCAAAAGTGAAAGAGTACTGAAGAGACGAAGGAGATCCTAGACAGGCAAGGCTGCCTCCAGGATCCTCCTCCCAAAACTGGCATCAGCTGATGCCAGCACATCCACAGATTAGTGTTTCAAAAAGGTATGCACAGATGACCAAGTGGCCACTTTGCACAACTGATCAGCTGAGGCCTGATTTCTGTAGGCCCAAGATGCCCCAACAGACCTTGTAGAATGAGCCATGACCCAAAAGGGGAAAGGCTTCTTCCTAAGTCTGTAAGGCTTATGAATAGTGGACTTGATCCAAGAAGCAATGGTTACCTTGGAAGCAGGCTTCCCTGCCCTGGGACCCTCAGGAATAACAAAAAGTGTGTCAAACTCCCACAAGGGCTCAGTGCGATGCACATAGAACTTGAGACAACACACAACATCCAACAAGTGAAGATCCTGATCCTTGTCAGAAGCAGGGTTAGGGCAGAAAGAAGGAACCACAATCTCCTGATTAATGTGGAACTCAGACACCACTTTCCGGAGAAACCCTTGCGAAGTGCAAAGTACTGCCTTGTCCTTCTGAAACACCAAAAAGGGTGGCCTACAAGACAGGGCATGCAGCTCCGCAACACGGCAAACAGACACGATCGCCAGGAGTAAAGCCTTCTTCCACGTCAGCAGACGTAAAGGAATAGTGGCCAAGGACTCAAAGGGACGCCCAAAACCAAGTTAAGGTCCCACTGAGGAGCAGGGGCCTTAAACATAGGACGGGTATGAGCAACACCCTGAAAGAAAACCTTAACATCAGGAAGACTAGCAATGCGCCTCTGAAAGAAAACAGAGAGAGCAGAAGTCTGAACCTTAAGAGAACTCAGACTGAGACCCTTATCCACACCACCCTGGAGGAAGGAAAGGACTGTAACATAGTAATTTAGGTTGAAAAAAGACTTGCGTCCATCTAGTTCAACCCTTTTCCTATTCCTGTTTAACATCGTTGATCCAAAAGAAGAGATTTCTCCCTGGATCAACAAGCCCTAACTAAATATTAATCCCAATACTAACGTACATAGCCCTCTATGTTATGCTCTTTTAAATAAGTATCCAGGCCCCTTTTAAAGGCATCTAATGTATTTGATAGCACCACCTCCTCAGGAAGTGAATTCCATACCTTTATTGTCCTTACTGTAAAGAAACCCTTCCGCTGTTGTAGATTAAATCTCCTTTCCTCAAGTCTAAGCGGGTGGCCGCTTGTCCTGTGTTCTGTTCTGTTAATGAACAGGTCTTTGGCGAGCCCTTTATATGGGCCTTGAACATACTTATATAGTGTTATCATATCCCCTCTAAGACGCCGTTTCTCTAGTGTGTACAAGTTTAATTTTTCTAGCCTCTCTTCATAACTAAAATTTTCCATTCCCCTTACTAGTTTTGTAGCCCTCCTCTGCACTCTCTCTAGTTCCACAACGTCCTTTTTCAGAAAGGGCGCCCAGAATTGCACAGCATACTCTAGGTGGGGTCTTACCATGGACCTGTAAAGAGGCATAATTATATCTTCCTCCCTTGAGTCAATACCCCTTTTAATACATGCCAATATCTTACTGTAGAAGATAAAAATCCTGAGACAGGTCCCTATCAGCACACCAAGAGAAAACGGTAGACCAAACTTGATGGTAGGCTTTAGAGGAAACAGGCTTACGGGCACTAAGCATAGTAGCCACCACACCAGAAGAAAAACCCTTCTTCTTCAAAATTGAGTATACAATCTCCATGCTGTCAATGCCAGACGATTAGCATCCTTCTTCCACAGGTAACCCTGTAGAAGAAGATCCGGACGGGAGGGGAGCCGAAGAGGTTCCACCACTAAGAGATCCAGAAGCTCCGGAAACCAAGCCTGTCAAAGCCAGTACAGAGCAATCAGAATGACTGGGCAAAGCTCCAGTCGTTGCTTCCTGATCACCCAGTGCAACAGGGGAATGGGAGGAAAAAGGTATGTCAGAGGTAAAATCCATGGGATTGACAAGGCATCCACTGCTACAGCCAGAGGGTTTGCCAGTGGGAGCAGAACGTTAGAACCTTCCCATTGTGTCTTGTTGCCATCAGGTTGATGCACGGAAGACCCCACCACTGGACAATGAGGTCGAACACCTCTTGATGCAGTTCCCACTGTCCGCTGTCCATTGTGTGTCGACAGAGGAAGTCTGCCAGAACGTCGTCTACGCCTGGAATATGAACTGCGGAAATGGCAGGGACATGCTCCTCTACCCAGGTATCACGGTGCCCGTGATTCGTGCTGCTCTGTGTCTGTCACTTGCTGAGTATTCGTGATTGGCTGTCTGTCATTAGCCCTCCTCACACAGCCTTTTTAAACCCAGGTTGAGTACTTCCAGGTTGCCCTTTCGTGGTGTTTCTGACTCCACTCTGCCTGACCTGCTTGTCAGATCTCTGGGCCTGTTTCCAGTGTTCCTGTATGCTATGTTTCGGTGTTCCAGTGTTCCTGTACGTTAACGTTCCGGTGCTCCAGCGTTCCAGTGCTCCTGTATGCTAACGTTCCGGTGTTCCAGTGTTCCAACGTTCCTGTGTGCCTGTATTCCGGGGTTCCTGTGCTCCAGCACCGTGCGGGTTAACCTGTACGAGTTCCTGAGTCTCGTGCTCCAGCTGTCGCTCCGGCGACATTGTTCTCCTCGCTATTGCATACACATTGTTGGTCCCAGCGTGCGGATGCTGGTTTACTCCACTAAACAGGTTGCGAGATACCTTGTTGACTCCAGCGTGCGGACGCTGGTTTGCTCCACTAAACCTGGTTGAAATATACATTGTTGGTCCCAGCATGCGGACGCTGGTTTACTCCACTAAACAGGTTGCGAGATACTTTGTTGGCTCCAGAGTGCAGACGCTGGTTTGCTCCACTAAACCTGGTTGCGATATACATTGTTGGTTCCAGCATGCGGACGCTGGTTTGCTCCATTAAACCTGGTTGCGATATATATTATTGGTTCCAGCGTGCGGTCGCTGGTTTGCTCCATTAAACCTGGTGGCACTATTTACCATTAGTCCCAAAGTGCGGACGTTGGTTTGCTCCTGTACATCCAGTACTGTGGTCAGTCGCTGTCCACTTCCTGGCAGTTGTCTGATTATCCCTGGCTATAGACTTCTGCTGCTTAAGACCTCTATACTTATGCTCTCTGCTGTCACCTGACAGCTGGTCTACTTGCTCAGGCTGCCCTTTGAGCAAAGCGGAGATATTGCCGACTCTCTAGATGTATGGTAATGTGCAAATATGCATCCTGAAGATCCAGAGAAGCCAGAAATTTTCCAGGGGACATGGCAGAGATCACCGTGCGTAGTGACTCCTGGTGATACTGGGACGTGACCACAAAGGAGTTGAGATCCTTCAAATCCAAAATGGGACAACAGCCGCCGTCCTTCTTGGAAACCACATAGAGGAGAAACCGGTTCCAAGACCGCCTTGTCCAGAAGTGCCTGAATGGCTCCTTTGAAAAGGTGGCACTTTTCTGCTCCCAGAGGAGAAGGTCCGAGGAGGAGGAAGGGAGGTGAAGTGGTTCCTGTATCCCGCAGCCAGTAGCTGCAAAACCCATGTGTCCACCACAGAGGCTTCCCAAGCCGAGAGGTAGTGGTGCAAGCGACCACCCACCTGCGGGTGGGGACCCGGATTTGGCGAGTCATGCAGAAGACATTTGGAAGCCTTGGGCTTAGTGGAGGACTTAGGCCTCCATTGCTGCTTAGGCTTGGATGAGGAGAGCGGAGCCTGAGGCACTGCCTGGGTCACCTGGCGCGATTCAGCCTGAAAGGGATAAAAAAAAATAATTCCGCTTGACAGGCGCCTTCTTCCTAGGGACCACTGGTAGGCGAGTACTCTTCCCCCCATTGGCTTCACTGATTAGATCCTTGAGATAAGGCCCAAACAGTGAGGTGCCCTGAAGGGGCAAAAACAGGAGAGCCCTCTTGGAGGCAGTGTCAGCATGCGCAACCGTATCAAACAGGGCAGCAGAAACATAATGGTGAGCCTCAGAGATGTTGGCAAGAAGCAGCAACATGTCCGTAGTAGGAACCGGCCGCTGCAAAAATGGCTTTGAGAGAGGTCTCAAGCTTTTTGTCAGTCCAGTCTTTCAGAGCAGATGCATCAGCCGCAGGCAAGGCAGTGGACTTAGAAAGCCTGGAAACAGGGGCATCCACCTTAGAAGGATGAACCCACTGAGCTAGGGCCGCTTCAGAGAATGGGTAAAGCTTAGCAAATTTCATAGAGACAGACTATTTTCTGTCTGGAAACTTCCACTCCTCAGACACCAAACGGTCAAGGGTGGGGTTAGGTGGAAAACAATTATGGGGCCTGACAGGCTCCTGAAATACATCAGATGGGTCAGAGGAACCTCCTGTACCAAAGGAATGTGCAGGGTGTTCAACACAGCCCTGATCAAGCCCTCAGCCGATGGAACAGGATCAGCCTGAAAGGGGTCCCCAAAAAACTGAGAGGAAGAAACAGCAGAATATTCTTCATTATCAGAGTCCACCAATAATTCCTCTTCAGAGGAATTGGACACATCAGGTACACCCGGTGGCTTAGGCAGGGAAGATCTGATACAGTAGGGGACCTGTCACGAGTGGAAGACCCCCCGCAAGGTGGATGGAAGGAGTTGTAAAGTAGACTGGAGGATCCTGATAGTAGCCTTAAACTCTTGCATCTAAGCTGGCTCTAGTGCATGGCTGGAGGTCCCTGCAGGAGACTCAGGGGCAGCAACGCATGCTGGGCAAACGTGACCCTAGTATTATATAGGTAACCCTGAGTGACATGACGAGCAATGGGGGACACAGACACGCCAGTGTCCTTAGTCTTAAGTCTAGCCCCAAGGTCTAATGGAACAGACATTCTCACAGAGTCAAACAGTCAAGGTATTAGAAACACCCAAAAAACAGTACTATGATAATTAAAATTACCCCAGAAATGCTAAAATAGACTTATCTGGTAGGCAAAGAGTTAAACTGCTGAGGAAAAAAGGAGAGTCCAAGCCCTGTGTAGGATAATCGATCAGAGAAGGCACAAAATTGTTGCCGCATAGGGAGCCAATCAGAAACAAGCGTGCGAAGCAAATGCTCATGAGAATTGTAGTTTCACTGAAAAAGTACCCCAAAAGTGCCCAAAGCCCCCCAACACGCCCAGAATATTGACTGGATAACAGAGAAAGGGCAGACCAACCAAATAAGCTATCTCTGACCTCGCTACGTGGAGCTGTTGCAGAGATACGTCCCAAACTGTAAAGTCCCATAGGAGTGAATGGAGCAATGCCGCCTATGCGGTAAATGCGCCTTAAAGGCGTGGAACACTAATTTTACAGGGTGTATACCAAAATGTAAAACCACTCCAAGAGCCACTAGAACATGTCAGTAGAGCCAATAAACACTGAGCCCAGTAGGGAAAGTGCCCACAACCCCACAAGAGATGCTAAACCAGCAGCCAAAGGGTTAAGTTACCACATAAATGTGCTCCAAACACCCAACAGACATACAGATAAACCCAATGAGTGCATGAGTATGTAATAGGAACTCCAAATGAGACCCCTGTGCAGGTCTTCTATCTTCAGATTACCATATATCAAGAAGAAGCCTCAGTGGGCAACTCCTGAGGAAAGAACTTGCAGCCAAGATTCCCCCCCCCCCAGGGCTTAGGTCCACAAAAGCACCTGGTAAACTGAGATATCCACATTTGGGTGATGGGAATTGTCAGTGATGGCAATCCGGCCTAATGGTGGTATAACATATCTAATAGAAAAATAATAAAAAAAACCTACAACTATAGCAGAACTGTTCTCTTGCCTTGTGTATTGACCAAGGAACAAATCTTACTGTATGGGGATTGGCTAACTGCAAGCTAAGGAGAGGAGGTAGGCTCCACCCAGCAGTCACTTCTCAGAATTGTTCCTGCCTACTTAAAGGGGCTGATTGCCTACCCCAAAGTTACCAGTAATCTGTATTGGACGACAGAGAAAATAAATTATAAGGCTAATATTTAAGTTATTGGTGTAAACTAGATTTGAAACACGTTTGATGTAGCTATCATGTTAAGCTCTTGGATGTTAAAGAGATCTCCAACACATGCATAAAGCATATTTCTATCATACAAGGCACTAGCAAGTTTGATTGTTAGGGTTCCAAGAGGATTTGATGGGAAACAAAGGGTCCCACCACAGAAAAATATTTGAGAGTAACTATTCTAGAACCAATCAGGAATCCTTAATTAGTCATATTAATTAAATAAACCTGATTCGTCCACCTGTGCCCAAGCATGCCAATGTGGGAAGGAGCAAGTGATTGCAAGTTAACGTTTCAGCGTTCTGTTTACAATATTTCACATTATATTATAACATGGGAGTCATCATCCTGCAACACTGCATTGATAGGCATTGTCATTACTTCTCTTCAACTCAATCACTTTGTAATTATTGTTTGAAGAAATGCATGCAGATTAGAACCCCCCCCCCCCCCGAACCAAAGAACAATTTCCTGTACAGCTAATTCATGTTACTCTTTTCAGTTAGTACAAAACTATGCAGTTAAGGTGTAGTTTTAACTAGCTATTTGTTTGTAGTCCCTAATCCTTTTTATTCTAGTCATTGGGAACAATAATGCAACGGAGAGAATATCTCATAATTCTCTGGGAAGGTAAAGGATTAAAAGAATGATAATGTTTTTAATGAAACTAAAGACAAGAAAAACCACGTTTTAGTATTTATCCTGCTAAGAAAAACTCACTATTCAAAAATTATCACAAATCAAGCCAGCTCCCAAAATGTCTATTTTTCTTCTCCTGCATTTGGAAACATTGCTTCCTTAACAGTTCTCTGTAGCAACTAACCCACCGACTGGTGACATTTCATAAGCTTTTGAAAGGTGACTGAAACAAAAATCAGTTGAAATATCTATTGTATACAAAACAATTTTACTTAGGAGGAAAAGCACAACAATATGATGTTGCCGTTTTATAAAAAAAACCATTCTTTTACTAAAGGCTATTTGTATGTCAGGGCCCTAAGTTAAACTCTACACTCAACCAAATGGGCTTGATTTTCCCTCCAAACTTTAGAAAAGTGGAACAGAGGTCATTGATTAAGGCTGCTTTACTGATCAGTTCTCAGATTCCTTTAACAGTTAATTAACCTTACCTATAACTCATGAAACAAAATGTTTTATTGTTTATTTCCCTGAAAACATGGTTATCCAGTGGTCCCAGAACATATGAAGGTTCCCACCTAAAAAAAAAAGTTCTACTAGTAATCGAGTTAAACCACAAATCCTGCATGTTGCTTGTCTGTGAAGAATGAACTTGGGGACCTTGATAAAGATGCTTTTTTTAGAGCAGGATAGTCTTGTAATACAGTGTAGACTGTACAATATTCTCCCCCTTGTCTGTAAATGTGTGCAAGCAGATGAAGTGTACTGCTGTTGCTGTTTTTAAGATCCAATTTGCATCATGTTTGAAACACAAACAAATCATGGCAGTATCTTCTGGGACTCATGGACCCTTACAGCAAATCCCTATTGTGCCTCTTAATACCATTTATTAGGCTTAAAAATGGAAATAGCATCTTAAAAAGAAGTAAATTATAAAACATAAAAGTTTTATTTTCTTTTTTAAAAGTTCAGAACAAATGAAGACGAATGGCAGTGATAAAGTAGGCCAACCCTTTCAGTATATGAACGGTCAGCAGTGCATTGCAATACACTGTATACCCTTCCAACACTCAAAGAGTTAAAGACATATAATTGGTTATCTTGGTGAATATAAACAAAACAGCTATAACACAGTAGTCTCTATTAGACTATGGAGCCTGGATTTCATTCTGTACTCCCTTTTCACATTAAATACATTATATTTTTTCTCTTACAGTTGTGCTAGTCTCAAAATCTGACCAACAGTCCAAATTTCATTCAAAACCTTGGGTTAATAACAACCGATATGGTTTTAATAATGTGTTTCAGCTGGAAAAGATTGCTTCATTACAGAATAATCCACTGTTTTCCAGCTACACAATATCAATTCAGATTCAGCTTTTGTCATCTTGAACAAGTCTTTAAGCAATGCCAATGGTGCTCAGATATAAGCATTCGTAATGCTTATTTCACCTGGGGAATTTGCAGCTGGCCAGGCAGTCATAATGTGGCCCCTAAAAGATAAAAAATGTTGTATTAAATGAAACATGTACAAGCAACACAGATAATCTGCAACAGCTGAAAATAATATACACATATAAAGAAACCAAGGCCCTTGCTCTGGAACAATAATGAAGACACAGAACACTCAAATAAATGCAGAAAAAAACAAGCAGAAGATGCCCAATAGTGCAATACAGACAAATAAATAATGATGGGTACTCACAAATAGAGGTCAGCAAACAAGAACAGCTGACAGACACGCTTATGTCTCCGTTAGGGTGGCACAAGGGTTCTGACTCCACAGAGAAACGCAATCCAGACGGCTCCAAGTATAAAAATACACATTTATTAAAATAACAATGTAAAAATATATAAATATCAATATGCGCTCAATGATTCTACCATGTGTTGCGGCATCCACCACCACTTTTTGAAAGAAAATGACCAAATGGACAATGAAATGCCCATATGAGAGTACCCATCTGAATTTATTTACTCTCATTATTTGTCTGTATTGCATTATTGGGCACCTTCAGTTTGTTTTTTCTGCATATGGTTGAACGTTCTGGGAGAACAAATTTTTGATGTGCGGCCCAAGTAAACATCATCCACATGGTGAAATATAGCTGTTTTGGGGCAGCCTTAAAATACCCCAAAAGTGTGATTAGCTGTGCACCACATACACAGGTAAGTGGTCTTCTAGTTAAACATAAAGTGCAGTACTAATGTTAAAGTAAGCAACTATAGTAACTTCGTTACAGAGATGATGTCCTACTGAGGGAAAAGGAAACAAAATGTTTCAAGAAAAGACTGCTTATTTGCTTCTGTGAGTGTGCCTGTGTCATCTTTACTGCATATTAATCCTTTGTGTGCCAGAGTGGTACGGAATGCATTGCAAAGGTTCCGTACCACTCTGGCACTCAAAGGGTTAAGGTATGAATGTGCCTATGAGTTTTGCTCTTGTGCATTTATCCCAAAAATTAATATTTGTAATCAGTCCTGGATACCATGTCAATGAAAGTGGACATGACACAAACTAAATGCAAATTAGTAATCTTAAACTGTTTAAGGACCAGGGGTTTGTAATGCTATGCTGCACCATATGCCTTGGAAGAAACTGTCTTACGAGCCCACAATATAGTAGAAGTTATGAAACCAATCAGAAAACCCTTTCTTCCTCAGGATGCTGGCCTCAGGAGCCAAAATCCAGCTTCTCCACATCTGAATGGCACAGCATACCCTGAGTCAAGAAGTCTGGAAGCAAAGGAAGCTGACACGGCTCTGCCATAGACAGACTGAGAAGATTTGAAAACCAGGTCAGACGGGGCAATCAGAAGGACATTAGCCTGCTACATCTTGATTTTCCACAGGATCACTGGGAATCAGTGGAAGACATATGTATGACTGTGGAAAATGCCATGGCATGACCATCAAATCCACCACTGAGGAACCTTGTTAGTTCAACCAAGAAGCCGTTATGTCCACCCCAGTGACAAACTACAGAATCGAACACTCCATGGTTGCGTACCCAATTCAAAGGAACCGAGTAATGGTGACTGAGAAAGTCTACTACAATGTTGTTTAGCCCTGGGATATGAATGGTGGAGAGAGTTGACATGTGAGTCTACTCCCATGTGAGGATCACCAGAACCCTGGACCTCTTGGCCACACCTCTAGTCCATCCCTGAGGTGGTTGTTGTAGGCCACTGCAGTTGCACTGTCAGACTGGATCTGCACAGGGGATCCCTGAGGGACTGAGACCAATGCCGCAAAGGCTAGGCAAACTGGCCAAAGCTCCAGAACATTGATGGACAAAATGCTCTCTGCCCCGGTCCAAAGATCTTGAGCAGTTTGAGGGCACAACGTGGCACCCCAGCCTGTCTGGCTTGCATAAGTCATGACTATGACCCAATCTGTGATACCCCTGGCCATCCCAGTGACAATGGGACCTCTGTAGACACCAACGAAGGTCTTCCTTTGTTCAGTAGGACAGGGAAAAGACACAGGAGAAATTAAACTGATGTCTAGACCAATTACTGAGAATTTACAGCTGCAGCTCCCAGGTATGGAATTGAGTAAATGGGACTGCCTACAGAACAGAAACTAGATAATCCAGATCACTGTTCACACACCAAGCATGGAAGATAGATCAAACCCTACAACAGGGTTTGGAAGAAACTGGTTTTCTAGCCTGAATCATGGTTTTCTAGCCTGAATCATGGTGGAAACCACTTCAGAAGAGTAGCCCTTCTTCCTCAAGATGGAGGCCTCAACAGCGTGGCAGAAGAAACGGTTCCTGACAAGACAAGGCCAGAGGTTCTGGAAACCAAGGCTGTCTGGTTCAATAAGTTATGATCAGGATGACTGATGCTCCGTCCATCCGAATCTTCCTCAGCACCCTAAGCAGGAGAGGAAGTGGAGGATGCAGGCCAGACGAAATCTCCAGGGGATCGACAAAGCATCCACTGCAAAGGCCAGGGATCCCTCCAACGTGAGCAGAACATTGGGACTTTACGATTGCCCTTGTGGCCATCAGGTCTATTCAAGGAAGACCCCACATTTGCACCTGGAGATTGAACACTTCTGGGTGAAGTTCCCACTCCCCGGGATTCACCGGGTGTCGACTGAGGAAGTCTGCAAGGACGTTGACATTTTCTACACCAGGGATGTGCACGGTGGAGATAGCAGGCACATTGTCTTCTGCCCAGGCCAAAATAGTTTTGGCTTTCAACCAAGCTGCTTGTTGATGTAAGCCACGGCCGTGGCATTGTCGGACTGGACTTGGACCGGGCACCCCATCAGATGAGAGGACCAATACCTCAGAACATGGGAAATCGACCTGAGCTCCAAAATATTAATGGGAAGAAGGGTCTCCTCCGGTGACCAACGACCCTGAACACTCAGGTGACCCAAGACAGCTCTCCAACTGAGTAAGCTGGCATCCGTTGTCACAGTGGTCCAGTATGGAATCACAAAGGGCCTTCCTTTTACCGGGATGGAGAGGTCCAACCACCAGTGGAGAAACAAGATGATCCAAAAGATCTGGGTTCCCCTTGCAAACATGGATCACAAACTCTGGCATGGGCCATGGCAAATGGTACTGCCTCAATGGTGGATATCCTCTTCCCCGCCAGAGAGGAGACAGGGTAGAATTCACCTTGGAGGCGAGCTGTTGAATCGAGTCCTCCGTCAGATAAGCCATACACTGTATAGCGTCGAACCGGAGGCCGAGGAACAACAAGTTCTGAGAGGGATCCGGAGCAGACTTGTCCATGTTCAGAATCCAACCGTGTTGAAGGAGGGTCTGAGCACATTCCTGAACCTGGCAGTCCAGAAGATCCCTGGAGTGTGCCTTGAGGAGAAGGTCATCCATGTAAGGTATCACCTGAAGCCCCTTGGTGTGCAGGAAGGCAATCAATGCACCCAAAACTCGATTGAAAACTTGAAGAGCTGCCGTGAGCCCGAAGGGGAGAGCAATGAACTGGAACTGTCCCATTCTGCAGGCAAATCGGAGGTACTGCTGACTGTCTGGATGTACAGGGATGTGCAAATACGCATCCTGAAGAACCAAGGATGCCAGAAATTCTCCGAGACACATCAATGCAATGACTGAGTGCAAGGACTCCATCTTATATCAGGTGTTGACCAGGAACTTGTTGAGGGTCTTGAGGTCCAGGATAGGGCGGAAGCCAGCATCCTTCTTGGGGACGACAAAGAGGTTGGAATAAAATCCTGAACCTCTTTCCTGTTGTGGAACTGTGGCCAGAACCCCCTTGTCCAAGAGGGACCGGACCACCCCTTTGAAAAGCCATAGCTTTTCTTGTCCCTGAGGAGAGCGAGAAGAGAAGAATCTGAAGGGGGGCAAGGATTTGAAGCAAATCATGTAACCTTCGGAAACCACTTGTATTACTCACTGATGGGCAACAGAGCCTGTCCAAACACTAATAAAGTGATGTAGGCGACCTCCCACTGGGCACGGACCAGGGTTCGGCGAGTCATGCAGAAGAAGGTGTAGTGGGTTTGGTGGAGGCGTGTTTAGACCTCCACTGCTGGTTGGGTTGGGGTGGAACGTTGGGCCTGAGGCACCACCGCGTTTGCCCTAAATGTTTCAACTTGTTTGGAATTAAAGAGACGATGTCTCTTCGCCTGAGGGTTACGTTTAGGAACCTGAGGCAACAATGTGGTCTTTCCCCCAGTGGACTCATTGATAAGGTTCTTCAATTCAGGGCCAAAAAGAAAGGAACCCTAAAAGGGAAGAGAAATCAGTGATTTCTTAAAGATCAAGTCCGCAGACCAGATCTTCAGCCACAGAATACGCCTAGCAGTCACAGAAAAAGCCAAGTCCTTCAAGCAGAAGGGCGTCAAAGAGAGCATCAGTAAAATAGTGCTGAGCCTCAGAAATGTTGGCCAAAAGGGATAAAAGGTCAGCCTTAGGTGCACCATTGTGGACAGCAGCAGTTAGCTGTTCAGTCCAAACAGCAATGGCCATACTGACCCATGCAGAAGCCAAGGTGGGTCTCATGGATGCACCAATTGCAGTGAAATTAGCCTTCAAAACAGCTTCAAGTTTTCTGTCAGTCAAGTTCTTAAGAGCTGAAGCATCCGCAACCACCAAGGCAGTGGACTTAGAAAGCCCGGAAATGGGAGAATCAACCTGAGAAGGAGTAGCCTATTGAGTCAAGGCAGCCTCAGAAAGGGATACAGCTTAGAAAATCTCTTAGACAGAGCTAGACGCTTGTCAGGAGTCTTACACTCATCCAGAATAATCTGATCCAGAGTGGGATTAGGCAGAAAAACGTTACAGGACTTCTTGCGCCTCTGAAAGACGTCAGAAGTAGCCTAGGACTCTACGGGGGTAGAAGGAATGTTTAAAGTGGTTAAATCTACCTTAATAAGACCCTTAGCAGAGGGTTCAGGGTCAGCCTCAAAGGAATCACCATGAAATTCAGAACACACAATCCAACAGAGAGGAATCAGATAGATCAGGAATACCAGGCGCCTTAGGGACCACAAACCTGAAGGAAGTGGGGGGGTCTCCATGATTGAAGAACTCCCTGAAGAGAAAGAGGAAACTGTGCCATAGAGGACTTTAAGTTCTTGACCCAAGTTGACTCTTGATAATATCTGGAAGGCCCAGGAGGAGAGGCAGCACATGAGGGGCATAAGTGACCAGAGCAGCCCATGGGAAGCCCCAATTGGCATGAGGAGAATATGTGAGGGGGGTCAAAGGCAGTCCTGAGACCTTTGCCTTAGGACTAGCCCCTTGTCCTAGTGGATCCAACATCCGACAGGAGTAAAAGGTGCCAGTACAGTAAAGGAAGACCCAAATACTGTCACCCAGATTAAGGATTTCACCCCAGAAAGCCTAAAATACACTTATCTGGCGAAGGGTTAACCTGAGGAGAAGCACTGAGGAGACCAAGCCCTGCATATGATACTCATGTAGTGAGGAAACAAAATGGCAACAGCATAAGGAATCAACCAGAAAACGGCCCGCGAAGTGGGATTTTATGGGAAATGTAGATTTCCCAGTACAAAGCACCAAAAGCAGAACTGAATACCTCCGAAGACCCCTTGACACTGAGAATGTCCTCCAGATAGTTAGGCAAGGTGAGACAAGAAGATTGAGGCGTCTCTCAACTTGGTACATAGAACGGTTGCAGAAATATGTCCCAAAGCGTCTGTACCATAGAGATCAATGGAGCATTGCGGTTATGTGGTAAAGCGGATGATTTCAAAATTCATGTGTAAAATAAAAAGTGTCTAGAAAGTGGAGAAACACACATAAAACACAAATAAACATAAAATAACAATAAAAAGTGAGAAAAAAGTCCCCCTAAACTAACCAAGACTGGCAAGGAAGGGGATAATTACCACAAAACAGCACAAAATGCTTCAGTGTTCCCCAGAACAGGAATGAATAATACCAAACATTAGTGCAGGAGTTACAGTGAACTCCAAGAAAGCTCTTGTGCAGAAGGGAACTGTGGGACAAGTGGACCATGGCACTGAAAGGGTTTCTTTCTTCAGGTTACCATTGCAAGGGAAAAGCCTCAGAGAGATTCCCTCTGGAGAGAGAGACATGGGTTACATGGTTCTCTCCCAGGGCTGCAAGGGTCCACAATCAGCACATGTAGACTGAGCAATCCTCCAGGGGAAGCCAGTAATGGTTATCCGCCTAATGGGGGAATTTTGACACCCCATATCTAAAGAAAATCATAAAATAACTAAAAACTAAGGAGAACTGCTCACAGCTTTTCTACCAGAACAAGGAACAAATCTTAACTAGAGAGGGGAGTAGCTAGGTAGCCTGCTATGGAGGAGAGGGAGGCTCCACCGCTGCACTTCTTTGAAGAATTGTTCCAGCCTACTGGGAGGAGCTGTCGCCTCCCCATGGTACCTGTAATCTATATTGGACAGAGGAAACATACTATGTAAAGGTAAAAGGTAGAAAAGTCACTGCCACAACAAACTAAAAAGAATAAACTATAAGTGCAGAAGTAAAAGGCAAGCAATGAGGTTTAACCCTTTGCGTACCAAAGAGATATCCTTTACAATGTGTTGGATACATCTCTGGCACTCAGAGGGTTAAATGAAAAAAAAAGGATCTCTCTGTGTAGCAACAGAAGAATAGAAGATGGGAACATAGTGTTATATCCTTTCCCTCCAATAGTATAGAGTTCTAGTCAAGCTCAAACACCACAGAGAATAGAAATGTGGCAGCCAGACAAAGAGCCAGATACATACACACAGGACCTGTGCACTCTGAAAGAAGGAAAGAATCTGTCCTCTTCAATCTTCATGCTCCTATATACTAAGCAAGTAACTGCTCAGAGAAAGCTGGGAGGAGAGGGCTCATAATACAAGTCATCCTCAAACACACCCAGGTCCCTGAAGTCTGTATTCTGCTTTAGACCCACAGTGGAGACCAGGGATAGGGCCCAACTAATATGAGATTACAAAGCCCTTTCCTAGCAGAATAAAGCAAAAAAGAAGGCCTAGAGAGAATTTTGGCCTGCTTCCACTCATTTGGAAGGTCACTTTTAAAACTGAGGATGCCTGGTGAGGATAAAGTAGATCAGGTGCGAGTCAACAGTTCTGAGAGCCTTTTAGTTAAATCCTCTACTCTCCTGCAGGAGGATACTTTATCTATGGATCTTGTGTTCCACATAGGATGTAAGAGAAAAAGGGTTACACTTCTGGAAAGTACCCTGTGATAGTCCAAAAGGTCAAAGTACAGCTTCCAACTTGAATATCAAACATGTAATAAAAACAGGATACATACATACATGTATGTATCTTTATTTATATAGCGCCATACATGTACACAGCGCTTTACAGAAGTTGAAATAGTACAATACAGAACTGGGTTAAGAGCATTAGTCTAAAGTGTGAGCATTGCATTATTTTGGGGAGAAGCGCAGCAAGGGAATCATACACTGGGAAAGGGACCCTGCCCCAAGGAGCTTACAATCTAATTAGAATTCTTGAAGACATACAGAGACAGTAGGAGAAGGACATAAGTGCAAGTACAAGGCGTAGTGAAGGAAGTACAGAATGATTTTGATGTGACTATCCGTGTGCACAAGGAGGATATTATTAATGAGATGCCTCCTTGAGCAGGTGGGTTTTGAGGAGAAGCTTGAAAGTGAGGAGTGTGGATGATTGGCAAATGGTGATAGTGAGGGCATTCCAAAGTGGAGGGGCAGTCAGTGGTAAGGATTGTAGCCGAGAGAGGCTCAAGTCATGTAGGAAGTGGACAGGAGGAACCCTTGAGAAGAACGTAGGTGACGGGATGGGGTGAAGCAGGAGATAAGAGCAGAAATGTAAGAGGGTGCTGAAGAACAAAGAGATTTACAGGAGAGGAGGAAAATCTTGTAAGAAATACAATACTTTATAGATAGCCAATTGAGGGATTTCAGGAGGAGATGAGAGAGAAGGTATCTGGGAGCAAATGTAGTGATTCTTGCAGCTGAATTGAGAAGAGATTGAAGTGGAGAAAGATGAGAAGCAGGAAGACCAGAGAGTAGAATGTTGCAATAGTGGAGTCTAGAGAGAATGAGTGTCTGAGACAGAGTTTTTGCAGTTGACATACAGAGAAAGGGAGGTATTTTGGAGGTATTTTTCAGGAAGTACTAACAAAGGAGATTCATTTTTCCTAAGAATCAACAAAAACATATGTTCCAGTAACGCTGCATTTGTACCCTTCTGAGAAATAACAGTGAACATGTGGAATAATGGAAATCCTAACAGGTAACTCTACACATATGTACCAGTAGTATCGTTCATAGGTGTAGAAGCATTCTGATAATGTTATTTTACCTTAGCATGTCCACCTGTATGCCTCAGGTACAGACAGGCATACAGCCAGTGCAGAAATTACATTTCCCTGAGGAATGCTTTTGCACCTGCCTTTGCAGTTGGTGCAGACCTCTTGGAACATAGGCACAGGCCCATGGCCTGACAGTCCGACAGAAAATATCTTAGTACATCAATGTGTCTAGTGTTTATTTTACACAACCTGGCAAATACCAGACCGTTTATGCGTATGTATTAATCATACTGAAAGGTTGTTATTTATGAAGCTTTTATGATAACATTGTTTTCACATCATTACTCTTTGCCAGCCAGTGGCAAAATAATCTGATATCATACCATCAGATAACTAATGCACCTGCCTCTGCAGGTTAATTTGCTTAAACATTTCCACTGCTGTATCTCATCCTTAGTAAGTACTGGTATTTAAACTTACCGGGGGACTGTGCTGTAAATGACACCTTGAAGGATAACCATATGTCCAAGACACACAACAAAGTAGCCATAAATCCAAAGACCTGAAAATCGAATGTACAGAACATTTTTCAAGATAACCGTCTATATTTCAATAAAACAGTAAGCTTTATGTACTACAAGGAACTGGAGTCATTTTGAAGCAGACCAACTGCTCCGCAGTTACCAAATAAAAAGTCCTAATGACTTAATGTATGGTTTAACCCTTTGAATACTAAAGAAGTCCCCAAATATTGTGATAAATGGGTTAAAAGCTCCATTTGAATAACTGGAATTTTTATTTGGCCTCTGTGGTGCACTTAGTTTGTTCCAGAATTACGTTATTGTTGATGTGCAATATACTGCTATCCACAAACCGTCAGTAAAGGGTAAAAAGCAGTGTTGAACAATGTGAGGCCACCTGCTACTTTCAGACAACAACTCCTAACATCCAGCTCCTCTGCACATATACACAGTCCTTAAGCTCATAAGTATTCCCCTTAACATCTACGCAGTCCCTAAACCACATGAACTCTCCTCCACATATACACAGTCCCTAAATCCCATGAACTCACCTGCACATCTACACAGTCCCTAAGCCCTTATGAACTCCCCTGCATGTGCACACAATCTCTAAGAGCCTATGAACTCCCATGCACATATTCAGAGTCCCCACGCCCCTCTCAATCACAATACAGTCCGTAAACCCCCTCTGAACTATACACATAGTCCCTAAGCTACTAGAACTTCCTGTACATTTACACAGTCTCTAAAACATTAAGAACTCCCTAGGGCATGTACACTGCCTGTAAGAACATATAAACTGTCTTGCACATGTACACAGTCTATATGACCTTATAAGCCCGCCTCACAGTCTCTAAATCCCTATGAACTGCCCTGCACAGTCCCTAAGCCTCTATAAACACCCTTGCACACTTACACAGTCCCTAGGCACCTATGAAGTCCCCTGAACATTTACACAATACCTATGCTCCTATGAATTCCCCTGCATATCTATACAGTCCCTAAGCCTTTATGAACTCCTGTGCAAATGTACACAGTCCCAAAACTCTTATGGACTCTTCTGCACGTGCACACAGTCCTTAAGCGCCTATGAACTCCCCTGCACATATACAGAGTGCCTACACCCCTCTCAATCACTTGCTCATACAAACAGTCCCTAAGCCCCTATGAACTTCCTGCACATAGTCCCTAAGCTACTATGAACTTCCCTACATATATATATAATACCTAAGACCTTGAGAACTCCCCTGCACATGTACACAGTCCATAAGAACTTATAAACTCCCTTGCATGTGTGCACAGTCTCTAAAATGTTATGAACTGCTGTGCACATGTACAGTCCGTAAGCCTCTATAAACACCCTTGCACATGTAGACAGTGCCTACAGAACCCCTGTGCATGCACAGTCCCTAGGCCCTTATGAATTCCCCTATAGATGCACATATTGTGTAAGTCCCTATCTGTCTCTTGCACAAGGATATAGTCCATAAACTGCTATTAATGCCCATCAACATGTCTATTGTTTCTAATCCCCTATAACCCTGCACATGTGCACAATCTTTAAAACCTTATCTGTTCTACTGCATATGCACCCAGTCATATAAATCCCAAGCTCCTCACTTTCATGGGAAATTGTGATGTGCATCTAACCATACAGAGGATCTCCCTGGTCTGGACAGAATCTCCTTTCCCCCATACATGGGAAGGCATGACCCACATCACAGGAGTCCACTACTTGTTTGCCAGTGAGTGGACTCTGTGATGTATTCATGCAAACAGATGATGGCAGTGATACACTAATGCATTTTGGGAGTGATAAAGAGGTGATACAGGGGACATACTTCCACAGTGATTTCATGTCCACAGTTTATGTGTTGCTCAGTATAATCAATGTTCTGAGACTGCTTCACTTTGACATATCTCAGTACATGGGTACATCAACGAACAACGAGACTAAGTGGACAAGTGTCATCACTGGAGAAGTGTGTGACAACCTTAGGAAAACAACATCTCAACTTACTGGAGAACCCAATGCTCACCCCAGGATTTCAATGTGTGTGCTACAAATTGAAATCCTAGGGTAAACATTGGGTTTCCCAGTAAGTTAGGCTGTGATTCACACTGTTATTGTGCAACTGGCTAACGGGAGAACAAAAATGCTCACCCTAGGATCACAATGTGTAGCACACACATTGAGATCCTAGGGTGAACATCTGGTTCCCCAGTAAGTCAGCTGCACAATACGAGTTTGAATCCAAGACTATATTGATGCATGTTCCATCTGTCCTGCTTGTTATTTCATTGCTAAGTCACATAGCTGTTTGTTTGGTTATCCCCTTAAACACAACAATTGATGCAGACGAATGTTCAGTGTTGCACCATTTGTTGTGCTAAGGGGTATGTTTTGTTGTTCAAATTCAACACACAACATCGCCATATAATGCTGTTGTGTAATATGGCTCCAGGGATGTATTGCCAGCTGAATTTGTACAAAGGTGTGTGTGTGAACCCATGTTGTAACATCCCACAAACATTTTACCTAGGCAGAAGTTGTGTTCACTGCATTGTTTGGCAATGCACTGGAGACAAATCTGCCACCCAATCTATAACCAAATACAAAGCAGATCAGACAGGATTCAAAACACAATGTTCCTTTATTCAGGGGCAATGTAACATGTTGGGCATTTTTTTTTGTGGGTGGGTGGGGGGCCTTAGACTGTGTGCCAGAAGTGGATGCCCTGGATGATCTCCTGGTCACCCTTTCCCCCTAGGTGTGGCTTCAGGGGTCACAATGTGGTTGGTGGGTGCAGTGGACCCCTCTGTGGAACACAGGTCCTCCCTCTTTAACTGTAAGTTCTCCCTGCGGTTCTGCTCTCTCAATTCCACCAGCACCTGTGCAAACATGTCCGTCACCCCCGTGTGGAGCTGATGGAGTTGAGTGTTGATCCTCGTGACCTCCGACTCCAGGGCATGGACCTTTGCCTCAATCCTGTTTGTGTTTCTCCGGGATTCCCTATGGCTCCTGGTGATGTTGTCATTGGTGCAGTGGCTTGACCGGAGTAGTCTCCTTTGCAGGGCCATACACTCCGCCTCCATCCCCGTGGGGCGTTCACTGCTGGAGATGGTTGTGCCTGGTGACTCTGCTGTGTCCTCCTCAGCTGCTGCTGTGTCTTCCTCAGCTGGTGCTGTGTCCTCCTCAGCTGGTGCTGTGTCCTCCTCAGCTGGTGCTGTGTCCTCCTCAGCTGGTGCTGTTTCCTCCTCAGCTGGTGCTGCAGATGGATATATGCCCACCACATCAATGGACTCACTGCTGCCCACTGATGTCTGTGCTGGTGGAGGTGGTGGAGTAAACAGGTCTCTCGGCATAGCGTGCTGTGGCTCACCAAGTAGGCCCAGGTGTTGGTAGTCGAGTGGCCAATGGTCATACCTTGGCCACTGGTATGTGCTTGGCCCCCACCTGGGATCATACCTGGGGAGCCATCCAGGAGAGTAGGTCAATCTGTGACGAGTATGGCCCGTATTGGGTGGTGGCCACATTCCCGGGCAGCCATTGCCTCCCTGGTGGTGGTGGTGCTGCTGGAGGGTAATAGCTCCTGGAGGTGGTGGGATGCATCCACTTCTCCTCCTGTTGCATCCAGTCACTGTAATACTGTGGAGCAGCCAGAGGTGGTGCAGCCAGAGGTGGTGCAGCCAGTTGGGGAGGAGGTGTGGATGTTGGGTATGGTGCCCACTGGCTGGTCCCGTCCTCCGTATACTCCTCACTGGGTGGTGAGGTGGCCTCCTCCACGGGCTCCTGCTGTGCTGGAAGCGCATGAGCTGTGTGGAGAATTAAGATTGTGTGATCAGTAAATGTAGCCATGATGGTGTCAAATTGATATTAATACTTGAAATGTGGAAAGGGAAATATATGTTGTAGGATTTATTCCCCTGAGTGAAACAACGATACTACCATTGCTGAAAGGTGTTTTATTCGACATGTATCACAGCTCAGAGTTGAATTCCTTTGGTGCCACATCCCAGTGGCCTGAAATTGTACATTGGTGCTGTTGCTACATCATCCTATGTGGATTTATGGTCCCTGGACCAAAGCTGTCCAGAGGATGGTCTAGCAACATCGGCATTGTACAATTTCAGGCCACTGTGATATTGCCCCTGAAATATTCAACTTTGAGCTGTTATACTTTTGGAATAGAATACCTTTCAGCAGTGGGAATACCCTTGCTTTACTCGGGGGATAAATCCTATAACATATATTTTTCCTTTCACATTTTAGGTATTACTATCCCTTTAATGGGATAGCAATGGTTAATTTCACCTTTATGTAACATTGTGGGCATTATAAGGAGATGGTTAGACAGATATTGCTGTATGTGACAGCTGGAGACATCAGTCATTTGACCACACGGAGGCTCTTCAGCAGAGCCAAAATTGACCCATTTGGAGATGGATACTTCATTGGAATGGTCCACAGAGTGGGTATTTATCTCCAAATGGGTCAATTTTGGCTCTGCTGAAGAGCGTCCATGTGGTCAAATGACTGATATCTCCAGCTGTCACATACAGCAATATCTGTCTAACCATCACTTAAAAATGCCTACAATGTTACATCAAGGTGAAATTAACCATTGCCATCCCGTGCAAGGTACACAGAAAGGAATATGGTCTGATATGTGTGTATATGTACCTTTCATATCGGTACAAACATATCCTTGATAGATATGAACCCAGAGATCCGTTCAGTACATGTGATTGTCTTACTGCCTATATATGTGCACTCATCACAAACTAACTTTCATTGATACCATGAATGAAAACATACCTTGTATAGCCCATCTAAGTAAGGTGTAATATACTAGGTATGTGTACTCTGATGATGATATCAATATGAGTTAGTTTGTGATGAGTGCACATATATGTGCAGTACGGTAATCACACGTACTGAACTGAACTCTGGGTTCACATCTTGTTGGGACATATTTGTACCTATTTGAAAGGGACACATACACATACATATCTGACCGTTTTTATTTCTGTACATCTTTTTTTTAATTGATCTGCAGTGTGATTCAAGTGGTATTCATCCCTATGTTATCGCTCTCTGGTTGTCATGATGGTATCCTATGCATTGCATTTTGATGCATGGGATACCACCGTGGTAATCAGGGATTGATGCACTTTACAGGATCCTGTCCATGAGGTCTGTTCCATTTGAATCCTGAAGGGCAACAATCAAGCCAGTATTGAAGGATATCTTTGATTGAGGGTGTTTTTTTTCCTGGATCAGCCCATCCATCCTTCTGTGTGAGGCAGCCATACCTAATCATAAATATCCATAATTCATGGCCTGTTATTGACCAAACTACAATGGTTCATATTTGTTCCCATATGAATCCTGAAAATAGTGGCTGGTGTACCATCCATCCATGGCATCAGCACTCCTGAGGATCCATGTGTGAATCAAATGTGAGGTATGTAAATTCAGGTTAGAGTAAATGATTGCATACACAACACCAAGGCCAACTTTTTCACCTTTAGTTATGTGTGATTGTTTTTGGCCTGTGTGTTGCACATACAACCAGTTATTCTCAATGGCACTGTGATTTGTGACCTGCTCCATCCTTTTTGTGATTCAGTAAGCGGTTAAGTAGACCTGATGAACTGAACATGATATTGACTTCTTCAGTGATCTCATTTCCCCATTTGCAATGTTTTCTATGGAGTCTATACAATGGGACCTTTGCAACTTGATTCATGTTATTGAATATTCTCCACTGACTAACACTGTAGTTGGTAAAGTGAGGGTATGTAAGTGTAAAATTCTCTACATCAACTCTTTTTTCACCGCTTAGTGAATGTCCCCCTGTATGTCATGTAATCGTTAGCCTATCGACTTGTGTTTGTTGTCTGGTTAACCCTTTGAGGACCAGAGGGGTTGCCAAAGCATTGTTGATCTATGCATTGATAATCCCTCTAGCACTCATGCGCATACCTGGGAACTCTCCGGATTTGCCCAGGAGACTCCGGTTCTGACAGAGCTTTACCGGGTCTCCGGGGCAGAGGCAGATTCCTCCGGATGTGGAGAGTTTCTATTGAAACTCTGCCACATCTGCTTTTTCTCCCGTTGTGCCTCCGTCCCCAGCCTTCTGTGTGACACATTTAACCCTCTGAGTACCAGAGTGGTACGGAACGCATTGCTTTGCAATGCATTCCGTACCACTCTGGCACTCAAAGGGTTAAATTCCCCCAACACTCGAGTTAAGCCCCGCCCCTTTTTGACGCGATTAGCGTCATTTTTGTTACCCCCTCCAGGTAGCCCTCAACTGAAAGTTCCCAAGTATGCTCATGAGGTTATGTGCTGTATTCCCTGTGGGTACATGGTGACATTGTGTTGGAGCAGTTCTGATGTTTAACATAACACACTTTTCTGAGCATGGTTTGTGTGTATTGTGTTTGATCAGCACAGCAACATGAGGGTTAACCAGGGAGTTGGACAGGTTTAGGCCTTGTTGAACCTTGACATTTGTCCTTGTCTTGCGTCCTGTTTGAACCCTCAGGGTGCTGTGTTGGCGCAGTTGTTTGGATGAATGATGGGCAAATGTTGGGACGTGACTGTGTTTGTTTGTGATGGGTGTGTGGTTTGAGGTGGTGTGTGGTTATGGGATCATGCACTTACTGGTAGTGTGGAGGCTCCTCTCATCCCCAGTGTCTAATCCTCCAGGGACCCCCTCAATAAGCAGAGACAACAGGGTCTGCCGCAGCCTCTCCTTCCATCCGATGAAGGTGATGGGGACAGGTGGACCACCTCTGGTGCCTCGGGCGTGCAGGGCGGCATCCCCCATCTTCTTCTTAACCTGCGTTTTGCAGTTGCCCCAACTCTTTTTGATTGAGTCCACATCCCGTCTGCAGGTGGCCACCTCATTAACCCAGCTATAGATTTGGTTCCAGGCAGCCTTCCTCCTCGCAGTCAGGCCAGGAATCCTCTCCCTCGGAAAGAGGACACTCTTCCTCTCTAGCACAGCCTCCACGAGGGCCGTGTTCTCCTCCTCAGTATATTGGGCATCCCTGATCCTGTCCCCCTCAGCTCTGGCATGCGAGGAGTCAGAACCAGAGTGTCCTGCCTGCTCTGCCCCTGCCTGTGTGTGGTGGTCCCCAGGAACTACCCCTTGTCCCACTGCAGGTTCTGTCCCTGTCCTCTGTGTACCTGCTCTTCTGGGCCTGGTCCCCCTTCGACCTGCGGATCTCCCACCCCTACTCTCAACAGGGATGTCCTGCTCTCCTTCCTCCTCCTCCACTACTCTCCCCATCCCTCTCGCCTGTCCTCCTCGCCTTCATTCACTCACTCACTCACACCCAAGCACTCCCGCAGGCCCTCAGAGACACACTCAATCCCACTCACTCTCTGTCACACACTTTCACTCACAGATTCACACTGTCAAACAAAAATTTAAAAAATGTGTAAGGTGTAAAAAAAAAAAAAAAAAAAGACTATGTGTATGTGTTTGTATGGGTGTATGTAATATGTGCAAAAGTGTGATTTGTGTATATTTAGTGCAATGCTCTTCTCTCTCCAAACTCCAAAAACTCCTACCTCCAATGTAATATATGAAAATATTTCGATATAAATGGGAGACAAGATGGAATACAAAGAGACTCCCTAATCACTGCGCCTCTTCCCGCAGTGTGTACTCAAAAATATGGAAAAAAATAAAATAAAATAATAATAGGGGAAAAAAACAATCACATAAACAGCTATATGTATGAGCAATATATAAACAACAAACCCAAATACTTTTCTATCTTGATAATCTCTTTTTTCAATATATTATGCTTTATGAGTCCAATGCCGCACGCTCCTAAGGAGATTGGGTTCCCACTCCAGGGTGAACAGGCTAAAAAAGAAAAAAAGAGAAAAAGGAACGGCGCAAAAGAGTTCCTCTAAGCGTAATATCTTTTTCACAAAGGTTGGTCCTTCACCCAAACACCGTGGAATAAATCATCAGAAAATTACTCACATTTTTCAGAGGCATACAACCTGCCTCCTGGTATCAACACCTTCACTGGCTCACACCCCAGTACAGTGATCTTCTCCACTCAGGGTTATAAGCGCACTCAGATCCTTTGAAGATTCTTCAGTAGGAGTGATAAATTTTATATGTGGAATTCGCCACTCAGACAGAGGATATGTATAAATCCAGTGCTACAGTGGACTCAACCTCATATGATCTTTTCAAAAGATTCCACTCCTATAGTTCATTAATGGAACTGTTGCTTCTTATCTTGTAGATAGGCCAGTGATAAATGTGAGTATAATTTTATATCAATTTATTGCAAAATTAAAAATAAATAAAATAAAAATAATGTAGATAATACAACAATATGCGCATATATTGATTCAATATTTAAAAAACAAAATTTAAAATCAGTTTGAATTAAAGAACAAGACTGACAATTAACTAGCTAACGCGTTTCGTCACCCAATGTGACTTTCTCAAAGCTAAGTCAAGAAAAAAAGCTTCTTTTCTTGACTTAGCTTTGAGAAAGTCACATTGGGTGACGAAACGCGTTAGCTAGTTAATTGTCAGTCTTGTTCTTTAATTCAAACTGATTTTAAATTTTGTTTTTTAAATATTGAATCAATATATGCGCATATTGTTGTATTATCTACATTATTTTTATTTTATTTATTTTTAATTTTGCAATAAATTGATATAAAATTATACTCACATTTATCACTGGCCTATCTACAAGATAAGAAGCAACAGTTCCATTAATGAACTATAGGAGTGGAATCTTTTGAAAAGATCATATGAGGTTGAGTCCACTGTAGCACTGGATTTATACATATCCTCTGTCTGAGTGGCGAATTCCACATATAAAATTTATCACTCCTACTGAAGAATCTTCAAAGGATCTGAGTGCGCTTATAACCCTGAGTGGAGAAGATCACTGTACTGGGGTGTGAGCCAGTGAAGGTGTTGATACCAGGAGGCAGGTTGTATGCCTCTGAAAAATGTGAGTAATTTTCTGATGATTTATTCCACGGTGTTTGGGTGAAGGACCAACCTTTGTGAAAAAGATATTACGCTTGGAGGAACTCTTTTGCGCCGTTCCTTTTTCTCTTTTTTTCTTTTTTACCTCCAATGTAAGCTCCTCTCTCCCTCGCTCTAAACGCTATCCTCTGCTCCTGGGTACTGTGATCTAGCTCGCCAAAACTCGAAACACAGACAAGGTGTGACCATTATTTTGGGGTATATATAGGTGTATTTGAACATTTTTGTTACTTTGGGGCCTTGGGATTAGCTGTGCATCTATCAGCGTTGCTAGACAACGCCAGCCGTAAGGTTACATTTTGACTTAAGTTGTGTTTTAACGTGTGTTTGTGATGCACAGTGATGCGTGTCTTTGTTGTGCCTACGCTCGATAGCTATTCTTGTACTCTTACCTTTAAATCTGCCATAAATCATGTGTTATTTGCAGCCGATGTACCTTTTTTACTTAGCAGCTGGTTTAACCGCTGCCTTTAAATCGAGCCCAGGGCCGGATTTACATCTCAGGAGCCTGTAGGCACAGAAATCTGAAGCGTCCCCCCATTGGCCATCTCCACTGGGCACCTCCACATTGCCCCCATCATCTCCATATACCATATTGCCCTCACATTGTCCCCCATCAGCTCCATATTGCCGATCCCCACCGTGTCAGTTTCCCTGGTGGTCCAGCGGCAGGAGAGGTCTGTGCCTCCTTCTTCTGTACAGACCTGTAGCTGCTGGAGGTCCTGCGCGGTCTAATCTTCAGTAATGCAGAGCGCTAGGAGATGATGTCATGATTATGTCATCTCCCAGCATCTGTATGACTAAAGAGCCAACAAAGAAGCTCAGCAGCCTTCTTCGGCACAGACCTGTCTTCACCATGTTGCTGCGCCGGGCAGCGGAGTAGGCATATAAAAACACAACTTTATCCCAATGACAGGTGCCCCTCTGTGGGGTGTGCCTGTAGGCAGATGCCTACTCTGCCTAATTATAAATCCGGCCCTGATCGAGCCCTATATGTATTAACTATTTATTGGTCAGAAATATACAAGATGTATAAAAACAGACTGGAAATAATATAAAAATATATGTAAATGCTAAAAATATATTGAGGGTACCCTTTTAAAAACTCTGTCTTCAAAATGTTCCATAAGTAGGTGGCAACAAATGGTGATATAGTTGGAAAGTGTTCAATATGCTGCATGATCCTTATATAATAATTCGCTAAGTGTGTGTCAGAAGCCGTCATGCGCAGTAGAGATGGCTGCGCGTGCTGCAGTTATGCGCAGTACAGACTGCCCAACCTGTGGCTGATAACAGAGCATGGCTCCGAATTCAGACCATAGTCAGACTACGGTCTGAATTTGGAGCGCCCCGCTCCATATCAGCTCCATATCATGGCCAAGCAACACCTTCATGTTGTTTTGCTTCGCTAGGTGAATTGTGAGCTGAAATTGTACAACAGTGTATGTCTTGTGTGTGCTTACCCATGGTACAACACATTACAACTAAGTAATATGTGCAGGAGTTGTGTTCACGGCACTGCTCTGCAATGCATTGGAGACATCTCTACCACTTAACCTGTTAGAAACAAGAAACATTCACAGACGTAAATGGGATGAAAAAGTGCAATTTTATTAGGTGTAAATATCACAAATAGGGCTTTTTATGTATTTTTTATTTTTTTTGGTGGGGGGTGGACTTTGGAAGGGGCTGCAGAGATCGAAGCCCTCACCGACTGTCTAGTTACTCTGGGGATTCTTGGGGTTGGTTTAGAGGTCAAACTGGAGTGGGAGGTTGTTGCTGTTGAACCCTCCATGGATTTCTGCTCCCTCTTCTTCCACAGGTTCTTCCTGTGATTTGTTTACCATGTTTTGACTAGCATCTGACCCAACATATCCATCATCCCTGTCCTGAACTGTCTGCTCTCCATTTTCAGGATTGTCTGCTGGGATTCTAGTGCACGAGGGTGGCCTTGTTCCTCTATGCATCTCCCTGCAACCTCCTCAGGTACCTATTTGTTTCTTGGAATCCCTGAGCTGCCTAGTCTGGTTGCTCAGGCACTCCGCTTCAATCCCCATGGTTAGGCTACCTGTGGCAGGGTATGTGGCTGTAGATGCTGGAGTCACAGGTGGTGGGGATGGTTCTCCAACTTCCTCTGCCTGTTCAAGTTTGTCATTGGGTTCCTCTGGTTCTGGTGGTGCAGGTGAGGTGTCTTGTGGGGCAGGTGTCAGGGGGCCAGCAAGCGGATGCTTGTTCCCCCACCACATCAACAGACTACTCACTCCTTACTGATATATCTGCCCATGGTTGAGTCTGTGGTGGGGGATGTGCACTCCTTAAGGGGTTGAGGGAGTTGTGGCTTTCCAATAAGTCCCAGGTGCTCATAGTCCAGTGGCCACTGGTAGCTGGTTCCTTCCCACCTGGGTGTTTGGTCATATCTGGGCCCATGCTGTGGCTGCATCCAGGTGGGCAGCTGTGACCATGGTGTGGGCCCATATGACCCATATTGTGGGGTGCTTACAGTACTGGGCATCCTGTGCTGTCCCAGTGGTAGTGCTGCCATCCAGTGCTGGCCTTGGGTGATGGTGGGCATCCAAATCCCAGGTGATATCTACTCTGTGGAGGTGGGGGGGAGGGAGAGCTTATATTCCAAGATTGGTGGTGTTGGTAGCCTATACACTGAGGAGGGTGGTAGTGACATCCTGCTTGGTCCCTCTCTTGGCTCCTCAGGGGCTGTGTCAGACATAGGGGTCCTCCGCACCCTCCTAGTGTTCTGCAGGCATGGATGCTGTGTGGGGAAATGAGATGATGACAAGCTATGTTAAGACGGATGCAAGACATGAGTGGCAGGAAGTATCCAATGCATTACTTTGCAATGCATTGGATACCATCCTGGCACTCATTGATTAATGAGCTTCACAAGATCCTGTACATTGATGTAAGCAACCTACAGTGGTTGAGCTTTAGTTATCATATGTATCCTGAAGAGTGGGTATGGCAAGGAATACCTTGGACACTTAGTATCCTAATGAACCCTGCTATATGATCCGGAGAATACGTTGTATGTACAATAAGTTGGCTTTAATACACACTGAGCATGATGGAAATTGTGGCACCAAGTGATTGAGTGTTTGGTAGTAACAGCAGCATTTTTATTTTTGTAACATAAGGAATACCTTCTTGCCATCCTCATTCTTCAGGATGCATATGATAACCAATGTTCAACCATGCCATGTTGGATGTGTGTTTTTTGTGGTTCTCCTGGTGTGTAAAAGATGTGTTCTCCAGCTGCCTGTGTTGCTGTGTTCCGCCGTCTATGTTTGTTTGTGTTTGCTTTGCCTGTATGTGTTACTGACATCAGTGGTTCACTGATGTGTTTTGAGGCCATAGTGTTTTTGCTTTTGAGGCCTATGTGTTGTACATGCAACCAGTTTGTATTCGTTGAAGTGTGTTGTGTGAGCTGACCCCTGTGGACCTGTGCAATGTAACCCTGTTCTATTGTGTTCGTCTATTTTATACCTTTGTGCAGCAGAGGAGTAGCCAATGCGCTGGTCCTCACTCTAACACTCAAGGGGTTAGGGGCTGACCTCCCTGTTGTTCGATGTATAACATTGTAGGGGAACATAACCAACATTTGTATAACAACCTGATGGCGAGCATTGTTTGTGTGCAGTTGGTATGGCTGATCAACACAGCAACAAGGGGGTTCAAACTGGACTTGGACAGGATTTGTTCTGCTTAACGCTTCACATTTCTGCTTAGATTGTACAGTATTATGTCCTTGATTTAATCCACTCTGAGTTGTGTTGGTGAACTTGTGGGAATCAATGCTGACCATATGTTCAGCTTGCACTCTGTTGGGCCATACTAGATATCAGGGTTTGTGTGATGTATAGTAATGGAAAATGCACTTACTAGTAGTGTGGAGGGTGCTGTCCTGGTCAGTGTCACATCCTCCAGAGACCCCCTTCTCTTACAACTGGACACTACATTGACCCTGCTGAGGAAATTGACGCCACCCCGTCTTCTTCTTTGCACCCAGACCACGGACCCTCTCCCTCGGGTACAGGATACTCACCCTCTCCAGAATGCCTGGGATGTGTCAGAGCTGTGGCTTTCAGGGCCTGCCTGTGCTGACCCCAACAATGTGGGGTACTCCCTGACATCTGCCTCTTGTCACACTGATTGTTCTGTCCCTGGCCTCTGTGTGCCTCTCCATGCTTGGGTACCCTTCTACCCAGCTAGACTCCCTCTCCCACTCCTTCCCTGACCAGAGATGCCCTGCTCAACTTCCTCCTTTCCTGCTCCTCTCCCCATCCCTCTATCCTCCTCACCTCTCCCTGCCATCTCACACCGACTCACATTCATGCACTCACACATGTCCTCACAGACACACTAAATCAGACTCACTCTCTGTCACTCCCTGAATCACACTGTCAAAATAAAAGACAAAGTTGTGTTATGTGTAAGGAACAAAAAAAATGTGTGTGTGTTTGTATGCGTGTGTGCAAGATGTGCCAAGGTGTATTATGTGTCAATACAGATGTATATCCGCTCCCAACTCCCATCTCACTCGAATATATGCTTCTCTCTCTCAATGGCTATCATCCACTCCTGGGCCCTATGCTCTAGCTTGCAAAAAACTTGAAACACAGAAAAGGTTTGTCAGTTATTTTGGGGTTTATAGGTGTATGAATGTAGTTGATATTTTGGTGTTGTCATTGGCTGCGCGTTTTAACTTGTTTTGACAATGTTTAGAGTTGCTAGATAGCATCGACTGCTACCTGTTTCCTTTGAAGGTGACATACAGTATGTTAATTATCGACTGATTTGGCAAGGTCAAAAAAGATGCGATGCAGGTTTTGGAGGTATGTGATTTTTTGGAGCCTACGCTTGTTGTTATTGAATACTACGTAAGTCAGACATGGCTACAATCCTTGGGGATTTTTGCCTTAACAACTGATTTACCATACTTCTTTGAATCAAGGCCTCTATGGGTGAAGTCCATAATAGATGGTACAGGATATGCTGTGCTAAGAGCAGGCAAATGAGCCGTGTAAGGATGGTATAAACAGTTCTCTCCTGGCTGTAAAAGAAGGTGTTAACACCTTGTAATTCTCAGGAGGTCTCCGTTAGATGAATAGTGGGCATAGCAGTTTGACTGGCTCTCCTGGCTGTGAGAAGAAATACAAAAGCACCCCAGTATAATAAATGCCAAAATCAGTGAAGGACAAGCGCGTAGTAGAGGTCTGAAAACCAGGTCAAAATTCTCATCGGCCTGTTCAGCAGAGGCTGCATTCAGTAAGAAGAAATACATAGTACGGATAGGAACTATAGATATGTAAGTGATATAAGAATCAAAAAGTTTTTAAGATGGTGCCCACAATATGTTTTTAGCATTTACATATATCTGTATATTATTTTCAGTCTGTTTTTATACATCTTGTATATTTCTGACCAATAAATATTTAATATATATAGGTACTCTTCTCTCTATATACTGTATAGCGAATAGATCCATTGTTTTACTTGTGTGTATTTTGGATTTGGAACTCACTCCATTTCTATTTGGATAGCAGCTCCCCGTTATATTTATTCATTCTTGTGATCCGCACATTATCTCTTGGATATTTTCATTTCTATATAGGTTTTAGAACACTGCCATATCTGCTTTTTTCTTCTTAGGAGCCTCAGAATAACCATTCAAGTAGAGGCATTAATAGAAATCTAAAGCCACCGCAATGAAAGGTTCCACAACATAACTCATGTTCTCATTGCTTCTAGTAAAGGACTATATAAATCTGGGAAATAGCTTGTCGGTATACAGGCCAGGGGCTGCTAGGCACAGCAACAGATTACATGGCAGCATAACCATACGCCTGTATAATTACAACAATGGAAGGCTGATGCACTGCGAACTTGAACAATTCAACTGCAACACAGGAGGCAAATATACATTCCCAAGTATTTAAATCTAGTTTTAACCTCCTTAAATGCTAGAAAGGTCGCCAGTGTATTGTTTCCGAATGCACTGGATACATCTCTAGCATGCAAGGGGTTACCAGTCAATTGAAATGAATTGGAATTATGGACATTTTATTTGCCTATGGCGCAGTTGGTTTACTCCACAATTAGTCAGTTTCTTATCTAAGTAGATGTCCTTCATGAAACAATCAGGTACACCACACATTTCTCATACTTTTTGTATTGTATCTGCAGTTGTCTGTATTTATTGGTTTCCTCTTTAGTCTGCTTTTAGATCACATTCTCTCACAACAGGTAATAGGCTTTAGCTATCCTGCAGAGGAGAGCACCACCCATGATTCTGAAGACTCTTCTTTATCACTGTGAACTAAAAGTGACCAGCTATGGAGTCCAACAGGGATCCAATGGAAAAAAGGTGTATAGCTGTTCCAGATAGTATTTATTGCTTTGTCCACTGGAACTCTGTTGTAGCCTATAGCCAGATAAACTATTTCACAATCTGAAAAATCTTGCAGTTATAAAGAAATAGGGTGAGGCTTTTGTATATGAGATGTCAAATTCAAACCTTTGTTGATTTTGAGGAGGGAGAATAATCTGAAGCTCTGCAAATACAATGCAAAACATACATAAATAAATATCTCTGACTGCTGTATAAAGGACAATTATAGAGGTAAGTCTTACTGTTATCCAAATTCAATGTTAATTATTCCTCTAGGTCATGGATGGACAATGGGAGGCCCTCCAGCTGCTGCACGACTATAACTCCCATCATTTGGTGGGGAATGTTGGGAGTACTCCGGATGGAGAGGGACGAGGGACAAACTTCAGTATGCAAAGGAAAATCCTGCCCTGTTTTGTCAAGGGGACCAGGATTTTACTTATACTTACTGACTTAAGTTTTTCCCCTCGCTGCATCTGGCCAGAAGGGGCAGGAGGGGGACCTTTTTACTTGTAATATCTTCGGAACAACATAAAAGTAAGTGATTTATCATAGAGCAATGATGGTTTGAGAGACATAAGAAAATAAAGGTCTCTGTTCCCTCCCCTTTCTGCCTAACGAGCTGTAAAGCTGTCAGAGGCAGAATCTGGTTGCGCGTCCAGAAGCGGCTCTACAGGAGTGCTGACATCAGGGTATCTAACTATAAATACTTAATTGGAATGGTCTACAACGTGTGCCTGGTTTGCAAGCACACGTTGTAGACCATTCCGATGAAGTTTTTAGTTAGCTATCTCAATGTCAGCGCTCCTGAAGAGCCGTCGTCTGGTCCCGGAAGCACGATCTCATGCAGCCAGCTATACCGCTGACGTATGAGAAGAGGGAGGAAGCGGAGGACTTTATTTTCTTATATCTCTCAAGCCATAAAGATTTGAGAGATACAAATTAGTGCATTAAGTATTTTTTTCTTTCATCTACAATTTTGTTTCCAGTTTATTTGGGACATTACAATCCCTTTAAAACATCAACATAATATAAATGTTTAACAGTACAGATTGTCCAGTAATATTAGTGTTAAAGGGATAGTAATGTTTCATAAAAAAAGCAGCTCTAATTAATCATCATAGTATTTGTACTTTGGAGAGTGTTATTTCAGTTCTGTCAGAGTTGTAGTCTCCCGTCCCTTTTACTGATGTAACACTCCTCAGCCACAGCAGAAGGGAGGTGCCCAGGTAGATTGGAGAGGGACAATCTTCAATTAAGATAAGGGAAAAACCTGAAAAGCTTGTCAAGGGGGGAAGGGCTTCCATTGTTTTCATAGAAAGAAGCTTGTCCCCTGCTGTTATTTGTCTGGTCTATGGACTGCATTCCATATCTGAGAATAGATGGCTTACACTAGGTAAAAGGGGAGGGAGGGGGAAACTTTGCTTGTGAATATGTCTTAAACCATAAAGGTTTGAGAGATAAGACTTATATCGTTCTTCATGTTTTTTTAATGCCTACAAAATAAAATAAAGTTAAAACGAAGTATTAGTATCCCTTTAACCACAGTAAGAAAAGAACGTTTGTAATCCCAAATACAATCTTACCGATCCAGCTATCAATGCTGATATCCCGTAACTTTTTACAGCAGCCACAATTGAAGCAATAAGTAGCAGGAACGTACCAATTCCGTAATGTAACAGTTCCTAAAAAATATAACCAGTTACATTAAGGGCTCAGTTCACCAAAGAGCAACAAAAAACCCAAACAAAAAACCCTTGATCAACTAATTTAAAATAGAAATATATATTTTTTTTCTACATCAAAAATGGGTAATGGTGCCAAAGCTTCCACTGAGCTAATACAGATATTAAAAAATGCTAATATCTGTCGCTTCTATCCTCCTAACCTGGTAGTGAACAGGTTAAATGTACAGAAAAAATCCAAAAGCTAGATACAGCATAATATACATTTATTTCATAACTAAAATAAGCAAAAACACATACAGCACAATATATATAAATAAAATAAGTACCACTGGGGCAAGAAGTTGCACACTGCACCGTCTATACTGCGGGCAGGTGGTCTGTAAATGGAGCACCTCAGTAATCCTCCTCCTGTCTGTGTGGATAGTAATGCGGACAGGTAGTCTGTAGATGGTACTCCCCAATAATCCTCCTCCTGTCTATATATGAATTATCGTGGGCAGGTAGTATGTATGCAGAGGTAACGGGCAGGTCTCTAACAAGCTCACCTCCCATCTGTGATCTCCATACAGCTTTGACTGTTTAGTATAGTGAGAACTGCAATGATGTCCTGTGTCTGAAACCGGATGCAGCGGCCTCTGATAAGATATATAATATGATAGTAGAACCTGGATCTCCAGAATATTGCAACAATGTAATCTGACAGTATCTTTCCTGTGCTGTAGTGGTGCACTAAATCCTACGCATTTCGTACTTGCGCAGGTATTGTTGCAATATTCTGGAGATCCAGGTTCTACTATCATCCTATATAATATCCTATGTAATAAAAGGCCAGAAAGTTTGTCATGATGCAGTCATGCGCAGCAGAGACTGCCCACGTTCATCCAGTCTCTATTGCACATGATTGCATCTTGTGAGTGAGGTGGCGCAATTGTGTGGAGCAATGAGGTAACGGCAGTACGCAGAGCAGGTCTGGGTAATGTTAAGAAGCCGGACCTGCTCTGAGTACTGCCATTACCTCACTGCTCCACAGCCCGTGCATAGGCTTTTACACTAATAATATATATCTTATCAATAGCCGCTGCATCCGGATTCAGACACAGGATATCATTGCAGTTCTCACTATACCAAACAGCGAAGCTGTATGGAGATCACAGACGGGAGGTGAGCTTGTTAGAGATGTGTCCGCTACCTATGCATACATACTACTTGCCCGCAATAATTCATATATAGACAGGAAGAGGATTATTGGGGAGTTCCATCTACAGACTACCTGCCCGCGTTACTATCCACACAGACGGGAGAAGGATTACTGAGGTGCTCCATTTACACACCACCTGCCTGCGGTATAGATCTTACAGATGGGAGGACATATCTTCATATGTGAGATCTGCATACTTTCCTTATTATAGCAGCGGTCATATATCAGTTCTTCTGTGTCTTGAAACTGTGTTTAATGAGAAGTGCCTGCCCGCTTTCTGCATATATAGTTGGCAGGCTTGTTCAGGGTCCTTTTTACCTCTGAGATTTATTTTTATATTATTAAACCTCCAGCTTTATTTAGAGTGTTTCTTGCTGCTGCTTGGTGGGACATAACTCCATATGCTGCATATGCCCTTTGTCTATCTGGGACGGTGCAGTGTGTCTTGCCCCAGTGGTACTCATTTTATTCATATATATTGTGCTATATGTGTTTTTGCTTATATTAGTTTTGTAATAAATGTATGTTATGCTATATCTAGCTCTCTCCTTGTAGCTTTTGTTGGACATTTTTATTTTGCTGCATTTCTACTATATAAGTTATTCTGAAAATGTGTGGATTTTGCTTAAAAGCAATGCTTTTGTCCACCCCTCTGGCACTCAGTGGGTTAAGATATGAAAGAGGAAATACACCCTTGGGATAAGTGTCTCAGATAGGCTTAGCTTACATTATAGTTGATAAGTGTTATCTGTGGATTTATCTAAGATTCCCATTGAAGACTACTGAAAAATCTGTAGACAAAACATTTGATGAACTGCAATGCAATCCAAACCTTAGGCAGGGGTTATGCATTCAGCTGTCAGTTGTAGCTAAAATATACTTATATGTTTTTTTTTTTTTACATTGGAAAGTTCACTAAATGTAAATTATTACGGTATTAAAATAACTATGGGTGGTGTTTCTACATGAAGTCTCATTCAGGCTGTTGTAGCCTATAGTTTGTTATAAGGAAGTATGAACTAAATCAAGCTAAAATGACAGAGTGCAAAAAACAAAAGCAAAGGGAAATTACATATATGGGAATAGATTCCTCTTAATTAAAATACATACTCAATTACGTACTGTAGGTATGCTTTTCATAGCAGTCAGCTGGATAACAACATATGTAAAAGAGAAAGATCATGTGATTTGATTTTGCATCTGTGCAAAATCTTCCATACTACTTATTACCCCATAGTTGTGGCCAGGGGGGACCTTAGTATTCCACCATTCTGTTTCTCCCATGTGTCTCACTGAAGAGATGACTGGGGAGATGGCAGGGGACATTGATTCTGAAGCACAGACCAGGGGGCTTCACTACAGGGATTTCAGTTCTTACATCTAACGGCTCTTTGACCCCCAACCCCTTCCACCGTTCTGTCTTTTCTTTCCTAAAGCAGCACTGTCTCTTTCCTACCTGCCACCCTCCTTTCACCACTACAACTCTTTTTCTTTCCTCCCTTGCACTGATCAGGCTCTTCAACCAAATATATAGTGAGTGTTGGCAAAAGCCGCCTTCAATGACGTGAGAGGGTTTCCCGATCATGCCCACTCCTAACTGGTACCCCAGAGTTCTCCTGCTCCCCTGCATCGCCTCTATTGCTCTCCCAGCTGAATTGGCTGGGAGTTCAGTAACTGGGGGCATCAGGATGGGTCCTGATGCCCCACCATGAGGTCTGAAATTAAGAAAAGGAAAAAAAAATGTGTTCACTACACGGGTGAAGTCCTGCAGTAACAGCTAAAATTATACAAACTACTGCTTCTCTCAGGCAAAAGCTCTTCTTTCCCTCTTCATACATTTGCACACTGATCTGCTATATTCCATCATGCCTCTATGATCAGCCAATGACATTCTTCCTTCGGCCTCATTTCTGTCTACAGCTCTCTCTTTTTCTCATTTTGTCACATATAAACGTAGGATAGACCGAGAACCTGAATACCCTCCCCACCTCTAAGCGTTACAGAAATGAGAATATCAGTCTCCTCCAACAAGGAATTTGGGAGCTAGATGCTGGAGTGCGACGCTAGAGAGTGTAGCTCGGGTACGGTGGTTGCCTACCCGGGGTCTTGCTGCGGCTAAGCCGTATAAAGGTGCTGGCCGCGAAGCCAGATTGGTCCCCTTCGGTTGAGCCAAAGGAGACCCGCGATGACCCCGTGTAGCCAAACAACTACTACCCCAATTCCCAGGGAGGATATACTCCAAAATAAAAGGGGTACTCACTCAGACCAACTAGGTAGTTCCCCAAAGAGCAGGAATGGTATCAGGATTCCAGGAAGCAAGAAGAGTAGTCAGGACACTAGCCAGGTCATTCACGGATCGAAGGAGATAGTAGGACTGAGCTGGAGAGTAGTCAGGAAGTAAGCCAGGTCATACACGGTTACTGGAGATATAGGACTGAGCTGGAGAGTAGTCAGGAAGCAAGCCAGGTCATACACGGGTACTGGAGATAAGGAACTGAGCTGGAGAGTAGTCAGGAAGTAAGTCAGGTCATACACGGTTACTGGAGATAAGGAACTGAGCTGGAGAGTAGTCAGGAAGTAAGCCAGGTCATACACGGTACAGGAGAAATAGGGCTGAGCTGATGAGTTGTCTGGAAGAAAGCCAGGTCATACACGGAATTAATGACAGCAAGACTGAGCAGGAATCTGGTACAGGAACTACTGAGGGACACCACAGAGCACTGACCCTACCTAACTAGATGCTATACTAACGCGTCTGAACGCCGGGCTCAGCTGCCTAAATAAAGGAGAACCGGAAGTGACGCAAGCGCCCGGCAACGGAACACACAAGCCGTTGCTAGGGAGCCCGTCGCATCCGGCGGAGAGAAAGACGCCGCCAGAGGAGGCGACGGCCACCAAGAACCGCCGAACAGAGGCAGACGTGACACTACCCCCCACCCAAAGGCCGCCTCCGGAGGCCATCAGGAAGGGCGATCCGGAAAACGCTGCCGAAAACAACGCAATAACGCAGGGGCATGAACGTCCCGCGACGAAACCCACGAGCGTTCCTCAGGACCATAGCCTTTCCAGTTCACCAGATATTGGAGCTGGCCCCGCGACCTGCGGGAGTCCAAAATCTCGTCGATGACATACTCCTCATGATCCCGAAAAGAAATCGGAGGGGGAACCGACGCCTGAGGATGAGGAAAACGAGAAGGAACCCACGGTTTCAACCGGGACACATGAAACACAGGGTGAACCCGCAAGGTACGTGGCAGATCCAACCGATAGACCACGGGAGAGATACGGTGTGAAACCCGGAACGGCCCCAGAAAACGTGGACCCAACTTGGTCGAAGGCTGGCGAAGACGGATATTCTGCGTGGATAGCCACACCCGGTCCCCAGGAGCAAAAAGAGGAGCCAAAGACCGCCTCCGATCGGCAAAGGACTTCTGACGACATTGGCTGGAGAGGAGAGTAGATCGCAACGACCGCCAATGAGCGACTAAAGATTGCACCCGAGCCTCCGCTGTGGGAACTAAAGCAGTACCAGGTGAGAGCAAGAGCGTGCGTGGGTTATATCCCAAAGCAGCAAAGAAAGGAGAACAGCCTAAGGAGGAGTGCAACAAAGAATTGTACGAAAACTCGGCCAAGGGCAGAAGGGAAGCCCAATCGTCCTGCCGGTGATTGCAAAGAGAGCAGAGATACACTTCCAAAGACTGATTGGTCCGCTCTGTCTGACCGTTGGTCTGTGGGTGATAGCCAGATGAGAATTGCAGCTTGATGCCCAACCGGGCACAGATCGATCGCCAAAAACGGGAAACAAACTGCGAACCCCTGTCGGACACGATATGCAACGGAATGCCGTGCAAACGGATCACATGAGCAATGAAGAGCTCCGCAAGGTCCGATGAGGACGGAATCTTAGGCAGGGGAACAAAGTGTGCCTGTTTGCTAAAACGATCCACCACCACCCATACTACAGACATCCCTCCGGATACCGGCAGGTCAACAATAAAATCCATAGCCAGCTGGGTCCAAGGCAAGACTGGTACAGGTAGTGGGTGCAGGAGACCAAGAGGTCGAGTCCTAGGAAACTTCATCCTAGCACAAGTCGGACAGGAGGAAACATACGACTCCACATCGGAACGACAGCCGGGCCAACAGAAATGACGGGTAAGGAGGTCGTAAGTGCGGTGGACACCAGGATGGCCTGCCACAGGAGAATGATGTGCCCAACGTAAAACCTCAGAACGAAACCGGGGAGGCACAAAGAGACCTGAGGAAACAATGGGAGAAGTAGGCTGGGCAGCCTCAATTGCCCGGAGGGTCTGCATAGATATAGCAGCAAGGAAACAGGAGGACGGAAGAATCGTCTCAGGAGCAGAAGGCGGAGAAACATCTGTATCTGCAATCCTAGACAAGGCATCGGCCTTGATGTTCTTACTGCCCGGTATGTAGGATATCCGTAGTGGGAAACGAGCAAAAAACAAGGACCAGCGGGCCTGTCTAGCGTTCAAGAGCTTAGCAGAGGCCAAATAAGCGAGATTCCGATGGTCAGTCAACACTGTGACCTCATGGGGAGAACCCTCCAGTAGATGACGCCATTCTTCTAAGGCCAATTTAATAGCCAACAGCTCCCTGTTGCCTGTGTCGTAGTTCAGTTCTGCCGCAGAAAAACGTCGCGAAAAGAAGGAGCACGGATGGTACTTGCTCGTCTTGGGACTACATTGTGACAATACTGCACCAGCAGCTGACTCCGAGGCGTCAACCTCTACCAGGAACGCTCGATATGGATCAGGATATACCAGAATAGGAGCGGAAGTAAAAGCGGATTTGAGGGTGTTGAAGGCGGTAACGGCTTCCTCCGGCCAGAGAGCTGGATTGGAGCCTTTGTGGGTCAGAGTGACAATAGGCTGTACGATCCTGGAGAACCCACGGATGAATTTCCTATAGTAATTAGCGAAACCTATAAACCGTTGAATACCACGTAGAGTAACAGGACGGGGCCAATCTGTGACCGCGGCTACTTTCGCAGGATCCATTACAAGACCTGTGGCAGAGACAATATAACCCAAAAAAGGCAAACTATTTTGCTCAAAAATACATTTTTCCAGTTTTGCGTACAGTTTATGTGTACGCAAACGCTCAAGAACAGTCTGAACATGAAGACGATGCTCGGGCAGAGTCTTGGAGAAAATTAAAATATCATCTAGATATACCACAACATAAGTCAAAAGAAGATCCCTGAATACCTCATTCATGAAAGCTTGGAACACTGCCGGGGCATTACGCAAACCAAACGGCATAACGAGATATTCATAGTGTCCGAAGCGTGTATTGAAAGCTGTTTTCCACTCCTCACCAGCACACATACGAACCAAATTATAGGCTCCACGCAGGTCCAGCTTGGTGAACACAGAAGCCCCCTTTAAGCGGTCCAAAAGGTCAGAGATGAGGGGAAGAGGGTAACAGTTGCGACGGGTGATGGTATTCAAACCCCTATAGTCGATACAGGGACGAAGAGAGCCGTCTTTCTTTTCCACAAAAAACAGACCAGCCCCCGCAGGGGACGTAGAAGGGCGAATAAACCCACGAGAAAGACTTTCTTTGATATATGACTCCAAGGCAGATGTTTCAGGAAGAGAAAGAGGATATACACGACCTCTGGGAGGAGTAGTACCAGGTAACAGATCAATAGTGCAATCGTATTCCCTGTGAGGTGGGAGAGTCTCGGCCCTGGCTTTACAGAAGACATCGGCAAAAGAGAGGTACGGTTCAGGTAAAGTCGAGAGAAGACATTCCCCATCGGAGGCCTGGACTACGTCAGAAACAGTGACAGACGCAGAAGACACAGGACTCTTTTCGGGAATAGTGACGGTCCCCGACTTCCAATCAATGGTGGGGTTATGATGTCTCAACCAGGGAAGACCAAGGATAACAGGGTTCTGAGGGGAAGAAATAATGTCGAAGGAGACCTGTTCAGAGAAGGTCTTGCCTACCAGCAGGGTCAGAGGGGCCGAACTAGAGGAGATGTAGCCGGAACCAACAGGAGCACCATCAACCGCCACCACACGCAAAGGAGGATGACGAGGCAAAAGAGGAATGCCGTGGGTCTGGGCGAAACAGGCATCTAAAAACAAACCTGCCGCCCCTGAATCAATAAAGGCCGGAACTGAAACAGAAGAGGATGGCCAAGACAACACAATAGGCAGAGTAAGAGGAGACTCCTTACATAGGGGGACTGAACGTGGACTTAGCAAGAGTCCCCTGCCTTCTAAGTCTGAGAGTTTCCCATCTTAATGGGGCAAGTACGAGCAAAATGACCCTGTCCACCACAATACAGACATAAGCCAAGGGTGCGACGACGGGTCTTTTCAGCATCAGACAGCTTGTACACCTGTCCGATCGCCATAGGTTCAGGAGGAGTACTGGTGGCAGGCTGGACATTGGGAGGATGGAAACGAGGTGCTAAGCGTACCAAAGGACGAGTGGAGGGATGACGGTCCCGGTCCCGTTCTCTTTCTAGCCTCCGTTGTTGAAACCGGTGTTCCAAAGTGGAACAGAGATGGATGAGATCCTCAAGTGTCCTAGGTACAGGACGTGTAGTTAACTCGTCTTTGAGGCGATCACAGAGCCCTCTACGAAAAGCCGCCTTCAGAGCACTCTCACCCCAATCAGTATCGTACGCCAAGGTACGAAATTCTACGGCATACTGGGTAAGAGGACGCTGACCTTGCTGTAGGTCCAGAAGAGCAGCCTCTGCCTGCGCCTGGCGCCCAGGAACATCAAAAACTCCACGAAAGGCAGAAAGAAAGGAGTCAAAATCACTGAGTACAGGGGAGTCGCGATCCAATAAAGGCGATACCCAAGCCAGAGCTTGACCTTTCAGAAGAGACACAATAAAAGTTATTCTAGAGCGATGAGAGGCGAAAACCTCAGGCTGACAACTGAAATGTAGTAAACATTGGTTGAGAAACCCCCTCAACTCCCTAGGATCCCCCTCATAGCGTTCAGGAAGCGGTAGCCGTGGAGCAGGAACACTAGAAGGCAAAGAGGGCGAAGCAGAAACCACAGGAGACGTTGGGCCAGTAGGAGGTTCCAAATGCCGTTCCAACTGTTGAAGGAGGGAGGTGATAGCATCCAGCTTCTGATCAAGACAGACAATCTGAGAAGCATGTTGTTCTAAAACAGCACCTTGCTGCTGCAACGCAGCAGAGAAATCACTGGGATCCGTAGCCATGCCAACAAGGAAGGGTGGCGTTAGTATAATGTCACGTATAAACGTAGGATAGACCGAGAACCTGAATACCTATGTCACGTATAAACGTAGGATAGACCGAGAACCTGAATACCCTCCCCACCTCTAAGCGTTACAGAAATGAGAAGATCAGTCTCCTCCAACAAGGAATTTGGGAGCTAGATGCTGGAGTGCGACGCTAGAGAGCGTAGCTCGGGTACGGTGGTTGCCTACCCGGGGTCTTGCTGCGGCTAAGCCGTATAAAGGTGCTGGCCGCTAAGCCAGATTGGTCCCCTTCGGTTGAGCCAAAGGAGACCCGCGATGACCCCGTGTAGCCAAACAACTACTACCCCAATTCCCAGGGAGGATATACTCCAAAATAAAAGGGGTACTCACTCAGACCAACTAGGTAGTTCCCCAAAGAGCAGGAATGGTATCAGGATTCCAGGAAGCAAGAAGAGTAGTCAGGACACTAGCCAGGTCATTCACGGATCGAAGGAGATAGTAGGACTGAGCTGGAGAGTAGTCAGGAAGTAAGCCAGGTCATACACGGTTACTGGAGATATAGGACTGAGCTGGAGAGTAGTCAGGAAGCAAGCCAGGTCATACACGGGTACTGGAGATAAGGAACTGAGCTGGAGAGTAGTCAGGAAGTAAGCCAGGTCATACACGGTTACTGGAGATAAGGAACTGAGCTGGAGAGTAGTCAGGAAGTAAGCCAGGTCATACACGGTACAGGAGAAATAGGACTGAGCTGATGAGTTGTCTGGAAGAAAGCCAGGTCATACACGGAATTAATGACAGCAAGACTGAGCAGGAATCTGGTACAGGAACTACTGAGGGACACCACAGAGCACTGACCCTACCTAACTAGACGCTATACTAACGCGTCTGAACGCCGGGCTCAGCTGCCTAAATAAAGGAGAACCGGAAGTGACGCAAGCGCCCGGCAACGGAACACACAAGCCGTTGCTAGGGAGCCCGTTGCATCCGGCGGAGAGAAAGACGCCGCCAGAGGAGGCGACGGCCGCCAAGAACCACCGAACAGAGGCAGACGTGACACATTTCTCCTTATTTGTGGAATGTCCTACCTCCCAGGCTGCGCCACTGCACTTCTCTTGCTGTCTTCAAGCCTTGCTTAAAATCATACCTCCTCAACAAATCTTCAATAAGCTGGAAAGCACTGACTATCTTCATGCATAGAAGGCACTGACTTCATCCATCCAAGACTTTTACAATTTACTTACTTCATTTGTTTTGAAGATCCTGACTAGAACTCAAGCACTGTATTCCACATTTACCCCTTTGTCTGTCTTCATTATTCACTATAGATTTTAAGCTTTCAAGCAGGAACCCCACTTCCAGTGTTTCACTTTGCAAAATACTTGTAAACCTGTACTGTTTAAGCCCTTATATCATAAAGAGGCACACACCGACTTGGTGGAATGAGTCTTAACACGAAAAGGCACAGGTGTCTTCCTGAGAACATATGCCTGGTTAATGGTTGCCTTAAAACAAGAAGCCAGTGCCACCTTAGACGAAACCTGGCACAAACAAGGGACCTTATGAATCACTAAAATCAAATCAGAGTTTTGAAAAGGCTGCATGTGATGAACACTTCAAGCACCTAACCACATTCAAAAAGATGTAGCTTCTGCTCCTGTCGGTTAGATGATGCAGGACAGAGAGAAGGAAGAACAATTTCTTGGTAATGTGAAAACAGAGACAACATTAGGGAGAAACCCTAAAGGAGGTCACAAAACCACCCTATCAGGCTGGAAAAAACAGACCGAACAGGCTGTCTTGAGTATCAAGAAATTCAGAAAAACAGAAGACATGCTCAAAAGGAGCCTAATGAAGCACTCAAGTACAAGTCACAAGGAGGAGTGGAATCCAAAACAACTGGGTAGGCAAGAGACACCACTTGCACAAAAATCTGTACATTTGGCAATAAGGCGATATGCCTCTGGAAAAGGATAAAAAGAGCTGAAATCGGGACTTAAATAGAGCTAAGACCAAGCCCTTTTTGAAGAAAGGCCAAGATAACCGGAATACAAAAATTTGGGTGTCGCAATCCCTGGTCTTCACACCATCTATAAAACAAGGACCATACTCTATGGTACGTCTTTGAAGAAACTGGGTTTACGGGCCTTCAACATAGTGGCAATGACCAAGATAGAAAACCCATTCTTCCTTGGGATGTAGGCTTCAAGATCCAGGCCATCAAAACCAGCTTATCCACCCCTAGATGACACAACTGTCTGTAAAGAGATCTGGAAGCAGAGAGAGTCAAAATGGCTGTCAGATAGCTTGAGAAGTTCTGTAAACCAGGTCCAATGGGGCCAGAATAGGTGATAAGAATAATATGAACTCTCTTCATCATGATTTTCCTCAACACTCTGGGAATCTAGGGAAATGGAGGAAATATGCCAGGGAAAGTAAATGCTATTGTATGACCATCATGTCCACTGCAAGAGCTGTCAGCATAAAAAAAACCCTGCCCTCCTTTGTTAAGGGGGGCAGGGTTATCCTTATGCTGATAGACAAGATTGTCCCTCATTGCGATCTGTCCGGTCCCCTGACCGGATTCTAGATCTGAGGGGAGACATCATGACGTATAGAAAAGGGGCAGGAGAGGGAAACTTTAATAGAAAATAAAATGAAAACTCAACGTTATGGACTGGTACACTTTGTTATAAAGAAATTTCATGAAGAATCAACCTTACCTTAATATCTAACCATTACTCTCTCTTTAATAGCCTTTTCCCACATCACAATACCATTTTTTTTTATTTTAAATATAAGTTTTATTGAGAAAATCCACAAGTACAAAGGAAAATAAAACAAAATGTCCAGGAAGTCTGACATTGTAAACATAGCAATAAAATACCAAAATAAAGCTATATGTAAACATGAAATAATGGGTACAGGAATAACTCAGAAAATATAATAGCAATACCACATTTCCTAGATGTGAAAAGTTTATGAAGGTCAAATACTTAATGAAAAACGAATTGCAATAGAACAGGTGAGTTAAGCAAAGCCTCATAGACAAGACAAACCCAACATCTGGACTGAAGGGGGGAGATGGGATAAGAGAAAAAAGAGAAGAAAGAAAAAGAAGGCAGCAGGACCAGAACTGAGACACGACCCGACCCGGACGCCCGCCCGAAGACATCTTAAGCTGATAAGGTATTTAGCAAAGGGAGAAGATCTACGCTTGTGAAAGATGCAATTAAGACTAGAACAACAGCCAAAGCGCATGGCCAACGTCCAGAAAATTACACTTGAGTTCCTAAAATTATGAAATACACTCAGAGTCCGGGGGGGGGGGGGGGGTAGGGCCCCAGGAGATAAAGCAGTGGCTGGTTCAAACAGTGCTCGGGGTAGGAAATATAGATAGCCATGAACCCCACAGTTTCAAGTAAGCAGCCTCAGTATCAGTGGTGATAGAATAATATTTCTCTAGTTGTAACCTGAGATGTACCAATTCATGCCAAGATGCTATAGAGGGTGGAGACTGAGACAACCAATTTTGAGTAATGAGTAATTTAACTGTGGATAGCAGAGCACATATGGCCTGTTTAGTACGGGATCTGAGATTACCTTGGTCACGATCTAGATAAAGAAACAAACAGGTCAGCGGGGATGGAGAAAGGTGAACTGGGAAAGCTCTATTAATACTTGAGATGACATGGGACCATAAAGGTTGTAGTATAGGACAAGACCAGAAGATATGTAGGGGGGAGCCAACCGCGGAGCGACATCTCCAGCATAATTTAGAACAGCCCGGGGAGAATCGAGCAATCTTATCAGGTGTAAGGTACCACCTAGTCAAAAACTTGTAGTTTGATTCACGTAGTCTAACATCTCTGACACATTTCCTTGCATTGCAGAAAATCAAGGACCATTGTTCCTCAGTGAGGGTGACCCCCAATTCCGATTCCCATGCTGACAAAAAGTACCATTTGACAACATGTGTCCTGGAGTTAATAAGGGAATAAGAAACCGACAAGGGGCGAAAAGAAAGGGAAGAGGTGTTAATAAGTGTTTCAAATTTGGTTAAGGGTCTATCCGGTGAGCCTCTGCTACAACAGGAGGAAACCAAGTGTTTAACTTGAAGGTATGACCACCATGGAATTTTAGTATCACAGCCAGTAGCAAGTGAAAGCTCATTAAGTGTTCTGAAGCCACTGCTCAAAACCAAGTTTTTTAAAAGATCAATGCCAGCATCTTGCCAAAGTTGGAAATTGGATTTCCCCAAACCTAAGGGAAAGTCTGGGTTGCCTATAATCGAAGTCAGGGAAGATGGAGAGGGGGCGAGTGAGAAAGTATCATTTAGATTCTGCCAAATTGTTAGCATATGACCCAGTATCGGGTGAGCGTAAAAAAGAGGGGGTATAGCCTCATGAGGGGCCCAAAGAAGCTGGAGGGGACCAACGCCTTGTAGGGCATCACAGAGCGTTTCGGTCCAAGGGATGGACAGTAGAGGGAGAAAGTCGAAAACTTTAGCCAACGCAGATGCATGACAGTATTTAATTACATCTGGGACCTAAAGGCCACTATCTCTTTCGTGTCCGCATAGTATTTCCCTACGAAGATGAGGAGGTTTGTTGCCCCAGATAAATGAGAAAAATAGTCATTGGAGAGTGTTGAGAAAATGAGAGGGGATTTTGACTGGGAGAGCATTAAAGATAAACAGACATTTCGACAATAACATCATCTTCAGGAGGTTGATCCTCCCTGTCCATGAAATTGTAAGATCAGACCATAGCAGTATATCCTTCCGAAATGAATCGAGGAGAGGGGGGATGTTAAGGTCCACAAGAGTAGAAAGGTCGGAAGGAAGAAATATACCAAGATATTTGATGTGGGAATCAGATTGTTTCACCTTGAAATGCCGATTTAAAATATCAAGGGATGAGGATCTGTCATGGATTATCAATGCTTCAGATTTGTCATAGTTAATTTTAGTTTGGGAAATGACGCAATATGTGTCTAAGAGGTTCAGCAAGGGAGGTAAGGATTTGTTCGGCTGGGATATAAAAAACAAGACATCGTCTGCAAAAGCCGCGACCTTGTGATTCCGTGATGAGGTCATGATCCCAGTAATGTCATTATTGAGCCGAATGGAATTCAGGAGGGGCTCTAATGCCAGAATAAATAGAAGGGGGGAAAGCGGGCATCCTTGACGCGTACCATTGGATATAGAAAATGGAAGGGAAAGGCAACCATTGACCTTGACTCTAGCGGATGGAGATTTATAGAGGCTAGTAATACAATTTAATAACAGGGGGCCTAAACCAACATTAGAAAGAGCCGCAAAGAGATAAGACCACCATTCACAATACCAATTTTAACCCACAAAAAAAAGGACACTACCTCTTTAGTCTGTCTCAAAGCATACCCTAACTTGCACTCCAAGGCACTGCAAAACAATGTGTTGGTGACTCTCTAGCATCCAAGGGGTTCATTTACTTTTCTCAGTCCCGGTTTAAAATTTTTCATTATAATGTACAGCATTTTGGCAGTCTTGACTGTTACATGCAGGGTTCTGTGTGAATCTAATTGCCCATCAATGTTTTAGCAGGGAGCCTCAGGACAAAGTTATAGTAGTTCTGGTCAGCTGTGCCATAAACCTAGCTATTCTGTATTGTGTCATGCACAATCATTATACAAACCCAACATTTTATCACTCTTTCTTTCAGAATAAAATGAATACTAGCGCAAGAAGACATGCACTAAAACTGTATGGTGGAAAAACTAGAAGAAATGTAAAAAAAAAAAATTACTTCATGGGAAGGTTATAGAAAATAGCCTCCCAGCAGAAGTGGAAGTATTTTTCTAAATCTGTCTTTAAGTTTCATTTGCTTTTTGTTTATGCTGCTAGACTCCTACCTGCTGTATCTATGACAGTGATAATTTACCTACCGTTAGGGGCCATGACACACATGTCAGCATCCTGTAAATCCGGAAAACGTTGATGACATAAAAGATGAAGATTAAAATCATGAAGCAAATTGTGACTACTTCAAAATAGTTGTATGCACTGTAATCAGTCCAGATGGAGAACCTCACACAAAGAAATGCTATCAGCAATGTCAGCTGAAAGAGAAAAAAGAAAAAAAAAACAGTTGCAATGATAATATAACAAGATCAAAATCAAATGAATAAATGCTCTTAAAATAAATTAAATAAATGTTTTTCATACTTGTAAATTGAGAAATTATTTGTGTTTATATGATGTATTCACTGTGTATACATTGGCTTTGTGTATACTGTATGTTTCTGGTTCCTATCAAGACAACTGCCAAAGGATATACAAGATTTTCATCAGATGTGTACCTAAACTGTTAAAATATTGTCATCTGTGTGCTGCTCTGTGGGACACTACTAATACCAGTAGCCATATTACCATTAAAAAGAGATATTCAATCTAAAAAAATCATGACCCCTCATCTATATAAGTAATACTCGGTGTAAGAATGCATGGTGCCTTTAACAGGGATGGGGAATCTTTTTCTCAGGGCCAAAAGTTCAGAAATAGTATGGCGGGACAAAAGGGGATTTTTGTATACTTACAGATAAATCATTTTCTCTAAGACCATGTGGGATGCAGGAACCAAGTGGTAGAGTCTCCTCCTATAGGAGGGTAAAGCACTTGACTAAACAGACTCTCAGAGGTGGATGCTCCCACCCTGCCCCAATTTACCCCCAACTGGACATGCTCAGTTTTTAACATAATAGCAAAGATGAAAAACAGAAGTATAACAAGTAAAGGAATCCCCTAAATTAGCTACCCAGGACTCAAATAATTGTTTTTTCTCCAGGAGGGATGTCCCGTGTTCCACATGGACTAAAAGAAAAGGATTTATCCTTATAAACACTATTTTTTTCTTACATCCTTATAAGCGTCTATGTCGATATACCAAAGCATCCACCAAGATTCCAGGGAGGGAAAGAGAAAAAAATCCCTCAAAACACATTAATAGAAACAAACTGGTACAGCATGAACCCCAGGTGTCAACAGACAACGCTTCTTACCAAAGAATAGGAACTAACAAGTACTGGCCAAAATTTAAATCACAAAGGACACCTACATAGGCACAGCTTGCTACAGAACTTCCAGCCCAAACTGGCTTTAGCCAAAGTCAGCACATTCCCAATGTAGTGTTTGACAAATGTGTAAAGGGATGAACACATCACTGTCGTACAGAGCTGTTCAATTCTTGTAGACCAAGAAGCACCCACCATACTCCATAACCTGAAAGGGCACAGGCTTATTCCTGAGGACATGCCAACACATGAATGCGACCAGCCCACCCACTAATCACTTCATTCCCTTATCTATGTTACATACTTCACTGACAGTTTTTTTCATATTTCTATTGGGCACCTGCTTTACTGGCTCTGCCTTCCTATCACTATGGGTCTGTCTCCTCCCCGTTACCTAGGTGATGCTTCCACTGCAACAGCAGATGCCTGTGTGTATACTGAGGCTCCCATATACATTAAAGTGGAACTTTCAGTTCATAATTAGTCGCCATGCATTCATTAATGCGGAACTTTCAGATAATAGCAAGTCGCCATGCATTCATTAAATGCATGGCGACTAGCTTGAAAATAGATGTCTTACCACAAAAAAATACATGTGTCTAAAGGAATCCGTCCCGTTTGGAGACCGGAACTGAGGCTAGAGTGCAGACATCTTGTCTGTGCGCATGCACCGTCAGTCCCCGTCTCCATAGACTGCTTTGCACCATATGGTCACCGGAAGGGACTGATGGCACAGGCTCACAGACCAAACTAACCTGCCTGTCAGTCTCGAAACGGGATGGATTCCTTTAGACACGTATTTTTTTACGGTAAGACATCTATTTTCAAACTAGTCGCCATGCTTTTAATGAATGCATGGCAACTGGTTATTATCTGAAAGTTCCGCTTTAATGAATGCATGGCGACTAAGTATGAACTGAAAGTTCCACTTTAATGTATATGGGAGCCTCAGTATACACACAGGCATCCGCTGTTGCAGTGGAAGCATCACCTAGGTAACTGGGGGAAGGCAGACCCATAGTGATAGGAAGGCAGAGCCAGTAAAGCAGGTGCCCAATAGAAATATGAAAAAAACTGTCAGTGAAGTATGTAACATAGATAAGGGAATGAAGTGATTAGTGGGTGGAATAGATAGGAAATACACCTTTAATAATTCCACAAACCTTATTAAATTCTTCACTGTATTCAGTGACAAAGGTTAGTGGTTGATTTTTAAGTCCAATTCCTGTATCCTGATTTTTATTGTTCATAACCTTACAGGTAAAGGTACGGCTGATTAAATCTTCCCGTCTCATCTGATCAACAGCATCTCTAGCTCTTTTGATTTGATTCTCAGTATATCCTCTGACTCTCAATCTATCAGCCAGAAGACATGCCTGTTCACTATACAGTTGATCATTACTGCATATACGTTTGAGACAAATAAATTGCCCTTTGGGTATACTCCGAATCAAATGGCCAGGATGACAACTATCAGCCCGTAATAACATTACCAGCTGTAGGTTTGCGAAAAGCATCCACTATCACTGTTCGAGTATCCCTGCCCCCTGTTAGGCAGGTACTCTAACAGTTTTCAGAAACATGCCAACATACGTGAGAGGCTTGAAGGACAATGAGAAGCAAATATTGCCTGCTCTGTAGCTATTACGTGGTCAGAAGCATCATATTTTAGTTCTCTAGTGCCATTACAAATAAGAACTTTCCATTAACTAAACCCGCCTAACATTGCCTTTTATTGCTGTTCTCTGCCTCTTTCTTCCTCACCGTGATTGTGAGGAAGAGAGAAGCAGAGAATAGAGCTCACAGTGCCTCAAATGTTCAGGAATGAGGCACTTTAGAGGTACTGGGTGCAAAACTGGGAGCCAAACTTTTATCTTAAAAAGAAAAAAAAAAGTTGACAGTTTGACCCCTCATTTTGCGTTTTGTTACAGAACAAATAATTTAGAGCAATCCCAAAATATTTTATTCACGCATACTAATTTATAAACATATACTAAAGTTTAAACAAACATTAGTGTGAGTATTATTACGAATAAGAAATGTCATTCACTTACATGACACACCACAAAAAGAGGGACACAGGGGAAAGAAAGAAGGACATAGGGATTTTTGTCTCAGTGGGAGAGTACCCCCCTAAAAAGGGACATGTGGCTCTCCTATTGAAAATGAACTGAATGAGCACAAATTATCAAGGGAAAACCTATAAAAAGTTGTTGGTTTTTATTTTTTGTCATTATTATCAAATGAAATGGGGGATTATACATATAAATGTGGTATTAAAAGAAAGCCCTGCTTAAATACATTATATATGATCTGAGGAAAAATATGGTTGAACAAAGGCATACTAAAAAGGGCAAAATTGCTCTTGTCCTCTCCTTTCAAAAAGCCCTTGTCACTAAGGGGTTAATCTACTGAATACCAGCGTACTATACAGCATGTAAGTATCCCTCTTACACTCAAAAAAACTTAACCTTCTTGGCTTTAAGAATCTGAATGCCAGATCGGTATGCATCCATGTATATCAGTAAGTCATAATAAATACATATATAAATATATCTATATCTATCTATCTATCTATCTATCTATCTATCTATCTATCTATCTATCTATCTATCTATATATATATAGGCCCTATACTCCCACTTTTTGATCTCAATGGCCCATATTTATAAAAGTACACAGGCGTTATTCTGGTATTCTGGAGTAATCCACCTGCTCCATAGAAGGCAAATAAAAATCCTAAAAATTGCATGTACTTGAATTAGGCTGACCATACCTCACCTTTAAAAAGGGACACACATGAAAAATGCATACTACAGAGTTGCTTTGATTTTGGTGCACACCTGAAATATGGGGTTAAACCCCCAATTTTATTTAACAGAATTTTTTTTCTTGTCCCCTATGGTGGAGTTGGTTTACTCCAGAATAACTCCAGTTTCCTTTTATAAATATGTGACTTTGTTTGTTAAACTAGCTCTAAAGTTATTTAAAATGACATTTCTAATGTATTGCTTTTCTCTGGATTCCAACGAGTTAAACACATAGAATGCTATTTGTAGGAAATGCTGTAACTGCAAGAGACATTTCCTTAAAATAGCAAATGCCTGGGAGGTGCATTTTATACTATGAGATGTAGCATTGCACAAGTGGCACTTCCTGTAAGCTGCACTTTCATGACAGAACTCTTTGGTTGTGACCCCTCCCCACCCACGTTTGCTAAAATTAAAGGGACAGTAATACTTAAAATGTAAAAAAAATAAATAAATAAATATGTGGTTTATTCCCCTGAGTAAAACAAGGACACTCCCACTACTGAAGTTATTACAGCTCAGACTTGAATTTTTATAGGTGTAGTATCATAGTGGCCTGAAACTGTACAGTGACTGCACCGTCTTATAGAGATTTACAGTGAACTGACCAGAGCTATCCATAGGATGTTGTAGCAACAGCGCCACTGTAACATTTCAGGCCACTGTGATACTGCACCTAAAAAAATCAAGTTTGAGCTGCACTAACTTATGAATAAATACATCTCAGCAGTGGGAGTACCCTTGCTTTACTCAGGGGAATAAACCCTACAATATATATTTTTTTACATTTTTTAGTATTACTATCCCTTTAATTGGCAACATGCAATGTGATCAGATTCAGAACCATAACCCTTTAAGTGCCAGAGAAGTATCAGGGGATTTGTCTACAAATTGTCCCATAGACTTCCATAGAAATCTGTATGATGAAACAAACTACTAATACTTTCAATTACAATGTGATCAGATTCAGTACCCCTCAAAAGTGAAAAAAAAATAAAAATCAACTAAATTCTGGAAACAAAAACACAAATCAGACAGCAATACTGGAAAATGTTAAGTGGTAGACAATTCTCTTTGATATGACAACATTTCTCGGTAGCAGAACAGGAAGCACATATTATCAGATGTACCAGTCAGTAGGCCTGAATGATTTGTGAATGCTCAGTTTCCTATTCCAACACTGACATTATGCAGCTAAATTAGTCACTGTTAAAAGACCTAAGGCTCGATACTATGTTCCAAGGTGAAAACAAAACTGCTGATGGTGGTTTTGATAGCACAGGTGTCACGGTATTTGAAGACTCTCAGACTTAAGGTTTGGTAAAAACGTAACTTTATTGAAAAGTTAAGGCAGTCCCCATAGGGTATCGTATATATATAACAATACAACAATAAATGACAGAATATAGGTTCTACCGGCCTTGCCAATAATACCGGGTAAGGCAACCGAGTGACAGTTGTAAATGGTGATAGGCTCTACCGGCCTTGCCAATACCGGGTAAGGCAACCGTGAGATGACATGTACCGGTTCTACCGGCCTTACCAATACCGGGCAAGGCAGCCCAAGGAGTACTGATTAGAGGCTCTACAGGCCCTGCCAATACCGGGTAAGGCAACCTAGGGTGGCAGCAAGAATAGGTTCTACCGGCCTTACCAATACCGGGCAGGGCAGCCCAAGAGAGGAGACCTTGCTGTCAGGTGACAATGACAGTAGTGTGGAAAGGTACAAGGATCTCCCTCAGCAGAAGTCTTTTAGCCTGAGAATACCAGACAACTGCGTAAGGAGTTGGACAGCAACCTGTCCTCAAGATCTGAGTAATCAAGGAGCAAACCAGCGTCCGCACGCTGGGACCAACAGTAACAACGCCACCACGTGAAATGGAGCAACCAGCGTCCGCACGCTGGGACCATCAGAGTGAGAGCAACCAGATCAATGGAGTAAACCAGCGTCCGCACACTGGGACCAACAGTGTGAGCGCAACCAGGTTAATGGAGTTAACCAGCGTCCGCACGCTGGGACCAACAGTGTGAGAGCAACCAGATTAATGGAGTAAACCAGCGTCCACACGCTGGGACCAACAGTGGGAGAGCAACCAGATTAATGGAGTAAACCAGCGTCCGCACGCTGGGACCAACAGAGTGAGCGCAACTAGATTGATGGAATAAATCAGCGTCCGCACGCTGGGACCAACAGTGTGAGAGCAACCAGTTTAATGGAGTAAACCAGCATCCTCACGCTGGGACCAACAGTGAGCGCAACCAGGTTAATGGAGTTAACCAGCGTCCGCACGCCGGGACCAACAGTGAGAGAGCAACCAGATTAATGGAGTAAACCAGCGTCCGCACACTGGGACCAACAAAGTGAGCGCAACTAGACTGATGGAGTAAACCAGCGTCCGAACGCTGGGACCAACAATGTGAGAGCAACCAGATTAATGGCGTAAACCAGCGTCCGCACGCTGGGACCAACAGTGAGGATCGCCGGAGCGAAAGAGAACAATGTCGCCACAGCGACAGCAGGGAAAGTCAGATGCCAGAATCCAGGAGGGTACACCGGAGTGAGCACCGCCGTCCTGACAGATGACCGGAACCAGCTGGAGATTAGCAGACAGGCACCACTGACACTCAGGAACGATAATCTGGAACACAGGAACACCGGAGTACCGGAACACAGGAACACCGGAACAACGGAGTACTGGAACACTGGAGCACCGGAACAACGGAGTACTGGAACACTGGAGTACCGGAACAACGGAGTACTGGAACACAGGTAACTCAGGCCCAACAGCCTGACAAGGCAGATCAGGTAAAGTGATGTCAGAAACACCACGAAAGGGCAATCTGGGAGTGCCCAACCTGGGTTTAAATAGGCTGTGAGAAATGAGACAGCCAATGAGGAACTACAGCAAGTGATAGACAGAGTCTAGCATGAATCACGGGCACTGTAATAACAGGTTGTTTATCCCCTTAAGGACCGATGCGCGCATGCGCGGCCGGCACTTGCGGACCACGGGGCATTTTTTTTTATTATTGCTTCCGAAGCAGTGTGCAGCCGCGCCGGGAGCCCTGAACTCCATGCCGTGCCAGGACTGTCATTATTGGTCCTTAAGTGCTGGACCGCCGTGACGGTCCTGGCACGGCAATGGTCCTTAAGGGGTTAATCTATAAAAATGTCCAACGGGCGCAAAATTGCTCTCACTGGATGCCACGTAAAACTAGTACCAATCTAGTACTCAAAGGGTTTAATGCAGTGTGGCATATGTCTTAAAAATAATATTGAGCCATTCCTTTTGAATAAAAATTGTCATTCCTTTTATGCATAAATAAAGTGCTTTCCAGTGTGTCAATTTATGTCCCTGGTGGAAGCAGGCATGCATATGTGCATAGACCCCCCTTCCATACGTACTGTGCTGTTGCCCGAATCCAAATAATGGAATTTTGAACACAGACTGGATTTTATATGCCAGCCTCCAATTGGCAGGGATGTGTGCTTACGCACCTCCCAGCCAATCAGTTGCTGGTGGGGAATGACGAAACCCACTACGAGCTGACTGGCTAGGAGGTGTGTAAGAGCACATCCCAGCCAATTAGAGGCTGGCATCAATTTTGAACAGAAAATGGCATATAAAATCCAGTCTCTGTTCAAAATTCTCTCATTTGGATTCGGGCAACAGCCCAGTACGTATGGCAGGGGGAGGGGGGTCTGTGCCCATATGCATGCCGCCACCAGTGGAGCCAGAACACATATACTGACACATTGGAAGGCGTTTTATTTATTATTTATGCATAAAAGGAATGACTTACAATTTTTCTTCAAACGGAATGGCTCAGTATTATTTTTAAGACATATGCAACACTGCATTTAACCCTATGAGTGATACCCCTCCGGCATTCAAAGGCTTAACTCTGGTATATTTTGGGGTCATTTTTTTGTAAACTCTCATTGGAATTTTTTTGTTAGTAAACAGATTGTAAAGAAGAGAAGACTGAAGACAGAAGAGAGAAGATTAACCCCTTAAAGGGATAGTAAAATCTGTTTTTCTGAAAACCTAATATTGTAGCTATTACAACAATAAAATAACCAATATAAGTCCCATCTATCAAACCTTTATTGCAGGAGTGTGGACTTCGCTATGGCAAGATGTCCGCGATCCGTCCTGCCTGTCAGACGGAGAAGAAAGGGTAAATCTATTTAACAATGTACTAATTCTGGCCACTAGCGCTACTAAGCAGCTAGTCACCAGATGATAGTTATTTAAGCTAAAGTGTATGTCAAGTGGTAGTTCCGCTTTAAAACTCCAGAAATATGTTTTTTTTTCTTCACTGTTTCTTCAGCTCAGATTGCCAGTTTGGAAAACGACATGCTTTTTGAGCATTTGCTTTAACTCCTTGGATGCTAGAGAAGTCAGTTATATCTACTGTTTTTTGCATTTACACACAGATGTGGTGTTGTATAACAGAAGAGGGATATATTACTACCTTGGGAAGGGTACTGTCTATGATTCTAAAGGACCATATAAGCATTCTAAAATGGTAAAATAGGATGTTCAGTTATATACTACAGCACAGTTAAATACAAAAACAAGAGGCGCATACGCTGTAATTGTAGACGGCTGTATAAATTACCGCCACCGTGCTGTTACACCTACTTATATATGATGCGGCATTACTCACATTTCAATGAGGCAAAGTCAAGCATCTAGGCTTATGTGCATCCACTGGATTACCCCCCGTTCAGGCACCTCTGGGATTTTCCTCCTCTACTCTTCCTTTGCTGTGGTTTTCTCTTTTATAATGAATCCAACCTGGGGAGTTATGCACTAAGGCATGTTAAAGAGGTGATAAAGTGGAGATGACTTCTCCAGTGATACCAGTTCCTATATTATTCTATACAGTCTATACACTAAGATCTCCAAAGTTGGAGAAGTCTTAATGCATTGGCTCCACAGAATAACATATGAACTGGAGCAACACGCTGGAGACATCTCTAGCTTTCAAACTGTTAAAAGTCCCATTTAAAGGGAATCTAACGCCCCTAAACAAGTTTGTCTTAATAGACAGTTTATATGGCAAATGTGTGTAATATTGTATTCATTTTTTTTAGATCGCTATTTGGCTGAAACCTAAGGAATAAATACTGCCCTGCGCCCTACTTCCGAACAGACTGAAGTTACCAGCGCTATACCGCGGTCTGTCACTCTTCCTCTGCACCCCTACCTCTATCCAGTCTCCTCTGATGACATAGACTTTCTGCCTGTAAGCTGGAACAATCTCAGGCCAATGAGAGTGCTCCAGCTTTAAAGCAGAAAGCCTATGTCATTGGAAGAGGCTGGGTAGAGGGAGGGAGCAGAGGCAGAGTGACAGACTGCGGGACAGAGCTGGTAACCACAGTCTGTCCGGAGGTAGGGTGCAGGGCAGTATTTATTCCTTAGATTTTGGCCATACAGAGATCTACAAATAAATGAATACAATATTACACATATTCTCTATATAAACTGCCTAGTAAGACAAACTCATTTAGGGGTGATAGATCCCCTTTAAATAAATGGAAAATAGAAGAATGTTTCTATGTCCCCTACGATGCAGATGGTTTGCTCTAGAAATTGATCCTCTTTAGTTTCCTGAATACAACCTATAATTTACTTTAATACTATGCCTGTCTAACTGAAGTCCTGAGAGTGTTGATTATCAGGCCCAGATTTGCATTTCAAGTACCCCTAAGCACAGAAGCCTCTGACTCCCTTATCCCCTCCATGGCCCCACCTCTAAACACACTCTTTGTCATTTAACCACACCCTCTTTTGTGGCCAAAACCATTTTTAGATTTATTCTTCACACTAATGTGGTAGTAATTTTCCAGAGGTGGATAAAAGTGCAATAGATAGATATGGGGTATATACAGAAAATACATAAATTATTACACACTTGAAAATGTAACTTTTGTTATTTGTTCTCCTAGTTTGTGGTGTCAAAGGAGAATTTTATTAAAAATACTGCAAAGACTGCAAGCCTACTGCATTCACTGCATTTAAAACTCATTAGTAGTAGAGTTTTGAGACTACCAAAAGCTCATTGTGTATCATTTTCTAAAGCTCTTGTAATGAGACAAAGCCTTGAATAGAAAATTAAGTGTATTAGAGACCCAAACAGGACATTATTAACATAACTGCCGATCTTATACTATACACCAAGCTCTAGTATTGTGGGGATTAACCCTTTGAGTGCCAGAGGGGTACGCAACGCATTGCAAAGCAATGCGTTGCGTACCCCTCTGGCACTCAAAGGGTTAAAATCCCCATTTAATCAATGAGACATTTGAGAAAGTTATTTGTCAAACGATAGAAGTTGCACCAAAGACTTATTCAAAAATCAGTCAAAGTATATATACTAAAAACATGATTATATTAGTACTAGTATGGAAGCCTGTATACATGGGCTGAAGTGCACCCAGCTGTCCCGGGTGCGGCCACAGAGCCGGGAGCAGAGACATGACATGAGCCGTCTGGAGCGGGGCAGCGCATTCGGCGAGTCTCTACTGCGCAGTAGAGACTCGCCGAACGCGCTGATCCTTAGCGGGGAGCTCCATACGGTTCACAGCGAAGCTCCCTGTGTGCGAAACCACACATGCACAGTAAAACTCTCTACTGCGCATGTGCTGTTACGGCTCACAGTGAGCGACGCATTCTACCACTTTATGTTCTAGGAGGAACCTGCTATAAGTTTTATCAATAGGTTCTCTCAGTATATCTATGTAATTTTGAATATACCTGCATCTCTGTATAATAATGTTTTCAAGTTCTTCTTTCTTTTCCCTTAGGACCCCTATTTACTTGTAGGCTAAAAATGATTTATTTTGATCATGATTCTCTATTTCCCCTTAAACCAGAATGACAAGATGGTATCAAAAAATGTACTTATGGACCACGGAGCCTTATTATTTTTTTTTAACTCATCGGATTCCAGACTTCCCAAACGGCGTGCAGCTGCGTGGGGAGTCCGATATTCCATGACGTTCATGTACGTCCTTGGTCCTTTAGGGACCTCAACTTCATGACGTACATGGACGTCATGGGTCGTTAAGGGGTTAAACAGTTTCACTTTGATTCCCACAGCTTTACTCATTCACTGAGTGATGCAGAACATCTTGTTATTTAAACATTTAGCAATAGATGCATCACACATTCTTTTCCATTTCTTTATGACTTAGTGGTCTGCGGGCTTTAACCCCGTGGTTTCTGGTTATCTGTATAGTATTTAGCAAACGACACGACAGGCAAATATATATAAACTAGTGTAAGAGCCCGTGTACACGAGCCAAGGTCTGTGAGATGTTAAGCCTTTGAGTGCTGGAGGGGAATGTAACGCATTGCTTTGCAATGCGTTGCGTACCCCTCCAGCACTCAAAGAGTTAAAAGGCCGGTCCTGCTCTGCTTACTGCTCGTCACTCACGTGATGTGCTGTAGAGACTGCCCGAATGCACAGAATGCTCCCAGCACAGAACTCCCAGCATTCTGAGCATTTGATCAGTCTCTACTGTGCATGACGGCTTCTGAAAAACATCATAGCGAATTATTATATAGGATAGAGAATTCAAGTTTAGAACATATTTTGTAGCTTTTGCCCTAAGAAATAATACTTAAAAATTCTGTCTAGGATACATGATATTTAAAATAATATGAATCCTGTTAATTTTTAAGTGATAAAAATACCTTTAAACAGGAAAAAAGTTTTTTTTTTTTTGTAGATATTGTTGCCATATAAATCCCTGAATGCCAGAGGGGTGTGGAATACATTTCAGACCAATGCACTGGACAGCCCCACTGGCAATCAAAGGATACTTTATACTCTTTTTGTGTGTTTCATTATAGGATGGTCTTTTAGGTAACCATGTGACCTGTATCGGTTTTCTCCTGATAAAAAACTAGTTGACGTGGAGATTTCCTAACAGAGACCCTTTGTTCCTTATAGCAGAGTGGGAGAGACAGTTAAACATCAAGCAAGAGTTTGACACTAAAAAAATAGGATTTTATATTTACTGGCACAGTTATGAAAAATAAAGTTAAACTATTTAAAGCTATATTTAAGGCCTTGTTCACATGAGAGATCGTAAAGCAGCAGCAATGCTTCAACAATTCAGTTGCTTGTTTATTTGCCTTTCTATTTCGTGTTCCACTCACAGGGTTTGGTATATTGGATGGCTGTAACATGCTTACGTCAGCCTAAACAATTGGTTTGCCCCAGTATTGCCTCTATATGTATGACCCGATGTTTTAGGGGAAAATACCCTTATCAAAGCTTATTGGATGGGTGGATACACTGAATAGAAACTGTCATAATATTTATAGAACTTAAAGGGGAACTATCACCCCAAATAAAGCCCCCCCCCCAACAATTAGGCCATGTAGCGATACGTTTAACAATAGTAGTATTAGCCAGCATAATTTCTGCATTAGTGAGAAATCCTACTTCTAGCGAGGCTGATGGTCAGGCAACAGTGTAGACATCTTTGCTTACAGACGTCTGCGCGCCTGCGCTGTCAGTCCTGATCTCCACAAGGAGGCGCTGCATGGTACCTTTAGGTACCAGAAGGGACTGATGGTGCAGGCGCACAGATGCCTCTAAAACGCTGTTGCCTGGCCGTCAGTCTCGGCAGAAGTAGGATTTCTCACTAAAGCGGTAATTATGCTGGCTAATACTACTATTGTTAAGGGTACCGACAGATGCCTATTTGTTGGGGGGAGAATTTTTATGGGGTGATAGTTCCCCTTTAACCCATTAGATAACAGTGTACTGACGATGTATGTAGCATCCAATAGATTAAAGTGGAACTGTTACCTACATAGCTTTTAGTCTCATTAAATGTATCTAGTTACACTGCCTATTCCTGGCATTTTTTGTTTTACAGACAGGTTAACCATTTGAGTACCAGAGGGGTATGCAAAGAAATGTGTTGCACACCCCCTCTGGCACTCAAAGGGTTAATAGTTTAGCTATTCTTGACTTGGTAGTTGGAGAATCTAATCTCTGACCCTTAAAGGGGAACTACCACCCCGCAAAAACTTTATCTGAATCCAGTCCCCATCTGGCGACTAGCTGCATAGTAGCGCTAGTCGCCAGAATTATTACCTGGTTTAACAGATTTTAAACTTGTTCAGAGGCTGACAGTAGCAGGAAGCACGGACATCTTGCCATAGTGACGTCCGTGCACCTGCGCTGTCAGTCCCTTTTGGACTATTTTAATATTTAACTAAAGGAAAAAAAAAAGGAAATAAAATGGGAGGGAGCAAAAAAAAAAAAAAAAAGCCACATCAGCAAATGTTGATCTCAAGAATTGATCACTAAATTTAGTAATCAAAGGGGGGGGGGGATCAATTGATCACAGTCCTTTTTTTATCATTTTTAACACTTTTGAAGCTGGAGTAGGAACTGGAATACTGGATACAATTTAACACACTGTCTCTCTTCTCCTCACGATGTGTGTGAGAGGAAGGAGACAGAGAAAAGTGACAGAGGCAGTGTTTACAAACACCGTCTGTGTCATTCAACTTCGGACTAATGATTCGCTATTTTATAATATCACATGTGGCAACAAAACAGACATTGGCTGAAACGAAGTGCTCCGGTATCAGTGCACTTAGATACAGCCTTCCTCCTGCTCTACCAAAGGGCTCTGCACTGATCGATGGAAGAGTTAACTCTTGACATGAGGGGATGAGGTCCATCACCGGTGTCCTTACCTGAAGGATTGGCACATCACCAGTCCTTAAGGGGTTAATTCAGATCCATGCTTTAGAGTATATTCTTTGCTTTTTTAGAAAATTTACTGTAGCTCAGGTTTTTTTTTTTTTTTTAAATCAAGCAAGCTACACGATTACTCCTAAGATTCTGGTCACACTGGAAAAAATGTGTGTTAATTCGTGCTTTCAAGGCTCAAATTATTAAATTTATGGCAGATAATTTCAGCTTCCCCAGTATCTGAACCCCAGAGACCTGCATACCTGAGAGATTCTTACTGACACTATGAATAGGGTACATCATCTGATACCTAATGTTTTTAGTAATATTCGTTTTTGAAAATAATTACATTAAATTGGAAATCCAACTTGCCTCTCAGGTTCAGTATCTGGCTTTTTATTCATTCTACCCTCCTACTTTATAAACTAAAATATATGAGGAGGAGTTGCCAGGAAATGTATTATAAATGGTGGATTGGGTGCCTGGAGTCCCCACTTACAAATGCTCCTTGTGATGTGTAAATATAAAGCATGTACTGTATAGTGCACAGGGAATGCACTGTTCTTTCCTCTCTCTTTTCCCCTTTATTTCTCCTCAGAAGTCTTATGGTCATGTTTAAATGCATAAAACATTAAAAAATATTACTCAAATGACTGTCACGGTGTTACCTAAGAGAGAGTCAATCATGGATTCAGCTTGTAGCCAGGTTGCCACAATTCACATCACAATTCACATCCCCAGATAACAAAATCTGCCTGGCTGTATCTGTGTATCATCCTATACCCCATCTACAATAAGGTTGATATTGTTACTGATCCCTAAAAGTGCAGGTTTTAAAGGGATAGTAATACTTAAAATGTAAGAAAAAATATGTTGTAGGATTTATCCCCCTGAGTAAAACAAAAGTACTCCCATTGCTGAATGGTGTTTCATTCATAAGTTATTAATTTTCAAAGTTGAATTTTTTAGGTGCGATATCACAGTGGCCTGAAATTGTACAGTGGCGCTGTTGCTACACCATCCTATGGACAGCTGTGGTCCCGGGACCATAAATCTCCATAGGATGGTGTAGCAACAGTGCCACTGTACAATTTCAGGCCACTGTGATATTTCACCTAAAAAATTCAACTTTGAAAATTAATAACTTATGAATGAAACACCTTTCAGCAGTGGGAGTACTCTTGTTTTACTCAGGGGGATAAACCCTACAACATATTTTTTTTTACATTTTAAGTATTACTGTCCCTTTAAGTATTCCAAAGCCTGAGCATAGATGAACTAGATGCAAACTCTTCTAGGAAGCAATCTCACTATCCTTTGATTTTTTTTTTCTTTCACAGTAATTGTTAGCAGTGGTGCTGCCTTTATTGTTAGTTATTTCAAGCACAGTGCTGATAAATATTCTGGCAATCAATACAATAGTCTAAGGATTGAGACAATAAGTAAAGTAACACTAAATAAAAAATGTAATAGGTTGATATAACTTTAAGTATCACTTACAGCTAGCATATGAAAAGATTAATTACTGTATACATGTATTACATATATAAATACCATCCTAAATTATTTTTTAATTTTAATTTTTTGATAGAAGAAAGACATAGAGGTACAATCACAGAAATGTCATTTGAGCCAACAGCAGCTGACATAAGAACCATTTGCAAAGCTAACATAGTTGATTGCGCATAACAGTGATAGACCTCTTATCGGTGCCAATTATAAAGAGATGATTTGATAAATATAAGGCAGAAGGTCAAAGAGGACATCGAGTAACCATACTGGGGGAGAAAAGAGAAGTAGAAAGAGGGGAAAGTGAGAGCAAAGTAAAAAAAAAAAACCCAAAATAACCCTAAACTTGCTTTTTAACACGAGTAAATAGTTACTGTCAGACAGCATTTATTTAATGTTTATGATGTCAATGTTTAACTCCTTAACGACCCATGAAGTGCCAGGACCGTCATGGGTAAACTTCCAATAAGGACCCATCACAGTCCTGGCATGTCAGCCTCAGTGCACGCTGCTATCATGCTTTAGAGCCTGAAACTGAGCGTTCTGGGACCGAAGCACTCAGTCTCAGTGCTTCTCTCTTCTGCCGGTACAACTGATCACTCCAGGAGCAATCACACGTACGGGCATTTTCATTCACAAAGGTAATATGCCTTACACATTGCCTTTGTGACTGCTCTCTGCCTCTCTCTTCCTTACCATGAAAGTAAGAGAGAGAGAGATGCTGAGAACAGACAAACAGAGGAATAAATAGAGGCCAGAGTTGGGGGTATTAACCCCTTCAGCGCTGGAGCATTGGACGAGTGCAGGTCCTTTTACGACCTGCTAACAGCAACTTCTTGTTTTATATTTAATAAATGTGACCAAGACCAAAGTATTGAATTACACAGACTAATAAAAAACACATCTACCTAAGTTTAAACAAAAATTAATGTTTTACTTTTGTGGAGCAATGCAATACAATTATACACCCCACACAATCATATGTTCAAAAATTGAAAAAAAAATAGGGAGTGAAAGAGGGACATGGGTATTTTCACCCCAGAGGGAGAGTGTCCACTTAAAACTGCCCATTTTGTAGGTGTGACTGACCAGTCATAACTTTCATGCAGTCTCCATAAAAATGTAACCCATTGTACCCAAATGATCACAAGAAAAAAAATAAAAATGGTGTTTTTTAAATAAAGCAAATGGTGAGTTATCCATATAAGTGTGGTATCAAAAGAAAGCCCTAATTTTCCCTAAAAAATGGTATATAATTTATGTGGATGGAATAAAAGACTTAGAGGTAAAACACTGTTGAACAAAGACATAATCAAAAAGGTCAGAATTGCTCCAGTCCTTAGCAATTCACCTCAGATTTTCCTGATCCTTAACCTCTTAACCCTTTGAGTGCCAGAGGGGTACACAACGCATTGCTTTGGAAATGGGTTAAGGACCGGTCGGCACTATTTAGCTTTTCTGTGCACCTCCAGATACAACGGTTGTAGCGATAGTTGGTCATTGTTTAATTATAGGGGGTCCTAAAAGACCTACATAGGTGCCATTACTGATATTACTAGTTTTTGATAGATAGATATATATATACACACACACACACACTAGTGTAAAAGCCTGTGTACGTGGGCCAAGGTCCAGGTAATGTTAACCCTTTGAGTGCCAGAGGGGTGCGCATTGCATTGCAATAAGTTGCGTAATCCTCTGGCACACAAAGGGTTAAGTGGCCACTACCTCACTGCTCCACGCGATGCAGTTATTATTATTAATATGCCAAGGATGCTGTACTGACCTCTTTCTCCTCTGAAATAGCTACAACAGCTTCACCAAGAAAGAAGTAAGCAAGCACTTTCAGGTGCCCCTCTTTTTGGAGGATAGATAATGTTGTATATTGTCATATACAGATTAAACCTAAAAGCAAATCATCCCCAAAATCAGGAGCTGGCAACTATTGGCTCTTCAACGCTTGTTGACTTCAATGCCCATCATGCTCAGCCAACTGATCATGGGAGTTGTGGTCCTCAGCAGCTGGAGAGCTTCAGGCTCTCCACCCAAGCCCTATAAAAATGATCTGTTTTTTTTCTTTTTTTGTTAAATATCTTGTGCTTCCAAACATTGATCTTTTTTATCTTTGTTGCAAAACCCGATAACTGATCCTACAATTGAAAGAATCTAAACAGGTGTAGAGAGACATTGTTTACAGATCTTGTAACTTGTGTTTCATCAGGAATACGTGTTGTTATCTGCAAAGATTAGTGTAAATTAGTAGAAATCACACATTTATTTCCCCCCATCCCAGTAAAGAATAACTGCTGTGACAGAGTGTCAAAATGACCTGATCTGAATCATAACTGGGGTGAGACGTGGATGGAATGGGGAAGGGGGCATGGCTTCCTGGGAACTCTATGAACAGGAGAAAGGGGCTAAATCCCCAGCAGGATTATATCCCATGAAATAGTTTTTGATCCTCACTTCTGAAAAATATTTGGACAATTTTTTTACTGACACCTTTCTTTGACATTTCATCTTTCAATGATATGACAATTTTGTTTTATAGATATCGTACAATTTTAATACATTTTTTACTGACCGTAAGTAAAGTTACTGACAGTTGGCAACCTGGTCAGCAGGTACTCAGTAATGGAAGACAAAAAGCAGAGTCTCCAGAGCACAAGTATGGGTAATTATCACAATCTAGTCTTACTCATAACAAGGCTTTCATACACAAATGTAAAGGAAACATTTAGATCATATTTCAGGGCAACTATGAGAAACAGTGAACTTTTACAGATACTGTTTGAAAGTATAGATTATATATAACCCTTTGGATGCTAAATGCCTCCAATGCATTGGAAGCAAAGCAATGCAAATTTTACTAGTATTCACAGCCCCTGTCCATTTGAGGTGTAATTTTCCCCAAACTGTCAAACTAAGACATATAACACACTGTGACAGCAGACGGCCATTTTTTTATTCTGACACACCCACTGCCAAAGGGATCTGTAACATTAATCAATTAGGTGTTTATCTATTCCAGTGCTGTGCAATATCAGTTTGCCTGACTAAAACTCCCATCATCCCCCTTAGCTACTGGCTGAAGGGGATAATGAAGTTATATGCTGGCAGCAGCTGGAGGGCCACACATTGAGCACTCCTGGTCTATGCAAAACCTAAAAAACTACAAAGGAAGACATGTAACAAAGAGTTCAATTCATTCAAGTCCGACTGAAGAAAATTAGGTCAAAATTACAGCAATAAAGATGTCGGGGAAAATAGTCTACACTTTGCACTGAACAACAGACAACCACAAAACAGAGTTGTGTGAGATGATAGTTCAAAATTAACTTATAGGAAAACCTGGAAAAGAAGAAACATGTTAACCCTTTGAGTGCCACTGAAGTATCCAACGCATTGCAAAGCTATGAGTTGGATATCTCTCTGGCACTCAAAGGGTTAACCCCTTAAGAACCAGGAAAATCTGAGGTCGTTTTCCCTTAAGGACCGGAGCAATTCTGACCTTTTTGACTATGCCTTTGTTCAACAGTGTTTTCCCTCTAAGTCTTTTATTCCACCCCCATAAATTATATACTGTTTTTTAAGAACAAATAGGGCTTTCTTTTGATAGCCTACTTATATGGATAACCCACCATTTACTTTATGAAGATTGAAAACAAATGTAAAAAAAAACACCATTTTTTATTTTTCTCTTGGGATTAATTGGCCACAAAGGGTTACATTTTTATGGAGACTGCATGAGAAGTATGACCGGTCAGTCATACCTACAAAATGCGCAGTTTAAAGTGGCCACTGTCCCCCCTGGGGGAAATCCCCATGTCCCTTTCTCGACACTTTTTTATCCCTAGCATTTGGTGGCTTATATAAGTGTACTACATGGCTCCACAACAATCACACTTGCAATATTGTTTAATTATATGGGTTTTTTTGTTGTTTTTTTTTTACAAAAAAAAAGTGTGTTGTGTTTTAAAAGAAAAAAACAAACAAAAAAAAAACAACATATAATTGCAGGTCAAAAATTGACCTGCATTTAGCCAGCCTCCTGCACCAGCAGTGAAGGGGTTAATACCCCCAGCTGCTGTATTTTATCTTACTTCTCTCTCCCTTACTTTGATAGCAAGGGAGACAGAGGTAGACGAGACACTCAGAGTCAGCATGCTTTGCATGTTGCCTCTGTTTGTCAGAATGCCGGTACATGTGAACGCTGCTATGGCGATCACATGAACTGGCACAAGCAAGAAGGGCTGAGATTGAACGCCCCGGTCTTGGAGCGCTCAGTCTCAGCCTGGAATTAATGATAGCAGCGTGCACGGAGGTGCGCTGCTATTATTTAAGCCATGATGATCCAGGACCGTCATGGGTCCTTAAGGGGATAGCAACCCATGACGGTCCAGGACCGTCATGGGTCCTTAAGGGGTTAAAATATATCTATTACTAGTTAAATGCTCATCTTTGTGTAGCAGCATGGTAAACCTACAGCCCTCAGTCTACAGTTAAACCTAGGGTTTTTCTTCCCAAGTGCTGGTGCTGTGAGCTTTCGAGAGGCAGCTCATGGTTCTTACTGACTGCTGTGACATTGCACCCTCCTGCACAGTAGTTAGGTGCAGTTGGTTTACTTCAGAAATGCAATACTTTAGCTTACTGAATACGTTGTAGTGGGTGCCGAAAGCTGCATGTGTCATGTTAAAAGCTCCAGGCTTTATTGTCAGCTTAAGGAATGTACTGGTGCTAATCTTCCTACTAATAATGATGCAGTTGGGTTGCATGGTACACAAATGATGCATTCACTTGGCCAGAGTATCAGGTGTTTTAGAATCCTAGCAACCTCCCTGTACATTATATTGCATATGCTGATTTACAGCTTGCTATTGCCATGCTTGATTCTACATTAACATTTTCCCCCCATATCCAAGCTGTCACCAGAACATTTTGCTTCTTCCTGAAAAATATTGCCAAAATACATCCCTTTCTCTGTATGTCAACTGCAAAAACTCTCTCTCAAGCACTCATTCTCTCTAGACTCGACTACTGCAACATTCTACTCTCTGGTCTTCCTGCTTTTCATCTTTCTCCACTTCAATCTGTTATCAGTTCAGCTGCAAGAATCACCACATTTGCTCCCAGATAGCTTTCTTAACATCTCCTCCTATAAAGTATCTATTTCTTACAAGATTCTCCTCCTCTCCTGTAAGTCTCTTTGTTCTTCAGCATCCTCTTACATTTCTGCTCTTATATCCTGCAACACCACTTTCCTTCATCTATGGTCTTCTCAAGGGTTTTTCCTGTCCTCTCCTGTCCTACACAACTCGACCCGTCTCTCGGCTACAATTTTTTTCACTGACTGCCTCTCGACTTTGGAATGCCCTCCCTATCACCATTCTCCAATAATCCACACTCACTTTCAAAACCCCCACGCTCAAGGAGGTATCTCAATAACAATATTCTCCTTTTGCACACCGACAGTCACATCAGAATCCTTCTGGACTTCTGTCACTACGCTTTGTACTTGCACTTATGATCCTCCTCCTACTGTCTCTATATGTCGTCATGAATTCTAATTAGACTGTAAGATCCTTGGGGCAGGGTCCCTTTCCCAATGTATGATTCCCTTGCTGTACTTCCCCCACAAATAATGCAATGATTGCACTTTAGCCTAATGCTCTTAACCCATTTCTGTATTGTACTATTTCAGCTTCTGTAAAGTGCTGTGTACATGTATGGTGCTATGTAAATAAAGATACATACATACATACACTAATGCTATAGTAATGCTTTTTTTCTCTCTCTCTCATTGAACTATTAAGTTTTATACCGTTTTCTTGGAGGTCAATCACACTCTTTAGTATGGACTAATTGGCACACTACTTGGATGATGTCTTGTTTGTGGGACCTGAGGTTTGCAGGAAACTGCTTGATCAAGCACAGGCAGTATTAGCGGAATCGTCAGTCCCTATTGTTGGGGATAAGACTATTTCCCCTAAAGCACTTAACTTATTTGAGGTTTGTGGTAGATACTTAAAGGGCTGGTGAGGTTCCCTGAGGACAAAGTGCAGAAGGCCAGGGAGGCAGTTGTCAGCTGCACTGATGTGATGGAGGACATCACTTAGACATATGCAAACTTTGCTTGGCATGTTGAATTTTGAAGCTAGGGCAATACTTATGAATAAGGTGTTTAGCAAAAGGCTGGTACACCACACAATGGGTACTATGCTTCACTTTCATGAGATCAGAGGAATACCCAACCAATTGTGAATTGAACAATTATTGTCCTATTACTGCAAATGGCTGATGTAGCCTATTTGGCAGCTTGTGGCTTAAAGGGATAGTATTGGATCATTTTAATAAAATGTAATCATGTACATATTGTAGGTCTACAAAGTGCGTCTGGTTTGCAAGCACACTTTGTAGACTGTTCCAATGAAGTATTTATTTTTAAATATCGCTATTTTGGCTCTGCTGAAGAGCCGCTGGTAGGTCCCGGGACCAGAATCTCCTGCTGTCAGCTAGAGAGCTGACGTCAGTGCAAGGGGAGGGAGGAGGGAAATTTAGCTGCTTATATCTCTCAAACCATAAAGGTTTGAGAGATGGGACTGGCATAATTTGATTTTTTTTTTTTTTTTTTTTTTTTTCAAATTCTCTTTTTATTTTGATATACAGATCAATACAAGACATATACCAAACATACAACATCATATCCCTCCTCAATACTATCACATAAAATAACCTACCTACCCCTTTCATTCCTCCACACATTCACATTCAGACCGGACTCTTGTTCATAATACTCTGTTCTTTCTCCCTATCAATCCAACAAGACCAATTCTCCAGATATACTTCCAATTTCTCCCCATTGTTCAAATAATACCCTTTTTCCATAGATGCTTGAAAGTCCAGTTGCTTTCCTACTTCGCTCATACTTGGAACCTCTAGTTTCTTCCACTTTCTAACTAGCCATAACTTACTTGCCATTAACACATGAACCAATAAGCACCTATATTCACGTTTCATTTGCTTCAGACCCACATGAAACAATACCAGTTTACAATCTAACCTTATTTCTTCCCCTGTCAATGTCTTCATCATCTCACTTATCTGCTGCCAGAAAGTCTTAATATATTCACACTCCCACCAAATATGAGCGTATGTCCCTGACCCAACCCTACATCTCCAACACTTTGGATCTGCCTCTGGATATATCCTCGTTAACCTGGATGGAGTTAAATACCACCTATACAAGAGCTTGTAAAATACCTCCAATAAATTTAACCCATGAATCATCCTTTTAGTTGTTTTTATCGCAGTTAGCCATTCAGATTCTTCAACTCTTATATCTAACTCCAGTTCCCACTTAGCAATACATTTCTGAGTGTTTAGTGGAATACTTCCAAAAATCAATTTAGACGCCTTTTTCCCAACCCCCACCCTCCATTGGCCTTCAAAAAACTCATCTAAGGACTGATTTTTTTCTCCCTGGCATTTTACCATAATTTCTTTTTCAATAAAATGTTTCACTCTTATATAGTTAAATCTCTCTCCTCCACCCAGGTCAAACTTTTCCATCAAATATTTAAAGGGTACCACCTCACCCTTATTCCACAACTGACGGACCGTGAGTATTTCTTTTTCTTTCCATCGCTTCAAATTCAACTCTGGTATACTCTTCTCTACCATCTCCAGAGGCATATATCCCTCCACCCAATAGGTGGAAAAATATTTCCTCCTTAGCTTCTTCCACATATATTTCAAATCCCTTGTGATAGGATTTATTTCCCCTTCCTTCCCCCGACCACCCTTCCATAAGTACCAAACATTCTCACAGTTTTCATCTCCCTGCTCCATTATGTGCCATGAATCTAGATTCGCCATGGGCTGAGTCCAACTCACCAAATGGGACAACATAGCTGCTTCATATATTTTCTCCAGGTTTGGAAGGCCAATTCCCCCTTGTCTATGTGGCCTCGAAAGGACCGCAAATGCCACTCTTGGTTGTTTTCCCCCCCAGACAAATTTATTAAAATACTTCTGGAATTCCCGTATTACCACCTTCTCTAAGTAACACCTTATCAAAGTATGGAGAGTTATACAAGAGAGTTGAACAGGAGAGGGGACAGGAAAGAAACACAGCTGCTGCAGAACACCTACTGATTAATACAGGCAAGTGAATAAAGAGGAATTGGAGAAAACAGATAATTTTATACTTGTTATATTTATTTAATTTTTAATCTCAGCTGGTTTGTCTATCTGTATGCACCCAGTGAGCCTTGTCATATGCATGCCAACATGAACATATTACTTCTATGTGTACTAACCATTCCACTATTCATACAGAATTCCTCTTGTCCCTGCAACCATGCCCAGCACCCTCATCATACCATACTAATACACCATGGACTTCTGCATACATGTGCACTCCCTTCTGAATGCTGGTGGAGAGTATTAAAAACAAGCTCACCCTCCCCCAGTAATTATAGCAACAGACGCACCCTCTCACTATATGCTCACAGAAAACAAAACACCAAATTTTTATGCATTCTATTACTTGCTTTGGCAAATGACATAGAAACCAACCCTGGCCCTCAAATAGCAATAAATGGCAACCTCCCCTTTAAAAAGGGTCTGTCTTTTGTGCACTGCAACATACGCAGTATACTGCCCAAAATGGATGAACTAAAAGCATGGTGTTATACATACAAACCTAAAATTCTTATTCTTACTGAATCCTGGTTATCCCCAAAAATACCTGATACTGCTGTTGCCATAGATGGATACTCATGCTTTCGAAAAGACCGTGCAAAGCGAGGAGGAGGGGTAATCATATACATACAGGAATCAGTAAACTTTACACTTCTAAATGACTCTCATAACTCTGATTCCTATGAATACATTGCTGGCAAAATTTGTCTTCCATATTCAAAACAAATCATAATTGTAGGCATCTACAGACCACCAAATACCCCAGCACATACCCTTTCAGACATAGCGCAACACCTAAAGGAGATTGCCACTCAAAACAAGAAAAGCGAGCTGGTGGTTCTTGGAGACTTTAATATAAATTGGCTAGACTCCAGGAATGAAAAATTTTGTTCATTGTTTAAAACATTGAATTTATCACAACTAATCTCCTCCCCTACTCGCATAAATCCTAAAACATCCAACCATACTCTGCTAGACTGGATCCTTTCATCCTGCACAAGCAGAATCCAAGACTCAGGTGTACTAGCAAATGTGTTTAGCGATCACTCCATAGTTTACTGTGTCCGCAAAATAAAACCAGTCAAGTCATGTTCCAAAGTCATACTCACGAGATCATTTAGAAATTTTAATCTTCAGTCCTTCCTAAATGACTTAAGAAATTGCTCATGGCAGAGAATACAGCTAATACCAGACCTAGACTCAGCGATAGAATTCTTTAACTCTGAATTTTTACAGGTCTGTAATACACATGCCCCACTAAGAAAGATCAGGGTTAGGGGGGCACATCTACCCTGGGTCTCAGCTGACTTGATTCAATTATACAGTCTCAGAGATGCCTTATGGACAAAATTTAAACAAACCGGCTCTGCTTATGATCACACTGCATACAGACAATTAAGGAATACATGTACAAAACAAACAAAATTAGCAAAAGCACAATATTTTACTGACAACTTAAAGCCAGCCAACTTTTGGAAGGTTATTAAAAACCTTTATAACCCTCCTAATCATACTCACCCATCAACTATAATCATAGATAATGAAACAATACAATGCCCCACAGCCATAGCCAATGCATTTAACAGCTACTTTATTGGATGTGCCACCACCCTGATTACACAAAACAAAGATAACTCAGAAGTTCAGCCATCTACAGAACACTCACTGACACCTGTTGCCCGGCCCAGTTCTGAATATGAATTCAATTTCATGCCAGTAAATGAAAGCGAAATATATGATCACCTCCTCAATCCAAAAATGAAATGCCAATCTAGCCCTGACAAACTACCAACAATGCTATTAAAGCTCAGTGCTATGGTAATGGCCAAACCAATTGCTTCTTTAATTAATACCTCTTTGGCAACAGGGTACATGCCCAAATCCTGGAAGGTGGCTAGAGTTGTGCCTATCCACAAAAGTGGGGATAAAAGTATAGTATCAAACTACAGACCAATATCCCTACTCCCCACTTTCTCCAAAATCCTAGAGAAATGTGTACATGTGCAACTAAATAAATATTACCAACAGACTAGTTTTTTCACCCCTCTTCAATCAGGCTTTCGACCAAATCACTCAACAGTCACGGCCCTCCTAAAAGTAACCAACGATATCCAGACGGGCATGGAAAATGGTGACCTCACAGGAGCCATTTTCCTAGATTTTGCCAAGGCCTTTGACACAGTAGACCATAATATTCTTATAAATAAACTCCAAAGATCAGGATTGGGTAATAATTCTCTAAACTGGTTCCGATCCTATTTATCAGACAGAATGCAGTATGTGTCAGTTGCTGGCAATGACTCCCTTCCTCTCAAAGTAACAAGTGGAGTTCCTCAAGGCTCCATTCTTGGCCCGCTTCTGTTTTCTCTTTTTATAAATGATCTTCCCAAGGTTTGCAAATCATCTTCAGTACACATGTATGCAGACGACACCATTCTCTATACTAAAAACTCAAACATATCACACCTTGAGGCCATATTACAACATGATTTCTGCGAGGTTGAAAGATGGATAGCAAGGAACAAACTGTTCTTAAACGCAGACAAAACTGTCACAATGATATTTGGCACAAAACACAAACTGCGTAATCTCGGCAATACCCCCATATCCATTGTAACGGAGTCTAATCGTAATTTGGCCCCAGTGGACTCCTACAAATATCTTGGTATGTGGCTTGACCCCAACCTCACTTTTGGACATCATATTGACAAGTTAACTTCCAAGCTTTATCCCAAAATCAGTGCTCTTTTTAGACACAAATCATGTTTAAGTCCCCAGGTTAGAAAACGTATTGTGCAACAGATGTTGCTGCCTGTCATAGACTATGGTGATGTAGTTTATGCTCCAGCGCCAGAAATCCATCTTAGTAAACTTGACACCCTGTATAATTCAATATGCCGCTTTAGCCTTCAATGTAATTACACTACTCATCGCTGTGATATGTTAAAAGAACTAAATTGGTTAACACTCAAATCTAGACGTGCCCTTCACCTTTCTTGCTTAGTACACAACCACTTCTCTGGAAAACTACCACACTACCTGTGCAGTATGCTCACTCCTGCTCTACATACTAAGTATAACCTCCGCTCCACTGCAAACAACTCGCTACGTATACCACAATACAAGAAAGAAGCAGGAAGAGCCGCCTTCTCCTACAGAGCACCAATGGCCTGGAACAATCTGCCTGAAATAACCAGATCTGCTCCCAGTCTAAAATCCTTAAAAGTAAATGCTCCTCTATATCTAAAAACCGAGTGTAACTGTTTATAATTCTATAATTCTAAAATTTCCATATGAATATTTGTATGTATATTTAATAACATGTAATATATAGTGTTTCTCAATTTGTATAAATAAGCAACCCTCTACTGTAAACTGTTCAGGACATACTTGAAAACGAGAGAAATCTCAATGTATTCTTCCTGGTAAAAATATTTTCTAAATAAATAAATAAAATAAACTATCAATGGAATAGATCTAAACAAAAAATACAACCTTGGCATAATATATGAATTTATTACATTGGCTCTACCCAACCAGGATAAATACATATCCTTCCACTCCGAAAATTTATTTCTAAAATCTTTCAGCATTGGATTATAATTAATTTCTATTATTTTCTCAGCATCAAAAGTAATCCTTATCCCCAAGTATCTAATACACTCAGATTCCCAAGAAAAATCATATCTCTCCTTTAATCCTTGCTCCACCTCCCTTGATAAATTACAGACCATGGCCTGGCACTTTTCTACATTAATCTTATAAAATGAAACCTGTGAGAATGTTTCGATCTCCAGAAACAGAGCAGAAAGAGATGACATCGGGTTCCTTAGTGTCAAAATTATATCATCAGCAAATAAGGACATTTTAAATTCCTTATCCCCCACCTTGAAACCCTCAATTTCCACATTATCTCTTATAGCACACGCCAGAGGTTCCAACGATAATACATACAAGATTGGAGCCAAAGGACACCCCTGGCGTGTGCCATTATTTATATCAAATGATGGAGAACATATCCCAGATCCCACTATCCTCGCAGTTTGATTTTTATATAAAACCATTATCGCGTCCAAAAAAGGACCCACAAATCCAAATGCCCTCAACACTTCTTTCAGGTACGTCCAGCTGACCCTGTCAAATGCTTTCTCAGCATCTAACGACAGGGCCAGCATGGACCCACCCATCCTCTTTGTAACAAACATCACATTTAAAGTCTTCCTTATGTTATCCGTCGCTGTTCTGGTGTGCACAAACCCCGTCTGATCTACATGGATTAAATTATTTATAACCCCTTCTAATCTCTTTGCCAAAATAGTAGAATATATCTTAATATCTGTATTTATCAGGGATATGGGTCTATAATTTTTTATCTGCACCTTATCTTTCCCCTCTTTTAAAATCGGAGAAATATTTGCTGCCAATAATTCCTTTAACATTCCCTTTGACTTTTTAGCATCCTCATACGGCCTCAACAAATAGGGGGAAATTTCACCACAATAAACCTTATAGAAAAAATTTGAAAATCCATCTGGACCTGGAGCTTTATTTCTTTTCAATTTTAAGATTGTATTATTTATCTCTTCTAACCTAAAAGGCGCATTAAGTTCCTCCATCTCCTCCTCACCAACTTTAGGAAACTTTAATCTATCCAAATATTCCTTAATTTTAAGCTCCTCCTGATTATTTTCTGTATAATACCCTTTTATATTATATAATTTTTGATAGAATTCTGCGAACTCCTGCCCTATCTTTTTTGGATCCAGAAAGATTTCATTTTCATGCACAATCTTATTAATTAGATTTTTCGCCCTCTGTTTTTTTAGTTGCTTCGAGAGTAATTTCCCTGCTTTATTTCCTTTATTATACCACCTTCTCTTTAAATACAAAAGATTTGTGTTTATCCTTTCTATTGTGTATTCCTTAATCTGATTTTTAATATTCAATATTTCTCCCATTACACTTTCTCTAGGATTAAATTTATTTTCCTGTTCCAATTTGTCCAAAGCTATATGAAGTTGCTCATAAGTCCGACCCCTTTTTTTCTTTTGATATTTTTCTACTTTAATTAAATAACCTCTTATGACCGCTTTAAATGCATACCACAATACTTGGACAGATATGTTTTCTTTATCATTTTCTTTGAAAAAATTAAGTATGTCAGTCCTAATTTGTTCCCGTATTGCTTTATCTGCTAACAGACATTCCTTCAGTCTCCAACTATCCCTCCCATTTCTTATATTTACCTGCCCTATTATAAGGTAAATAGGTGCATGATCCGACCATACTGGATTTCCAATTTCATATTTTAACTCTCCATCTAATAATCGAGAATCTACCAGAAATAGATCTATACGGCCATATGAACAATGAGGAACAGAAAAATGTGTATATTCTCTAACCCGTGGATTCATTACTCTCCATACATCTAGTAAATTATTCGCTCTAATAAATTTCCCCAACCTTTGTGCCACTAATCTTTGTTGTTTACTTAAATGCTTCCCACTCTGCATCTTTTTATCCAAATCCGGATCCACTATAGCATTAAAATCCCCTCCTATTATCAACTGTCCTTGGATCACTTTCTCCACTCGTGACATAATTTTTTCTAAAAAAACAATTTGATTTTCATTTGGTAAATATACATTTACTAGTGTGTATATTATGTGATTGATTTTCCCAATAAGTATTATAAACCTCCCACCCTTGTCCACTACTTTGTGTATTAACTCAAAAGTGATAGTGTCTCTAATCAAAATCATAACCCCACATCTTTTCTTTTCCTTACTAAAATTTGCTGTATAAATATTTGTAAATCTTTTATCTCTTATTAAATTCACACCCTTTACCCAATGTGTCTCTTGTACCATCCCTATATCCACCCTATCTTTAATCATCAAATCTATCAACATTTTCCGCTTATATGGAGAGTTTAACCCCTGAGCATTAATAGAACATAACTTAACCATAATTATCCTTGTTTGGAACCACTTCCCTCACTGAACAAGAGTCCACCATACATCCCCCATTCATACAAAGAACAATATTTGGTCCATTATTCCCCCTACAGACCCACCAACTGTTCAAAACTTGAGGAAGATCATCCTTCCCTATTAAACACATGTCTAATCTCCTCTATTTCCCTCTCCCCTCCTCCTCCCTCCCCCAACTCTCAAATAGGAGAGGGAGAGAGAAAAAAGAAAAAAGAAGAAGGGAGAGAGAAAACGAGGGAAGAGAAGAAGCAAGGCAACTACACCAATCTGGAAATTTCACACTTGTCCCATCCTTTCTATCATCCCACTAATTACATCTTCAACTTTCCTCTAACCTAATACACCCCACTGTTTAAACAAAGCCATCCCCTGATCTTTAGATCTAATAACATATCTTTTGTCTTGAAAATTCACCATTATTTGAACCGGAAAACCCCACATAAATCTTATATTCTCTCTGTTCAAAATATCCACGATGACTTTTAATTCCAATCTTTTCTGTCTAGTGATATAAGATAAATCTTGTAAAATTCTCAATTTCTTAAATCTATCACTTATACCATCCTGCTTATTCCTAACCCTCCATATTTTCTCTCTATACATATAGTTTTGGAAACGGACGATCACATCTCTTGGATTTTGCACATCTTCCGTCGGAGGTTTGCCAGTCCTGTGTATTCTTTCCAATAACAAGTCTTTAGGCCCAATATCTTCTATCAGCTCCTTGAAGAAATCCCCAAGAAAAGCAAACAGTTTATCCTGCACCAAATCTTCTGATATTCCTCTAATTCTCAGATTTTTCCTCCTTGATCTGTCTTCCAACTCTGAGATTTTAAACTGAAGCTCTTCATATCTTTTTTCTGAGTTCTTATATTCTTCCTTTATCTTATCCATTTCAAAATTAAGCAAGTCCACTTTATCCAATGCTTGTTGTACTTTCACATTGATCATATTAATTTCTAACTGTATATTCTTAAGTGTATTAGATAGATCCTCCTTTATCTTCCCTCTGTGATCGTCCAATGCCTGCATGAGAAATTCCTGTGTCACCATAGTATTAGTATTCAATAGAATCTGAGAAGCATGTGGGGACTCCTTATCTCCTACTGGTGTCAAGATTGAGGGTCTACCCCCTTTGACTACTGACTCCATCTCAGGGGATGTATAATACGATATCAACGATTTCTCTTGTTTTGACCCCTTTTCCTCTTTATTATTTTTCTTTTGTTTAGGTTCTTGATTCTTTCTAGAAGCCATCACTCCTTACTTCTCAAATTTCTCTCACCTTTAATTATCCTCCACTCCTTCTTATCTCCTCACACAGGGGATCAAATCCTCCCTTTCTCCAAAGGCCTCTCTCCATCCACCTGTGAAACCTCCTCCGCATCGGTGGCGTCCCCCACCCTGTATTATCAGACCCTGGTCGCTTCAGGAAAAACACATCCACTTTCTTGGCATTCTAGTGGAGCCACAAAAAGTAAGACCCTAGGCATTCATAGCGGGAGACATCCGAGAGCCCGACCGGATATCAGCTATTAAACAACCAACACTTTTCAGCTGGGTCGACTCACTTTTAGGCGTTCCAGCCCGTTCGGGCCACCACTCTCTCCTCGCCAACTTTCTTCCGTCTCTACCGCTTCTTCTCTGCCTCTCTTCTTCTCTTAATACTCCACAACCTGCCCAGATCTTTCCACTGCTTCTTGCCGCTTCCACCAGCCTTCTCCATCCAATTTCTCCATCCGTTCGTATACCACCAGGGTCAAACGCCATCAATGCGCACCTCCACCACCATCCCACCGTGCTCCTCCCCCTCCTCTCGACACTCTCACGTACGCACTCACGTCATCACGTCTCGCTCCCTGATTTTTTTTTTTTAATATCTACAAGATTATATTTTGTTAAAATTATCTAATACTATCCCTTTAAATCAGTGATTGCATTTACTGATAATATATCCTTGTATATTATACCTTTGCATGGCAGGAGTTTATAATACAACTGATGAGCATCTTAGTTCCTTTGTAAAATATGCAAGTTTCCTTTGAAATGTGCTGCAGTTTCCATGGGAAATAGGAAAATTAGTAATATACCACATGTGGTATATTACTGATTCAGATAAGATAATTTTCCATCTTCAGATTTCTTTAATGCAACTCCTCTAGACGATATATCAGTGACAGAGCAGCATGTTGAACTAGGGAGAGGAGGCTTTGGAGGATCCCTCTCCCCTTAGATCAATTGTTAAATGCATTTAAAGGGATAGTAATACTTCATTTTAACTTTATTTTATTTTGTAGGCATTAAAAAAACATGAAGAATGATATAAGTCTTATCTCTCAAACCTTTATGGTTTAAGAGATATTCACAAGCAAAGTTTCCCCTCCCGCCCCTTTTACCTAGTCTAAGCCATCTCTTCTCAGATGTAGAATCCAGTCCATAGACCAGACAGGTAACAGAAGGGGACAATCTTCTTTAATGAAAACAATGAAAGCCCTGTCCCCCTTCACAAGTTTTTCAGGTTTTTCCCTTATCTTAATTGAAGATTGTCCCTCTCTGCAGTCTACCTGGGCACCTCCCTTCTGCTCTGGCTGAGCAGTGTTACATCAGTAAAAGGGGCGGGAGGGGGACACTTTGTCATTGAATTACTCCTGAACTACAACTCTGACAGAATTGAAATAACACTCTCCAAAGTCCAAATACTATGATGATTTATCAGAGCTGCTTTTATTATGAAACATTACTATCCCTTTAATGTTGAGTGCCAAACAGATGTGAAATGCATTGCACACATACATAGAACACACTGATACATTTGAACTTGGGTTGGAAATGTGAGGGAGAGAATCACAGAGTGGGTGGATCAGGTAAGATAATGCTGAGCACAATAGCTTGAAAACTATTTTAATAAATATAAAACATCTTACATATAGACAATTTTGAAAGATGTTTTAAATTTGTCTAAGTTGTTTTAAGGTGATGGTTCCACTTGAAGTGCAGATGCGTCATAAAAGAAAACTCAGATAGTAGTCCATGCATCTTTGTGGGCCTGGCACCCCTTTGGTATGTCAACTCATACAGTACTATTTTACTCAGGAGGCCTCTTGATACCTAAACTAATATGGTATTCCATTGTTTTCAACAATTGTAGTATATTTGAAAGAGTGGAAATGTGGAGAAAAAATTTGGAAACCCTCTAATGTCAATGAGGGGAAGTCTCCCTCATTGATGTGCAAGAGTTTCCCAATCCCGCTCACTCCTACCTGGGTGCTCCAGGTAGAATGGAAGGTGAGGAGCTCTGCTGTTCCCTGACATGGCCTTTATTGATCTCCAAACTGATTCAGCTGGGAGATCAGTAGTTTGGGGGCATCAAGGTCTGGCTTTTAAAACAATTAGACAAAAAACAACATTCACTGCATGGGAAAAGCTGTGCCACAAATATATTTTGTGATAAACCATAAGGGGGCTACATCTGGATGGGCAGAAAGCACCATATTCTACAGTATCAGAAACATAGTGCTGGGCCTTAGAAATGCTGGCAAGAAGCCGCAACATATCCGAAGTAGGAGCACCCTGACGGACAGCCAGTGTGAGATGTTCAGTCCAGACCGCAATGGCCCTGTTCACCCATGCCGCAGCAAATGCTGAACGCATGGCAGTACCAGCAGTGGCAAAAATGGACTTGAGGGAGACCTCAAGTTTCTTGTCAGTTCAGTCTTTCAGAGCAGAAGCATCAGCAACTGGCAAGGCAGTGGAGACAGGAGCATCCACTTTGGGGGGATGAACCCACTGAGCAAGCGCCGCCTCAGAGAAGGGGTAAAGCCTGGCAAATTTCTTGGAAACATAAGGTTTCCTGTCCGGAGACTTCCACTCATCAGACACAAGGCGGTCAAGAGTGGGGTTACGTGGAATCCAAGTATAGGGCCTTTTAGGCTCCTGAAATACATCAGAGGGATTTGAAGGCACCTCCTGAACTAAGGGAATGTTTAGGGTGGTTAAGACAGCTCTGATCAAGCCCTCAACCGAGGGATCAGGATCAGTCTGAAAGGGGTCCCCAAAAAACTGAGAGGAGCCCACAGCAGAACATTTCTCAACATCCGAATCCACCAACAGTTCCTCCTCAGAGGAATCTGATACGTCAGGTACTCCTTGTGGTTTCGGCAGGGAAGATCTGATGGAAGAAGGGGTCTGCCAGGAGTGGAAGACCCCCTGTAACTGGGATGGAAAGAGTTGCAATGTAGACCAGAGATCTCAAGTAGCAGCCTTGAACTCTTGCACCCAAGCAGGCTCTAATGCATGGCTGGAAGTCCCTGGGAGAGACTCAGGGACATCAGAACATGCTGGGCATAAATGACCTGAGAATTCTCTAGGTAACCCTGAATGACATGAGGAGCAATGAGCAATAGGGGACACGGAGACCCCAGCATCCTTAGTCTAGGCCTGGCCCCAAGTTCTAACGAATTAGACATTCTCACAGTGTCACTCAAGTACAGTGTGTGAGATTAAAATTTAATCCCAGAAATCGCTAAAATGCACTTATCTAGCAGGCGAAGGGTTAACCTGCAGAGAAGTGAAGGAGAGTCTAAGCACTGCGTAAGATACTTGTTCAGGAAAAGGCACAAAATGGCTGCTGCGGCGGGAGCCAATCAGAAACGAATTCGCGAAGCAAGCGCTCATGGGAAATGTAGCTTCCCAGGAAAAAGTACCCCAACAGTGCCCGAAGCCCCCTGAGCCCCCCAACACACATAAAACGTTAAACGGATGACAGAGCAAGGGCAGACAATTAAAATGAGCCATCTCTGAAGTCGCTACGTTGAGAGGTTGCAGAGATATGTCCCAAACTGTACAGTCCCATAGAAGTGAATGGAGCAATGGGGTTTATGTGGAAAAGTGCGCCGGAACACAAATTTTGCAAAGCTGAAACTGTGAAATAAAATTACATGAAACATCACTAGAACAAAAAGATGCAAACCCAGCAGCTAAAGGGTTAAGTTACCACAGAAACTTGCTCCAAAACACCCAATAGACATACAGATAAACTCAATGAGTGCAGAAGTGTGCAATAGGAACTCCAAAGGAAAACCCCTGTGCGGAGATGCACTGTGGGACATGTGGACCTGCAGCACTCAAAGGGTTGCTCACCTTTCCTGCAGATCTTTTGTCTTCAGACTACCATGTATTAAGAAGAAGCCTCAGTGGGCAACTCCTGAGGAAAGAACTTGAACCCAAGATTTTCCCCCCAGGGCTTAAGGTCCACAAAAGCACCTGGATACTGAGCTAACCGCATCTAAGTGCATTGTCAGTTATGGTAATCCGCTTAATGATAGTATTCCATATCTAACAGAAAAATAAAAAAAATAGCTAAAACTATAGCAGAACTGTTCTCTTGCCTGTGTCTTCACCAAGGAACAAATCTTACTGGAGCTGAATGGCTAGCTGCAGCCAAGGAGGGAAGGTAGGTTCCACCCCCTGCATTCACTTCTAGAATTGTTCCTGCCTAATTAAAGGGGTGGATCGCCTACCCAAAGTTACCAGTAACCTGTATTGGATGACAGAGAAAACAACACTACGAACAAAAACCTAACTCAATATGAGCACCAACTTTACTTGTAGTAGATTCCTTTTCTACTTCAAGATACTAAACCAACAACAAAAAAAAAAAAATCGAACAGATTTAACTAACATTTTCAAATTCTGCTTTGTTGCACTGCTCTGCTCTGTACTTTTTGCTCACAGCAAGTGATACCCCATTCTTACAAACTCTGCAGCCTGGGATTTACAGGTTGCCAAACCTGCTAATTAGAAACAGGTGGAGGGGAAGAGGTTATGTAGGTGTCCTAAACACCTTCCCTCTACAATCCTCCCATACACTCTGTCACCATATATATATATACTAGCAACATGGGACGGCGTTGCCCGTCATGTTATGACCGTTGGGCGCACGTGTGTGAAATGCAGACACACTGATAAACACAGACATATGCAACACACAGGCAGACACATACCATACATCCCAAGTGTCCCTCTTTAGGAGGGACAGTCCCTCTTTGAGGGCCAAATCCCTCTGTCCCTCTTTCCCACCCTGTTGTCCCTCTTTTTAGGAGGTCAGACTGTGTGCAGGGCCGCTCCACCTATAGGCGAGGTAGGCGCCGGCCTAGGGCGCACACGTACTGGGGGCGCGGGCATGCAGCAGAGAACAGCTGCGCCCACACACACCACGCCAGGAACCACAACACAGTCAGGTCTGTGTTGCTACAGCGCTCCCTCATCTGGTCGGATCTTTAGTAATGCAGAGCGTGCTGGGAGTCATGATCTCCCGCCGCGCTCTGCATTACTGAAGAGAAGACTGCGTGGGAGATACAGGTATGTGATGGTGGGCAAGTTGGAGCTGAGGGGGCATAGTGGAGCTGAGGGGGCAAGTTGGAGCAGATGTGGGGCAAAGTGGAGATGATGGGGGCAAGTTGGAGCTGTTAGGGGAAAGCTGGAGCTGAGGGGGCATAGTGGAGCTGGTGGGGGCAAGTTGGAGATGATGGGGGCAAGTTGGAGCTGATGAGGGTCAAAGTGGAGCTGAGGGGGGGCAAGTTGGAGCTGAGGGGGGGCAAGTGGAGCTGAGGGGGGGCAAAGTGGAGCTGGTGGGGCAAGTTGGAGCGGATGGGGGGGCAAGTTGGAGCGGATGGGGGCAAGTTGGAGCTGCTGGGGGCATAGTGGAGCTGATAGTGGAAAGTTGGAGCTGAGAGGGCATAGTGGAGCTGGTGGGGGCAAGTTGGAGCGGATGGGGGCAAGTTGGAGTGGATGGGGGGCAAAGTGGAGCTGATGGGGGTAAGTTGGAGAGTATGGGGGGCAAAGTGGAGGTGATGGGGGTAAGTTGGAGCTGAGGGGGCAAAGTGAAGCTGAGGGGGCAAAATGGAGCTGGTGGGGGCACGTTGGAGCTGATGGGGGCAAGTTGGAGTTGATAGGGGCAAAGTGGAGCTGGTGGGCCAAAGTGAAGCTGATAAGGGGCAAGTTGGAGCTGGTGGGGGGCATCTCTTACAGGCATCTCCAGAACAGGGGCAGAGTGGCTCAGGGGGCAAAGAGAGGACAATCATGAAAAGAGGTGGGGTATAAGTAGGCGGGGTATAAAGGGGTGGGACACAAGGGGCGGAGCGAAATGGGCAGCAAAATTAGGTTTTGCCTAGGGTGGCAAAAATCCTTGCACCAGCCCTGACTGTGTGGTGTGTATTACTTTGCTCTACAGCAATAAAACAATAAACTTCAGTATATGTGTTTATACATTAGTCTGTGCAAATAAAATACTTTGGTCTTGAACTAAATCATTTATTCAGTTACATAAATAGCCAGTAATAGGTCATGAAATAACCTAAAAATTCTTACTAATGCCCCGCCCACCAGCCACACCCCCAATAATATCACCTAAAACTAACGTGTCCCTCTTTGGCCCTGTGAAATGTTGGGAGGTATGCACATACACACAGTGAGCGGCAGAGACATGCAAAACACATGTACACACAGACACACTGGAGATGCACACATGGACACACATATGTAACAGAGATGTACACACACAGACACGCAACATATATGAGCAGAAACACATGTGCTCATGAGTTGTGTACCCCTCTGGCACTCAAAGGGTTAAGGTATAGAGAGGCATGTCAGAGTTAAATAGCAGTGGGAAGTGTGTTCATACCTGGGAACACTGACTTGTGAAGTCCCTAGAGGGGACTGATGTGGAGAGACAAATGGGGCAATCTGGGTTAAAAGTGGGCGGGGCTTAATCACGAGTAGGGGGCGGGGCTTAACATAAATGTGGAAAAAGTGTTAGTAATAGGCTGGGTAAGGAGGAGAAGTGGGAGGGGAATGCAAGTTTACAGTGTGAGGGGTTTGAACACACTCCATGAGGGGTAAAACTTGATACAGAACCCTGTGGCAGTCAGTGGGTTAAGTGTGAATCTGATGGCTGTCTGTCCTGAGTCTTGCATGGCAAATGGTGACAGTGAAGAAGTAATTCAGCAATGAGGGCCTACCTTAACCCTTTGAGTGCCATTTTGTTCCCCTGGTGATGCAGCACCGTTCAGTGGCTTTACTACAGGTCCTGCAGAGGCCACTGGGAGTCAAGGTGAGTGACTGTGTGTCAGCCATCTTTCTTTCTGGCTTTGTGTGTGTGTATGGGTGGTGCTGTGTGAGTGGGGCATGAGTGTGTAATACCTGTGAACTTTTACTTGTGGAGTCCCTCATATGGTGCTGATGTGGAGAGAGCAATGGGGCAATCTGGGGTAAAAGGGGGCGGGGCTTAATCACGAGTAGGGGCGGGGCTTAACATAAATATGGAAAAGTGTTAGTAATAGGCTGGGGAAGGAGGAGAAGTGGGAGAGAAATGCAAGTTTACAGTGTGAGGGGTTTGAACACACTCCCTGAGGGGTAAAACTTGATACACAACCCTGTGGCAGTCAGTGGGTTAAGTGTGAATCTGATGGCTGTCTGTCCTGTGTCTTGCATGGCAAATGATGACAGTGAAGAAATAATTGAGCAATGAGGACCTACCTTAACCCTTTGAGTGCAATTTTGTTCCTCTGGTGCTGCAGTACAGGTCCTGCTGAGGCCTCTGGGAGTCAGGGTGAGTGACTGTGTGTGTGTGTCAGCCATATGTATTTCTGGCTTTGTGTTTGTATGTGGTGCTGTGTGTGTGAGAGGGGGCATGTCTGTTTGGTGCTGTGTAAGTGGGGCGTGTGTGTGTGTGTGGTGCTGTGTGAGTGGGGCATGTGTGTGTGTTTGTGTGGTGCTGTGTGAGTGGGGCATGTGTGTGTGGTGGTCTGTGTGTGTGAGTGGGGCATGTGTGTGTGGTGGTCTGTGTGTGTGAGTGGGGCATGTGTGTTTGTCTGTGGTGTAGGAGCAAGTGGCGGCCATATTGTTTTTTTCTGACTTTGATAGTGGTGGGCGGGCTGCATAGTGGGGGCGGGCCAACTCCCTGCATGATTGAATCACCCAATAGGAGTAGTAACTCCTGCTTTATGCCTCCCCTGGGTGTGTTTTGGCAGGCACAAAGTCTTCTTTTATATATATAGATATATACACACTAAAATCTTTCAGGACCATGCGATTTCCTAGTTTATCCAATACCATCCAGAGAAAAATGGTACCTCATTGGTATGTGCTGACATATTGTAGTAGGTGCCATGAGCATGGCTACTATAGAAGCAGGTAGTATATGTATGATTAACTACCAGTTTACTCTGCCTGCGGGGTCAAAGTGTGTATGCAGGGGTCTGCGACTAATATTGGGCATTGGAACCATGCTGGGTGGGGGAGGGGGTCAGACCGTGTATGTGGGGGATCTGTGACTTCCAGTGGGCAACAGAAACAGGCTAGGGGGTCTGACAGTGTATGCTGAGTTTGTAGTTAGACCATGAAGGGGTATTCAGATAGTTGTGCTGGGGGGTGGGGTAGACAGTGGATCAGAGGTCTAGGGAGAGTGAGTTCCAAATGGATGCTTTCTAGTTTTCATCTGTGAAAAGACTTGCCTGCACTACATTACAATTACATATGTGAAAAAGTTAGTAAGGTATACAATTTAGGAAAGTAGACCTTTACCCGCATCAAATGAGTGGCCACTTTCCTTTTTACCGTTATGCTAGGCAATGTGTTGGACACTCCCCTGTCACCGGGAGTTTTTTGTATTTATATATATTATATAGATATATATTTATATTATGTATTTTTAACCATTTGAGTGCCAGGGAGGTATCCAATGTATTGGATACATCTCTTGCACTCAGAGGGATAATTTGTGGGTGCCCATCAGGAACCCTCCTGATGTCCCCCAGTTATTGATCTGCCAACCAGTTTGGCTGGGAGATCAATAAAGGCGATGCAGGGGAGCAACATGGCTCCCCTGCTTACATCCTACCTGAAGTACCGGATAGGAGTGTGCGTGATCGAGGGAAGCCTTCCACATCACAGATGATATGACATGGAAGGATTTCTCAGGTCCTGCTCATTCCTACAAGGAAGTTAGGGTAAATTGGCAGCAGGGGAGTCATGTTGCTCCCCTGCGTCACCTTTATTGATGGCCGGGAGATCACTAACTGGTGGGACATCAGGAAGGGTCCTGGAGTCCACCACAAGGATTGTATTTTAAATGTGGTACTGCATGCCGGTTTTACTTACTTATGCAGTGACGGCATTTAGGTCATACAATGTACAGGCTTGGCACAGATGTCAAGCTCGGATATTGCATGTGCCTCTCACTCTACAGGTTAAAATCCTGGGCTTAAGCTCAGACACAAGGCTCACTGGGTCACATCACGGTTTGCAAGGCCTGTTGAGGATCTGTGTTCATGGAAGCTGCTAGGAAGCCCTGGGAAAGGAAAACCTAGCCATGTTATCCAGCGGAGGGCCCATACAGCAAGATAATTTAAAGGTATAGTAATGTTTCCATATGAACAACACTGCAATCCTTCCTTATAGTGTATACAACAGATAGTTACATCACCTCTCAGAATGACAAGATTCTATAGAAAACCTTAATCTTCCGAGACTGATGGCCAGGTTAGTGCAGTCTGCGCTCCTGCGCCGTCAGTCACTTCCGGTGCCTTTTGGGACAGTGCATTGCTTCTGAAAGGAGACCAGACTGACAGCGCAGTCGTGCAGTCAAGATGCCTGGCTTCCGGTCTCGGAAGATTAAGGTTTTCTATAGAATCTTGTCATTCTAAGAGGTAATATAGCTATTATAATGCTAGTCACCACCTGCCTAAATATTGGTGGTGGTTCCTCTTTAAAAGTAAGCTCATATAGTGTCTAGCTGGAATACTATTGTGTTTTGTTTTTTTTTTAATTTGATATTTTGCTGAAATTAAACATGTAACGATGATCCTGTGCCCTCCTTCCAGAGAGACTAAGTGTACAGCTCTGTACCGCAGTCAGTCACTCTATCTCTGATCCCCTCCCTCCATCCAGCCTCCTCTGATGGCTGAGGATTTCTGCAGGTATGCTGGAGCGCTCTCATTGGCCAGAGAGCGCTCCAGCTTACATGCAGAAATCCTCCATCATTGGAGGAGGCTGGATCAAGGGAAGGGAGCAGATGACAGACTATGGTGCAGAGCTCTACCTGCAGTCTGTTTGGAAGTAACGCACAGTATCATCGTTAAACATTTAATTTTGGCAAAACAAGAATTAAAAAAAAACAAACCACAATAGTAGTCCAGCTACTCGCTATATAAACTTACTTTTAAGTCAAACTTGTATAGGGATGATAGTTCCCCTTTAACAATCTGTCTTCACTTACAAAAGTTTGGCTCACCAGCCAAATCAAGTCGCTTATGTTTTCCTGTGTTCATGTGTGATGAGTTAAAGTTTTAGAGGGAAGAAGAGAGGTTGGGTACAAACATTTAATGTCTGCATCTCATACTAACTGAATACGCTTATAGCTGTTGGCCCAGAATGAGGAAATAACACAATGCTTTGTTACTTCTCCTCATGTAGGAAATGTACGCCATGCTTATTGTGAAATCATTACTACGTGACAAAAGAAACTTTAACATCCAGACATGAATATACATTAATACACATCGCTTCAAAGTACCAGATGAGAATAAAGTAAAAAATGCTTTGTTTTCACATCTTATCTACTCAAACACAAATACAACTCTGTCGTCACCAATTATTCTCTTTGTTTCCTGTGCTGCTTAAGTACATGTAATTATGCATTGCTTTTTCCCACCTCAAACAATGGGGCTATGATATGTACCCATGCATTTCCATAATGAACTTAAAGTTGCAAAACATCTAAATAAAACTAAACATATGGAATTTAAAGGCCTAATTTGATTTGGAGACTGATGTACAAAGAAGAACTGGAGCATATTATCTGCACCACAAGGGATGAATTAAAAAAAGCAATTGATATAAATGTGGATTTTAACTCCATGAATGCTGATGAGGTCTCCAACTAATTGGGAAGCAATAAGCAGAGACCTCTCTAGCATATAAGGGGCTATAAGTCCTATTTGACCCTTCGATTGCCAATGGGGTGTGCAAAGGATTATGAAGGAATATGTTCACTCCTCTGACATGCAAGGGGTTAAATCAATGAGAATTTGGAAACAAACACAAAAACAAATTACAATTAGTATATTGGCAGCATTATCTAAAAGGTAATTTTTTAAAACTCTTTGCGTGCCATAGAGGTATCCACTGCATTGCAATGCTACATAAGTGGGGACGTTTGCAGGGGTTACTGGCGTGGTCCTCTAGGGCCACCCTCCCCGGACCACATGGTTCTTAAACCTTTGAGTGCCAGAGGGGTACTAAACGCATTGCAAAGCAATGCACTGCATACCCCTCTGGCACTCAAGGGGTTAAAAAACAATTAGCAGAAAAAGTAAAAGATAGTCATACCAAATATGCACAAAAAATATGCGCTTACAGTTTTAGAATATAAAACCACCCATCCTATATTATAATTCACTAGGATGTTTGTCAGAAGCCGTCATGTGCAGTAGAGATGGCTGTGTGCGCTGCAGTCATGCGCAGTAGAGACTGCCTGCTCCGAGGCTGATGCGGAGCTGGGTGCTCCGAATTGAGACCGGAGTCCTCTCTGAGCACCTTCCTGGCGCCGCTTGGTCCCAGGAAGGTGCGCAGAGAGGACCACGGTCTGAATTCGGAGCGCCCCGCTCCGTATCAGCCATGGCGCATTCGGGCACTCAGTACTTCGCATGACTGCAGCGCCGCCAGTGTTGGCCCCTGTACATGGGCTTTAAAACTAGTCATTTATATTATGATAGAGTGTCCACTGTATTATCCTTATATTCAGCAGTCCTTGTTGAGCTAATTACAACCAGCTCTGAGTGAAGACAGTGCTTCACCTTTTCATAGCATGCTGTGCTATCCATGAGATCTCTATACACCATTGCTGAGGATTATGGTTGTGCAGTTGTGCAGCAGTTATACTCAGGACTGGTCTGTGGAGGACTCCTACCTACAACAGTCTACGTATTAGGTCTGTGCAGTAGCTGTTAAATGCAGATTTGCTAATTTTTTTATACTGTTCCAACAAAATTCAAATATCACCTCTATGAGAACACCCAGCTTTACTTATGTCACTTCAACTGACTCCTGATGTTCTATCTAAACTCACAGAATGCCTCTTGGCTAGCTCAGACTGGATGGCTCATAGACACCTCAAATTCAGCATGTCAAAAACTGAGCTACTCCTCATTCCTCCTAGACCTGGCCCTGTACTGCCCTTCTAGGTGATGGTAAATGCCATTATTATTATTTATTTATATAGCACCAACTAATTCTGCAGCGCTGTACAATTGGGGATAGACATACAGAGGTATTAAATAGTACAATCAAATGTGGAGAACAGAAGGATCAGAGGGCCCTACTCATTACCATAAATTCTGTATCAGAAGTACGGTGCTTAGGGGTAATGACTGACACTGTTCTCTCATTCTCTTCTCATATTTATGCTATTGCCAGATCCATAGCAAAAGTCCATCCCTTCCTCTGTTCCTCCACAGGTAAAACTCTTGCAAAAGCACTCATCCTATCCCCCATGAACTACTGTAAATTTCTTCACTCTTCATTCCATACAGAATGCTGCAGCAAGTTACCTTACTGTCACCTAGGTTTGTCCCTGCCCACCTCCTCCTCCAATCACTCCAATGGCTGCCCAGCAAAGTCCAGATATCTCATAAAATACTGCCTCTCTCATTCAAGACCCTTCTTTCCTCTATCCCATCCTACATTTCCATTCTGATCTCTGCTATCCCCTATCCCGCCACCTACAATCAAGCAATGACATTCTTTTCTTGGCTCCTTTTGTGTCTACAGCTTTCCCTCGTATCAAACCCTTTATCTCTTGTTGCTTCTTCTCTATAGAATGCTCTAACTCCCAGCCTGCACCACTGTACTTCTCTTTGGGTCTTCAAGTTTGGCTTAAAACTACACTTCCTCAACATGCTAGAAGGCGCTGACTTCATACATCCAAGGCTCTTATAATGTACTTATTTATCATTCTATCCTGATCAGAAATCGAACACTGTATTATGCTGAGCCCTTATGTTCTCTGTATGTCTCCCTTTGCCACTTTAGATTTTAAGCTTTCGAGCAGAGACCTCATTTTCAGTGTTTCATTTTCCTAAACACTTTTCACCCTGTATTGTCAAACCCTTAAATTATAAAGCACTAAGTAAACTTGTGGCGAAATGACAAACTGGTGTGAAATTCTTACAGTTTTTGTGTGATTTCCAGCCCCCATAAACTCTAATTTTGATGTAAATCCTTTCAGTATGATAAAGACTATAAAGTTCCAGAACAATTATTATATTTGGTCACTATAAATTTCTATGCATTCACATAAGGCTACAGCAAAGTCTCCTGAATGGATATACACCAGTTTTCACACACTTACAGATGTTATGAGGGACTGATCCCTTTCTTTTTACAAAGGTGCTCCCTTTGCTTAGATATTTTGGTTAAAAACTAGTTTTTTACACAGGTACAGTAAAATTTTGCACACAGAAGTAATCTTTCATGAGAATTAGAAAAGCAGATTTTGGCTTGTGCAGCAAATAAGGTGTACTTTAGATTAATTATGTATCTTCAACATATGGATGCTAAGCACATCATATTTTAGGTTATTAAAATTAATCCAAATTAAAGGGTTAGTAATGTTTGAAATTAAGTGCAGCTACCATCCGTCCTCATAATGCGTACTGCTACTCTGTTACAATCCTAATGCATACATTGTTATATATTCTTAGAAATTATATCATAAATTGTCACCATCACTCCCCTTTTACTCATGTCATATTCCTTGCCTCGGAATTGACAGAGGATCGCAATGATGGATCATATTCATTGAGTATTAGGAAAAACCTGCTCTACTTCGTCAAGGAGGGCATGATTGTCCTTATACTGGATGAATGAAAATTGTCCCACTTTGCGATTTGTCCAGTCAATTGACCGAACTTCCAATCTGTGGGGAGGTGGCTTACCCACATGATAAGGGGCATGAGGTGGACAAATAATGTTATTTCTAAGAATATATAGCAATGTTAGCATTAAAATTGTAACTGAGCAGTAGTACACAGTATAAGGACAGATCGTAGCTTCACATCATTTCAAGCATTACTATCCCTTTAAATTAGTCAATCAAGCATGCCAACATGCCTTGATCACCCAAAACAAAAATGTTTGGGGAACATTAATTGTTCAAGAATGATTTAGCTTGATTATCATAACAACTGCCATCACAAAAATCGGTCAAGAATGTGAAGGACACAATCTATCAAAACACAAAATATAGATTACAAAATTATCACATATACGAAATTTAATACAGATTACAAAAACAAATTAAGAAAATTAAAAGGCAAAAAAACTTTGTTAAGGTCAACATTAAATTTCACAATCAGGAGATCAAAGGCATATAAATGTACAGCTAAAGTCTGAGAACATTAACACTACTGGTGCTTTATTTAGATGGTTAAAAAAGTAAGCATATATAGTACATTTGCACTTTTTAGTTAGTAATGGTGTAAATAACATTTTACAGATGTAGGGGCCACGAGTTCACTGTGATTTTCTTATGCACTGCTGCTCAGATGGATTAACATGCCATGCTTCATTAGCCCTATATTCCAAAGCAATGGTTAGCCACAGTAATTCATAGGTGTGTGTGTATGTGTGTGTGGAGGGGGAGTGGTTGCCCTTGTGGGAATCTGCCTGAGGGGATGCAATAGAAGTGTTTATGTTGCACATTGAGTTGAATTGTGTCTTCTCTATACCATCTCCCAGTTCAGTAGCTATGGATATTTTATGCTATGTCCACAATGGAGACTTTTTCAAACCAGTGAAAGTATGACAAACATGACTTTTCATGGCATATTGCAGTTTTTCCCCATATACCTTGTTCTCATTATACACAATAAACAAAATGTATAGAGAGGTATCCATTGCATTGCAATGCAATGGATACTTCTCTGGCATTCAAATGGTTAATGCAAAATCAAATTTGTATTACAGGTTCCAACAGGATCACAGTGAAATCACAATAAATAAATCGGGTAGCTGTTTTTATTAACTATTTATACTGAGAGCAACGGATGCTAGGAGAAAAAAAAAAGCATAAGAGAACATAGCCTAACAAACATATGCACAAAGAAGAAATAAGAGGATTCTGGGGTAAACCAACTACACCATACAATTTTCCAAACTTTCAATGGTTTACACTGAGCTTTTATCCTCTTGAATGCTAGAAAGGTGTCCAATGTATTCAGTTTGCATAAACATCCTATAGTGCAGTTGGTTTGCCCCAAAATTGCTCCACGTTGACTATACCCACGATCATTATAATAATATCCTCATAATAATCTTAGGGGGTGGGGGGAGATGTACAAAGGGGATAACTCCAGTGTGATAATATGTACCACACCTACACTGTATGAAGCCTATGCCATAAGAAAGGCATGTACAAGACTATTAAGCTGTGAGAAACATGATCAGATGTCCATACATGAGCTATTCAATAATATTATTGATTTTCTAGCAGCACTACAGTAAAAAGTTTAACTTTATTCATATAAAAGTGCAGTTTTAAACCTAGCGCTAATCATTAATCGACTCAGTTACAATAATGATACTTAATTCCAGAACGGTTTGGTAGTAGATGGCAGGGGGTTAGGTCCTATTGGCCTACTATTTCATAAGTACTAGCTAATTAAGCAAAAAATGTTTTGCTAAAAATCTCAGGTGGCTGTACCTTGGGGTCAGGCGGGTCACATTTGCCCTATAGACAGCACAGTGGATTAAGATCTTTCCAGTTGGAGATACTCTAGTGCATAGGCCCCATAGTTTAGCAACTGAAGAATTCATCACATTGGATCACACCTTAAGAGAGTGGCTGGTCAACATGAGGATAAGGAGGACTACATTCCCCATCATCTGGCTGGCTATGGATTTTGGAAATTGTAGTCCTCAATAACTGGTGGGACTAAAGTTTCATGCATACCCCCTGTGTCAAATCTATAGCTAAGACAAATTGTGTATTTGTGAGAGGAAGCAGAGCTCAATCTCCCCCTATATGGTAGAAAAGCGTTGTACAGCTTCTAACTCACCAGACAAGCAGAGAATTATCCAGACGCTGGAGAAGCCAACTCTGAATTTAACTAGTTGAATGTGTGCATTGCTATGTGAATATATATTTTGTTTTCGATGGGAAGAAAATATAAAGTGAGGTAGGGGATAAATACCCACCCAATCAACGAACTTCTAAACCGTTTGAAAGTCAGAAAGGTGTCTCTCTGGTACTCAAAGGGTTAGCCCCTTGAAAACCAATCGGTGTGACCAACCACCCAGCACACCCTTTATTATTTTACCACTTCAACCCTTCGCTTGCCAGAGAAGTATATCAAGCTAATTGCGTTGGATACCTCTCTGGCACTCCAAGGGTTAAATGACTAGAGCGCTCGCACGACGCATTATTAAGCACTGGGGTACACACTCCTTCGGTGCTGAATGGGTTAATAAAAACCACGTGTGCTTCTCCGCTCCCTACTCGTCCCCTAATGTCAACACTGACGGATAATTGCATATTTCCTTTTTTATACTGAAGTAGTAACCCCTGTAATCCATAAATGGTTAAATGCAATTAGTAGGTCTCCCGCCCCTTACCATCTGACAGATCTTCAGTAATCCGGAATAGGATCTGGAGTAACCCGTGTCCAGCAGCCCCGGATTGGGCTGTGGGACGTTGCTGCTGCTAGTAGTAGTCCGGATTATGGTCACATTCCGAGACATGGCGCTCGGTCCAGTTCAGCCGTCTGTCCTGGTAGTTAGTACTGTGCTGATTCTCAAATTGGTGATCAGGAAGCTGGGGGCGGATAGGGAGATGACTCTGAGGTGATGCTAAAAGTTGTGCGGAGTAGGCAATGCCAAAACACAGTAGCTCCGCCCGAGGATGGAGTGTAATATACTGTAATACAGCCGCCTGTGTATAACTGTAACGCAGGCTGCTGGCACTGCTAGGATCGTCAGCTCCCCTCTCATAAACCCGTCCAAGATTAGTAAGTAATGTTTGTGGCGGGTTTGGCCGACCTGTGGCTCGGCTTTCCAGTTGTTCGTCCAACAGCAGCTGAAGAATCACATATTGTGCATGTATGGTTTGAGGACTCAAGTCGACACTTAGAGCCAAATGCCCAAAAGAAAATAGCCATTTTAAAGTAAAAGGGTGCTACAGGGAAGAAATAAAATTGATTATCCTCTACCATTCTTCAAGGGGCTAAAATCTTCATTTAAAATGAATGCCGATTTGGGAACCTGTTATGTTCCCTACAGTTCAGTGCTGGAATTAATAATTGCTTAAGTTTATCTTAGTACATGAAGCTCAATTTGGCCAGAATTGAAAGGAGTTGATTTATTAAGTGGCGCTATGGAGCACAGCACAAACTAGCTTCTTTATAACTAGCACAGCTGGGAGCTTTCAAATTGAGCTGACCCTGAGACCTTTACAATATTAATCATTTGAGTGCCGGGGGTACAGAATGCATTGTTCTGTAACGCTATAGCACTCAAAGGGTTAACCCTTCATACTCCATAACATAGCTTATTACTAGTAAAAGTTGGAGAGACTAAAAAAAAGAAAAGTGTACATCAAGTCCAGCCCATGCCACAACATCCTGCTGATCCAGAGAAAGGAAAAACAATCAAACTCTGAAGCCATTTCCAATTTAGCACCAAATGGGTAAAACAATTCCTTCCTGATTCCAAATGGCAGTCAGTTCCCTGGATCAACAACCAATCTGCATTTATTGCATCTGTCATCATTTTCAATATTGGTCTGTTCTAGATAGGCATCCGTTGCTTTTATGAAAGCAGTTACTTTATCTGCAAGAACAACATTCCGAGGCAAAGAATGCCATAACTTTACCTCCCTTACTGTAAAAAATCCCTGCCTTTGTTTTACTCGAAACAGTCTTTCCTCTAGTCTTAGTGGATGACCTGATGATATATGCCTGCTTTCTGTAACCTAGAGGTGATCCAGTCAGTCATCAATGAACCTATAACATGCTATAATTTAGAGACATCACTACGTAAATACATATACATACACACAGGACTTTTTCCACCTATTTTGTAGAAATGGCACAACTTTAGTGACCAAAGAAGCAGTTAAAGAGATACTAATGCTTCTACATAATTTATGCTTCGATCATTCATCAAAGTTTTTCTAACATGCAGAGCTTTATTACAATGCTGTACAGTGTCTGGTTTATGTGTAATTAAATTAAAAAGTTTCCCCCTCCTTCCGTTTTACCTACGTAACTCTGCCTCCCCTCAGATCTGGAATTCGGTCATTGGACCAGACAGATCCAGCGAGTGACAATCATCTGGCTGTCAGTATAAGGAAACCCACCTGCCCCCCTTGACAAAGCTGCTCTGTGGAATGGCACCGCTACGTAGTTAAAAGGGGCAGGATTTTTACTATGAGAATTTAGCCCTTCACCCTGAGATTTGGGTCAGAACCCTGCATCTCACACCCCACAGTTTCAATCCTGCTTTGCATTCCCATGTTCAGTCTTAGTCAGAATTTTGAATAGGCCACAGTTTTATTTTCAACCAATTATTCATTATTTTAACCTTAAAGGGATAGTAATACTTCGTTTTAACTTTATTTTATTTTGTAGGCATTAAAAAAACATGAAGAATGATATGTCTTATCTCTCAAACCTTTATGGTTTATGAGATATTCACAAGCAAAGTTCCCCTGCCCGCCCCTTTTACCTAGTGTAAGCCATCTCTTCTCAGATGTGAGTCTGGTTGTATGACAGTACAGATAACAGAAGGGGACAATTTTCTTTGTATGAAAACAATGAAAGCCCTTCCCCCCTTGACAAGTTTTTCAGCTTTTTCCATTATTTTAATTGAAGATTGTCCCTCTCTGCAGTCTACCTGGGCATCTCCCTTCTGATCTGGTTGAACAGGGGGGGGATACTTTGTGAATATCTCTTAAACCATAAAGGTTTCAGAGATAAGACTTATATCATTCTTCATGTTTTTTTAATGCCTACAAAATAAAATAAAGTTAAAATGAAGTATTACTATCCCTTTAAGCAAACATCCTTGCCAGCTGTAGAGTAACAACTAAGAAACCAACTTTTTATATGTCCTGGCCTGGACTCTCCAAATTTTTAACCCTTTGAGTGTATTGCATACCCCTCTGGCACTCAAGTCGTTAAACTAATTTTCCCAGTACCCCATCTGCCAGCTACACACCCAAGCTAGATGGGTACGGCCAAATTTACCCGAGGTGTGTGGATATCCCATAAAATACCTGTGCCTCCAGTATCTGCATTCCTCAGATTACCCTATCTGCTCAGCAAGGAGTCAGTGCCACCTAGCTGGGCTGATTACCCCGTAATCCAGTCCTACTCTCCCACAACAAAAATAAAGCTATGGCCCTCTCCACCTCACTCCTGAGTTCAAGATTGAATAAATCCAATCCTACCTGATTAGGGTGAACCTCATCACTTGCCAACAGGCAGTGGTCCTTCTCTTCAAAAGCTCAGCACCTAAAATCCCTGAGAAGAAACCACAAACATTGCTACCCTCCTGTATAACTTAATCCTGGTTTTATTCACTGCTCGATGATTTCTGGCCTGCTTCCAGCTACTCCTTGGAGCAACAACCTAGAATTATCTTTATTTGTTTCTTCATCAAGGCTCCAGACAGAAAAGGTACAGAGATCATTGCCCCCCAAATGCATCAACAAAATATTAGAACCCTTACCCCGTAAACCTGCAACTTGCATAACATCCGGTATTAACTGGTCCCATAACATCCTCCTATTACCAAACTTGGAAAGCAGCACCCTGGAAGCATCAATGGACAACTGCAGTCCTGGCGCCCAAAGGACTGGCCATTTCCTGGCCCAATACATGTAGGAATGTCCTACTATCCATACTTGCACCGGTAATTTTCCTACAACAAGAAAACATTAAAATGATGTTAACATAAAGGAATATGTTGTGGCCTTATATAAAGTTTAAATCTTTCTGATTCCCACCTCCCGATCCTATGAACCACCTCCTCTGAAAGACCTAACCGAGTGGCTTCTGTGGTCGCACCTATTCGGAAGGAGTGGCCCCAAAATCAGCAGCCTGCAAACCCAATTTTGACACACCCCACTTTAAAACTCTTGAAAATTGTAAAACAGTCAGAAGTAGGCCTGATTGATTAACCAAAACAGGGCCATCCATTTGAGGGCACTCTTCCTAAAGGACAAGGAATCAGCCGTATCTTTCCACTGGATACCCCTTGGATGAGTTTTACTTCTACTCACCAGCTCCCCAATCCAAATGGCCTCAAAGAATGCCAGGCTGAAGGCCAAACGAAAAAAGTAACTCCTCATACGAGGACGAACATACCTGAGGGAAAATGGCCATAATCCTAATCAAAGCTCCAAAGAGACTGCTTCCCTCAAATTTGAACTGCCCTTACCCTTCCTCACATCCTTAAGGGCCACGCTAACTATGAATTCTTTAGTTACATCCCGCCATCCCGAAAGCTTGAACCAAAAGGCTATACCGTCAATTCTTCAGCTCAAACTCAAGGATGACAATACTTTGTTTGCCCTGAACCATATCAACCACAGTACCCCTTTCATTCTACTGGCATCAGCCACGCCGCCTTCTAATTTATCCAGCTCCATCCATTTCTCATGGACCTTGCAGTACCGCACCCACGTGGCTGTTGATACAGAATTCCGCACCCAGGTGGCTACTTCTCCAAACCAAGCTCCTACAGGAACTCTGGACACACTTCCCCAGTTTCCCCTGCTTCTGGACAAACCCTTCGAAAAGCTTCCATCTGAAACCAGAAAAGGGAGTCAGCAGCCAAATTCCATACCCCTGATATATGTACAGCACAAAAATTAACACTGAGCTTTAAACAGAGCAGCACTAAAAGCCACAGCAAGCATAGTACTGGCCTTGATGAGGCTGTTAGGTTATTTACCACTTCCACTACCCCCATATTATCTGAATGAAAATTAATATTCCTGTCCCTAATACAATCCCCCCATAACTCCAAAGCCACCTGATTCGGGAACAGCTCGAGGAAGACCAGGTTCTTTGTCAATCCGGTTTCCACCCATCCCTCCGGCCACCGACCTTGGCTCCATCAAGTTCCTAAAATTGCCCCAGAGGCATCTGTCCATTCGACACTGCCAGTGCCTGCTATAATGATTTGCCACTATACGTGTCCAGAAACTGCAACCACACCCTAAGATCCTCTTGCATGCCCTCCGTGACCCTAAAGAAATGGTGTGGTCTCCAAATACCAGGAGTCGATTGAAGAACCGCCCCATTGTCAAGATGCAGCATGCAAAATTAAGCTTCACCATTAGTGATTGCAACCCCCGCAGCGTTGCTTTTTTGGCCGTCATACACTCTTGCATTAAACCCTTCAACTCCACCAGTTTATCCTTGGGCAACCTGCATTCCATTAACACTGAATCGATCTTGATTCCTAAGAAAACCAGGCAGGTGGTTGGGCCTTCCATTTTGTCATGAGATAGGGGCACTCCAAATTCCTCAGCCACCCATTGCAACGAACGTAGAACTCACCACAGACATCCACTCCGCCAGCTCCAGCACATAAAAAGTAATCCAAATGGTGTATAATCAACTGATAACCTGCTTCTCTGCACACCACTCATTTCAAAGTATGGATCACGTCAAAGACTATCCCATGGGCAAGCATAGGTCAACATTATACTGCCCTTGAAACTTACGTCCCAACAGGTGATGGCAATCTGGATCCACAGGGGGCAAGAGGAAGGCCAATTTGATGTCAGGCTTTGCCATTCAAGCCCCTACTCCTGCCTATGTTACAAGACAAATCACCCTATCAAATGAGGTATACGAAACCCTGCACAGATCTTTCTTGCTGTAACCATTCACCGAACCCCCTTGGGGGTACATTAAATTATGAATTAGGCAAAATTTCCCAGGCTCCCACTTTGGAACCACCCCCAAAGGGGACACCCTTAAACCCTGTAATGGAGGCTCCACAAAAGGGCCTGTCTTGCACCCTAGTTCTGTCTACCTCCCTAGCCAGTTTTTCCACTGCTATGTTTGGGAAATTGTATACCAATTTCAAATTAACCAAAGACAGCCCCAGACCAATTCCTAAAAGGTATTATGAAAGCCCATCTGAAGCAATCCTCAATTAACGGCATACCCTCCCTGTTGCAATATTTATCAAGCCATGGCCGCATATTTTCAGCCCGTGCTGGCGTCTTCCCCTTTTTTGCCTCGCTACCTTTGTCTGACGCCTTTCCCCGCTTGAAACATTTTGACAATGGATGGGAACCTCTTCAACCTGAACACTCATCCCGAAAACGGCATCCCTCCCCTCCACTGCCCCTCCCTAAACTGCTATAATCAGCCACTCTTTCATCTTGACGCCAGCATGGACGGGAGCCCCAACCCTCCACTGCTGGACTGAAAGGAGGCCAAGGTGGTATGGAAAGACGCTGGACGCGTCATAATAGATAACCAAAGCCCTTTATCCATCTGGTCCCATGATGGCATTGGGCGAACTGCCAGACGCTTTCTGAATTGTTCACCGTAATGCCACCAAGATAGTCCGCTATACGTTCGGTAGCAAAATAGCGAAGAGCATTTCACCGGAAAATGTTCGCTGATCACACTCATTAGTATGGAGAATGCCCGAATCCAATTCCCGAAAACATTAGGGATCTTCCTATACCGTTTCTTTTTGTCACAATCCAGATGAAAAATACTAACATAAGAGGCTAGAACCAGCAACTCAACAAACAAAGGAAAAGTTAGGCTCCTCCAACAAGGGTTGGTAGGGTGAAGGCTAGAGTGCGGCGCTAGAGTTTGGAGCTAGTTCTCGAAGGCCCCCTGTAGTGGGTTGTGCTGTGGACTACGCCATATAAAATTGCTGATCACGAAGCCAGATGAACCCCTCTGGTTCAGCTGAAGAAGGCCCAGGATAACCCACTACAGCAAGGTCTAACCCCACCAACCCCAGGCAGAATGAATTCCAATAAAATAAAAGAGTAGGACACTCACCAAAATACATGTGCAGAAACTAGTAACAGGAGAGGAGGCTGAGACTAGCAGGATCAAGTACAAGCTGGCAATGAGGTATCCAAATCGTCAGGCAGTAGGATGGTCAGTAGCAGGCAGGGTCAGGAAACAGACTGGCAGTGAGGTATCCATATCGGCAGGCAGTGGAGTGGTCAGTAGCAGGCAGGGTCAGGAAACAGACTGCCAGTGAGGTATCCAATTCAGCAGGCAGTCGAGTGGTCAGTCTCAGGCAGGGTCAGAAAACAGACTGGCAGTGAGAAATCCAAATTGGCAGGCAAGATCTGGGTCAAAGGCAGGCAAGTTAAGCAACAGGAGAACTCAGGAAACACTGATTCGGAGGCAGGAACCAGCAATAGCAAGGCACAAGATCAGGGAACAACTCTAGGAGAGATATAATCATGCACCGGAGAGACTGGCGCGCATCTTATTTAAAGGCCCCAGCCAGAAGTTCGGCTTCAGAGCGAGGCCGCAGCCACTTAAAGGGATAGTAATACTTCATTTTAACTTTATTTTATTTTGTAGGCATTAAAAAAACATGAAGAAAGATATGTCTTATCTCTCAAACCTTTATGGTTTATGAGATAGTCACAAGCAAAGTTTCCCCCTCCCGCCCCTTTTACCTAGTGTAAGCCATCTCTTCTCAGATGTGGAATGCAGTCTATAGACCAGACAGATAACAGAAGGGGACACGCTTATTCCTATGAAAACAATGAAAGCCCTGCCCCCCTTGACAAGCTTTTCAGCTTTTTCCCTTATCTTAACTGAAGATTGTCCCTCTCTGCAGTCTACCTGGGCACCTCCTTTCTGCTCTAGCTGAACAGCGTGACATCAGTAAAAGGGGCGGGAGGGGGACACTTTGTCATTGAATTACTCTGGAACTACAACTCTGACAGAATTGAAATAACACTCTCCAAAGTCCAAATACTATGATGATTAATTAGAGCTGCTTTTATTATGAAACATTACTATCCCTTTAAGCAGCTCCCAGGGCCATAGAGACCAAGGATAATAGTATGGACTATAGAGAATAGCCACGATGCAGCGAAGACACCGAGAGCAACATGATACTTTTCTTTTGCTTCTCTCTTCTCATCTTTTCCCTCCTTCTCTTGAACTCCCTCCTCTACTGGTAATAGTGAGTACATTTCTATGAATTAGTTTTTCCAAATCTTCTCTTTTATTTCCAATTTTATATGCAAACCTAAAAGACTGGCCCAACATAAGTATGCCACCCTGTAGGATGCTTCATGTACCCCAGGTAAAATAACCTGTACCCACACTCCCCCAGCAACTCCAGGACCCACTCCCAAGAGAGATCCCATCCCTGCGCAATAGGGAATCTCCGAACCCCCGACCCCCAATCTGGTCATTCCCCCTGCGGATGATGAGGATATCTGAGAAGTACCTGCTGGAAAACCCACCGATCCTGGAATCAGTGGCTAACCTAATAATGCAAATGCCCCTACACCCACTATCCCTAGTGGAACTTGACCCACCGCCCCACTGCATGTACCCGATAGAATGGAAGCTGAGCCCTGTGAGTGCAGTCCCTGATTCACCCCAGCTGAATGCACTCAGGAACTCCCATCCAAAAGACCCCAGTTAAAGCTCTACTCTACATTGTCCTCTCCCCACCAACCTGCTGTCCTCCAGTCTGAGTTCCTTCTTAGACCACACTATAACCCCATACCTTAGCTTCTTGGCCCCCGTAGATGCCCTAACATCAGGCCCTCCCCTTCATGCATCCAACACTGACACAAACCCCTGCAATAAACCCAGACCTACCCCCAACCCCTTCTAGGCCCAAGCTCTGACCTTGGCCTTATCCTCCCGGAGCTGATGGTGCCTGTCTTGTTGTCAGGCACAGTGTTTCAGGAGTGCATGGAAGAGGCACTTCCACCTGCATACTTGTTCCTGTGTCCACTACTGCCATCTGATGACCCTGCAAAAAGAAGGTGTTACCATCTACAACAGCTGTGCCAATGGCATGTGGCACTTCTGCCTTCTTGCTGGAACGTCTGCCCCCGGCACTGCCACTGTGCGCAGAGACCCACACTTCTTGCCCAGGTTCTTCATTGCCCCTGGTAATACTAGCATCCCCCATAGAGAGCCCAGCATTGCCTGACCTCCTTCTCACAATACAGGGTGAAATTCCTGTTGCAGCAGATGAAATTACCTCATAACCCATCCCTAGACCCATCCCCAGACCTGTGCCTTAACTTATAGCCCCAGGGATCCTAGATTGTACATTGGGCCTTCCTGAGGAAACTGTCCCCTCGGAAGACAGCAGAGTTCCCAATGAGGAGTACATAGTCTGTTGACCATCTAGTGATGCTAAAAGGCTCACCTGCCCTGATGCACAAGGGGCGTCTACTACTGAGAAGAGTCTAGCTACAATCTCTGCTTCACCTGCCACCTCAGTGTTAGCTGCCGCTTCCACAGTTCCAAGAATACCTGCACTCTGTTCACGCATTCCCATCCTCCTGTTACGGTTTTCAGACACTCAGACATGGATGGTTTAGTAAAACACGGTTTTATTAAACAAGAAATAAGTACTGTAGTACAGTCAAAACAATAACAATAGTCATGGCAATACAGGACACAGATACAAGAATGCAATGTAGGCAGAGGGGTACTCCTGTGGACCCAGGATCTGGAATAGTGCAGCAGTAGAGATATTCTGGTTCAGAAACAGCAGATCCCACCGGGTGGTAAGAATGACAGGAGGAGGCCCAGACAGAATCCCTAGAGCGCTTGGGAGGTCAGCAAGACTGACAGGAATGAAGGCAGCAGAGGTATATCAGTACTGACAGCAGTAGGATATGGCAACCAAACTCCTAGTATGCTAGGAGGAGTAGTAGTACTGGCAGCAATGAGGAAAGGCAACCAAACCCCTAGTACGCTAGGTGGTATTGCAGTACTGGCAGAGGCAAGGCAAGGCAACCGAACCCCTAGTGCTCTAGGTGGCATAGCAGTACTGGCAGTGACAAGGCAAGGCAACCGGACCCCTAGTACGCTAGGTGGTATAGCGTTATTGGCAGCAGCAAGGCAAGGCAACCGAACCAGCCTAGAAACTAAGGCCATAAACAAGTGAATGAGATCACTAAACCACGCACCAGCCCGCAGTCTGGCAAAGGACGCTATAGACCTCTGGACAGCCACACAGACCGAGACTAAGGAGGCGCAACGGGAGCGACAGCCAACCTCGTAGATATGGAGCAACAAGCTGTGCCGGGTCAAGCGTATAGGTGCGGGTGTCTCAGGAGGAGGAAAACACCGTTCCGGACAGGCACTGACGGAGCAGGACAGGCAACGGACCGAGTAGGAACTCGGACAGGATAAGTAGCCAATCGGTTCAGTACACAGAACAGGATAGTCAGCCAAGCCGGATCGGTACACAGAGCGAGATAGTCAGCCAAGCCGGGTCGGTACACAGAGCAGGATAGTCAGCCAAGCCAGGTCGCAACGGAAGTCAGGAACAGGTGATCTCTCAGGAACGTAATCAGTCGAGCCGGGTCATACACAGGATACCAGGAACCACAGGAACAAACTCTAGATACTGGACCACCACGAAAGAGCTCCGCCATAATGACAGCGCTAGAATATAAAGGTAAGCAGTGGGAGGAGTAATCACTGATTGCCAATAAGAATGCTAGAAGGAAATGACCAGGAAGTAGCAATGTCGCAAATGGAGGAATCACGGGCACAGTGATACCTCCTCTCTTCACTATCCTGCCTTGAACTGCTGGCCTCATTTACTGCTCCTCGTGCTCTTCTCTGACTACCCAGGACTCTGGTTGTCTTGCCTTACTGGTGTTCCTTCCAACTCCTCAGATGTGCTCACTTGCCTCCGCTCTAATTGCACATCCAGCCATCTCCCATTCTCCTGCGCAGCGAGCTAAACTTCTAAGAGTAATTCCACCACTCTCCTTCTTTCTTCACTCATCTTGCCACTCAATCTTGAATTAAAGTGACCTGGGTCACAGGACTTGTATGCCCCAAATAGGATACTTACTGAATGCCACTTGTTTTTCATTTTTTTTTTTTGGGGGGGGGAGACTCTCTTCTGCACCTCCCTGACTACTATAGCCCTTACTGTGACCACAAGTATAATAATTTCAGTTGAAAAAACTTTTTAGCGGTTTCTACACTTTTTAAACCCTTTCTGGCATGCTGCAGAGGACTGACAGCCTCCTTGTCTTTCAAGATACTTAATTCCCGCCTCCTTGTCTTCCCCCCAACACCTCCCCTTCATCTCTATCCGCAGCCAAATTGCACTGCCCATCAGCAAGTGACCACACTGTGCCACAACAGGCATCTCCTCCATTTATCCCTTCTTTGGTTTCTCACTCCTGGGAAGTTCTTTCTGAAATTTACCTTTTGGGTTTTTGTGGTCTCTCTCTTACGCCACATTTTTCACTCCCCTTAACTACACTTGTCTTGGAGTCACCAACTTAGGTTGCAGATATAGTTGTTGATACCTTTATTGGCTAACTAAGCAGATTTAGGATGCAAGTTTTCAAGACATCTTAGGTCTCTTCCTCAGGCATGTTATACAGATAAATATGAAAACATATCTCTTATATTCAAACACCCAGTTACACCACAAGATCAATAATACGTTCACCTGCAAATCATTCAATGTAATATGTGTGCAAAATGCCCAACAGCTCTGGGTTTAATTCCCACAGATCCAGTGTTAACAACAGAAAGACAGAGACACCCATGGGAGAACATTTTTGCCAAAATGGACACAGTGTCAGAGACATTAAATTAACTGTACTGATGGGACTGTTCCACACTCAGATGGACAGGAAATATGGGAATTTAAATTAATGTTGAAATTGAATGCTATACATTATGGTTTGAATAAGGACAAATAATTCCTATCACATTATCACATTGTGGATTAAGAGTCCCACTGGGATTGTAAATACCTCTAACTCCTCAGAGGAAGACTGCAGTTCACCATTCAGAGAATGTGCATGCATACAGATGTATGCAAAAAACAAGGGCTAGAATCCTCCAGTGTATAGATAAATATATGTGTATTTATATTGTATCAATGTACTAAGCGCGTGTGTGTGATAATATACATAACAACAAAAAGTGCTAAAATGGTCAGACAAAGAGTGAAAATCTGGTGAGCGCACTGTAGGGGATGCACTAATAATCAGGGATAACAACGAAATATGATGGCAACCAATTGGAGGGTACGCTATATCTGGACATAAAAATGATACAATTCAGATTAGAGCAACACATGCAACATCAAAAAGAGTACAGATGTCTGCTTACTAGTTGTTTTCTTTAAGCATAGCCCATAAAAGGTCTCTGTATAGATCACCGTTGTCCCCACGTACTCTCTCCGTCCTCCCGTTGCTTAAATCAAAAGGATCCGCTGCTGTGTGATGCCGGGTATTCCCCTCAGTAATCATTTCACCAGCAGACCAAATAGCGTTCACTTTGGCGTTCTCTTTGCACGTGGAATTGTTCCACTTGTTCCAGAGGAAGGCTCGGTGTCGCACAGAAACGCGTTGAGCAGTCTCAAACAATTCCACATACATAGAGAACACCAAAGAGAACGCTATTTGGTTGGCTGGTGAAGTGATTACTGAGGGGAATACCCGGCATCACACAGCAGCGGATCCTTTTGTTTTAAGCAACGGGAGGACGGAGAGAGTACGTGGGGACAACGGTGATCTATACAGAGACCTTTTATGGGCTATGCTTAAAGAAAACATCTAGTAAGCAGACATCTGTACTCTTTTTGAAGTTTCATGTGTTGCTGTGGGTCTGAATTGTATCATTTTTAGGTCCAGGTATCACGTACCCTCCATATGGTTATCATATTTCGCTGTTATCCCTTATTATTAGTGCATCCCCTACAGTGCGCTCACCAGATATTCACTCTGTGTCTGACCATTTTAGCACTTTTTGCTGTTGCGTATATTATCACACACACCCTTAGTACATTGATACAATATATATACACATATATTTATCTATACACTGGAGGATTCTAGCCCTTGTTTTTTGCATACATCTGTATGCATGCATATTCTCTGAATTTCTGGCCTATTATATATTTGTGTCTTGTGTTTTATTAATAAATCAGTATATTTTATAAGCTTTATATATATATATATATATATATATATATATATATATATATATATATATACGCTTTGATGTCATAACTTACTACACTTAGAGGATATTTTCCTGCGCTGTCTACCCCTCCCTTTCTTTTGTCTCTTTTTTACATGTCCAATGGTGAACCTTGAGTGGATTCCTCGTTTACATGAAAATACTATTGACAAGCAGCAGAAGAGCAAGGATTTATTTCCCAACATTGACTATAGATATATAGATATTCTCTCCATATATGCTCTACACATATATATCAGTGGGGTATATCACTACTTATCCATCATATATACACCTTTGTCACTAGATTCACCTCTCTCTATCCCATATAGTGTGGACCTGGTTTTGTGCGCTGTTTCTATCCGCTTGCTTATCTTTTGAAGTTCCATTGACTGATCAAAGTATCTGGGTCTGGACTGAGTTTTCTTATCTGATTTCCATTTTAAACAATGCAATGTGTACAACATGTATAACATGCCTGAGGAATAGTCCTAAGAAGTCCTAAGTCCTAAGAAGTCTTGAAATCTTGCATCCTAAATCTGCTTAGTTAGCCAGTAAAGGTATCAACAACTATATTTGCCTCCTGTATTTCTACGGTTAACACGGTACCAACTCTTATCTGTTACCATCTCAGGTTCTCTGTGTATTTCTCATTTTTGCATATGCTCTCACTCTCATGCATGCATTCTTAGCTGTATGTGTTTTTTATATGTGTTTTTTTTTGTGTGCACTCTCTTGCATGAACTCTCCTCTCTTGCATGTGCTTTCTCTCTAACATGCTGTGTCTTACTTTCTTGTGTGCATTCTTTCTTGCATGTGCTCACATCAGGACATAGTGGCTAATTTGTATAAAGTGGCCAATAAATAAATAAAGCTAAATATGTCATAAACTAGAGTTCTAAATAAAGACTATCTCACAAATACAGGTGTTTTTGGACACCCCTTAGAAAATCACCAAAGTCATTATAAAGAGAGTTTTACTTTAATATTTATTTTTCCTGGAAATCATTGGCAACCTTCACCAGATGTGTTAGCCTCTCCCCTTTCAAATGATATGACAGAACAATTCAAACAAACAAAATTCTAACAGAATAAAAGAGACCCTCCCTTCACATGTTGCCTTTTTCTCTGTCCTCTGAAGCTGGTAGGACTTGAGTTGCTGACGTTGTTTTGAGGCACACTGGATGTGGGCATGTGTATTCTGTCCTTTTCCACTAGGAGTTCTCTCATTCCCTCTTTCTGAAGTTCCAGCTTAACCCTTTCCATCATGGTTGGCATGTAGTGGCCATGATATTCCTGCATAAATCTTCACAGTTGCAGATGTAAAAGAGGGAGTGCAGAGTGCTGTTTCTTTCAGTACTATTCACACAGATGCTTTCTGTGAGTATAGGCAGATGTGGGCTTATCTGAAAAATAATCTGCCCTCTGTTGATTTAGATTAACTGGATGTATATGCAAATCTGGGCTTCCTATGCCATGTGCTCATAGGGTTGCCATAAATGTCCAATGCCCAGAAGAAAGAATGCCTGCGCAGTACTCAGGTGTGATTTGTGTTTGTATCACTCTCTTCTAGACCTCTGTTTCTAGTATGGCATGTCTCCTCGCTGAATCTCTCATTGCTAGAGATGGGTGTAGTCCCAGGTGTCTTAGTTTTTGCAGTTCTGTTCACCTGTGAGGGAGCCGTGTTTCAGTTATCTCATCCCAACACTTGGTGTTTTCAGGAGAACTTGTGTATTTTATAGCAATTTTTGTGCCATGTACTTACTGCATTCTGGGCATTTTTTTCTTCCAGATGCTTTATTGTTTTCATACATTGGAAAGGTCAGATTAGGGTATCATTGTCCCTATCTTCTTGTGTTATACCTGTACCTCTAGGATGTGCAGCTTCCATATCTTATGCTTTTGCAGGTGCTTTGTATGATCTGTTTTTACTCCTATAGCTGTGCTTGTGTGCATGGATTCCTGCAATGGCTACGCTTGTCTACGTGTGTGCCTTCTATGACTGCACTTGTGTGCATGTGTTCCTGCTGTTGCTATGCTTGTGTGCATGTTTTCCTGCTTGGCTGTGCTTATGTGCATTTGCAGATCCAGAGAGCCCAGAAATCCCCATGGACACATTACTGCAATAACAGCGTGCAAAGACTCCATCTTGTAGTGAGAATGGACCACAAAAGAGTTGAGGTCCTTGAGGTCCAGGATAGGGTGATTGCCACCATCCTTCCTAGGAACCACAAATATGTTTGAATAGAAACCTAAACCCCTCTCTTCCAGAGGAAGAGGAGACAGGACTCCCTTGTCCAAGATAGCATGCACTGTCCAATTAAAAGACTTAACTTTTCTTGACCCAGAGGGGAGCAAGAAAGGAAGAATCTGAAGGGAGGCAGGGATACAAAGGGAATACTGTAGCCTCCTGAAACCACCTGTAATACCCACTGATCTGCAACAGAGCCTACCTAAATGTTTGAAAAATGTGGAGATGCAGACCAGGGATCGGCGAGTCATGGTGAGGAATGTTTGGTGGATTTGGGTTTGGTGGAGGAGTGCGTGGACCTCCACTGCTGCCTGGGCTTGGGGGTGGAGTACAGGGTGCTGGCCTAAGACCCATCTGGATTTGGCCTTTGCTCTTTGCTTTGGCGGAGACGAAAATGGCACTGCTTTCTTGCCAGATTAAAGCATTTAGGAACCTGAGGCAACAAAATGCTCTTACACCCAGTAGCCTCACTGATGATATTCTTCAGTTCAGGTCCAAAAAAGAGATGTACCCTGAAAAGGGAGAGAAATTAGTGACTTTTAGAAGATAAGTCAGCAGACTAAACCCACCAGATAAGAGTTTTGTCTGGCAGCTACAGAAAAAGCAGAGGCCTTAGCCTCAAGCCTGACAGCCTAAAGAGGGCATCAGTCACATAGTTCTGAGCCTCAGACATGTTGGCTAGAATAGCCAAAAGGTCCTCCTTAGGGGCACATTTGCGGACAGCTTCAGTAAGCTGTTCAGTCCAAACAGCAATGGCTCTGGTAACCCATACAGAAGCCAAGGTAGGTGAAAGTAGACTTCAGGATAGCTTCAGGCTCTCTATCAGTTAAATCCTTAAGTGCCGTGGTGCCTGTAACTGGAACCCTAGGACGCCATGCTGTCCAGGGTCATCGTGCTGGGTTTTTCTCTCCTAAGACCAGCCACAAGTTGGGTAGCCAATCCGGTAGCTGTACCACAAGAGCTGGAATCACTGCAGCTGGAACGTAGACTGGAATGCTGGAACATCCGCTGGAACTCTGTACTGGAATAATCCACTTGGAAAGGCTGGAACACTGGAAATGCTGGATCATTGCAAACATTCACTGGAATGCTGGTCTTCTGAATGTGAGTCAAAGGGGACTCTTTAAACCATCTATGAATGAAAACACAGGACACAGCTTCAAGTCCAAAACAACTTCTAACTTTATTGTGGAAAGTCAGCTCTTATATACAGTGTTAACAGTATTAACTAGGGGGGCTGGTTACAGAGGGAACACTGGGGAACAATGGTGACTGGGCACAATACACAAAGGGGGCAATAGGTATATAACAAGGGAACAGTAGAAACAAGGAGACTGTACACAGCAAAAGGCACGTTCAATAATTCAGTCTTGCTGCTCCAATTCCTAGCCAATAGGAATTGGAGTGGTAAGTGACCAACAACCAATCAGGACCCGGGCAATTGTTCTCCCTAGGAGATATAATTACCCGGGTCTAACATAATCATCTTTTACCATGGAAGAGTAGGCTATCAATCAGGAAGCCTCCTACTCTGTTCAGTATTGTAGGCAGCCAATCAGAAGGCTGCCTACTTTCTAAAGAGAAGACGGCACTTCCTTTATGTGAAACTTCAGTCTTTTGAAAAACGCTCCTTGTCAGGCCTGACAAAGCCTCCCTGGAAAGGCCTAGGGGTCCGTTACAGCACCTGCCAAGGGCAAAGCAGTGGCATTAGACAGTCTGGAAATAGGGGGATCCATCTGAGGAGGTGTAGCCCAATGAGCCAAGGCTGCATCAGAAAAGGGATACGGCTTAGAGAATCCCTTAGAAAGAGCAAGACGCTTGTGTGGAGTCTTCCACTCATCCAGGATAATCTGATTTAGAGTGGGATTAGGAGAAAACATAGTGCAGGACTTCTTGTGCCTTAGAAAGATGTCAGAAGTAGACTGTGATTCTACAGGGTTAACAAGAATGTTAAGGATAGTCAAAACTGCTTTGATGAGACCCTCAGAAGAGGGTTTAGGGCCAGCCTCAAAGGGGTCTCCATAGGTATGGGAAGAAGCCCCTTCTGCGCACTCACCATCCTCAGACTCTTCAAAAGAATCCTCCTCAGAAGAATCAGGGAGATCAGGAATATCAGGGACCTTAGGGGCCACAAACCTGAATGAAGTGGGGACTTCCAAGACTGCAGAACCCCTTGAAGGGAGACAGGAAACTGTGCCTTAGAGGACTTTAAGTCCTTGACCCAATGTGGCTCTTGTTCATGGCTGGAGGGCTCTGGCTGAGAAGCAGGGGCAACAGTGCATGAGGGGCATAAGTGACCTGAATACTCTCTGGGAAGCCCCACTTGGCATGGGGAACAGTAAGCAAGGGGAGTCAAAAACACATTTATACTTAGGCCTAGCCCCATGTCCCTTTTGATCCGCCATCCTAACAGGAGAAGTGTCTTACAGTAATAGGGAACCTAAATACTGTCACCCAGATTAATATAATCACCACAGAAAGCCTAAAATGTACTTATCTGGCAGGGTAAGAGTTAACCTGAGGAGGAGAGTAAAGTAATCCAAGCCCTGTGTAGGATATTCAGCTCAGGAGAAAAATAAAATGGCATTCAAAAACCAGAGCCTATCAGAGAAATGCCTGTGAAAATGGGCGTTATGGGAAATGTAGTTTCTCTCCTGTAAGTCTCCCAAAAAAAAATCCAAACCCCCCATGGACCCCCAAGACACTACAGAGGAAAACCAGAGTACAGGACAAGGGGAGACAAGAAGAATGAGCCCTCTCTCAACTTGGTACATGGAGCAGTTGAAGAGATACGTCCCAAAGCAGCCTGTCCCTTAGAAGTCAATGGAGCATTGCTGCTATGCAGTAAAGTTTGCTCTTAAAGGTTTGGAATTCAAATAGAGTGAAAAAAGTGACTACAAAGTTCTAAAACACATATAGAACACCTAATAAGTATTAAAACACATGGATCCAAAGGGAAAGTGAGAAATAAGACCCTCAACCCAAATAAGCATGGCAGGGAAGGGGTTAATTACCACAGAACAGCACAAAATGCTCCAAACGACCCAGAGAACAGACAGATTACTACCCAACATGAGTGCAGGAGTTATAAGGAACTCCAGAAAGACCCCTGTGCTGAGGGGAACTATAGGACAAGTGAACCATGGCACTCAAAGGGTTGCTCACCATTTTTGCAGTTCCTCTTTCTTCAGATTACCATTGGGAAGGAAGAAGCCTCAGAAAGACTGGAGAGTGAGAGACAATGGTTACATGATTCTCTCCCATGGCTGCAAGGGTCCACAGACAGCACCTGTTAATTGGGCAATCCTCCAAGGGAAGCCAGTAACGGTAATCCACCTAATCCACCCCATATCTAAGAAAAAATAATAAAATAACTAAAACTAAGCAGAACTATTCTCAGCCTGCTAACCAGGTTCTTGGAACAAATCTATCTGGTGGGTTTGGGGCTAAGGTAGCCTGATATGGAGGAGGGTTAGGCTCCACCCCTGCACTTTCTTCAGAATTGTTCCAGCCTACTGGGAATAGCTGTCGCTTCCCCATGTCATATTGGACAACAGAGAAAAAATGTGTAACATTTGGAATCTGGATGGCATGTACAAGCATAAGTCAGCCTATGGCAGTGGAGTAGCTAATTTAATTTTTTAATTTGTTTGGACCTAAAACATAGTCTACCCCCAACACATGCACACCTTCTTGGATGACGTCTAATTTGTCAAGAGCCAGTCTTAAAAAATCCAATTAAAGGGAATTAGGAGCATACATATTTGCAAATATATAAAGTGTATCATTATCACGGTGCCCGTGATTTCACTTTTCCGCTGTGCCTGTCTGGTAGTTTGAATGAGCGGCATGACTCTGACTCGATCCATCTGCGGGCGCACTTCTCTGACGTCGTGCTTGCTATTTTATACTTCCTGTCAGTTTAGCGATATTGCTCCACTTTCCAGCATCAGCTTTAATGCCTGACCGCGAACTGGGCTTAGTTGCCCTTTCGTGGTGTTTCTATGCGCTTTTCTGTGTTGCTCATCTGACCCTTGCTTGGCTTCTGTTACTCTCTGGTGTTTGATCCTTGGCCTGTCTGGCTACCCGTTCCGGGTGTAACCTGTGGCTTCTTCTGACTACCTGATTCATGTATGACTATCACGGTCCCCGTGATCCTTTCTGTCACTCTCAGTTGTGCTGCTCCCTGATTGGTTGAGCTGTGTTGGCCCGCCCCTGGTGACCTGTTTTATTCTGGCCATTGGCGCCTGTCAGGTGCCCTTTCGTGGTGTTTCTGAGCCAGTATTGCTGTTGCTATGTTCCAGTGTTCCTGATCTCCTGTGTACCGACTTGGCCTGTACCGACTACACTCCTGTGTTCCTGTTCCGTTATCTGACCCGGCCTGGCTGACTTCCTGCTTGTTGCTGATCTGGCTTGTCTGTGAATCTCCTCCGTGATCTGACCCGGCCTGGCTGACTTCCTGCTTGTTGCTGATCTGGCTTGTCTGCGAATCTCCTACTTGTCCTGACCTGGCCTGGCCGACTACTTGCTCCTGGACTTGTTCCGGATTCTGCCACTCCAGTCTACAGCTCCTGTTGTCGCCTCGGCGACATTCTGATCGCTGCAGTGTGTGATCTGAGCCTCCTGTACTTCCTGGGTTAACCATTGCTGAGCCGTGTTTCCTGAGCTGAGCCTTCCATATTCATTGTATTGTGAAGTATAGCTGAGTCTATTTACACTTGCTGTGCAGTGTCGCTACTGTGAGCCTTGATCACTTGTGTTGCTTCCTTCTACCTCACTGCCACTTTAACCATTGATGAACCATAGCCAGATACTCTGCTTCTGCGAGCCGACCACGCTATGGGCCTCGGTAGTCAGCGGCTCGTTACACCTGCAGAGCAGTAGTTCCCGTTAAGCCCGTGGGTTATTGGCAAGCAGTGTAGGAACCGGTGGTCTCCTTTACGCCTGTGGGGCTTTTGGCTCAAGCAATTCCACTACTGTTGGTCTCCGGTAGATGCCCGTGGGGGCTATTGACTCAAGCTATCACGGTACTGTTGGTATCCGTTACGCCCGTGGGGGCTATTAACTCAAGCTATCACGATACTGTTGGTTCCCTTTACACCCGTGGGGGCTATTGGCTCAAGCTATCATGATACTGTTGGTCTCCGTTACGCCCGTGGGGGCTATTGGCTCAAGCAATCCCAATACTGTTGGTCTCCGTTACGCCCGTGGGGGCTATTGGCTCAAACGATCCCAACACTGTTGGTCTCCGTTTACGCCCGTGGGGGCTACCAAACAATTACACTGCAGCTTCAGTCTCAAGTCGCAGCTCTTATCTACAGCGTTACACATTGAATGGACTTAAGGTGTTGTATGACCTGCACCTACTGCAGTCTTGTTCACCAAGGGCGTGCCAAACACCACATTTGAGACTGATTATCCTTGCAATTAACCATTTGTCTTCAGTCACCGTTTTGCCTGCTCTATATCTGTACTAGAGATATATTCCCTGTTCTGTACCTGTCATTGCAGTCCATATTCTGCTATTATCAGTACTGCCCCTAGGGGGCAAGCTTGTTATTATTTTTTTGCTCTAATAAAATCGTATTTTATCATAACCCTCTGTCTGAGTGTCTGAAAACCGTTATAATGACTCCCCTCTGCGTGTTGACCTTGGCTGTGGCTGATTACCCGATCTGGTTTCTGACTGTGGACTGTCTGACTACGCTCTGTATTTGTTATTGCTCCTGTCTGACTACCACCTGTCTGGATAGTTCAAGCGTGCGCTCCTTCCTTTGGGCCCATAACTACCAAGCTGGTAGTATTGCAGTTGCTTCTGCTACGCCTAGTGTCACGGTTTATTATGACTCTCAGACACAAGTTTAGGTAAAAAAAAATCAATTTTATTGAAATAATAAATGATAACTTAGGATGGCAATAACACACATATATATATATATACAGAATATAGCACAGACAGAAGGCAGACTCTACCGGTCCTGTCAATATACCGGACAGGACAGTCTTTAGGCTCTACCGGCCTTGCCAATACCGGGTAAGGCAACCTGCAGATGGAATAGCATAACGGTTTTACCGGCCTTACCAAATTACCGGGCAAGGCAGCCTCAATAGATACACAATGTAGGCTCTACCGGCCCTGCCAATACCGGGTAAGGCAACCTCAGATGGAATGTGGCAAAAGGTTCTACCGGCCTTACCAATACCGGGCAGGGCAGCCCAGAGATAATAGCAGCAGTCAGATGGAACTGGCAAATTAGCAGAATCGTTAAGCAGCAAGGCTTTGGAGCAAACCAGCGTCCGCACGCTGGAAACAACACTGAATAGTATAGCCGTTAGGCTTAGCGAGCAAACCAGTGACCGCACACTGGAGTAACAAGCGAGTAGTATAGCCGCAAGGCTTAGGAGCAAACCAGCGTCCGCACGCTGGGACCAACACAGATTTGTATAGCTGAAAGGCTTTGGAGCAAACCAGTGACCGCACACTGGTGTAACAAGTGAGTTTGTATAGCCGCAAGGCTTAGGAGCAAACCAGCGTCCGCACGCTGGGACCAACACAGAATTGTATAGCTGATAGGCTTTGGAGCAAACCAGTGACCGCACACTGGTGTAACAAGCGAGTTTGTATAGCCGCAAGGCTTAGGAGCAAACCAGCGTCCGCACGCTGGGACCAACACAGATTTGTATAGCTGAAAGGCTTTGGAGCAAACCAGTGACCGCACACTGGTGTAACAAGCGAGTTAGTATAGCCGCAAGGCTTAGGAGCAAACCAGCGTCCGCACGCTGGGACCAACACAGATTTGTATAGCTGAAAGGCTTTGGAGCAAACCAGTGACCGCACACTGGTGTAACAAGTGAGTTGTATAGCCGCAAGGCTTAGGAGCAAACCAGCGTCTGCACGCTGGGACCAACACAGAATTGTATAGCTGATAGGCTTTGGAGCAAACCAGTGACCGCACACTGGTGTAACAAGCGAGTTTGTATAGCTGCAAGGCTTGGGAGCAAACCAGCGTCCGCACGCTGGGACCAACACGGAATTGTAGCAATGTCACCAAGGCGACCAGGCAGAAGGTCGCCAGGATACTGAAGACAGGTGATGAGATGACAGGAACCAGCAACGATCAGTCAGGTCAGAAAACAGCAGAGAAGTTCAGCAGGAACTGCAACACCAGAGACTAGGCCGGAACCAGGACTGGAAGTACTTCAGTATGCAGGAAACACTGGAACAGTAGAGATCAGGAACTCAGGAACACATGAGATCAGGAACTCAGGAACACTGGAACAGAGGCCCAGCTATCACTAGCATAGTGATAGCAAGAAGGTCAGAAACAACACGAAAGGGCACTCAAAGGGTGCCCAATCCAGGTTTAAATAGTCAATAAGAGGCGGGCTATCTGCAGACAGCCAATAGAAGCCCCCTACTGGTGACAGACAAGTAACTGCAGCAAATCACGGGCACCGTGATAGTACCCCCCTTTCAAAGACCCCCTCTCCTAGAATAGGGTTTAGGTTTCTGCGGGTAATTGGCATGAAAGGCCCTAGTTAACCTAGGTGCATGAAGGTCCGTACTATCCACCCATGATCGATCCTCAGGACCATACCCTTTCCAATGTACCAGGTACTGCACCCTTCCTCTAAGCCTACGGGAATCAATAATGCTCTGAACCTCGTACTCCTCCTGGCCCTCGACCTCAACAGGTCCTGGCACCACAGGTGTGGTAGTATAGCGATTGCAAACCAGAGGCTTAAGAAGGGACACATGGAACACATTATGGATACGCATGGATGCAGGTAGGTCTAGTGCATAGGAGACAGGGTTAATTTTGCGAATAACTCTGTATGGACCAATAAACCGAGGAGCCAACTTATTAGACGGAACCTGCAGCTTGAGATTTCTGGAGGAAAGCCATACTCTATCCCCAACCTGAAAGGAAACCGCTGGAAGCCTTCTGCGATTAGCATGGCGCTGATGACGCTGAAATGACTGACCAAGTGCCCTCTGAACTTGTGCCCATGTGGAACGGAGTTGCTCGATATGCTCATCCAGAGCTGGAATCTGTTGCGTCTGAAATGAGTCTGGAAGCAAACAGGGCTGGAACCCATAATTAATCAGAAACGGAGAGCTCCCAGATGAAGAATTGACCGCACAGTTCCTGGCGAACTCTGCCCAAGGCAACAAGTCAGACCAATTATCATGATGGTCAGTAACGAAACAACGGAGAAATTGTTCCAAGCCCTGATTAGCTCGTTCAGCGGCTCCATTGGTCTGGGGATGGTAGGCAGAGGAGAAGGACAGCTGTATGCCCATCTGTTGGCAAAATGCCCTCCAAAATCTAGACACAAACTGGCTCCCCCTGTCAGACACCAGTACCCTAGGCACTCCATGCAACCGGAATACTTCTCTGGCGAACACCATTGCCAATTCCTTCGCTGAAGGAAGACCACGGAGGGGCACGAAATGAGCCATTTTAGAAAACCTGTCCACCACCATGAATATAAAGGAGTACCCCTTCGACATAGGCAACTCTCCCATAAAATCAATGGAAACATGAGACCAGGGGCGTTCGCCATTAGGCACCGGTTGAAGCAAGCCCACAGGGAGATGTCTCGGGGTCTTAGCGCGGGCGCAGGTGGCACAGGCATTCGTAAATTCGGCACAATCGTTTCTCATGGAAGGCCACCAAAATAACTGAGAAAGGGACCATAACAATTGGTCTCTACCAATATGTCCCGCAGCCTTAGAGGAATGGTAGGTTTCGAGCAGCCTAGTACGAAATGATTCAGCGACAAAACATTTGCCCACTGGGGTTTCATGGGGAGCGGACCCCTGAGAGGCCAGGATCTCCTCCCCTAGAGGAGAAGTGATACTCGTGCGTATAGTAGCCAGTATTCTATCAGGTTGGATGATAGGAGCTGGTGCTTCCACTCTGTCACTGTCGGCCTCAAATTGTCTTGACAGTGCATCAGCCCTGATATTTTTTGACCCTGGTAAATATGATACAATGAAATTAAATCGAGACAGGAACAGTGCCCACCTGGCCTGACGAGAGGACAATCTCTTGGCCTCCGAGAGATAGGTCAGATTCTTATGATCTGTTAGGATTAAGACAGGATTCTTAGTACCTTCAAGCAAATGACGCCATTCCTTAAGAGCAAGGATAATGGCCAATAATTCTCTGTCACCTATCTCATAGTGGCTTTGAGTGACAGTCAACTTTTTAGAGAAAAACCCACAAGGTCTGAGAGTTCCACCTTTCTCGTGTCGCTGCGAAAGTACTGCCCCGACCCCAATATCTGAGGCATCAACCTCTAACGTAAATGGAAGTAAAGGATTGGGGTGGGATAACACAGGAGCCGCAGCAAATGCCAGCTTCAAATTCTCAAAGGCTTTCTCAGCAGGTACCAGCCAACAAGAAGGATTAGCACCCTTGTGCGTAAGATCGGACAGAGGTTTGACAATGGAAGAAAAGTTCTTAATAAACCTCCTATAATAATTAGCGAAACCCAGGAAACGCTGTATGGCTTTAAGACCCTTGGGTTTTGGCCATTGTAGGACAGCTGACAACTTTTCTTTGTCCATGGCAATGCCATCATTGCCAATTATGAACCCCAAGAATGGCACACTGGTTCTATGAAACTCACATTTTTCCATTTTACAAAATAATTTGTTCTCACGGAGTCGTAGCAATACTGCGGATACATCTTTGATGTGCTGTGCCATGTTTTGGGAGTAAATCAGTATATCGTCGAGGTACACCACAACACATGTCTGTAACATATCTCTCAGAACATCATTTATCAGTTCCTGGAAAACTGCGGGTGCATTACACAGCCCAAAAGGCATTACTAGATACTCGTAGTGCCCAGCTCGAGTATTAAAGGCAGTTTTCCACTCATCACCTGCTCGAATGCGAACCAGATTGTAAGCGGCCCGTAGGTCCAACTTGGTAAATATCGAAGCGCCCTTAAGCCTGTCAAAAAGCTCGGTGATGAGTGGTATTGGGTATGCGTTTTTTGCCATTAGTTTATTCAAGCCCCGGTAGTCAATGCATGGTCTTAATTCGCCATTTCTCTTTTTTACAAAAAAGAACCCAGCCCCAGCTGGAGAGGTAGATTTACGTATGATCCCTCTAGCAAGGGCATCAGAAATGTAATCCTCCATAGCCTTATTTTCATCACAAGATAATGGATAAGTGCGTCCTTTCGGAGGTACTGCACCAGGCTGCAATTCAATGCAACAATCATAAGGTCTATGCTGGGGTAGCATACTAGCCTCTCCTTTGCTAAAAACATCGCCAAACTGTTGGTACACATCCGGCATAGCAGAGGAGGTGCACATGACCTTAATAGGCTGGATGACGCACTTGTCCATACAAAACTGGGACCAAGCAGCAATTTCACACTTTTTCCAATCGAATTGTGGGTTATGTAACTGTAACCACGGAAATCCCAATATCACCGCATGGTGCGGGGAATTAATCAGTTGAAACTGCTGCTCTTCTCTGTGAAGTGCCCCAATAGTCATAGACAATGGCATAGTTTCAAATATAACCTGAGGCGGTTCTAAGGGTCTACCATCAATCGCTTCAATAGTCAAGGGGTTTTCTCTTTCAATGCGTGGAACTCCGTGCAATTCAGCAAAGGTATTATCCATAAAATACCCTGCTGCACCGGAGTCAACCAAGGCCAAAACCTCCACAGAGCGTTGTGCCCAAGACAATACCACCTGTATGGTGGGTTTCATTATGCCCGACACTGGGGACGATTGTACACCACCTAGGGCCTGTCCCCCAAGATACCCTAGGTGTGTGCGTTTCCCGGACGTACCGGACAGTAATTTAGCAAGTGCCCTTTTTTACCGCAGTATAAACATAACCCTTGTTTTTTGCGATATAGTCTCTCTGCCTTGGATAGTCTAGTGAAGCCTATTTCCATAGGTTCACTTGTTTCCCGTACTGGTTCACTAGACTTCAATGTCAAGGGAGGGATGGGTGGGCAAAACATGCTACTAGGCTCATTATTTTTTGACCGTAACTTACGATCTCTGGCAATTGATCTCTCACGTATTCTGGAGTCAATTATCATAACATACTCAATGTAATCATCTAGATCAATAGGTAGATCTTTAGCAGCGATTTCGTCTTTAATATGGTCATTTAGGCCTTGAGAGAAGGCTGCCAATAATGCCTCGTTATTCCAACCTACCTCTGCTGCCAATGTGCGGAATTCGATGGCATAGTCGCCCACTGTACGCCTGCCCTGTTGTATCTCCATAAGGCGTTTGGCAGCAGAGGTGGTTCTACCAGGAGGCTCAAACACTCTTCGAAAGGAACGCACAAATTCACTAAAGTTCTTAGTACAAGGTTTAGCATTCTCCCACAAGGGGTTAGCCCAAGCCAATGCTCTGCCAGTGAGCAGTGATATCGTGAACCCCACTTTACTACGATCATTGGGAAATGCGTGTGCCGTCAATTCCATAAAGATTTCGAGTTGATTGATGAACCCTCTGCAGAGACTAGGGTCACCATCATATCTTAGCGGCAAGGGTGCAGAAGCCGTTAACCCTTTAACAGTACCCCCTAGGGGTCTGGTATCACTTTCCGGTGTCTGACTTGGCGAGACCACCGGGCTAGAGCTAGATTGGTCAGCAGGTACCGTGCGTTCAAGGATCGTTTGAATTGCAACTGCCAACTGATCCAAACGTTGCTCGAGCACATCCATCCTCCAATGATATTCTGTGCGTTACCTTCACCCTTGCTGTCTGAGGTCATGGCCCTTTCGTACTGTCACGGTTTATTATGACTCTCAGACACAAGTTTAGGTAAAAAAAAATCAATTTTATTGAAATAATAAATGATAACTTAGGATGGCAATAACACACATATATATATATATACAGAATATAGCACAGACAGAAGGCAGACTCTACCGGTCCTGTCAATATACCGGACAGGACAGTCTTTAGGCTCTACCGGCCTTGCCAATACCGGGTAAGGCAACCTGCAGATGGAATAGCATAACGGTTTTACCGGCCTTACCAAATTACCGGGCAAGGCAGCCTCAATAGATACACAATGTAGGCTCTACCGGCCCTGCCAATACCGGGTAAGGCAACCTCAGATGGAATGTGGCAAAAGGTTCTACCGGCCTTACCAATACCGGGCAGGGCAGCCCAGAGATAATAGCAGCAGTCAGATGGAACTGGCAAATTAGCAGAATCGTTAAGCAGCAAGGCTTTGGAGCAAACCAGCGTCCGCACGCTGGAAACAACACTGAATAGTATAGCCGTTAGGCTTAGCGAGCAAACCAGTGACCGCACACTGGAGTAACAAGCGAGTAGTATAGCCGCAAGGCTTAGGAGCAAACCAGCGTCCGCACGCTGGGACCAACACAGATTTGTATAGCTGAAAGGCTTTGGAGCAAACCAGTGACCGCACACTGGTGTAACAAGTGAGTTTGTATAGCCGCAAGGCTTAGGAGCAAACCAGCGTCCGCACGCTGGGACCAACACAGAATTGTATAGCTGATAGGCTTTGGAGCAAACCAGTGACCGCACACTGGTGTAACAAGCGAGTTTGTATAGCCGCAAGGCTTAGGAGCAAACCAGCGTCCGCACGCTGGGACCAACACAGATTTGTATAGCTGAAAGGCTTTGGAGCAAACCAGTGACCGCACACTGGTGTAACAAGCGAGTTAGTATAGCCGCAAGGCTTAGGAGCAAACCAGCGTCCGCACGCTGGGACCAACACAGATTTGTATAGCTGAAAGGCTTTGGAGCAAACCAGTGACCGCACACTGGTGTAACAAGTGAGTTGTATAGCCGCAAGGCTTAGGAGCAAACCAGCGTCTGCACGCTGGGACCAACACAGAATTGTATAGCTGATAGGCTTTGGAGCAAACCAGTGACCGCACACTGGTGTAACAAGCGAGTTTGTATAGCTGCAAGGCTTGGGAGCAAACCAGCGTCCGCACGCTGGGACCAACACGGAATTGTAGCAATGTCACCAAGGCGACCAGGCAGAAGGTCGCCAGGATACTGAAGACAGGTGATGAGATGACAGGAACCAGCAACGATCAGTCAGGTCAGAAAACAGCAGAGAAGTTCAGCAGGAACTGCAACACCAGAGACTAGGCCGGAACCAGGACTGGAAGTACTTCAGTATGCAGGAAACACTGGAACAGTAGAGATCAGGAACTCAGGAACACATGAGATCAGGAACTCAGGAACACTGGAACAGAGGCCCAGCTATCACTAGCATAGTGATAGCAAGAAGGTCAGAAACAACACGAAAGGGCACTCAAAGGGTGCCCAATCCAGGTTTAAATAGTCAATAAGAGGCGGGCTATCTGCAGACAGCCAATAGAAGCCCCCTACTGGTGACAGACAAGTAACTGCAGCAAATCACGGGCACCGTGATACCTAGTTTGTTGCCTCCATTGTGCATTTTCTATCTGCCTACCTATACTAGCGCTTATACTCTGTTGCCTCCACTCAATCAAGCCATTACCCCTGGCCTCCTCGACCATGGCCTCCTCTCTGTGCGCTCCTACTGGCTGCCTTGCCTAAGCAGTGACTCTGTTGCCTGGAGTAGTGCTAGTTGCAGATTGCCTGTATCTGCCGGCTACTCCTGCTCTGTGTCCCCGCTGGCTATCAATACACCTGCAGCTACCCAAAAGCTCCATTTGACTTTCCTTTCCCTGGGATTGTCTGGGTATGCTCCTTTACACTCTCAGCGTTCAGTAGCCTATCAATATCCAGAACCAAGTTGATTCTGCCTACTCCGTATATACATATCTGCAGGGGTTCAGTGTCAGCTCCTGGGTGGTGGACTAGACACTGTCCTCACGACATTCTCCCCTTTGTCTGAGGAAGTGTTTTTCTCTTTGCATTATTCTGATTATTTTAATAAACTGGTTAAATTCACTTGTACCGTTGTGGAGTATTTATTTGCCTAGAGACCTTGACAATTATCTGTGGTTCCCTTCACAAAAATATACCTGCCTGCTCTGTCTCTCATAGTATCCATATGAGCTAAGGACAAATGTTTATGGAGTAATATTGCAACACCGTTGTTCTTTATAGGCTCTGAACTTAAAAAAGTCTTGGAGTAGTAGTGGCTGGTAAAGTGCAGTTCTCTATTCTGGGGTCTCCTGAATGAAAATCACATTTCCTCTCATACAATGGAATTCATGTATGCTAAAGTATGCTTATGGGGCAAGTTTAAGCCTTTCGCTGTGTTACTACGTTAAGATGAAGGAACCAGTTTTGTAAAACAGATTGGGGTCCTGTCATAGAGGTGGACAAATGGTTTTGGTACTGGCAAATAGGATAAATCTACTTTGCAATTTGCAGAAATTGACTAGGTCTTTCCCAACATAAAACAGTAAAAGAAAGAGAAGAGGAAGGAGAAGAACACAGATAAGAGCTGAAGAAAATAGGTAAGACCATAAAATGGAAAAAGTAGTACTCAGTTCAGGCACAGTGGATGGATTGACCACCCCTGGCTTGATCTCATGTACAACAGAGAAATTGTTAAGAGGTGTTGAGAACAGAGGCATTAAAAGCTGCATCACTTTAAGTACCACTGCATCCCAAGGATTAATTCTTATATAACCAGTATTGTGTATTATTGTTTATTTAATAATAAAACATTTTTCATATTCATCATCCTCGGTGTGGTTTGTTTGGCAATACACTCACCATTACCAAGACTATCCATTCATCCACTGGGTAATTTCTGATCCCCACAGGCTTTAGACCAGTTGACCATCCAAATCATCAGTCACAAAGGTTCATGTAAGTGCACTGATCTTCACTACAACTACATTAGCATTCTACTGGTTTTCCTTTTTCATCATCTGCAGGAGGACTTATCGAAGTTATCAATCACACGTATGTAGGAATAGCTTACCCTACAGGTGCATGATATATATATATATATATATATATATATATATATATATATATATATATATATATATATAGCCATAGGTGAAAGCACTCACTCTAAAGAATTATTATTTGCCCAGGTGCACAATCCCAATAATAAGGAAGTATAACAGAAGTAGGGGGCAGCACAAGCATATAGACTGAGGTGGATGAATGAATGAATGTGATGGGTGACAGGGGTTGCCTATCAGTGGAGGAAGTCAGGTCTAAGCCTTCTTCGGCATGACTCACCGCACCCGGGTCCACACTCTGCTGTGGGTGGTTGTCTGCGTCACTATCACAGCATTTGGGAGGATTCAGTGATGGACCCATGGGTTTTGCAGATAATGACGGAATCCGTTTCATCTCTCTTCCTCCCTTTCACTTTCTTCCTTCTCATAATCCTCACGGTGCAGAGAAACGCTGTCCGTTCGACGACTCTATTCAGGCTCTTCTGGACAAGGACATTCTGGAGCCAGTTCTAGTTCAGGACAGAGGTATGGGTTTTTACTCAAACTTCTTTGCGGTCTCCAAGAAGGACGGCGGTTGTCATCTATTTTTGGACTTGAAGGATCTCAATTCCTTTGTGACCCGGACTCATTATCACCAGGAGTCTCTATGGACGGTGATTGCTGCCATGTCCCCGGGGGAATTCCTTGCATCTCTGGATCATCAGGATGCGTACTTACACATTGCCATTCATCCAGAGATCCTGGTCCCTGGTTTGCCTGCGACCAGGGACATTTTCAGTTCTCAGCTCTTCCATTTGGTCTGACGACCGCTCCTCAGGTCTTCAACCGTGTCCTGGGAGCCTTAGTGTCCGTCCTCCACCAAGATGGCATCAGAGTTACTCTATACATGGATGACCTGCTTCTGAAAGCCTCTTCTGTGGAACTTCTTCATCAGCAGGTTCAGCAATGCATTCATGCTCTCACCCATCACGGGTGGATCATCAACTTGGACAAATCAGATCTTGTCCCATCCCAGTGTCTGGTCTTCCTGGGCCTCCTCTTCGATACCCAGAAGAACATGGTGTTTCTCATGGATGAGGTGGCTCACCAGATCGCCCACAGGGTTTCTGCGATACTGGCTCAAGATCCAGTTCCAGCCAAGAAGCTGTCATCTCTTGTGGGGAAATTCATTTCCACCATAGAGGTGGTACCATTTGCCATGGCACACACCAGGGAACTCCAGCAGTTTGTGATCCAGGTGTGCAGGGGTCAGCCGGACCTTCTGAAGACGTCGGTGTCATTTCCTCCTCATGTGGAATTGAGTTTGTCCTAGTGGCTCGACCTCTCCAATCTGCTGAAGGGCAAGTCCTTCCTAGTTTCCTTCTGAACCACTGTGACAACGGATGCTAGCCTCTCCGGATGGGGAGTGTTCCTGGGTTGCCTGAGTGCACAGGGTCGGTGGTTTCAGGAAGAATCTCTCCTTCCCATCAACGTGTTGGAGCTTCGGGCAATATTTCATGCCCTTAGTCATTGGACATTTCAGCTGGAAGACTGTCCAGTCCGTGTAGAGTCTGACAACGCCACAACAGTGGCTTATATCAACAAGTAGGACGAAACAAAAAGTCTCACTGCTTGGTTAGAGGTCAAGGCTATTTTGTCCTGGGCATAAGAACACATTCCTGCCATATCCGCAGTGCACATTCCTGGCATAGACAACGTCATGGCGGACTTCCTCAGTCGACACACAGTGGACAGCAGAGAGTGGGAGCTGCACCCAGAGGTGTTCACCCTCATTGTTCAGAAATGGAGTCTTCTTTACATCGACTTGATGGTGACAAGACACAACAGGAAGGTTCAGAGGTTCTGCTCTCGATGGAGGGATCCTCTAGCTCTGGCAGTGGATGCAATGTCCATTCCTTGGTTATTCCCTCTGGCCTACATCTTTCCTCCCCTCCCCATGTTGCACAGGGTGTTACGGAAATAACGACTGGATCGTTGTCCGTTCATTCTGATTGCTCTGTACTGGCCTCGCCAGGCTTGGTTTCCGGAGCTTCTGGATCTGTCAGTGGCAGAGCCATTCCAGCTCCCTTGCTGTCTGGATCTTCTTCTACAGGGTTACCTGTGGAAGGAGGATGTTCATCGTCTAGCTTGACAGCTTGGAAATTGAATCCTCAATATTGAGGAAGAAAGAGTTTTCTTCTGGTGTGATGGCTACTTTGCTCAGTGCCCGCAAACCTGTTTCTTCCAAGATCTATCATCGTGTTTGGTTGTCCTTTCTCTCTTGGTGTGCTGACAGGGACCTGTCTCAGGAATTTGATCTGCCTACGGTCCTGACCTTTTTGCAAGACGGTGTGGATAAGGGCCTCGGTTTGAGTTCCTTAAAGTTCAGACATCTGCTCTCTCTGTTTTCTTTCAGAGGCACGTTGCCATCCTTCTTGATGTCAAGGTTTTCTTCCAGGGCATCCTGCCTTCCAGATTCCTGCTCCTCTGTGGGATCTTAACTTGGTTTTGGGCGTTCTTTAGCTCCCTTCCTTTGAGTCTTTGGTTACTATTCCTCTACACTTTTTGACGTGGAAAATGGCTTTTCTCCTGGCGATTGTGTCTGTCCGTAGTGTCGTGGAGTTACATACTCTGTCCTGTAAACCACCCTATTTGGTGTTTCACAAGGACAAGGCGGTGCTTCGCACCTCTCAGGAGTTTCTCTGAAGGTGGTTTCGGAGTTCCACATCAAACAGGAGATTGTGGTGCCTTCTTTCTGCCCTGACCCCACCTCTGACAAGGAGAGGGATCTCCACTTGCTAGACGTGGTGCATTGTCTCAAGTTTTATGTACATCGGACTGAGTCTATCAGGCAATCATGCGTTGTTCATCATTCCTGAGGGTCCTAGGGCAGGAAGACCTGCATCCAAGGTGGCTATAGCTTCTTGGATCAAGTCCACTATTCGTAAGGCTTATGAGCTGAGGAAGAAACCTGTCCCTTTCAGGGTCACGGCTCATTCTACTCGATCTATTGGGGCCTCTTGGGCTTACAAGAATCAGGCCTCTGCTGATCAGTTGTGCAAGGCTGCCACCTGGTCGTCTGTGCACGCCTTTTTCGAAGCATTACCGTGTTGATATGCTGGCATTGGCTGACGCCAGCTTTGGGAGGAAATTCCTGGAGGCAGTCTTGCCTGTCTAGAATTTTCTTCGGTTATTGGTGTTTTCTTCACTTTTGAGCCCAGTTGGCTCTAGTTCAGTGTGCTGTGTAACAGTTTGGGTTGTTGTTACCCCTGTTCAGTGTCCGTTGACCCTTCATTAGTTGTTGAGCTGTCTTTGATCTGATGGTTCATATCTGCTCTGGTGACTTTGGGGGCCTTTCGTCTGGTCCTTGCCTTACTTCCCGCCTCTGGGAAACTCAATGGTTGGACATCCCAGAGTTACCAGTAACCTGTATTGGACAACAGAGAAAAGAGGATTTTAGTCTTACCTGTTAAATCCTTTTTTCTTAGTCCATACAGGTTACTGGTCTCCCACCCTGTCAAGGGACCATGCTTGGCTCTCCTGTGGCAGACTGTGGGGGTCCTTCGGGGTCATGCTCACAGGAGTCTTATTTCCCTTCACTATCTAGTCAATAGTTAGTGTCTCAAATCTTTCTGCAGCTGCAGCCAAGGAGGGAAGGTAGGCTCCCCCCCGCATACAAGTCTAGAATTGTTCCTGCCTACTTAAAGGGGTGGATCACCTACCCAGAGTTACCAGTAACCTGTATGGACTAAGAGAAAAGGATTTAACAGGTAAGACTAAAATCCTCTTTTCAACAACACCCCTTAGGGGAGAGTTTACTATCATACCCAGAGTAAGACTGGAAGTGTGCCACACTTGTATTATAGAAAGCAAGTCCATTGGGTTCTGTCATTTAACCCTCTAGGATGCAGTGTGTCCAGATGGTATATCCATCTTTCTTCCTTTTGAAGTAAACGTCTGTCCCTGTCACCTCCTCTTGGCAATTCAGGTTGAAAGTCTATTACCATATAATGTACATCAGCCATGGTATGTTTCATCTCCGCAAAGTGACAAGCAACTGGTTTGTCACTTTTGCGTCCATAATAGCATCTCTGATGCTTGAGCAATGATTGGCCATACGGTCCATGAAAGTGGTGATAATCTTGCCTATATACAAAAGGCTGCATGAGCACTTGATGAAGTAAATCGAAAAACTGGTGGTGCATGTTAATCTGTGTTTAATGTTAATTGGTTTACCTGTATGAGGGTGATTAAAAGTTTCACCGGTGAGCAAATATTTTTCAGGTTGTGCATCCTGTACATTTGTAGCAACCTTTTTTGGAGGGAAACCAAGTTGTATATTTTTCCTAACAACAGTGTCGTGGATCAGTCAGCACTAACCGGTCCCGTAGGTTACGTCCCCTTTTGTAACTTATTCTGGGAGGAGATTTGAATATTGTGGGTAGTGTATTGTCAGTGGAGACTATGTCCCAATGTTTCCTGACTGCAGAGCTGATCTGAGTACTGTAGTGTTATATGTAGTAATGAAGGTCAATCTCTCTTCCTTATGTGTGTTTAACCCTTCGGGTGTTGGTAATTCCTGACTTTGGTCTGTAGCACGTTTAAGGGCTTGTTGTAAAAGATCCCTATTGTATCCCCGTTGTTGGAATCTAATGTAAAGTTCATCAAGCTGTGAATTTGCCAATGTTTGGTCTGTGTTATTTCTGATGATTCGTAAGAACTGTGCAAAGGGCACCTCTTGCTTGAGATGTTTGGGATGATAACTTTGGAAATGTAAAAGTGTGTTTCTATCAGTGACCTTACAATAATTTGTGGTCCCTAAATTATCATCTGCACGGAATACTGCGAGATCTAAAAAGTTCACGCTATGTGAGTTCATATCGCACAAGAATTTTATTGCTGAATTTAACTCATTCAAGGTCTTAACAAATTGGAAGAAAGAATCAAAGTTGCCTTTCCATATCAGAAATAGGTCGTCAATATAGCAATGGTAAAATATGAAATGCGAGGACAACAAGGGTAAGATGTGTTGTGATTCATATAATGCCTTGTATAAATTGGTGAAAGTAGGGGCATCGTTCGACCCCATTGAAGTTCCCGAAATCAGGAGGTAGTGGTTCTGCTCAAATCTGAAATAATTCAGTGTTAAGCAGTATTCTAGCAACTCCAGAAGGAACCCAATGGGGGGACGTGCAGGTGTTTTTGGTTCCCTCACAAGTGCAGTGGCTACTGCCCTTATGCCTTCCAAAATGGGGATCACAGTGTAGAGGGATTTGACATCCATGGTTGTTAAGATAACATCATCTCCCAGATCCTTCACAGTGAGAATGTTTTTAATAAAGTCACCAGTGTCCTGTATATATGAGGTCAAGAGATTGGACAAGGGGCTACAGCCAGAAGTCCAAAAATTGTGCCACCGGCTGTAGCAATGACCCCCTGGCTGATACAATCGGCTGTCCAGGTGGTTTCTTACTGTCTTTATGGACTTTAGGTAATGTATAAAAAATCGGGCACACTGGGTGTTCAACTGTGAAAAATTTATGGGTGTGTTCATCTATCCAACCATGTTGTAAAGCGTTGTTAAGTGAGTTGTCGAGTATACATTTATGTCATACAATTGGGTCAGACGGTAGCCTGGAGTACACATGTGAATCATTAAGTTGTTGTAAAATTTCTTCAGGTTTGGTCAGGTTGTGGTGTATATTCGAGGGGGTCTTAATCTTAGTTTCCTGTTCCACCATCCTAATGAAGCTCCTAATGTAAGGATTTGTTGTAGGTGGATTGAACGTACTTTTCGACTGAAACCTATGTGTTGTACGGTCTCGTGAATTTTGAAAGAAATCTTTAAGTTTCATATTCCGTTGGAATTTATATAGGTCTACTGCCTTATCGAAATCTTTTTGTGTCCAATTGGGAATGAAGACCCTTCAATAGGACGCCCATTTCGGAGGTGGAAAGAGGATGTGAACTAAGATTAAAAACTATGGCTTTTTGAGTAGGGGTTTGTTGCTTAGTTTTCTGTATGAAGTTGCCCCTTCTAGTGTGGGGTCTTTTGCATTTGCAGCTATCTTGTAGTGACCCCCAAAAAAGATTCCTTTGGGGCCACTGGGATGGGTGCGCAGTCTGAATCAGAGGAATTGCCCGAAGACTGATCAACTGTATTAAGATTAGATTTATTGATTCTTCTCCTAAATCTTGGTGTATATCACGGCCTCTCTTGGATACCAGTGAGCCACCTGTATACCCGGGTTTCTTTGTAATCTTGGTTTACTTTGAGGACTTTTGCTGATTTGAAGCGATGTAGTTTAATTTTTTATTTTTCAATACATTCAGACAATTTTTCTGACCAGTTGTTATCTTTATCAGAGGTAAGTGTGGTCAAATGTGTGGATTCAACAGTGGCAATATCAGCTCATACCAATTTTAATTCCCTAGAGACTTCCTCTATCACCAGTAACATAAGGTCATTTGAACACTGTTTCAAAATGCAGCACCACTCACGGCAAAATTCATGGTTAGTGCGGCCAATAGTCAGTACGCTGGTGATATGGAAGCCTTTAGGAATATGTTTGGCATGAAAATAATTCAACAGGTAAACCCCATGTAGATGTAAATCACATTCACGTTGTTTAAATTTAACCAAATTATTAAAAATATCAAGGGGTGCCTTACCTTGTAGATATTCAACCGCTGTTTCTGTGAAAAAGATGTCTTCAGCTGCAGTGTTAGAAAAAGCAAGAGGATCAATAGGCTGCTCCAATATAGTGACCGATGGGGGTCCTCCATCTCTTGTGTAGAGCGTTCACTTGCTGAAGTGTAGAGGGCCACAGGCGTTAGGAACACCAACAACTGGATAAATGGAAGCAAATTGAGGGTGCACTTCACTAAAATTAGTTACTTCTATAGCCATAGGTGAAAGCACTCACTCTAAAGAATTCTTATTTGTCCAGGAGCACAATCCCAATAACTCTACAGTTTATTCTTTAACATTTACCCATTTTGTATATCTTCCACATTGAGGCACGTTAGTATCTTTGCAATACCCACCGGACCCGGTGGCCAATGAGGGACATCCACCGGTCAATGCCCAATCAGCAGATAGGAGGGTGATGATGTCATCAAGCGACACGAGCGACGCTGGGATTACAGGGTATTTAACACTAGGCCCGTACACATTCTGGTTGTCTTGATAAAGGTCCAATTGGTGGACCGAAACATTGACCCTTTATTTTTTGAGTGTATTTACAATAAAGTTTTTGTTTAAAAGTCCCACGGGTGCTGCCCCCTCCTTCTGTTTTTTATATATATATATATATATATATATATATATATATATATATATATATATATATATATAGATCGATAGATAGATAGATATAGATATAGATATAGATATATGAGAAAAGTAAAAAAAAACAACAACACAACAACAGACACCATGCACACAAGAAAAGCATAATTTCAACATTTGTTATACACTGGGATAACCATCAAGATCCCAGTTGAGATCAACTAGAGTAGACCTTTGGACCATATAAAAATTCAGTCCATGTCACCCTGAAGCACAACCACATGCTATATATATAAACAACAAGCAGCATACTTGAAGATGTGAGTCCTCTAACAAGGGCTGGTAAAGTGAAAATTAGGAATCTACGCTAGGGTTCCTAGCTGGTAAGCGAAGGCCCCCTGTAGTGTAAAGATGTTGGCCGCAAAGCCAGATGACCCCCTTCAGTCGACTTAAAGAAGGCCCAGGATACACACTACAGTGAGGACTAATACCACCTGCCCCATTGAGAGTCTAACAATGTATATAAGTAGAACAATAAGGTGGACTTACCAGGAGTTGGTCTAGTGGACAGGAGTATAGATGAAAGCTGACAGGTATCCCAATGGTACAGGTAGGACACTTGAAGATGCTACAGGATACCACAGTGAAGAGTGCTGGATGCTCTGTAAGGAGAAACAAGATATTTTAAATAGCAAACCTAGACAAGCTGGAGGACAGTTGCCAGGGACAGAATGCTGATTGAGAAAGCAGACAGAGAGATCCAGGGGCAGGCCAAGAGTCAGCAACAAAGATACAGCAAGCAAAGACGGCATACAGAAGAGTAAGAGTAAGGGAGTGGGACAGGCCAAGGATTAGCAACTCTATATCAAACAAGGCAAAAACAGCAGGCAGAAGAATATCCAAGGACAGGCCAATAGTCAGGAATAATATCTCAAGAAGGCACAAGCAGCAGTAGAAGAGTATCCAGGGACAGGCCAATGATCAGCAATGGTAATCAGCAGGGCAAAGACAGGAGATGGAAATGGAATCCGGAATGCAGGCCAAGGTCATGAACAATCAGAAAACTGCAACACAGATTACTAACACTATAATCGCATGTCGAAGGAAGCGGAGCATGGTTTATGAAGGCCCAAACCAGAAGTTTGGGGCTGATATGACGTCACTGCACAGTGTGCGATGATGACCTGGACCAAGGGCAGTAAAGAAAGTGGAGGAAGCCATAGGCCACCTGTCCAAAGTGTTGAGTGGCGAAAGGAACGTGACAGTCCATGAGTCTGATTGTGGCTGATAATCTCCGTGAGACCCATAATTATCCAGTGTGATCAGAATACAGGGAGAGTCCAGTTGTCCCAGAAGGATGGAAAGAAGTGCATTTGAGCTTCTTGATCACTGGGACCTATCAGTTTTTAGCATCTGAAACGTATTTCATGACAGATTCTTCTCAGTATCGGGGGGGCAAGTTTAGGTATGGGTGAAAGTTTTCACCTCAACACTGAAATAGGTGAAAGCTGGCACTTTCCGTCAAGTGGAAAATTTCCAGCAAAAAGTGCCGTTGATTTGTAGGACTTAGACTTGTTAGGTACAAGCCCTGAGGAAACATTATTTGTAGGACTTACACTTATTGCTAGAGTCCCAAGCCTTGAGGAAAAATTGATTTGTAGGACTTAGACTTGTTAGACACAAGCCTTGAGGAAACATTGATTTTTATGACTTAGCCTTGTTGATAGAGGCCCAAGCACTGAGGAAACATTGATTTGTAGGAATATGGGTTGTTACATGCACAAACCCAGAGGTATATGTGATGCTTTTTTTGAATCAGTTATATTTTGTACTAAGGCTTGCTAGAGGCACAAGCCCTCAGAAATCAGTGATTTGTTGGACTCAGGATTATTAGAGGCACAAACCCTGCGGAATCAGAGGTTTTTTTTAACTCAAGCTTGTAGAGGCACAAGCCCAGAGGAATATGTGATGATTTTTGGGGCTCAGGCCTGTTAGAGGTATAAGCCCTGAGGAATCATTGATGGTTTTTTGGACTCAGGATTGTTAGAGGCACAAGCCCTGAGGAATCAGTGATTTGTAGAACTTATGCTTCTTAGAAACAAGCCTCCAATAATTATTTTTATAGACCTCTGTGGTATATTTATAGAACAAATCCTGAGGAAAAAAATGCTCTACTGGCCTAGTGCCAGGAAGTCACTGGAAAATGCTACAGTGTCATTGTGGCATTTACAACTGCTGTTCATGCTGCTGCTGCTGCTGATTTGTTTAAGCAGCAGAAAGATTAGGCAGCTCCAATGGAATGGGATTAACAACAGCAGTGATATGGGTGATGATGATCATGGTTCCACTTGCCGCTAGCTCCACTGATAAACCCAAGGCACTAGCAGCACCACAACTAGCCCCCACCAATTCAGGTATATGTGGAGAAAAGAATATGGCCAGTAATGCTTCTCCACCTGCAATTCCTCTAAAATCATGGGTGTGTTTGAATACAAATTTTTCCCTTCACACTACAATAGAAAGGAACTGTGCAGTAGAGCTGGGAGATAATAGAGGTGACTTCTGAAGAGTAAAGTGTTCCATAGATTACAATTCATTCCAAATTTCTGGGAAGGAGTGGACGGGATCAGGGAAAACCTTTCCACGTTACTGGTGAGCATGTCACCAGTGACCTTAAAGGCTTTCCCTGATCCTGCCCACTCCTAACATGAAGTTTGGGCAGGAGTGGAAGCTCTCCTGCAGTCACATATATTGATCTCCCATCCTTATCGACTAGTACAGCAATACCTGGGGGGCCATCAGGAATGGTCCTGATGACCACAACAAAGTCTGATTAAATAAATCAATAGTTAGACAGTTATTAATTTATCTTTAAAATTAACTAAACTTACATTGGGTTGTCAGGTCCATTATGTTTGCTCATGTTTGAATATATACATACCAGCTCTTATGAAATAGCCATCACAGAAGTAAATCAGCTGCTACATATACCAGCTCAATGTGTAAATAACCAGCCACATGAATATTTAACCCCCAGTGTGTGCAGGGAGGTAGGAGTGAAGCAGGAGAGCATGTTGCTATCCTGGGTCACCATTATTGATCTCCCAGTGAAATCTGCTAGGAGATCAATAGCAGGGTGGTCATCAGGAGTGGTCCTATGTACCCCCAACAAGGTCTGAAGAAACCCTTCACCCCCAGATTTCACCTTGTTTGTACCACAGCGATGTCCAGTGTATTGCTTTGCAATGCATTGGACACCCCTGTGGCAGACACAGAATTTGTTTGTGCATTTGTTTTTTTTATTCAGACCACTTTAGGGGGCATTAGGAGAGGTTCTGATGGCTCCCAAGGAGGTTTGAATGAAATTTAAAAAAACCCAAAAATATATAAACATTAACCCTGTGTGTTGCAACGCAGACCCCACACCATTTGGAGGAATCAGGAGGGGTCCTGATGCCCCCCCATGAGGTTTGAATAATAAATAATGAAAAAATAGCTAACCTTCTGTGTGCCAGAGGGGGTCCAAAGCAGACATAATATATATATATATATATATATATATATATATATATATATATATATATATATATATATATATATATTTATTTATTTATTTATTTGGACCTTATTGGTGGGGGGGCATCAGGAGGGATCCTAATGCCCCCAACAAGGTCTGAATAAAAAAAAATAGCTTCTCAATGCGTTGGACCATCATGTAGCATGCATGTGATTATTATTTTTTTCCCATTATTTTTTTATATAGATGTCATTGAGGGGGCATAAGGAGGGGTCCTAATGCCCCACCCCTATGGAACTGAAGGAAAAAAAAGGAAAAATAATTAACCCTGTCTGTGCCACAGGGGGTGTCAAAGTATTGTATCCTAACCCCCGGCCTGGTTCCACAACCCAATGACAGTCACATTCCCCCTTCCTTACCGCCCCCCCCCCCAGCCTGGGTCCATTGCCCACTGGCATGCACTGGAATCAGGCTGGGATTAAACTGTATATGTGGAGGACATACACTTATTCCCAGCCTAATTCCAGTGCGTACTGGTAGTCACAGATCCCCCAATATGCACCGTCTGACCTACCCAGCCTTGTTCTGCTGTCCACTGGTAGACATATCCACATAAACCACCTAACCCCCCGCCTGGTTACACTGGCAATTACAGGTCCGTGCATACTCTGGCTGACCCCCTAGCCTGTTTTTTCAGCTGGTAACCACAGAATCACATATACACTGTTTGCTTCCCCTTTTTTGTTCCACTGTTAGCAAGCTCCTGGAACCCAGTATGGTAAGTCAACCCATACCAATGGGGATGCAATTTTTCCTAGGCTGGCAGTAGAGCCTGAATACACTAGAAACTCTCATGGGGTTTTGAAGTATTTTAGTATCTTTGAAGTGACCGATGTGTAAAAAAGAATGTTTTTTTCCTATAGTGCCACATCTTAGAAACAGCTGTTCACTCCAGCTTAGGGCAAAAAGGCAATTGAGCCCTCATTTAATGCTCATGAATGTTTACTTTCAAAAATGGTATACCTCAACAATGTTTCCTGCATATCTGTAATGGTTATGACAGGTAGGTAATTTCAAAAAGAAAAAAAAAATTGCCAGGTGTAGTTTAATGTTCCTGGCACCCCATATAGTATGTTAACCCACATAAATGGGGTACCATTTTTTCTAAGATCTCCTTAGACTGGTAGCAGGTACTGAATACAGTATAAAATTATATGGTTTTCAAATATTTTAGTATCTTTGTAGTGATAGAAATGTAAAAAAAATGCATTCTTTTTTTTGTCCAACTCATGGAAATATTTGTGCTCTCCACACTTAATGTAGGTGAATGACTACTTTCAAAATGGTATACCCTGCATTCCTTTTCTTCATATCTCTAATACTTATGAGCATTTTAGTACAGTAGTTAATGAATACAGATGAAAATTCTATAGTTTTCACAAATTTCAGTATATGAGATGGGGTGGAAATGTAAAAAAATGCTGATTTGCTCTTTTAACGCCACATTCTAGAAACATCTGTGCACACCAGGCTAGGGGTAGAAAGACAAGTGACCACTCATTTGAAGCAGTGAGTTATCTTCTTTCCAAAATGGTATGCATTGTCTACTTTTTCTTAATTTCCTTATTTTTTTTTACAACCATTTTAGGACAGGCAAATCATGTTGGAAAATTGTAAGAAAATTTAGAAATTGTAGTTGCTGGAGTTTTGTACTTAAGGCATCCCCTGCTGTATGTCAACTCATACCAGTGGGGATCCATTTTTCTCGTAAGAGCAGTAGCTATGTAACTAGATATGTAACTAGAAAGTTATCTGCAGGAATTATACCTAAACAGATGGAGAGCAAACATGATGAAAATGTGCCTGACCTTCAGGACCAAAGCACCTGGCACGCAAAGGGTTGAACAGATTTCCAAAACTATAAATACAAGCATATATAAAGTGGATATTACATCCATATTGTACTAAATACAGGCTGATATAAAGTGAACATCATGATAGCTGTAGAAAAACAATGTTTTTGAAACGATGGGCCTTATGCACAAACTAAAACAGGAACAATTGTAGAGCAAACCATCAGCATCATAGGGGACAAATAAAATATTACCTTGATTTAAATGGGGCAATTAAAACCTACTGTGCTTGAGAGGTCTGCAGTGCATGCTTCATCCATGCTTTCAAAGTGTTAAGAACCCCCTTTAGGTCAATGGAAATTTTGGAAACTTGTATTCACTTCTATGGAGTGTTGGATTGTCCCAGAATCGCTCTGCTTTTCCCTTCTGCATTAAACCCTCAGTGAGCACATTCACTGACACTCAGCATATTTAATAATGAAGCGAGTATTCGCTGTGGCAGTTTTCAACCAAATAAAGTCTGGCTTTAGCATTCCTTGTTTCTGCAATGCACCAGTCTGGAATTCAAAAGGTTAATTGTAATGTTTAAAAGGAAAAAAAACACACACATTATTTTTTCCCTGAGATTGGCTTTTATTGAAAAAACTGCAGCCAATGAAAGAGGTTAATCAAGTTAAACTTTTTTAAAAATAAATAAACAGTACATCTAAAAATATATAAACAATGAAAAGTCAACTTTTCAGTTTTATTTAATCCCTTAAGGACCAGCGGTCCCGGGGTGTGCGGTCCTTTAAGGACCACATAGGAAACTTTGACGTGCCGTCCCACGTGACTGATCACATGGGGCAGCACGCCGAACGGGGGACTGAAATATATCGCTCCAGTCTTGGAACGATCAACTTCAGTCGCCGGTATTACACACCGCGCTCCTACAGGAGCGCGGTGAGTAAAAGTACATGACGTGCCAGGACCGTCACTGGTCCTTAAGTGCCGGACCAGCGTGACGGTCCTGCCACGTCAATGTCCTTAAGGGGTTAATTGACAAAGTATATTTAAACTAAATTAATACCATAACCATAGTTGGGAGGTGCAATTAAATCTAAACCAGTCAAGAGTCTGACATCCCTGCTTCATTTGGTCAACATTTCAACCAGAATTTGTCAAGATGGACATATACAGTAGCTAA